>JAOPSE010000052.1:18452741-19062581 GCA_029449295.1 Zea luxurians | reverse complement strand
ACATACTTCCACTTTACAAATAGCCGGTGCTTTTTTCCCCATCCATCAGAGACTGGAAGCTCTGGAATGCTCTCTTGAACTTGTTGCCAATATTGACCATCTCACAGGCTAAGCGCCTTTTGACTGCTAAAGTGGCCTTTGGACTATCAATAGCCAAGCCGAGCTGCATGTCAACCCCCTAAGAAAGAAGAATACCAATGTTCAGAATAAAAGTGAAATGCCTAATATCAAATTTAGTGGCTAGCAAAAGCAGATGTAATAGGACTAACGTAACAGATGTGATGAAGTGTTGATAGAATGTTGATGATAGGTTTCTTATGCTTTTCAAAGCAAATTTGCAACTCAAGTAGTACAAAGTGTGTGCTGTTCAAAATTGAAACCTACATTTGTTGCTTCAGCACTAATAGGTAATATATATTGTTAAAAATTTCACCCTGGCACTAGTGCAGATTCGTTGAAAATTGAGTTATAAGCAAGTCTTGTGTGTTCTCTTATAGGGGAAAAATCATCAAATCAAATGAACTGTTGATTAAAACTATGACACCATTTGAGAAGTTATGAAAATTAGGTAATCCAGTTTGCAGAGTTGAGAAGACAGTACCTGACCCAAGGCTTGCAGGCTTAGAGCTTTGAGATTTCCTTCAGCCAGGTCGACTGGAAGTTGTCTCCTGTAATCCACATGTCAAAGGGGAATGTTTCAGTAGTTGTCTTCAAATTTGAAGCGAAGCCTAACAATGCTAGGAAGTTGCTCAAGAGTAACAAAACCTTAGTTCCAGTGGCATCTTCGGAAGTACATGCTGAATTGCGCAGTCTAGGTATCCAGCTGCCTTCAAGAAGACATCAACAGTGGCCCGTCTACTCTCTGTAGCACATTGGAAGTATGTGGTCTTGTCAGCGCATGAGCACTATAGACAGAAGTACTTGAACGCACGACAAATTGTTAGCATCTTTCAGTGGCCTAATTTAAATAAAGGAAACTTGGACACAACAGTCTCCAGACCGACAACGCTTTGGATTCATCTACACTAACAGTTGTAGTACCTTCGGAAACTCTTGGGGCGTAGCCATCGCCGTATGACCTTGGGAGAAGCAGGGTGTTGGCCTGCAGCAAGCAGACCATGGCCATCAAGTGCAGCACGGACAGCACCTCGTACCAGACATCTGAAATGGCCGTCTCCTGAGATTGAAAAGCTGATGAATTTACATATAGCTGATTTCGAGCAACAAAACAGCAGCGAGTTCACGGAATCCATGGCTGGACACACATACCTCAGCATTATCCTCTTGGTTACTCCAGATGAACTGCACTTTGTGTCTCAAGACGCTACCTGCACGTTTTACAGAACGGGCGAATAAGAACAACAGAACTGTGAAAAGAAACAAGAGCAAACCAACCAACCACCACATTATTGCAGCAGCTGTTCCTCACCTTGTTGTGCTAGTCCCAGCAGAACGGGCAAGTAGTCTTCGAGGGCCTGTAGAAGATTGGCTGTACTAGACCCTGCACACAGAGAAAGCAAACCGGCGGCCCAGGTCAGCAGCGAGAGAGCCCTCAGCTTGCAGACAAAGCTAGGTATACCAATCCATCCAGGCGCTGTACCACACCGCCCCCTTCTCCAGTGGCCTACACACACCGTGCCGTGCAGCCGCCTTCCGCCTGGGCTTGAGCGCCGCCGCCGATTCTTGCATTGCCATCTCGACGACCCGCGACCTCAGAGCCGACAGCCGCTCGACTATAGCCCTGGCCAGGCAGCCGCCGAGCGCCTGGGCGAAGTCGACGGCCCTCGGCACCCGGAGGCCCGGGAGGAAAACGACCACGTCGCCGACGCTCCCCGGCCGTCTCCGGCGCGCCCCGGCGTCCTTGTGGCTCGACGCCCCGCACCCCATGCCTGTGGCTGTGCAGCGGAAGCGGCCCGCTTAGGTATCTATCTGCAGGCATGACGAATTCACCACGACATCAGGAACACAACAACAGACACACACACAAAAAAAAAACAGCGAAGAAGAAAGAGCTTCGCCGCACACGAAGAATTCACGGCAGAACCAGAAGATACCCCGAAGAAAAAGAGGGTTTTGGAATTCCTTTCTTTTTTGTTCCTTCTCCCTACGCATACAAACGGGTTTCAAGAGAGAAATGTTTCGGGAAAAAGGATAGCACTAGAGATTCTAACTCGTACGCAGGCACGACCGACGACGAGAGAGAAGAGAACGCCACCGAACAATAGCCGGAAAGAAAACCAATAAAAGCTCTCTCACCTTTGCGCTCGCTCCCTTTCCTCCGGGATTCTCGAGACCACCAGCCCCCGCCCGGAATCGAAGCCTCGACCAGCAGCAGCAGAGGCCGCCACTATCCCTCCCGGCTCCCGCCCCCTGCTCCCGGCCGTCTCCGCAGTGCTGCACGCGCGCGCAGCACAAAGCACGCACGACGGACAAGGACAACACAAGTGAGCGGAACGGAGCGAGAGGCGACTGGTCTTATCCTTTAGACGTTCGCGGTGGGGATGGGGACCAGTAATCAGCATCGGAACCGTAGCGCAACTTGGCGTAATGTACGGCCAACCGGCATACTTTTCGCCCAGAAAAGACGTTCGTGTCGTGTGAGTGTGCGTGTGTGTTTGGAAATCGGCCGCAAGTTGTGCCGTAAAGAAAACGCTGGGCGCGAGTGCCTGGCGCTAGCTGCTAGCACCATGAGCAGCAAGCAGTAGGCGGAGCAAAGCAATGCATCACCGGCCGGAGAAGAGATGCCTCCGATCCACCGCCGTATACCGAAACGTTGGAGTGCGCTGAATCGGAAAGCTGTTTCGGATATTGTGGCGTATCGAGCAGAAAAAAATCCGGAGGAAGAGGAACCAACGAACTAATCCCTCACCTCAACGACGTACGGGCAGCCCGCCCGCTAGCTGCTCCTTTCTAGCTGCCGGGCGCATTTCAGGGAAGAGGGAGGAACTCAGCTGTGTTCGATGCAACTTCTCTGTTCCTCCTGGTCCTGGTGAGCTGGACTGCAGGAGGAAGCCTTGAGACTATGTTCAACTGTGCACCCTTGGCACCCCTTCCTTATTACTGCAGCCTATATAGGGGCTACAGTACGCCCCTTCCCCTTGAACGCTTCCCTCTTCCTCCTCCTCTCCCCTCCCGATTCCTTCTCTCTCGCTAAATGGAAGGGGACGCTACGGCGCTCGCCTCCCCCTCGGCCGGTAGCTTCCCAGACAAGCGCGCGCGGTCGGAAAACTCCAACGAGGGAGGTCCAGACGATTCAAGGGCGACCGCACCGCTCCAGGAGAAGGCAGCCGTGGATCCGCCGTCGGCCGCGAATCCTTTCTGTTGGTCCGGGCGGCGAGCAGCAGACGTCGTCGGCAACGCGGATCCAGCGGCCAAGTTCGCGGAGCGGCGACCCGGCCGATCCGTGCGAAGACGCCGCCGCCGGTCGTCTGTGTCCGCCGGTTCGTCGTCTGCGGGGTGGAGGTCGACGGGAGTTCATCGATTCGCCGACAGATCTACGCTGAGCCGATATGCGTCATTCGAGCTTCAAGGTCCAAGGTACGTCAATCGCTGCTCCAAGTTCTTCAGCTCGGATTGAATCCGTCTCCCAAAAACACCTTCCTTCGAATAACCCTAGGGTTTACATGTACTTCACATTTTAAGTAGATCGATGTATTTGTTCATGGCGAACTTTGACAGCTAGGGTTAACTCGGTTGTCCGAATGGCCTATTGTTAGCGTATGAAGCCTAAGTGATCCGTCCATATCATGTACACCATGTCGAAGTTCGCTTTTAGTTTTGGATCATAGGAAACAACATGAACACTCTTGTCTGATTTTCATAGTCGTCATCGTCGTGTGGTCATTTTTGTTTATCCATCAATGTGTCACTGGTGAATTAATTTGTATGTTGTTTGTATGTTGTTTCCTCTATGTACCTGTTCAAGAAATGAATGTTCCTCTTCCTATGCGAATAACTAAGTACCAATTACCGTTTCATGACTAAGCATTGCATGCAACTGACGCAACCTTTACTTATTATGCAGCTTCAAATTTTTATTTCATTATTTGAAGTCCACTTCAACTAACTGAGGTTCTAAATCTTTTTCGCTTTAGTTCTTTGTATTTAATCATCTGATTAATTGTACTGTCTATGTATGTTGTCTGCGCTTCCATGTTTCTTGTGGATGTTTGTTTTTTATAAGCAACGAACATATGGACCAAGCCACGGATACTGTGTTCAAATTCTTTAAACTGCATTAACATTGCAACCAACAATTCTTTGGTAACTGGCATGAACAGTTTGGTTTATTTCTTTGGCACATGACTTTATTATATTGCAGCCCACACATGTTTCCTAACTGACATGAACACTTCAATTGCATCAATTAGTAACAACACTGCCCCTAATTTTTTCATGTATGCACCTTGTCTAGCCAAGGACCAACTGCTGAGGATTGGAATCAAGATGAGCAGCCATGATGCCAAAGTGCTGCAACACTTGGTCCTCAATCTTGCATCCTCAGTGGAAAGTGGTGTTGTGAACATTAGGACCTTTTAGAAGAGGCTTTCCGTCATTTGGGTGACGAGCATTACCTTCTGAATGCTCTCCTTGCTATTCGAAAGGAGGTAGATCTGATGGAGCAGGATGCACTCGAGAGTAAAGCAAGGTCTAACCCAGAGAAGGAGAGGATGGAAGAACAAATTAACTTTGCTGAGCCTGCGAAGACAGTGCCTATACAATTCACTTTCACCCCCCTTCCTCACCAGAATTGTATGAGGCCAGTGACAATGACTCCTACGACTCGGACAGGTCCACTAGGTATAGCATTTGGAACCTGTAATAGTGGTACCTAGACCATGGTCGTAATGGTAGTAATGCATCCAAATAAAATAGGAACTTCTGTGTTCTGTCTGTGATGCCTGCGTACCCGATGTAGGAATGCTTGAAGCTTATGTTTGCTTATGTACGGACCTTATGTGGAATGCTTCATCCTTTTGTATGAAAATTATGTGCAATGGTTCATCCTTGTGTTCATTGTCTACGAACCTTAAGTGAAATGCATTAAAGTTTGTAGTTTGTACTCCAAGTTTGTTATCTGTTGTCCAACTTAATGTATTTATGTATTTCATTCCAGAATGGCTGACAACAACAAAAACACACCTTTTCGACCACCTGCTGCCAGCCCCAATTTAGGTAACCAAATTTTCCCCCCACCCATGTGGGATCCTCAGATGTGGCACGCCCAAGGTTTGGACCCAACCCAGGCTTCTATTTTTAGTAATCCTACATCCCATATGACCAATCCTACTTGGTCCCAGGGACCTAATGACCCATCTGCATATACCTTTTGTAATCCATGGAACCCATATTTTGGTATGACAAATACTGGGGGTGAGAGCACCTAGAGGGGGGGGTGAATAGGTGATCCTGTGAAACTTAAACTTATAGCCACAAAAACTTGTTAAGTGTTAGCACAATAATCGCCAAGTGGCTAGAGAGGAGTCTCAACAAAACACAATACCACAAGAGATCAAACACAGAGATGACACAGTGGTTATCCCGTGGTTCGGCCAAGACCAACGCTTGCCTATTCCACGTTGTGGCGTCCCAACGGACGAGGGTTGCAATCAACCCCTCTCAAGCGGTCCAAAGACCAACTTGAATACCACGGTGTTTTGCTTTGCCTTTCAATATCCCGTTTGCGAGGAATCTCCACAACTTGGAGCCTCTCGCCCTTACACTTGAGATTCACAAAGAAATATGGAGTAAGGGAGGGAAGCAACACACACAAATCCACAGCAAAATGCGCACACACACGGCCAAGAATCGAGCTCAAAAGACTATCTCAAAGTTCTCACTAGAACGGAGCTCGAATCACTGAGAATGACAAACGAATGCGCAAAGACTGAGTGTGGATGATCAAGAATGCTCTAAGGTTGCTTGGTGTACTCCTCCATGCGCCTAGGGGTCCCTTTTATAGCCCCAAGGAGCTAGGAGCCGTTGAGAGCAATTCTGGAAGGCTGATCTTGCCTTCTGTCATCGGGCGCACCGGACAGTCCGGTGCACACCGGACACTGTCCGGTGCCCGATCTCCTTCCTAAAATGACGCAGCTGACCGTTGCAGATCTGGGAGCCGTTGGCGCACCGGACATGTCCGGTGCACACCGGACAGTCCGGTGCCCCCTTCCGACCGTTGGCCCGGCCACGTGTCGCGCGCAGATTCCGCGGCCGACCGTTGGCCCGGCCGACCGTTGGCTCACCGGACAGTCCGGTGCACACCGGACAGTCCGGTGAATTTTAGCCGTACGTCGCCGGTGAATTCCCGAGAGCGGCCACTTCGCCCGAGCCAGCCTGGCGCACCGGACACTGTCCGGTGCACCACCGGACAGTCCGGTGCCCCAGACCGAAACAACCTCTTGGCTGTACACAACCAACTCTTCTCTTTTCTTCTTCTTTCTGTTTCTGATACTTAGACAAGTATATTAGTACACAAAACCAATGTACTAAGACTTAGAAACATACCTTTGCTTTTTATTTGCACTTTGTCCATCCATGGGCATAGATTCACATTTAAACACTTGTGTTGGCACTCAATCACCAAAATACTTAGAAATGGCCCAAGGGCACATTTCCCTTTCAATCTCCCCCTTTTTGGTGATTTATGCCAAAACAACATAAGGCAACTAGAACAAGTGCAATATCACTTCAAATAAAAACTCAAGTTTATTTTGATTCAATTTGGCATATATGGATCATCCTTTGCCACCACTTGGTTTGTTTTTGCAAATCAAACACAAAATCCTATCTCTAAGTCAAATCCACTTGTAGAGACATAAAGAGAGGTTTTCCAAAGAAAATTGATTCGAGATTCCAAAACTCCCCCTTTTTCCCATAATCAACACTTCTCCCCACAAGAGGCCAACTTTTGACAAAAGAGACAATGCAAGAGTTTTGACAAACCAAAAGCTCTATCCTACTATTTTCAAAGTTTCTCAAGTGGTAGCTGATCCATTTATTGCTTTGGCCTTTATTTTCTCCCCCTTTGGCATCAAGCACCAAATAGGGATCAATCGTGGCCCCTTGACCCCATTGTCTCACCAAAATCTTCAATTAAGAGCAAATAGGCAATAAGAGGTTAAAGATGAACTTGGAATAAGTTACCCTCTCATCGGAGTGCAGTGGAAGTCTTTCACGGTCCAAGTCCACCTTTCCCTTTCAAACCTTCTTTGAGACTAAGACAATCAAACTCAAACAATCGGTTAGTCTCAAAGGGTCAAGTTGTACCACATCTCCCCCTAAATATGTGCATTACTGGCACACAGGACTTGTGAGGTCCAGGGAGTGTTTGTACAACTTGAGCACCACAATAAGCAACAAAATGCAGAATCATGATCAAAAGCATAAACACATGTATGCTACATTTCAATCCAAGTTCCGTGAATCTAAGATATTGAGCTCACTACGCAGCCTGCAAAAGGTCTTCTCATCTAGAGGCTTGGTAAAGATATCGGCTAGCTGGTTCTTGGTGCTAACATGAAACACTTCGATATCTCCCTTTTGCTGGTGGTCTCTCAAAAAGTGATGCCGGATGTCAATGTGCTTTGTGCGGCTGTGTTCAACAGGATTTTCCGCTATTCGGATAGCACTCTCATTATCACATAGGAGTGGGACTTTGCTCAGATTGTAGCCAAAGTCCCGAAGGATTTGCCTCATCCAAAGTAGCTGCGCGCAACACTGTCCTGCGGCAACATATTCGGCCTCAGCGGTGGATAGGGCAACGGAGGTTTGTTTCTTAGAGTTCCACGACACCAGGGACCTTCCTAAGAATTGGCACGTCCCTGATGTACTCTTCCTATCGACCTTACATCCAGCATAGTCGGAATCTGAGTATCCAACCAAGTCAAAAGTAGACCCCTTTGGATACCAGAGCCCGAAGCAGGGCGTAGCAACCAAATATCTAAGAATTCGCTTCACCGCCACTAAGTGACACTCCTTAGGATCGAATTGAAACCTAGCACACATGCATACGCTAAGCATAATATCCGGTCTACTAGCACATAAATAAAGTAAAGACCCTATCATTGACCGGTATGCTTTTTGATCAACGGACTTACCTCCTTTGTTGAGGTCGGTGTGTCCGTCGGTCCCCATCGGAGTCTTTGCGGGCTTGGCGTCCTTCATCCCAAACCGCTTTAGCAGATCTTGCGTGTACTTCGTTTGGGAGATGAAGGTGCCGTCCTTGAGTTGCTTCACTTGGAACCCAAGGAAGTAGGTCAACTCGCCCATCATCGACATCTCGAATTTCTGCGTCATCACCCTGCTAAACTCTTCACAAGACTTTTGGTTAGTAGAACCAAATATTATGTCGTCGACATAAATTTGGCACACAAAAAGATCACCATTGCAAGTCTTAGTAAAAAGAGTTGGATCGGCTTTCCCAACCTTGAAAGCATTAGCAATTAAAAAGTCTCTAAGGCATTCATACCATGCTCTTGGGGCTTGCTTAAGTCCATAGAGCGCCTTAGAGAGCTTACACACGTGGTCGGGGTACCGTTCATCCTCGAAACCAGGGGTTGCTCCACGTACACCTCCTCTTTGATTGGCCCGTTGAGGAAAGCGCTCTTCACATCCATTTGGTACAACCTGAAAGAATGGTGAGCGGCATATGCTAGCAAGATGCGAATTGACTCTAGCCTAGCCACAGGAGCAAAAGTCTCCTCAAAATCCAAACCTGCGACTTGGGCATAACCTTTTGCCACAAGTCGAGCCTTGTTCCTCGTCACCACCCCGTGCTCGTCCTGTTTGTTGCGGAACACCCACTTGGTTCCCACAACATTTTGCTTGGGATGAGGCACCAGCGTCCAAACTTCATTTCTCTTGAAGTTGTTGAGCTCCTCCTGCATGGCCAATACCCAGTCCGGATCTAGCAAGGCCTCCTCTACCCTAAAAGGCTCAATAGAAGAGACAAAGGAGTAATGCTCACAAAAATTAACTAATCGAGATCGAGTAGTTACTCCCTTGCTAATGTCACCCAGAATTTGGTCGACGGGATGATCCCTTTGAATCATTGCTCGAACTTGGGTTGGAGGTGCCGGTTGCGCTTCTTCCTCCATCACGTGATCATCTTGTGCTCCCCCTTGATCACACGCCTCCTTTTGATGAACCTGTTCATCGTCTTGAGTTGGGGGATGCACCGTTGTTGAGGAAGAAGGTTGATCTTGTTCATCTTGTTCCTGTGGCCGCACTTCTCCAATCGCCATGGTTCGTATAGCGGCTGTCGGAACATCTTCTTCATCTACATCATCACAATCAACAACTTGCTCTCTTGGAGAGCCATTAGTCTCATCAAATACAACGTCGCTAGAGACTTCAACCAAACCTGATGATTTGTTGAAGACTCTATACGCCTTTGTATTTGAGTCATAACCTAACAAAAACCCTTCTACAGCTTTGGGAGCAAACTTAGAATTTCTACCCTTCTTTACTAGAATGTAGCACTTGCTCCCAAATACACGAAAGTAAGATACATTGGGTTTGTTACCGGTTAGTAGCTCATACGAAGTCTTCTTGAGGAGGCGATGAAGGTAGACCCTGTTGATGGCGTGGCAAGCCGTGTTCACGGCTTCCGACCAGAAACACTCGGGGGTCTTGAATTCTCCAAGCATCGTCCTCGCCATATCGATTAGCGTCCTGTTCTTTCTCTCTACCACACCATTTTGCTGTGGTGTGTAGGGAGCGGAGAACTCGTGCTTGATCCCTTCCTCCTCAAGGAACTCCTCCACTTGAAGGTTCTTGAACTCGGACCCGTTATCGCTCCTTATCTTCTTCACCTTGAGCTCAAACTCATTTTGAGCTCTCCTGAGGAAGCGCTTGAGGGTTCCTTGGGTTTCAGACTTATCCTGCAAAAAGAACACCCAAGTGAAGCGGGAAAAATCATCTACAATAACTAAACCATACTTACTTCCTCCTATGCTTAGATAGGCGACGGGTCCGAAGAGGTCCATATGTAGCAGCTCCAGGGGTCTTGATGTTGTCATCACATTTTTGGTGTGATGAGAGCCTCCCACCTGTTTCCCTGCTTGACAAGCTGCACAAGGTCTATCTTTTTCGAAATGAACATTGGTTAGACCTATCACGTGTTCTCCCTTTAGAAGCTTGTGGAGGTTCTTCATCCCCACATGTGCTAAGCGGCGATGCCACAGCCAGCCCATGCAAGTCTTAGCCATTAAGCATGCATCTAGACCGGCCTCTTCTTTTGCAAAATCAACTAAGTAAAGCTTACCGTCTAGAATACCCTTAAAAGCTAGTGAACCATCACATCTTCTAAAGACAGACACATCTACATTTGTAAATAGACAATTATATCCCATATTGCATAATTGACTAACAGATAACAAATTATATCCAAGAGACTCAACTAAAAACACATTAGAGATAGAGTGCTCATTAGATATTGCAATTTTACCTAACCCTTTTACCTTGCCTTGATTCCCATCACCGAATATTATTGAATCTTGGGAATCTTTATTCTTGACGTAGGAGGTGAACATCTTCTTCTCCCCCGTCATATGGTTTGTGCATCCGCTGTCAATAATCCAGCTTGAACCCCCGGATGCATAAACCTGCAAGGCAAATTTAGGCTTGGGTCTTAGGTACCCAACTCATGTTGGGTCCTGCAAGGTTAGCACAAATATCCTTAGGGACCCAAATGCAAGTTTTGTCTCCCTTGCATCTTGCCCCTAATTTTCTAGCAACTATCTTCCTATCCTTTCTACAAATAGCAAAAGAAGCATTTAAAGCATGATATATTGTAGAAGGTTCATTAACTTTCCTAGGAACATTAACAACATTTCCCCTAGGCATATTATGAATAACATTTCTCCTACCAACATTTCTATCATGCACATAAGAAGAACTAGAAGCAAACATGGCATGAGAATCAAAGGCATTATATACATTACAACTCCTATAAGCATTTCTAGGTTGTCTTCTATCATAGTACATAAAGGCATGGTTCTTTTGCACACTACTAGCCATAGGGGCCTTCCCTTTCTCCTTGGTGGAGATGGGAGCCTTATGGCTTGTCAAGTTCTTGGCTTCCCTCTTGTAGCCAAGACCATCCTTAATTGAGGGGTGTCTACCAATTGTGTAGGCATCTCTTGCAAATTTTAGCTTGTCAAATTCATTTTTGCTAGTCTTAAGTTGGGCATTAAGACTAGCTAATTCCTCATTTAATTTTGAAATTGAAACTAAATGATCACTACAAGCATCAATGTCAAAGTCTTTACACCTATTACAAGTTTCAACAATTTCTACACAAGAATTAGATTTACTAGCTACTTCTAGTTTAGTATTTAAATCATCATTGAAACTTTTTAACTTAGCAATAGTTTCATGACAAGAAGATAATTCACTAGAGAGCATTTCATTTCTCTTAATTTCTAGAGCAAGAGATTTCTGAGCTTCTACAAATTTATCATGTTCTTCATACAACAAATCCTCTTGCTTTTCTAAAAGTATATTCCTATCATTCAAGGCATCAATCAATTCATTAATTTTGTCAATTTTAGATCTATCTAATCCCTTAAATAAGCATGAGTAATCTATCTCATCATCATCACTAGACTCATCCTCACTTGAAGAAGCATAAGTACTAGCATCATGAGTGCTTACTTTCTTTTCCCTTGCCATGAGGCAAGTGTGACGCTCGTTGGGGAAGAGGGATGACTTGTTGAAGGCAGTGGCGGCGAGTCCCTCATTGTCGGAGTCGGACGAGGAGCAGTCCGAATCCCACTCCTTGCCAAGATGAGCCTCGCCCTTTGCCTTCTTATAGTTCTTCTTTTTCTCCCTCTTGTTCCCTTGATCCTGATCACTATCATTTTCGGGACAGTTAGCAATAAAATGACCAAGCTTACCGCATTTGAAGCATGAGCGCTTCCCCTTGGCTTTGGTCTTGCTTGGCTGTCCCTTGCGACCTTTAAGCACCGTCTTGAATCTTTTGATGATGAGAGCCATCTCTTCATCATTAAGTCCGGCCGCCTCAATTTGTGCCACCTTGCTGGGTAGCGCCTCCTTGCTTCGTGTTGCCTTGAGAGCAAGGGGTTGCGGCTCGTTGATCGGACCATTCAAGGCATCGTCCACGTACCTTGCCTCCTTGATCATCATTCGCCCGCTAACGAATTTCCCAAGAACTTCTTCGGGCGACATCTTGGTGTACCTGGGATTTTCACGTATATTGTTCACCAAATGAGGATCAAGAACGGTAAATGACCTTAGCATTAGGCGGACGACGTCGTGGTCCGTCCATCGCGTGCTCCCGTAGCTCCTTATTTTGTTGATAAGGGTCTTAAGCCGGTTGTATGTTTGTGTCGGCTCCTCGCCCCTTATCATCGCGAACCGTCCAAGCTCGCCCTCCACCAACTCCATTTTGGTGAACAAGGTGATGTCGTTTCCCTCATGAGAGATCTTGAGGGTGTCCCAGATCTGCTTGGCATTGTCCAAGCCGCTCACCTTGTGATACTCGTCCCTGCACAAAGAGGCTAGCAACACAGTAGTAGCTTGTGCATTTTTATGAATCTGTTCATTAATAAACACAGGGCTATTCGAGCTATCAAATTTCATTCCACTTTCCACAATCTCCCAAATGCTTGGATGGAGAGAAAACAGGTGAGTACGCATTTTGTGGCTCCAAAATCCGTAATCCTCTCCATCAAAGTGAGGGGGCTTGCCAAGTGGGATGGGGAGCAATTGAGCATTTGAACTATGCGGGATGCGCGAATAATCGAAAGAAAAGTTTGAGTTAACCGTCTTTCGTCTATCGTCGTCGTCGTCGTCGTCCTTTTGGGAGGAGGAAGATTCGTCGATGTCGTAGTAGACAATTTCCTTGATGCGCCTTGTCTTCTTCTTCCTCCCGTCTTTTCTTTTATGGCCCGACCCTGAGTCGGTGGGCCTGTCATCATTGGGCTTGTTGACGAAGGTCTCCTTCTCCTTGTCGTTGATCACCATCCCCTTGCCCTTAGGATCCATCTCTCCGGGCGGTTAGTCCCTTTCTTGAAGAGAACGGCTCTGATACCAATTGAGAGCACCTAGAGGGGGGGTGAATAGGTGATCCTGTGAAACTTAAACTTATAGCCACAAAAACTTGTTAAGTGTTAGCACAATAATCGCCAAGTGGCTAGAGAGGAGTCTCAACAAAACACAATACCACAAGAGATCAAACACAAAGATGACACAGTGGTTATCCCGTGGTTCAGCCAAGACCAACGCTTGCCTATTCCACGTTGTGGCGTCCCAACGGACGAGGGTTGCAATCAACCCCTCTCAAGCGGTCCAAAGACCAACTTGAATACCACGGTGTTTTGCTTTGCCTTTCAATATCCCGTTTGCGAGGAATCTCCACAACTTGGAGCCTCTCGCCCTTACACTTGAGATTCACAAAGAAATATGGAGTAAGGGAGGGAAGCAACACACACAAATCCACAGCAAAATGCGCACACACACGGCCAAGAATCGAGCTCAAAAGACTATCTCAAAGTTCACACTAGAACGGAGCTCGAATCACTGAGAATGACAAACAAATGCGCAAAGACTGAGTGTGGATGATCAAGAATGCTCTAAGGTTGCTTGGTGTACTCCTCCATGCGCCTAGGGGTCCCTTTTATAGCCCCAAGGAGCTAGGAGCCGTTGAGAGCAATTCTGGAAGGCTGATCTTGCCTTCTGTCATCGGGCGCACCGGACAGTCCGGTGCACACCGGACACTGTCCGGTGCCCGATCTCCTTCCTAAAATGACGCAGCCGACCGTTGCAGATCTGGGAGCCGTTGGCACACCGGACATGTCCGGTGCACACCGGACAGTCCGGTGCCCCCTTTCGACCGTTGGCCCGGCCACGTGTCGCGCGCAGATTCCGCGGCCGACCGTTGGCCCGGCCGACCGTTGGCTCACCGGACAGTCCGGTGCACACCGGACAGTCCGGTGAATTTTAGCCGTACGTCGCCGGTGAATTCCCGAGAGCGGTCACTTCGCCCGAGCCAGCCTGGCGCACCGGACACTGTCCGGTGCACCACCGGACAGTCCGGTGCCCCAGACCGAAACAGCCTCTTGGCTGTACACAACCAACTCTTCTCTTTTCTTCTTCTTTCTGTTTCTGATACTTAGACAAGTATATTAGTACACAAAACCAATGTACTAAGACTTAGAAACATACCTTTGCTTTTTATTTGCACTTTGTCCATCCATGGGCATAGATTCACATTTAAACACTTGTGTTGGCACTCAATCACCAAAATACTTAGAAATGGCCCAAGGGCACATTTCCCTTTCAGGGGGTCCTCCTACACAAACATCTTTCGGTCAACCACAGATGGTACCACCCATTCCAGGTCCACAGGTTTCCACCCATGTTCCCAGCCAAACTGACCCTATAAATTTTGAATTCGAAGCAGAACACAGTGTCCATGAAGTTAACAGCCCTACCAAACCTTCAGATACACTTGCGACATTTAGGAGGACAAAGGAACAGAACTTCAAACCTGATGAAGACTTGTTGCTTTGCAAAACATGGCTAGAGATTAGTAGTGACCCAGTTATTAGCACAGGGCAGAGGAAGGAGGGTTTGTGGGCTAGAATTGAGAAAAGGTACAATGAACTTAGGGGTGAGTTTCCATTGAGACTTAATAGGGCTCTCAGCAGCAGGTGGGACAAAATTAGAGCTGAAACAGGAAAATTTGCTGGATTCTACGCTCGAGTACTAAGGGAGAACCAGAGTGGCCTCACAGATAACGACAAGGTACAATGATATTCATTTGTAATACTTTATGTATGTCATGGTTTTTGTCCACTTAATGTTATTCATGCACTGACAACTGCTTTTCAATCTTGTGTAGACTTCGAAAGTTGCAACTCTGTATGAAACGTCACAGAAAAAGCCTTTTCATTTCATGCATTGCTGGACGCGCCTAAAAAACGAACCCAAATGGGATGCCATGGTTCATGGAAGCCCCTGGAGAGGCAATGCGGGGACGGAGCATGTTCGTAGTCTAACACCTACAGGGTCTGTTAATGAAGTGGAATTTGATGAAGGTGGTTCGAAAGGCAAGAGACCATTAGGACGTGACTCGACGAAAGCATCAAGGAAGAAGTCAATGTCCAGTTCATCCTAGTCTACTGACTACCTGTCAAGAATCCATGACATTCAAATAGCAAGATTGAAGCAAAGTGAAGAAAAATCCGACCTGAAACAACAGAACATTGAGTTCATGAAGGAAGTTGAACTCAAGAAGTTGGAGGTTCAATCCAAGGAAATACAAGTGCAGGAAAAAAAATTGATGATGGAAGACAGGAAGCAAAAGGACGAAGAGCTGAAGAAACTTTATGCTATGGACATGGATGCTTTACCTGAAGAATTGAGAGCTGTCTACCTCGCGAGGAGGAAAGGTTTAATCGACTATTTCATCAACAATCCTGTCTGAAGAGTACTAATTTATTTCATAAGGTGTTGCTCACCTTTGTATCGGCGTACCCTGGTCCTGTGTGTTTGGACTTGTTTGATTTCGAGTAGTTTGAACATTTCCTTACTAGTTTGAGAACATGAGCTTGGTTTTTGAACATTGTTTATTGTCATAATATTGATATTCATAATAACGTTTTTTCATACATGACTAGACGTTTGGCAACATATGCAAATTATTTGTAGCAGATGCATTACACATGACAGTTACCATGACTTCTTCACTGACGCCCAAGATACATGACTTGCATTGCTTGAACTACTTACTTAGTTCATAAACCAAATATAACAACAATGTTGAACCACATAATATGGATGAAGGCCTTCAACCCATCGACCCTCGACGTGCCCAAAGGTGTTCTATCAGGTTGTGCTGCAAAGACAAGTATGTGGTCTGAGATGTGATGTCGTGCTCGGGATCGTTGGGTAATTCAGAGCGGATATGATTGTTTAGCCACTCGTTACGGACCTCAGGAATATTATTACAAACTTCTGGGGGACCAGTGGGGCCAATGAAGTCCACATTTGCTGCACCATCTCCTTCGTCCTCGACAATCATGTTGTGCATAATAATACAAGCAGTCATCATCTCTGCGAGGTGATTACGATCCCAACCATAAGCAGGGCCACGTAGAACTGCCCACCTCGCCTGCAAAACTCCAAATGCTCGCTCTATGTCCTTTCGACAACTCTCCTGCTTGGCTGTGAAGTGAACCTTTTTTCCTCAAAAGCGTGACGAATTGCTTTTACAAAGGTAGGCCAATTTGGATATATGCCATCTGCTAAGTAGTATCCGAAATTGTACGTCGTACCATTAATAGTGAAGTGCACTGGTGGCATCGTCCCATTACGTAACGGATCAAACACTGGTGATCGATGAAGCACGTTGAGATCATTGTTAGTACCAGGCATTCCAAAGAAGGCATGCCAAATCCACAGGTCATACCCAGCGACTGCCTCTAGTATCATTGTTGGCCTTGAATTGCGCCCACAAAACTGTCCGCGCCATGCAGTAGGACAGTTGCGCCATTCCCAATGCATACAATCGATGGAGCCTAGCATACCCGGAAACCCCCTGTCCGCGTTTACACTAAGTATGCGAGCAATGTCGTCGTGGTTAGGGATACGGAGGTATCGTTCGCTAAAGGAAGAGATGATTGCGCGACAGAAACGGATAAGGCAGTCCCTAGCCGTAGTCTGTCCAATCTGTATGTACTCATCGACTGCATCGCTTGGTAACCCGTACGCAAGGATACGCAAAGCAGCACAAACTTTTTGCAATGGACCAAGCCCTGCTAAACCAGTAGCATCACATCGTACTGTGAAGTAATCGTCTTCTCGTTGAACGGCACGAAGGATACGTAGAAACAAAGGACGATGCATCCGAAACCTAAAAACGAAAACAAAGCAAAAAATAAGAAAACGAAGATCCAAATCAAAGTAAAAACATTACTTAGGAAACGAACCTTCGACGAAAAACATGTGATGGATACACTGGATTAGGTCTGAAGTAGTGGTGCTTGATGAGATTTTCTCCAGCAGCGTGGTCCCTATGGACAACACGGCGAGGCAATGAGGAGCGCCTACGACGCGTGCTCGTGTCTCCGAGTACAAGGTGGTCAACATGTTGCCAAAGCAACAAGTTATCGATCTCATCGTCCGAATCATCGGATGACGAAGACAACACTAGGCTTCGCAATGAGTCCATGACGAGCTGAACTAAGACTACGTACTACGTACTTTTGATCGAATGGCGGATGATACAGAAGAGACGAGTGTGTAGTTGAGTGGAGCATGCCCGCAGGGGTACCTTATTTATAGATGGCTTCGGTGTGTGAAGGAAGACAGGGGGTCGTGGCTTACCGTAGAAGCCAGTCGTGTGGTGGAAGCCACTCGTGTCGTGTACGAGAAGAATGCGAATTTCTATTTTTTAAAAAACATAAAATTCGACCGTATTTATACTAACGTATTAATACTAATTATGAAGTTTGGTAATTAATTGTGGACCAAGTTACGCCCGTGTACTGTGCAAATAAGAAAAAAATAAAATTAATATTGGATGGTAGTTGAGTTAGTTGATGATGAAAGTATATAATATTGTTGTGGTGGGGTATAGAGGATTGATATAGGGGGAACCGCCGTAGAGCGTGGAGATATAGGGGGAGAGAGAACGCTGACGTGGCACGTGAGTGAGATATAGGGGAGAAATTTAGGGGGAACAGCTGAAGACAGTCTGAGAAGGGAGGGAGAGCAGAAGAAGGGAGAGGCCTACAGGGTTGATGAGATGACCTGTGTCTGTCAATTATGAGGCAGGCGCACAGCTGGTCAGCGGCACGGAAACCCGCGACCGCGAGGAAAAGATCTCGTGGTGAGTGAGTCATGCGGTCATGCCTGCGGGCTGCGGCACAAACCTGTGATCTCCCCGTCCACGACCGGCCGCCTATCACGTGAACTACCAAGGCTCAACCGCGTGTCCAGACACCTGTATGGCTGTGCCGATCGGTCGGGAAATTCGGAGTATATGATATGATAGGATAGGATAGGATAGGATAGGATAAACCAGATGCCCTCAAAGAACTGGAGAGTCGACGCAACGCAACGCAACGCAAGAAAGACTTGACCGGAGTGTAAGGCAGGCGGACATTTCTTCTACGTCTTCTTCGGACTCTGGAGAATCGCGGAGCGGAGCATGCAGCTATCAAAATTCGGTCGGGCGGCGAAACAAAATTCCACTTTTGCACTGGGACGATTCGTTCGTTATGCGTTTGTGTGGTTCCGAGTTTGATTGGAACGAGCTAGCGTAGATGACGAGTGCGTACGGTACGGAGAGCACTGTGCTTTTGGTACGGAGAGCACTGTGCTTTTGGTACGTGTTGAAGCGGTCCTACCCGATCGACGTCCGCGCAACAACTAATTAACTCCCAGCGCTGGATCACGGCATGACGACATGAACACACACGCCGCTTGCAGCTTGCTTAACCCCTCCGGAGCAGATTAAAAATAAGCGCGGCCGCTACCCCATCATCGTAGACTCATATGATGGCTACGCCTTTGTTTGGAGCGTTTTCGCGGTCTTACTAAATGTCGAAGCGTAATAAGGGGCCCTCATGCTCATCGAGCCGCTTAGGAAGCTGTTTGGTTAATTCGTTCAAAAAATCAATCCATTCTCTAGATGACATGGTGCATCATGAATCCATTCTACAAATTTAGTAAAATAAACTTATTCCTCATATTATCATACAGTAATTACTAGGTGTATGCCCGTGCGTTGCAACGGGGGACACTTATACACGGATATGTCATTGTTGCGACGGTATACAAAGTATTCTAAAAAAATAGTATACAATGATCACATAAAAACAAATAACACATATGTTATCAACATCAATATCTTATAAATTATTTGCAAACAAGCAATAAAGTAAACTTATATAAATCAAATTACAATGTGAATATCACAAAAACAAAGTCTAAGAAGTGAGAACTTCTTTGTACACTTCAATTTTCATATATCTCATTCGATTTTTTGTTGTATATCACTAAAACAACAAAAGACAGGATGTTGTAGCCGCAGTTGACCAAGCTCCCTTGCTGGCATAGATGGGGCCTCCTCTCCTTTGATAAACCGTCGTTGCGCAGAAACGGATCCCAGATCATTCAGGACTCCTATTTCCCACCACCGTCATTGTAGAGAACAACTATTCAATTGAAATCCAATTGTTTTTGTAAAGAAATAGAATGCAAAAGATATATCTATATTAAAAAATGAACATATCAAACATGTATAATAAACTTCCCAGCAAGTACAACTAAATCACATTTTAGGAAGAGGTTACTATATGCAAAAAAACCTGAGTCAGAACAAAGTACAAAAAAGAATCACATTCTTTTGTAACTGAAAGCAGAAATTTCAAAGAAGCAAGAATGCAAGACATACCTTGGCCATCATTGTTTGCCCTCAAGACAATGAACACGTATTTAACAAGTGGAATCTGGGTAAGGGAGTAAATAATAAGCGAGAGCGCTCCTATAATTTGTTTTGTGCCTTCTATTTCATGAGAGAAAATGTTGAAGACATATAAAGGTGATGTGCCTAAGTCCCTAAACACCACCCAAGGCTTTGGAAAGCTAGTTGTAGCAGCACAAGTGTAGGGTAGGTCTGCATATGCAAAAGGAGAAATGAGAATAATGCAAAATTACTGACCACATATTACATAGGCACTAACAGTCCATAAAACGAACGAATTATCACCATATAATGTAGCATTTCATAATAGAAGTTGTGAAATAAAAAAAGACCTTTTTCCATGTACATATGCCTCAATCTATCGGCCTCTGCATCCATGGGCAGATCGAGATTCCTTTCCCACTCCCACATTGCCCCCTACCAGGTTACATTTGTTGTGCTAGTAGTCTCCATGGGTTCAAACTAATCAGCAGCACGACCTTGTAGCCTGCAGGCATAAAGAACAAATCAGTCTGTTTGTGAATCCATCCTAAATAACAAAAGCTCTAAACTTGAGCAACAACATAAGGGATAAGATGGCAAATTGTCTCGGGATCAAACTTCCATGAACTTGTAAGTTAACAACCAGAATTCAGGATATCAGATGACCATTTAGTATGGTTAGAAACTACTAAATATTAATAATGATCCATCGACACGTGGATGAGGGGAGCAAGGAGGCATTGGCGATCTGCGAATGTGACGAGGTGTACTTGTCCTTGAGCCCAACGATAACTGCAGGTGAGGTTGGGGAGCACGACATCATCAGACCGCAAAAATGAAACTGCACCAAAAGGAAAATCATGGCATATTTGAACAATGAGGAAGGAGGCGTTGGTCGACTGCTTACTGATGGGGTGGAGCACGTTGACGGGGCGGGTTGCGATGGTTATGAGCGCGACGCCGTCAACACCCACCTCCATGGTGATCCGAATCGACCCCGCCGCATGATGCCATCGGCGCCCACCTCTATGGTGACCCTGAAGAATGAAACTGCACCAAAAGGAAAATCACAACATAATTGAACAACGAGGAAGAAGGGATGTGTCGATTAGCTACTTATTGATGTGGTGGAGCGCATTGACGAGCGGGTTGGCGATGGGTATGAGCGTGACACCGTTGGCACCCACCTCCATGGTGACCCAAGTCGACCCTGCCACACAACGCCATCGGATCGCACCTTCATGGTGACAAAGAAAAGTTATGGTTACTTGCTAGAACAACTTATATGTCTTTCAAATTACTGGACAAGTTTTTTTGTTCTTAATCCTGATCATGAATTCTTTGCGAGTTTCCTCTGAAATAGGACAGGACAGGAGTCACATAAAAAAAACCCTCCGCAATCATTATTTACCACCCTGCACTGCAAAGCACAAATACCGACCTCCAACTTTATCTTTTCATATTGGAAATTAGACAAGCCCATCCATTTTACTCCTTTTCATCTTTTGTGATAACACGTAGTGCGATTGGCACTTTAAAAGCATCATACACTCTACTGATATTCTTCTCATCAAAATATGCAGTGAATTTCTTCTTGTCCTATCAGTATCAGACAGCATGGAGTATACACTAACCAAGGAGGACGTGGGGTTGCAATCTATGGTGCACCTGGTGAAAGTTATGTGGAAAAGGGAATTAAAAAGGGAAGAATCAATTAAGGGTGTCACTGTTATAGATTTTTGTCACCTTCCTTCAAACTGTGACACTAATGTCACTAATGCAGGGTAAGTTGGTTGCTTAGAATTTATAGGTGATAAATTATTGGCTCAAATTTTTGCCAGGTTGCTTTAATCACTCCACTTGGTGTTGTACGTAGATATTTAAATTAGGCAAACTAAGGGATGATCAATTATATTGGTAGACATAAAAACGGTGAACACCATTTCTTTGTGGTCCTTCTGAGCACTCAAATGTCTATTTTTACTTATACACTAAGTTTCACATGGTTGTAGCATTGGATGAACATATATCCAATGCGATCTGGCAGAAATCATCTGTTCCGGGATTACTTATAATTCTGGATATAACAGGGGGTGGCGGGCTGACATTTTTTTGCTGTTGCTGCAGATGCAGAGGATGGGGAACTTCATTGGTGAGATGACCCAGATGATGAGCCATGTGGTTTATCATCTTAACTAATCAAAATAAAATGTATGTCTCAGGCGTCAGGCGTGTGCATATTCCGCTGCAACACTTGACAGCTATTATGTGAAAGATCAAGAGAGATCATTGTCATAAATATCAACGGACATATCAGTCAACAGCGACATGACAACAGTTATCTGCTTGCCGACTTTAAAAAGATATGCAATTACGTATATTTTACGGATCCTTAGAATAACTGGAACTCTAGGTAATAACACATGGATAATATTATACCAAGTACTTTCAAGATTACAATTTGGTGTTTGACCTTACCAGCATCTTGAAGAACCGATGTAATCAACCCACCATCTATGGCCACTGCTATAGCAATGTTGATACTACTGTTGTATGTGAAGCTCTTTCCATCCCTGCAGCTGCAAGTTCACCATAGGATGCTGAAGCAGAGCCGTTGCTGTCGCCTTAGCCAACAGCGCTGTCATTGTATTGTATTCATTAGTACTGCAAGATAGGTCGAATAGAGGAGGCTAGTGCATCTAATTGGGGAAATGGAAAGAGACGGTGTCAACACCTCAGGTTGGCAGCTGCATTCCAAAGAAATAGTGCAGGCACAATACATGTATTAATATTACACTTCGATAAAAATGATTCAAATATAAATAGCTCAATTTCGGGTTTAGGTGCTTAATTTTGCACAGCGGGGTGGGAATACAGGGGACCCAAATACTCACGATTTGCTCGTCTCCTGCCCAGCCCTCTTTGATCCAATCTCTGCTTCGACTGCTCCCCATTCCATACCTCGTCACATCGCATCCCTCATCCATGGTTGCGCTTAACCTCAGCCATAAGCACCTGCTAACAACAAATCACGAGAAGGGGTGAAAACTAACAGGATGTTACTGCCAAATAAACTCGACCGCCGCCGGTACCTGGAGCAGGAGGTACGAACGAGATCAGTGGCACATCCCTTGGCTTTGGCGCAACTGCCATTCCTGCCCTTATCGTCGCCGCCAAAGAGCCTGCAGAAGCCGAAGACGGCGACACGCGACGACGGCGGGTCGAGCGAGGACAGCACACGCCTAGTGGCTCGGTACTCGTTTTGCCTCTGTGCCCAGCCGAGCGGATGCACTCCACCACCCGTGCCACGTGGCGTTGAGGAGTCGCATCCATCTTCTTCACAGAGAAGATGAGGTCCCGCAAGGAGGATACACAACGCACGGGGAGGATGAGCCAGCTCATGGCCCCGTTGATGTCGGTCGTCCCCCATGAGTCCGGCATGGCGGATGTGGCGTCCTGGGCTGCAGGCTCCGAGGGCAACCATGAGCCGAGGCACTGAGACCTTGAGGAGGAAGCGCAGTTAGGTTTGGTTGAGCAGGGTGTGGGGTGTGGATGACGAAGCCGGGCAGGCGTGTGCCTCGACGATGTGTGCGCAGAGTGGGCCCCGCCCCTATGGACATCGCCCCTAGGGGTTGAGCACACCGGAGCAAGGGCCGGGATCATGGGGTCAGGCGCGGGCATCGAGGCCGGTTGGACGGGGCGTGGAGGGGGAGGCGGGGTTTGGGGTGAGGGTGCGTGGACGGGGAACGGGGCGTGGGCAGTCGAGCGTCGCGCAGGGGACGGCGGGGCGCAACCGTGGTGTCGCCATGCGCCCACCTTACGTTCCCCACTTGAGCTGCTAGGCGAGGCAGGCACCGACGGGCGTCGTCGTCGTGGCGGTGGCCGTGGAGGGAGGCGAGTGCGCGGGCAAAACCGCGGTGGGCACGGCGGCGGGATGAGCGGCCATCGCGTGGGGAGCAGGCGCGGTTTGGCGGCCATCGCGTGGGGAGCAGGCGCGGTTTGGCGGCTAGGGTATCGCGGGGGCGGAGCCAGGCGGGGGCACGGTGAAATGTGGACGCCCTCGTTGGGTCCTTATAGAGTAGTAAAGATTAGCCTACGAGAAATAAAATGTTGGCAAGATACACTCGTTC
Source organism: Zea luxurians (assembly GCA_029449295.1). NCBI lineage: Eukaryota > Viridiplantae > Streptophyta > Magnoliopsida > Poales > Poaceae > Zea > Zea luxurians. Next base: position 19,039,013 of record JAOPSE010000052.1, on the reverse strand, counting down.
TATTCCACAAATCCACAGTAAAGTGAGAAGATGCATTCCACAATCAAACAAGAAAGTAAGAAGATGATAAACCATCTCGTTCTTCAAACCAAATAAGATATTGTTCTATTATTAATTAGTCACGCACAGCCAGGGACCAGAGTGATTAACAGCGTGAGCGCGTGTGGGCTAGCTCTTAACCCCTTGGGTCCTGAGCTAATGGACGCTGGCAGTGCATTTTTGTCTTTGACTGGAGTACGTAGTCTCCGGTCCACGGAATCTTGGAGGCCACCACCCACCACCAGACAGTATGGTTGAAGCAAATCTGCGCACATATATGCGGTGCTGATGCGCTCCCGATCCCCGCGCGTATCTGCGGCAGATGCTACACACTAGCTTGTGCGTCGAAGCAAGGTGTGCGCGTGCATGTGTCAGGCGGCTTTTGGTTGTTTTCGTTGTAGCAACTAGCAAATGCACGCACCCACCCTTATGCCGCTAATGATACACAAAACAGCGTGTAAATGACCGCATAAAATAATGTTTTACGCCGTAGATTATACTATTTGTCGAATATAGTTTGAAATATAAAGTAAGATATATATATATATATATATATATATATATATATATATATATATAGTGTAATATAGAGTCTGCTGCCGGAGTCTAGTTGTCGTCCGCGGTTGCATTGACATCAACATGCGTGTCATGCATCTTCCTGCGCCGAAAGCGGAAAGGCGGCGGCAGATAGACCTTCCCCGTTTCTGGATAAGCATCGATCGCCTGCGCACCCTTAGCTTCAAAACAAAGTTTAGGCTACGGGATCTAGGTAGACTAGAGTTAAGCATGTACGCACGTACGCGCGTGACCACCAAAAAAGGGAGCAAGGCCGTGCCATGCGTAATACGTGAGCTTGCTGCTGTGCATGGCACCCTGGATTGTCTTTCTAGCTAATTAATATAATAAGCGCATGCATAATTGCATATACATTCCAGAAAATGGTTAAGGCCAACAGATCGACCTCAAGTTGCTTGCCAAAAACTCCACGCTAGAGCGCCCACGGGAGAGAGAGAGAGAGCGAGATCCGCGCGTGCTGCAAGTGCAAGAGCTCTTTTTTCTTTCATGGCTTTTCCGCTGGAGGCGGTGGGTGGATGATCCACTCCTGTCCGTCGAAAAAGCGGGCGAACAAATTAAGATTGTGGATGGCATCACATGCTTCCCTCTTGCGGTTAGTCGCTTCATCAGCTCATACAGTGCTTCCAAAAATTGTCGACGGCACCAGTAGCTTCCAAAAAGCAACCGCGCGCACGCGGTGCATATAATTTCCCCTGCCCAATAATGACGACCCAACAGTGCGTCAGGTTATCTTATTATGAACAGCGGCAAACTGATTGCGTTGCCTCGGCGAGAGCCTTGCCATAATGCCATGCTCACGAACTGCAGCCGACAGATGGCGCGGCCCCAGCGGTCGAGTTTCCACCGGCGGCGCGCGCTTTCATGTGAGAAGTGAGATGGTTCAGGCCGAACCGTATGTTGACTTGCAAGCTACACCCGCAGTCCCAAGTGGCGAGCGTTGATATGGCCACCGCACCGCCCGGGAGATATGGATATATGCCAGCCAGACGCCCACGGCAGCTGCTTGCGGTACAGTAGGGCTAGTAGCCGCTGCTAGCGCTAGTCGCTGTGGTCATTAGGCTGGTGCCAATGCAGGCTATAGTGAGGCGATAGCGCCCAGCAGGAGGCGAGAGCGGGGCTGGAGGCAGGCGAGAGCGACCCGGCGGGCGCTACTGCCACCGCCCGGCGAGAGCGGGCGATATCGCCCCGCTCTCGCCTGCACTGGAGCGCACGCCGGGCGAGAGGGAGGCGATAGGCAGGCGAGAGCGGGGCGACGTGTTGGCGATGGCGTCTTCGCGGGCGAGAGTGAGGGGCGACAGTGAGGTGGCGGCTTCTGATTGGTCCACGTGTGCTAGCCGTTGCAACTAGCCGTTTTTGACCGTTTGGAGTCCAAAAAATTCGAAAAAAATTGCAAAAAATCACAAATTTCATCCCCAATCCATCTATATATACCCCTACCCGGGTGGAGCTCATTCCACACACCATTCCATCTCATTTTTCTCTTCCAAACTCCCCTTTCTTCACACAATGTCGGGTTGGTCCCCAGATTTGAACACCTTCACGGATCTCTTGCAGTCCGATGGGTCACCTACAACCCTTCCGTTAGATGAGTCTTCTTCACTACATCGTCGCTCCGATGTTTCAGCCTCACTTCCCCGTGCACTATTTCCGGCTGCGCGTCCACCACCATACCCTTATCCCTATCATTTGTATCAATATCCACCGTCTTCATATGGTCAACCTCCAACTTCCCAAGCCGGAATTCAAGCCTCATTCCCGGTACGTCCGTATGCCCCTCCCCCACCTGCTGCGGACGGAAGTCAAGCTTCTTTCCAGATACCTCCATACGCCCCTCCTCCATATGCTCCACCTCCGTATGGAGTACCTCCTTATGCTCCATATGCTCCACCTCCGTATGGAGCACCTCATCCATATGCTCCACCTACGTATGGAGCACCTCCTCCAGTTGCACCTTTATCTGTTGGATCTGGAAACCAAGCTGAGGAAAATCCCGTGCCGAAGGAAAAGCGTCCAAAGAGGCTAGAGTGGACGAAGGAAGACGAGGAAAAGCTGGTGAGTGAATCGTTTCTCATTTATTTAATCTTGATTTTTTTAGTTTACTTATATTATAGGTTTTATTGTAGGTTAATGCTTGGTTTATGCATTCTAATGATCCCATCTCCGGCAACAATAAGAGCGGATCAAGTTTCTAGGGCCAAATAGCGGCAACATATAACTCCACCTCCGACCCTATCCGTCATCGAACCGCCAAGCAACTTAAAGATCATTGGGTCACCTACAACCGGGAGGTGACCAAGTTCAATGGATTCTACCTCCAAGAAGAAAGGTTGCGTCAGAGCGGAGCTGACGATGCAATGGTCATGGATGCAGCAATGGCGAGGTTCGAGGGTAAAATGGGGCATCCATTTAAGCGCTATCATTGGTGGCAAGTTGTTCGCTACGAGCCCAAGTGGTCAGCAAAGCATGGTCTTGGTAGTGGATCTGATTCGACTGCGAATAAGAGAACCCGACTCGGAGTCTCTGGTGAATATAGTTCTGGAGGCACTGAAGACACCGAGGAGGAAGTGCCCCGACCAGTGGGGCGTGATAGGGCAAAGGCGGCTGCGCGAAAGACAAAGACGAAGGGGAAAGGGAAGGAAGCCACGAGCAGCGAATCAACAAGTGAAGCATTCAAAATGAAGAACTTGTGGGGTGGATTAGTGAAGGCCAAGCTTTTGAAGCAATGGAACATCCTAAAGGGCCGATCAACCAGAGATATGGACCCGGCTGAAAGACGTACCCATGGCAGGGCCGTAAAGATGGTCGAAAAAGAACTTGGTCTGCTAGATGACGAAGAAGAGGAACCGGAAGCGGAACGTGAAGAGGAGGAAGATGAGGATGAGATCGAGGAGTCCGATTAGAGTTATGTAATTTTATTTTAATTATCATGTCAATGTACTTTGTAATTTTTAATTCAATAAAAAATATTATGTTGTGTATTTTCTGAGCGTTGAAATAAATCCGCGTGAATTACTTAATTCTGAAATAGAAAAGCTGACGTGGCTATAGCCTGAGGCTGTAGCCTGCTGCAGCCTGTGCACTGGAGCAGCAGGGGCGAGAGTGGAGACGAGAGCTGACGTGGCAGAGGCGAGAGAGAGGCTGTGCACTGGACTCAGCCTTAGCAAGTTAGAGTTCGGACGCCTTAATTCATTATCGTAGCCACTGGAAGTAGTAGTATAGTATTTCTTTGCGATATCTTGGTCCGGATCAATCGTGTGATATCCTCGTCTAAAGTTTAATATGATCGATAGAATAATTATAATAACAAGATATACTTTTTTCAGAACAATTTTATGTTTTATGATATGGACTGACTGGAAAGTTTTTTTTTTATGTCTCGTATGATGACAAAGTGCGTAAAAAAACACGTATTGATTTGTGGAAATTGTCTATGGCTATAGAGGGTTGTTGAAAGGGGAAAATGGGCTTTAATCCGTTTCAACATGATTCACGGTAGTATGTTCCTTTGCAAAACCTTCCGATTTCAGTGAACCGTCCTGTTCAATCAAATTACTACTACTGACGAATGCTCACCTCTTATTAACCAGAGACAACTAGTATTATTAACTGGATCTGGGTCTGTCCTGTCCTGCTACTCTGCTAGGACTAAAAAGGAAATTCAGAGGCCTGAAAGGATAAAAAAAATTGAAGTTGGAGACGCGGGGGATCGAACCCCGTGCCTCTCGCATGCAAAGCGAGCGCTCTACCATTTGAGCTACATCTCCTATTCGTTGAATTTAAGTTTAATAATTTATCTATAGTATAAGGAACTCCAATGGGCCAGCAGCTGGCTGATGCGCTAGCCCATACGATAGCTCGGAAGAGAGATCCTCTTTAGGTCCAATAGAGAGCAACGTCAGTCCAATCGATTCACAAATGGGCTGAATGTCCCTTCTGGCCTCTATTTCTTTCTCTGTCGAAAAAAAAAACCAAATCCTTACTAACTAACTATTTGGAAGTCTGACACATTGGCATTTGGCTCCGGTCCAGACCTTTTATTGACGACCGAAAGGAGAGTTTGGTGAACTCATGGAAGATGTAGAGTCGAAGGAACTGCAGTTGCTTTCGACGATTTTAGTATCTGTGCTGGTTACTAATAATGCGAAAAACGTTTTTGGTTATGCACAACTTATTACAATAATCGGGTTTGAGGCTTCTTTGCTAAAGAGAGGTTGAAATCTGTGCTGTTCTAAAAACGAGCATAAAAAAACTGTTGTTCACTTTGCTTCAATGTACACGCTGACTTTAGTGATCAGTCAGTAGTGCCGCCATCTGAACCAAGGAAAGGATCAACCCCCAAAAAACAAAAAAAAAAACCCAATCAGCAAAAATAAAATCCAACGTTCTCCATCGTGAAACATTGCCACAAAATCAACTACAAATATTAAAATAAAGCAGTCCCCAGCAAGCTAGAAACCAACTCGGCAGGTTCATCCTTCAAAACGAGCGGAGGATTTGCGCGATCAACGTCACTACCGCCCATCCTGTGATCCATCCCTTTTCCCCGTCCTACTCCCGTGTCGGCGCAGGAAGCCCGGAGGGCGCCACAAGTGTCGGCATGCCAGTGCACCGCGGCTGCGAGTGCCACGAACGCGCCAGCCGGCCTGGACAAAAAATTAGCTGGGACACGGTTTTGGTTGGGAGTTTTCTGATCGCCATTATTAGCTTGGTTCACACAATCACACCACGTACTACGCTTGTTTGTTGGTCAGTCTTGTCGGTGCACGGATTCCTGGCTTTTATGGATTTCAAGTGAGCATCGTCGTCACACCTTGGCAGACTCATCGGCCTTTTTTTTTAAATTTTTGTTTACCGAGTCCTTTTCTTTGTGCACTCCAGAGTGTGGGGAAGGGCCTTTCTTGCTGAAATATTGCTCGTCTTTTAGCAGTATCCTCGTCCTTGCGGCCTCGCCCATACTCCACTGTTCAAGAGAAAAAAAAAAGAGATCAAAGCAGAGAGAAGCGGTTGCGTCTTGCCATCTTCATACACGTACCCTAGCTTATATCGCTCTAGAAATGTCTCAGACAGTTAAATAAGCTAATTAACCATTTTTCCATTAACATTTAATTAGTTGGTTGCGCTCCCGATATTTTAGCAAGCTCAGAATTTGCGCTAACATAACAAACGAAGTGCGGGAAAACAAGTATTCTCTCCGTGCCACAAATATCGTCATTTTTCATTTCTTCGAAATTAAAATGTTTCTAGCTTAATTAAGGGGTGTTTCAATGCACTAGTGATAATAGTTAGTTGGCTAAAAATTGCTAGTGAAATTAGCTAACTAACTATTAACTAATTTAATAAAAGTAGCTAATAACTGAAAATTAGCTAGATTGTTTGGATGTCTCGGCTAATTTTAGCAGCTAACTAAGGTAGTGTTTGGTTGAGGAGCCAAGTAGAACGGAGTCGTTCCATTCCTGATTCTAGGAACGGGGCCGCTCTGTTATGTATTTGGTAATCTGGAACGGAGCGGTTCTGTTTTTTGTTTGGTTGCAGAGTGAACGGAACGGAGTGTGATTGTGAGAGCGGGATTGGAACGGAGCGGCTCCGTCCCATTGATTTTTTGGAGTAGAATGGTTCCGGATCCGAGGAGAATATTTCCTAATTGGAGTCATTTCGTTCTAGTTACTTTGTAACCAAACAACAACAAAAGTGGGACAGAACAGTTCCGTTCTACTTGGCTCTTCAACCAAACACTACCTAATAGTTCTAGTACATTCAAACATCTCCTAAATACTAGTTAGTTATTCGTACATTGCTAGAGTTATTTGTGGGTATAAATCTAGCTAAACTTTTTAAAAATGATTTGCATTGAATCTTAGGTAACATTGTTTTTAGGGTGCGTTAGCAAAATAGAATCGGTTTCAATTCTTTTAAAAATAATTAGAAATCGTGCCGCATAGTGAAATATTAATACTACAAAACTGATTTTTGATAATATTATCCTTTAGTGGTCATATGTAACTCCTGATTAGATTGTCTCTGTAGTGCCTAACAAAAAACCGCCTCTAAAAACATAGCTTCATAGACATGTAACTCTAAATCTTCAGAGACATATCTCGAAAGATGTGTCTTTAGAGGCAGCTTCTCTGTCAAACTTCCTACAATCCTACCTGCTTGATGCCTCATCTTCAAAGACATGCAATTCTAAATCTAGACACCTTTTTTTTAATCAGAATTGAAAAAAAATGAGGCACCAAGCAGGTAGGACCGTAGGAGGCTCAACAAGCTATACCAACAGAACACTAAAAATTGGAAAGCGGATAAAAAGTTGCGCAAATACAAGAAAGCCTCTCTCTCTCTCTCTCTCCAAAAGTGTATATCTTTAGTTCAGTTACTACTATTCAAATTTAGCACACGTTGTAATACCCAGCGGTTTGTTCTAATCTTGGACGAGCCACGTGCATGGACCATTTTGACAGCATACACACGATTATTCTTTCGGCTCCGAGCCTCCGACACAATTAAATAAAGTATATACTGACACCATGTGCATCCGCGTTTTTCCTATATCCAAATCATTTACCCATTAAATCAGGAATTCAACGTAGCAAAAGAGACATCTGACGTGCATAGCGCCATAGCCTCGTTTCCACCCCTTTAGGGCTTGTTCGGTTAGCTCCCAATCCACATGGATTAAGTAGGATTTGGTGAGTTTAAATCTCAACTAGCCTTGTTCGGTTATTTTAATTCCATATGGATTGGAGTGGATTGGGTGGTATTGAGATGTATTTTGACTTGTTATGGATTTAAAACGACTCAATCCCACCCAATCCACATGGTTTAGCATCAAAACGAACAAGCCCTCGGTTTCATCTCAATTCATGTGGATTGGAGGGGATTATGTGGGTTTAAATCCATAGCAAGTCAAAATGTCTACTAAAATTTTCCAATCCCATCCAATCCATGTGGTATAAGAATAATCGAACAAACCCTAAGTCAATTCCATCCAATCCATGGGTAACGGGATTAACCGAACAAGTCCTACCTGGCACCATGTCCTTTCGCCGCAACAGCTCGATCGCTCGATATAGAGCCGAATCAACCCAAACCACCATGAATTCTGGTTGATCCCAACACGCACGACACGATCCTGAAAGCGAAACGTAAACAATCCGAATCAGACGACCTAGCTGGCGTACATGCGGCATCGCATCACCGCTGACAACGCAAGCTACTAAAAGCCTCTCGCCCTATCAAGAACTCTCCAACACCGCACGAGGAGCTTTAAATCAGCCAGGCGCCAGCGCAAGCAAGGATATGTGTTGTCTGAGCTCGCGACTTTATGATAGAAAATTACATGACATCTAGGGCAAGCGGGCGATCAGAATACCAAAACACCCCTAAATGGCTAAATATACTAGTGCCTCTAGTTTACACGTTCCAACTATCACACCAACCCATGTTCGAATCGGTGCTGTCGATCTAGCGATTGGCGGGTAGATTTCCGCTCGCGGATGACTCCGCGTCGTGACGCTGACTCAAGGCCGTGGTAGGCGCCAGTAAAAGCATGGCGCCAAACAGGAAAAGGCAAAGGAACCACTCCATGTCCATGACCCCCGCCTCAAGTGTTGTGTTGCAGCCTTGCAGGTGGCCGAACGTGTGACGATATCTTTCATACACATGGGAAAGAACCTTCTCCGTGGTCATCCAGAACGTAGTGGGGGCATCCCCACTCCCACCCCTGCCCTACCGCTCAATGGATCGTTCTACGTGTTTCCACGTCATTCCGGGCATCAAATGAGCTACAGTGACGTGTACGTGCAAAATTTGTTGGTGGCATGATACTTTGTTTATACGGAAAATATTGGATATTTTACATTTCTGTCGAATACGGAGATGTAAATTTGAATAGAGAATAATCCTCAAAACGAATGTGAAAATATCCCTTTAGCATCCATATGTAAATCGAACATGAATACGACTATCCATATTTATATTAGAACAGATATCAAATCTTGTTGGGTCCATGTCTAACGCAGAGGCAACATGCTAAGCCAGCGTATAAGACTCAACGACCAACTTTAGGATCCGGAATGATACCACTAGCCAAGTTTAGAGAGCGATGGTGATCATGTTGAAAGTTCATGAACTGGAATGACACCATTAACCAAGTCTAAGAATCCATAGTTATTAGCATTTCAAAGTTTGAGGACCACAAGGACATGAATTTAGGGATCGATGCTGAATTTTACTCCCGTAGATATTTCGGGTCCCAAACTGCGTGTCACGTAACATGTTGGATGGATATGCTATGAATATATACCACAGTCTGCATGCGTGGATGCCACCCATGGCGCATGAACACGGAGTACCAGAGGTCGCCTTGCACATGCAGGAGGACGGATTTAGGTAGGGGTCCAACTGCACCTGGGGAAAATCTTCTTTCACCCTCAACTCCTCCTCATAGGAGGATGATGACTGTTCCATTCTAAAGCGATCGGGTAATGGATAGGAACCCAGCTTTTGATCGTTGTGAACACCGTACCAAAAAAAAAATATGGGTCATTGACAGGTTCCCAGCTTATAAAAGACACCCTCCTCCTCCCATTTGGAGCACGGAGCTCGAGCAACTAATTAACCAGCCACCACGCACAGCAGCAGCTAGCTAGCTAGCAACCACCTCGATCGCACAGAGGCCGGAAGCTCAGCTGCGAATTCGGCAAGCAACAAGGAGAAGTCTTGGGTTCCTCGCCACCTCTCGTTCGGTCAGGCGGATCCAAGAAGAGATGGAGAAGAAGGCAGGACGCGAGCATGTGATCGGGATCCCAGTGAACAACAGGGCCTTCGGCATCGAGGAGCCGGATTTCTCCAGCAAAGGCGCCGCCAGGAACGCAGCCGCCGCGGGACGGGCTGCAAAGTCCGGCTGGACCGGGGACAGGGTCGCTCAAGGCCTGAAAGAACACGGTGAGCGAGTTCTTCTCTCCAACCAAATCGCGGATGGTTGATGTCATCTTCTCCGTCCCTGCCCACGTTGAATCCAGCTCTGCATCTGAGACTGAACGCGTGCCTTTTGCTCGATGATGACATGTGCAGTGGCTCTGGGGCCAAACCTGTACGAGACCGTGAGGGGCAAGCTGTCGCTGGGGGCGAGGATCCTCCGGGCAGGCGGCGTGGAGAAGGCGTTCCGCCGGTGGTTCTCCGTCGTCGGCAAGGGCGAGAGGCTCCTCAGGGCCTCGCAGTGCTACCTGTCGACCACCGCCGGCCCGATCGCCGGCACGCTCTTCGTGTCCACGGAGAGGATCGCGTTCCGGAGCGACCGCTCGCTGGCGCTGACCTCTCCCAAGCGCGGCACGGTGGTGCGGGTGCCGTACAAGGTCTCCATCCCGCTGGGCAGGGTAAAGACGGCCACGCCGGGTGGGAACAAGGACCGGCCGGAGCAGAAGTACGTGCAGGTCGTCACGGACGACGGCTTCGAGTTCTGGTTCATGGGCTTCGTCAGGTACCAGGTGTCCCTGCACGAACTGGAGAAGGCCATCGAGCAGGCGCAGGCGCAATGACCTGACACCTGAGGCGAACATTCGGGGCCGGATCCGCCGACTCCCGTTCGGCCGCCTCGCGTTGAGCTTAATTTGTGGTCTGCATCATCTGTGTGCATATGTAGTAGGGTTCAGTTTTCTTGATGGATTGCTTGGCGTTTTTGGCATTTGAGCAAGTCCGGTATACCGAATGTATAGGAGAAAAAGTATTAGATTAATTACGTAATTGGTGATGTTGCGTAAATCTTCTACGGTGCCAAGGTAGAAGCGGCTCGTTTCAAGTTTACATGTGGAATGAAAAACAGACACAAAGTATTTGTGCGACAAAATAAAATTGTGTCCAGTCTTTTACTTTGTGGCAGCAATCGTATTGGTTCCTCCACTTGTGTTCGTTTGCTGTTCTGCATACCTCAACGGATGGATGAATGCTATTTCTCCTACTAGAGGTTCTAATTAAGTGTCCTCTCAAGATTACCGTGGAGATACAACAGAAGAAGGGAAAACTTCAATACCAGCTTAGGGCCTGTTTGCAAATGCAGTTTTGAAATACTATAGTTTTAAGGTACCATAGTTTACAATTCTATATGACACAAATATTATGTTATTACATTACCACGGTAAAACCATAATATTGCTCAAAACCGAGATATGTTTGGTTCCATTAGAAAAACAAAGTATATGTACAAAAAAGAGAAGAAAACCGAGACCGAGTAGATTTTCGAAAACTCCAAAAATACCACGGTTTTTGGTAAACCATGGTATTTAAAACTGTGTTTTGTCTATACAAACCAAACAACATTTGAATTCTAATACTATAGTATCATCAAATACCATATAGTATTGTTTCAAAACTGCAAAAAATACTAAACTTCCAAAACAGGATCTTAGTGTTTTTCCTTTATCTGTTTGTCTTTGTTTTCCCCCAAATGCAATGATCGTCCCCATACGTTTCACAAAAGCTTAGAAACCCATGCATTCCACATAAGCATATGCTAAAAGAGTGAAACATGGAAAGCAACACAAAGAACTGCTTCAAATTATTGCCCAATTCTACCAATAAAATCCCACAAGTGAGAAGCAAAAACCTAAATATTCCACCAGTGTACAGAGGAACGATTAACACAGCAGAGAATCGATTCTCTATATACACTGTAGATCTGAACAGCAGAAAAGCTTAGGAAAACAACTACTTCAACTAGATCGAGCCCAAGACTTGAAATGAAAACTGAAGAGATAATGCAATTATTCCTCTCAGTCGCAGATCTAATAAAGGGTCGTTTAGAATAATGGCCATTTTGAAAGAAATTTTGATTGTTTTTGTTCATCCACCCTGGTCGTCTTCCTCAGTCCGTCAATCATGGATGGTGACATGGTGTAGTTGTAGATGTATGTACCTACTATCATATACTACTTTGAGTATATCTATTAGCTGCTTTGTTTTTTTATTTGTTTTTCTCCTTCAAATTTACAATATATTAGGATAGAAAACTAACATGATATGTTGTTGGGTACCCAAAAAGTACTTGAAGTATCTGATAGTATACACGAATCACTGTAAAAAAAAAGCTTTTAGCAATATTTAGGGGGACCGAAAGCATGAAAAAACATCATATATATATATATATATATATATATATATATATATATATATATATATATACTAGTAAAAAAGACAAACAGTATATTCATCCATCGATGGAGGATCAAATGCAGACCACTACCGGAATCAGCTCCTTTGCCGTGTGTTCTAAACACACGGCAAAGGCTATTTTACACTCGGCAAAGGCTTTGCCGAGTGTAACACTCGGCAAAGAAAGCTCGGCGAACTATACATCGGCAACAGCATCTTTGCCGAGTACTTTTTGTCGGGCACTCGGCAAAGAAAAGTCACCGTCACGGCGCCAAGTGACGGTGACGGATCCTTTGCCGAGTGTCTATGGCGACACTCGGCAAAGACTGGTCCAGTGGACCCCACAGCCAGTCCCTGTGCCGAGAGCTCTAGTAGGCACTCGGCAAAGGAGGTTTCTTTGCCGAGTGTCTGGTGGACTGGCACTCGGCAAAGAACCCTCCAGTGGGCCCCTTTGCCAGTATCTTTGCCGAGTGCCATTGTCAGCACTCGGCAAAGATGTCTTTGCCGGTTCCCAGGTTTCCTTCTTTGCCGAGTGCCACTGTCAGCACTCGGCAAAGATGGCTTTACCGGTTCCCAGGTTTCCTTCTTTGCCGAGTGCCATGGTCATAGCACTCGGCAAAGCAACCCTTTGCCGAGTGTTACACTCGGCAAAGTGACCAGGATGTCCCTTTTTTATTTGCTTTTGTTGTTCCATCCAAACAAACAAAAGATATATATCATTCACATCACATTATATATCAAGCACATCACAGAATGAACACATTTATCATCAACACCATATATATCACAAAGTCTCACTAAAGTCTCACAAAATAGATCACAAGTCTCACTAAAGTCAGGATCATCACAAAACAGATACAAGTCTGCATCATCACTAACATCACCAAGTATCTCACAAGATAAAGTGTAAATAACATCACCAACACTCATAAAGGTAAGTCTGGATCATCACAAAACAAATCATCAACGAGGTGGGCATCTGGACTGGTTCGGCGAAGGGCTAGACGAAGCATGAGGGTTGTTCGACGCCGCCGATTGACCCTGCACAGAGAAGAGATTGTATGTGTGAGAACATATGAATATATATCATGCAGTACTAAAATTTTGATACTCACAGGAGTAGTGAACTCTGTAGGGTCAGCTGCAGGGAACAACGGAGGTGGTGGAGCATGACCCTGTGCGGCGCCAAGGCTCTGCATGTACGCGAACATCTCCGCCATCCTCTTCTCCAGCTCCTCACGTTGCCTCCTCTCATCATCTAGCTGAGTCTGTAATATTTCGCCCTAATGTTACGATAATGCAAAGAGAAGATATATAAAAATCAATGAACGATGAATAGATAAGGAATAACCTAAAGTTGCTGGATACGATGGTGTGAGGTGTCCTGTCGAGGTCGTATGGCTGGGCTCGCGCTCGTGCTCCTTGCTCGCACCTGAGAGAGAGTGGGAGTGGAGGACGAGTCGATTGCCCCGTCGGCAATCCAGTACCGCCCATGCCTCTTGCCTCCTCCGACCCTCATGAGGACATCTCCGTCGATGTCCTCAGTCCTCGGATCGTAATCTGGCCCATGGACCTCCTTGGCCATAGCGGTGTACTCACTGAGTCGGCTGTGGATGGCGGGGTTGGTGTACGCCTCGGGCCCGTCATCCGGGTTGTAGGTGACGTCGGACGTCGCCTTCCCCTTGTGGGCCATGGCATATGCCGAGAACGTGCAGCAAGGCGCGCCACCATGTGCCGCCGACTGCGAGAAAACCAACGATATGGTTAGAAATCATGTCTAATCGAAAGTTATATACCTAAATAAAAAAGAGCGCGTACCCATGCTTCCGCGTATTTGCCCAGGCTGCGGCTGCCTTGATGGTGGGAGGGACCTTGCATCAGCAAACGCCGTTCCCGGCTAGCGTTGTGCGCCTCGTCCCACTCAGCCGAGCACCACCTCTGCACCATCTTCTCCCAGCACTCAGGATGCACGGCGCACCAATGAGGAATCATCTAAAAAAATATAAGTACACCACATATCAGAAGATAAGAATAAGCATATTTAGTACCAATAATAAAGTTTTGTATTTACCTGCAAGTACTGGTCCGCAGTCAATGACATGGTTCGGGCGTCCTTCTTGTTCACCTTCTCCCCAAGGACGGAGCCGTGGTAAGTGACGATGGCCTGGATACGCGCCTCGTAGTGCATGTCCACGACGAGCTTCTTACAGCACGTCGTAGACACCACATCCGCCCTGGCCTCGTATCCAGCATCGCACCTGAAGAAATCCTACATACAAAGACGATGTATCCATACATTATTTCAAGAATATGCAACAAATGCGACTTATTAAACAATATAGTGCGAGGAAGACTTACCCACAGCTCTTGCTTCACCCGCTCCGCCTTGTTGTTGAATTGTCTGCCGTCCCGATCTACTGCATCGGGGGCGACGGCGTAGTGGTCGAAGGTGTATGCTGGGCTCGTCACTCCGGCGTACTCGACAAGTCCAAGGAAGTGTTCCCGGCATAGAAGGCCGAGGATGCCATTGGGGTTGCGGCCGTGACCCCCTGCAGTCTCCAAAACCATCCAAGACCTGTCCAAGTGATTAAGATGAAGTATTAGTTTCTATTATTAATTTGAACATATAATATGAAAAAGCAGCAACAACATCTAAAGTTACCTACCTCTCTCCATCGGTTCGTATCAGCGGACGTCTGTCACGAAGTATGGGTCGCTTAGGTAGGCTCGCGGGACCTCGCAGGTAGATACTCCTCGAACCTGAGGAGCCAGAACCTGAGACGTCCTACTGAGCGGCGTCGTCGTCGTCGTCGTCCTGCTGCGCCGCATCGTCGTCCCCCTGCTGTGCCGCATCGACAGCGGCTTGCTGCTCCACCTGCTGCTGTACGACGTCGTCCTGCTGCGCCTCCTCCTCCGTCCTATGGGTGCTCCTCCTCCCCCTCCCCCTCCCCCTCCTCGTCCTCGTCCCACCGCCCACCATCTTTGTCCAACAACCTGCAATTAAGAGTAAACAATTAAGCACAGATAAAAAAATATGTATTTAGAAACATATGCAAAATAAATGAAATATAGCATTACATCGATTAAAAATAATCTTCATATGTGTCCGGGTTAGCCGGATCATAAGTGTCATCATCACTATCAACCATTTCATAGTCAACATCATCTGAAGGCGCAATTTCGTCATTGGCATTGCCTTCAAGTATTTCTAAGTCATTCTCATTTTGCACCTCATCATCCTCGTCATCAACAACCATTTCAATATCTACTTCCATTCCGATCGCTTCGGTTAAGTCTATCTCAAATTGCCCTTCGAGCCCATCTTCTTGGAAGAACTCTCCGTCATATGTGTCCGGGTCTAAGTTATAATCTTCATCGTTTGGAACATGTAATTTAGCGTGCGGTGATACCTTATACACAACATCCCAACCCTTAAGATGTTGTTTCGTTTGGCACGCATATGGAAGATAATACACTTGTGTGGCCTGTTGGGCCACAATATAGACATCGTCTCCTGTTAAGGTGGAATCCTGTCGAATTTCGACTATCCCAAGATTAGAATGTGTCCGTCTCGTAACTTCAGGGTCAAACCAATGACATTTGAATATCACTGGAGTAAGAGGTTTGGAACCATAAAAATTGAGTTCATATATTTCTTCAATTCTTCCATAATACTCGACCTCGTCAAGCCCGGGCGTAAAGACTCCAGAACACGTGGTTTTTCGATTGGGCCGACTTTGGTCGTAGCTTGTTGTGCGAAAACGGTATCCATTGACGTCATACCCAGAAAATTTCCTGACCCTATAGGCAAAGCCATTGGCTACTTGTCTCAACTCGGCACTCATAGACGGCTCTCTTTGGCCCTGCAAGTTCAAACACGCTAGATTGTTATATTATTCGCACGTAAGAGCAACTTGGAATAACAAACTAAGCACGTACCTTATGTTTAAACCAGGAAATGAAATCGGGCAATCCATTTCCCGCACCCTTTCTAAGAAGGGTATCATATTCCTGTGGAGTTGGGTCCCTTGATCGACGCCAGAATTCATGAAGAAATTGCTCCATGTATGGCGTCACCTCTTCAAGGTTGGTCAATACATATAGCATGATATGGCGCCACTCTTCATGTCTCAGGGTCTTGGTGGTCGAACCACTCGCGCTTCCGAGTTGCCCTCGAAAAATGCTGAGGTTCGATTCATTGCCGCCATCATTGTAACGAGGGGGTGGATTATGCACGCTCGGCAGTTTGTCACCATAGTAAGTTGTTGTGAAGTTTGACACCTCCTCCAGTATGTATGCCTCTGCAATGGAAGCCTCGATTTTGCATTTATTTCTACATTTCTTTCGGATACTCTTTAGACATCTCTCGATTGGATAGCACCAACGTCCCTGCACGGGCCCCCCCATTCGTGCCTCATACGGGAGATGAATAATCAAATGCTGCATCGGATTGAAGAAGCCGGGTGGAAAGATCTTCTCCAGCTTACACAGTAACACGGGTGCCATCCTTTCCAAGTCTGCAATCATGGTCCAAGCTAACTCTTTTGCACAAAGCTGGCGGAAGAAATAGCTCATCTCTGCAAGCACTAGCCAGACATGCTCAGGGACATAGCCTCAAACCATCGCCGGAAGAATTCGTTCAATCCATATGTGGAAGTCATGACTCTTCATCCCTAAGACTCGCAGAGTAGATAAGTTCACCCCCCCTACTAAGGTTAGCTGCATACCCATCAGGGAACATTAACATCTTGATCCATTGTAGTACTTCCTTCCTCTGGGCCCTGCTCAGGACGAAATCGGCCTTAGGCCTTCTCCATGTCTTACCACCACTAGGCGGCTTCATCTCTTGGTTTGGTCTATCACATAACTCTGCCAGATCCACTCTTTCCTTTACGTTATCCTTTGACTTATCAGGAATCTCCATAATTATCGCCCAAAGTGCCTCGGCGACATTCTTTTCAGTGTGCATCACGTCAATGTTGTGTGGAAGGAGCAGGTCATCATAATAGGGGAGCCGAGTCAAGCCCGACTTATGTGTCCACATATGTTGCTCACCATATCCCACAAAACCACCTTCTGGGTTGGCCACGAGACCATCTATCTGTTCGCGAACTTCGGCACCAGTCATCATTGCAGGTGGGCGGTCTGTCACCACGACACCTTTCGTAAAGTTCTTGATGTCTAGTCGGAATGCATGGTCAGGAGGGAGAAATTGTCGATGTTTATCGAATGACGAATATTTGCCACCCTTTTTCAACCAAATGAACCTAAGAGCTTCCTTGCAAACTGGGCATGGGAACTTACCGTGAACACACCAGGCGCAAAATAGCCCATACGTCGGAAAGTCATGCATGGAGTACTGGTACCAAACATGCATTTTGAAGTTTGTCTTCGTAGCTCGGTCGTACGTCCATACCCCTTCCTCCCAAGCACGGACCAATTCATCAATCAAAGGCTCCATGTACACGCCCATTTTATTCCCCGGGTGTCCAGGAATTATCAACGACACGAATATGTTCTGTCTTTGAAAGCATACGCCGGGGGGGAGATTGATGGGGATAACGAACACGGGCCAACATGTGTATGGGGGCAGCGGTCATTCCATAGGGATTGAACCCATCTGTGGCCAGCGCAACACGAACATTACGAGCCTCTTTGGCTTTCTCATGGTGAATGGCATCAAAGTGGGTCCATGCTTCACCATCGGATGCGTGAACCATCTTGTCAGGATTGTATCGTTTGCCTTTTTTGTGCCATGTCATCTGTTTCGCGGATTCCTCTGTCATGTATAGACGCTGGATCCTCGGTATGAACGGAAGGTGGCGTAGGATTGTCATGGGGATGTCGAGCTGCCTCTTCTGTCCATCACCAGAGTCTACCTCCATGAACCTAGATGATTTACACTTCGGACAGTACTTTGCCTCAGTGTGTTCTTTCCTAAATAGGACGCAGCCCTTCGGACAAGCATGTATCTGCTCATACGTCATCTTGAGTGCACGAAGGAGTTTCTGTGCCTCGTACATGCTCTTTGGCAGAACGTGATCCTCCGGAAGCAGGCTGCCAATAACTGTCAACAAACCATCGAATGCGTCTCGACTCATGCTATACTGCGACTTGAACGCCATTATACGCCCAATGGCATCCAGTTGAGAAACCTTTGTCTTGCCATGAAGGGGTTTCTGTGCCGCGTCAAACATGTCGTAGAATGCCTTTGCGGTCGCCTCTGGCTCGTCCTCCGTACGTCCTTCGGCGAACTGTGCCTCGTGATAGTCGTTCAACATGTCTCCTACCCCGGCATCAGTATCGTAATCCTCGACGCGTTGTCTCACCACCTCCTCTCTCGTGCGATGTGCTTCACCATGGAAGATCCACCGAGTATAGTCCAGCGTAAATCCATTCTTCCAAATATGTTCTACCATGGCCTTCTTTGGTTTTCTTTTCCGGTTGTCACATTTGCTGCACGGACAAGGGACTAGGCTAGCTCCTTTAGCAGCTTCGCCATATGCCCGTCCACGAAAGCATCGGTCTTCCTAATCCATTCTGGGGTGACATCATTACGTCGAACGCGGCCCGTGTACATCCACTCACGGTCCTCCATCCTCTAACATATATAACCGAGTATAGTTTAATATAGACATGTAATGCATGTACACTACGTTCCTACCTTCTAATAGGTGATGATAGGTCCTAATCCCACTCGCGGTTGCGTAGATGGAGTTAGTTTCCATGCTCTACTCCGATCCGAGATAGAATTTCGGCAGCACCTCCCCGCTGTTCTCCGGATACACGTCCTGGCAGGGAGAGTGTACTGTCCGGAGAACAACAGGGAGGTGACGCCGAAACTCTATCTCGGACCGGAGTAGAGCATGAAACTAACACCATCTACGCAACCGCGGGCTGTCCAAAAAACGTGGACAATTCGAAACTGATACATTTGTAGATATGCAAAGATCTGCATATCTACACCGTATCACTTTCGAACGGGAGACGCCTAACTGGGTTACGTGATCTACGACCATGATGCGGAAATAGAGGTTATACCTAGGGTGGCGGTGGAGTCAGGCTAGTGGGGCTGTGGCGGGTCGGTGCAGTGGCGACTCGACGCGGTGCAGGCAGACCCGCAACGGCTAAGACCTCTGCAAAAAACACATGCCTGTCAACAAAAAATTTCGGCAGCACCTCCCCCGCACGGGGAGGTTTCCAAAACCTGCAAATAAAACAAAACAGCACGATGGCTGACACGCACACACATTTCATGCTATAAGAGGATACAATCTACCGAAAGATCAACCTTGTGAAGACAAAATAACCCACAAGGGTACAAAATAACACACGATTCCAAGTCAAATAATTCTTACCACTACATTTTACTACTGTAGATTCTAGCCAGCAAAAAACGAACTCAACCTAGTTCAAGAGATCCAATGGTCAAACCACCGGCACTCCTATGGAATTTTGGGGCCTACTTTCTAAATGAAATTTGAAAAACAATCTACTCCACTATATTATACAATTACAAATATCATTCACATCACATCACATCACATCACATTATATACAAATATCGAACCTTGAATATGCGCGGGGATGAGCGGGGATGAGTGTGGGCCGAGGACAGTGGCCGAGGAAGGCGTAGGCGTGGGGGCCGAGGGCACGGCGACCGAGGACGCCGGCGTTGTGGGGGCAGGGGTGCGGCGGCGTGGGGCCGAGGACGGGCGAGTGCAGGGGCGCGGCGGCGTTGCCCGGCACTCGGCGTCGGGCGCGGCGGCGTTGGGCTGGGGCGCGGCGGCGTTGGCCGGCAATCGGCGTCGGGCGTGGCGGTGTTGGGGGCAGGGGCGCGGCGGCGTTGGGCAGGGGCGCGGCGGCGTGGGCCCGAGGGCGCGACCGCCGAGGGCACGAGCATGACGGTGTCGGGCGCGGCGGCGTGGACAGGGCAGCGGCGGCGCGGAGTGATGAGAGTGAGAGAGTGAGAAAGGAAGAAGTTACCGGGCGCTATTTACACGTTCTTTGCCGAGTGCCCGCGATCTGGCACTCGGCAAAGAATTTTTTAAAAATTTTAAAATATATTTTGCCGAGTACCGCGGATCTGGCACTCGGCAAAGACATCGTTGCCGAGTGTCGACTGACAGGCACTCGGCAAAACCTTAACTTATTGTTTTTGCCGAGTGCTGCCAGGCTGGCACTCGGCAAAGAGAGTCTTTGCCGAGTGTCTTCTTTGGACACTCGGCAAAGTACATTTTTATTTTTTTTATTTTGCCAACCAAAATTTTTGTGGTATGTTCCTACACTATATAGACCTACATGTACTATTTTGTGACAATTATAACAGTGTTTTCTATAGCTAGTACATTTAGTTTGTTTATTTGAATTTCTTCGGAAAATTCAGATTTGAACTGCAGGTCACTTGAAACTTGGAAAACCGTGCATGCAAAAATGATATCCATGCTACATAGCACAAGTTACGACCGATTTCAGGAGCGAACCGGAAACTTTGAGCACCATGCTCACTCAACATGGCCGTGAACTTGCCACACAGCTGTTTAAAAAATTTATAAAACACAAACAAACTTAGAAAATCATGAAACTTGTCCACATGTCATGATATCATATGTAGAGTCTGTGATAAAAAATTTAGAATGTTTGGAGAAAGTTGTGAGACACTATGTGTAGAAACCTAAGAGAACCACACATGAAATCATAGAGTTTCAATGTGGATCTCTTAGGTTTGTACACATAGTGTGTTACAGCTTTCTCGAAACTTTTTCAAATTTTTATCACAGCCTATACATATGATATCATGACACGTGGACAGGGTTCATGATTTTCTGACTTTGTTTCTGTTTTATACAATTTTTAAACACCTGGATGGCAAGTTTACGGTCATGTTGAGTGAGCATGGTGCTCGAAGTTTCCGGTCCGCTCCTGAAATCGGTCGTAACTTGTGCTATGTAGCATGGATATCATTTTTGCATGCACGGTTTTCCAAGTTTCAAGTGACCTGCAGTTCAAATCTGAATTTTCCGAAGAAATTCAAATAAACAAACTAAATGTACTAGCTATAGAAAACACTGTTATAATCGTCCCAAAATGGTACATGTAGGTCTACATAGTGTAGGAACATACCACAAAAAGTTTGGTGACCAAAATTAAAAAAATAAAAATATGCTTTGCCGAGTGTCTACATAGGACACTCGGCAAAGACTCTCTTTGCCGAGTGCCAGATATTTGACACTCGGCAAAGACTGACGGCCGTCAGTTGTAGACGGCCGCTAACGGCCCTTTGCCGAGAGCCATATTTGCCGAGTGTTGTACGCTCGGCAAAACAGTCTTTGCCGAGTGTTTGGCTGTGTCGAGTGTCCTGCACTCGGTAAACAAGATCTTTACCGAGCGCAGGACTCTGCCGAGTGCGGCACTCGGCAAAGTCGACTTTGCCGAGTGCCCGATAAAAAG
Organism: Zea luxurians; assembly: GCA_029449295.1. Classification (NCBI taxonomy): domain Eukaryota; kingdom Viridiplantae; phylum Streptophyta; class Magnoliopsida; order Poales; family Poaceae; genus Zea; species Zea luxurians. Next base: position 19,017,803 of record JAOPSE010000052.1, on the reverse strand, counting down.
CACTCGGCAAAGCCGCCGGCACTCGGCAAAGAGCCGAATTCCGGTAGTGGACAGCAGGCGGCGCCCTGTCCGGCTGTCCCTAAACCACCGCGCACGATGTTGCAGGCGTACGTGTTATTGTGTTGTTATTGTGTTAAGTTCGATGAGACCTTACAAGAATATCTTTTGGCGGATGATTAGATCCCAACCTATGATTTCCGCAGGAATTATAACTGGTGCCTTTGGTTTTCTTTCGCCATGCATGTATACCGCTTTTAATTTAAGCGGGACTCTCGATCGCCAGTAGAAAGTAGAAAGTCGAACCTGAGAGGCAGCCTACTACTAATCAATCAATAATAACGCAATGCCAGGCCTTAACAGCGAAGCACCAGCTATGCTGATTGGCCTGTGGGCATAAAGAAGTGTGATGATGCATGCCACTTTGGCATATAAAGAAGCCTTTGATTTGGGGGTCATTTTCGGTTCGTTTTCATCCTGTATATATATTGACTAGGTGGATGCCCGTGCGTTGCAACGGAAACATATCGTTAGTATAGGGAATACGGCTCCTACCAATCTAGTATCAAAGGTCTCGACGATCATGAGCTCTGCCGCTGCCCCCAGGCAGCAGCCGCCGCCAGCATCAGGCGGCCCCCAGCAACGTCTAGCGCGCTGGTCGCAGCCTCTGCTTCGTCGGGAGCCATGATGCTTCGCCGATACTCCCCCAAATACCCAGCCTCCTTGCCGGGCAGCGCCACTGGGGGCATAGCGGCCCCTCAGCCAATAGTACACTGTACGGCGTGGTAGACGGACTGCTCTCCCAAGAGCGCAGCAGCCTACTGCCCCACGTAAATGGACAAACAAAAAAATTATTGCTACAAACTTATGATCAGCTAGACAACAAAAAAACAATGTAAATGATATATAAAGTTGTTATTATGAGTAAGTTAGAAAGCGCTACAACAATACGACAATCCCATGAGGCCATGATGCACAATAACAGAGATTCAATATGCATAAAACTCCCAAGTGAACAACGCCTGTGATGAATCTGCTATTGACGCTAGAGCTGTCAATGCTCCTCGTGCACCATTTGCTTGCCATTTTAGAATATGAACATGAGCAGTTAGTCCTTAACTTTAGCCAACTTTGGACCGTACAGGATCCAAACAGGGTCTTAGTTAGAAGCTTCTAGTTTGTTTTGTGCACGGTGATAAACAATGATAACACACCATAAGTACAAATGAAATCGTATCCAGAATAAAGTTCAAATAAAAGATGCTAGAAAAAATAAAAATCACTACGCAAGAAGACAAGATAGTAGCATGGAAGTAATGCTCACGTCTTCTTTAGTCGCTGTCCTCGGAACAGATCCGACAAAAAGTTTGACATAGTTACTTCTACTATCATGATCTAGAGGAACTTTTAAGAGTAATATCAATATTTGACAAAGAAATGGTAAGAGATTAGAATTAAAATTATTTTTTTCCACTTAAGCTCAATCACATACAACACTTTTCCATATGGTCTTCCTACCATGGAATGATAAATTCAACATTTTTTAGCAATACTGTCGCGACCACATACAACACTGAATAGTTGTTGCCAAAAAGTGCTTTTGAAGACTGTCGCGATCGGAAATAATATTGGCCCGATCAGTACACTTTGAATTGAGACAACCAGCTTTGAAGTCGAGGGTCACTGGTTTTAGACACCTTCATAGGTATATAGCATTGTCCATTAGCTACTTGGGCTAATAAAGGCTGCACCATGACGATTGCACCATAAGGAAGATACGTACTGGGTGCACCATGGTACATTAGAAGCACCATTGCGTTGGCACTGTCAGCAGGGCAATTGAGAGCTATTAATCTGCTCAAGTATGAATTTTCAGAACACCAACTGAACAAGTCAACTTGTGCAAAGAAAATAGATATCCAGATGCCCCAAACCCAAATCAGAACCACCTCCTTGAAACTAAGTAAGTAGCTACCACGAAGTGCATCAAGACAGATCAGGTGATTTTTCTGTTGGATTATCCAGGTATAACTGAACAGCAAGCAATCTCCAGTTACCTTGTACAAAGCAGCGACGCGAACTATAAGAACAGGGACAACAACCTGGAGATGTGTATGGTACCCGAATATGTAGAGTGCGAGCACCATATAGCTGATAGATTGCATCGCGGGAATTAGCATGTTACCGAAGCAACTGAGACAGACCAGAGTCATGCATGCCATTAAATTCATATGAGAATAATGTGCATCATATGAATTTGAACTGAGCCATATTGCAAACATAGAAGGGGTGATCCTTGACAATATCTGCAGCATCTCACTTTGGTACCCTGCATTTGAACTCAATGCTGGAGTCCACAGGAAGAGAAATGTGTACAACAAGCACTCAAACAACAACTGTATAGCTTCCGGTAATGCAATCCTCACATCTGCAGCAATTTCCTTAGCTGCAACTTTGAACAGGGCCATCAAGTGCTTACTTTCAGATGGGTCTCCATAGTTTTCACTCCATGAGAACATTATGAAAGCCATGCCAATCGCCAGAAGGCATGCAACCGCATCAAATTGAGCCACATGACCAAAACCCAAGCCTCTTTGGTCGTCTGCCAAACACAACACAAACTAACATTTTCTCCACAAAGTGTACTTCAACTTTGCCTTCAGATCAGGCTCTAGGACCGCAAGATAATGTGCACCAGACTTGTTCAGGGGCCAGGATGGCACATACCTGCTTGCTAGCTGTTCCTCTTGGACGAAGTCACCCTTCATATTAACGACCTCTTCAAGCAAAGTTGCTTCAGCTGGTGTAAGGCATTGTGCTACTCTAGCACAGTCCTCTTCAAATTGGCATTGCATAGTCCTGAAATAATTACGAGCTGGGGGTGGCCATGGAATTGGTCTGACTTGAACGCCATCAGCCAGTATCACAAACTGCATGGGTGGTGGCCATGGAGGCTGCTTGAACAAAAAGCAATGCCTCTCACCAGCAGTATCTTGGAGGCCCAAACATAGCCAACCGTCACGCAACCATATTGTCTTTTGTTCCCATCTCATAGGTTGTCCTTCAAAGTTGAAAATGACCACCTTAACATCATCTGCAATTCCTAGTTCCTTTCGCACTGACGATCTAAACCTGTGACATCTTCTGACCACCAGAGGAACATCAATGACATCACGGAAAGTTGGCATGGGGCACTATATGGGGAGTTGGAGCAAAAAATCGTAATGGGAGTAATCCTCCGCTACTTGCCATACAAGTGAGCGATGATGATGTCCAGCTGCTGCAGCGTACTCCGTGAAAATGAAGTTCCAGCCTTGCGCCATTTCATCGAACACCACGTGAGCATCCAATGAGGTAGATGCAGGCTTGCTCGCAACTGTCACCATGACACCGATGCGGGCCACGTCAGTGAGCATCGTAGAGAAGTCGTACTTGGTGGAGGGCAGTTGCCAGCTGGGCTTGTCCGTTCCTAGGGAAGCCATGGCCACTCCGACACAGGCAGCAGAGCTGATCTCCCACGCGCGCGGGCGGTGGCGGTAGTCAGACACACTGACCACGGGGCACCCGACGGGCAGGGGAATGGAGCAGAGCATAGGATCATCCGCCTGGTGTGGTGACAAGGAGGAGTGGAGGAGGTGGACTGCGCCCTCTGCGCGGGACCACTCTGTCCCGCCGACGAGCCCGTCGTGGACCTTCTCGCACGAGTCGATCGCGCCTCCAAGGAATTCGCATGCCGCCTTGGCCTCCAGTAGCGCGAGCACCTCGACGATCTCATTGTGGTTCGGCTCGTCGTAGCAGTCGTAGACGACGGGAGGAGGAGCAGACTCCGACTGCACAGGGAGGTTGGAGTAGTAGCTGTCCTTGATGTAGTCCGAGATCACAGATATGTTGTAGCCGTTCGGCTTCGTCGCCTCCTGCTGATGCCCGGCGACATAGCTGCTCCGTACGTCGCGGATGCTTGGCGACATAGCTGCTCCTTGGCACAGACCGTGGCGACGCGCTAGAGAAGGCGCTCACCACCACCACCACCAGGACAGTAGCTGACGACGACCTCCTCCTGCAGCTCAAGATCAACTACTACCCGAGGTGCCCGCAACCGGAGCTGGCCGTCGGCGTGGAGGCCCACACGGACGTCAGCGCCCTATCCTTCATCCTCCACAACGGCGTGCCGGGTCTGCAGGTGCTCCACGGCGCCCGCTGGGTGACGGCGCGCCACGAGCCGGGCACCATCATCGTCCACGTGGGGGACGCCCTGGAGATCCTCAGCAACGGCCGCTACACCAACGTCCTCCACCGCGGCCTCGTCAACCGGGAGGCCGTGCGCATCTCCTGGGTCGTCTTCTGTGAGCCGCCACCGGACTCCGTGCTGCTGCACCCGCTGCCGGAGCTCGTCACGGAAGGCCACCCCGCAAGGTTCACGCCGCACACATTCAAGCAGCACCTGGATCGCAAACTTTTCAAGAAGAAACAGCAGCACAAGCAGAGGAAGAGGATGGCGGCAATGGTGACCACCACCACCACGGGCTGGCGATGGACGCTAGATCGCTAGTGCTATTGTAGTAAGGCGGTCTCCAGCCGATCCATATCACATCTTATCTTTTCATTGCTCGGCTTGCCCGATTGCGGCGTTGGTTCGCGCGGGCTCGTTGGTCGCGGCGCGATTCGCGGAATGGTTTGGAGGGGGGCGAGCGGGGTTCGTTTGCGGACGGGCGGGGTTGGCGAACGGAGCCGGCGGCGGGGTTGGCGGCGTGGATTCCGGGCGGGCAGCTGTTGGCGGCGTGGATTCTAAGGGGCGGAGGTGGGGGGCGGCGGCGAGGATTCGGGACGGGTGGGTGGAGGCGGGATTGGCGGAGGTCGTGCGCGCGGAGGCAGGGGCGGGGCGGGGGCGGTCTACACTTAGCTCTTAATAGTTGTAGAGATATTGGACATTGGTTCGGTGCGTGCCAGTGTTCTACTTTTAGGATCTGAACTGCTACTAGTAGTTGCTGTATATTATTTGGTACGTAGTATAAACGTACCTTTATGTTTTAGGTCCTTCATGACTTTTTTTTTTCTCATTCGCGAACCAAATAACTAAAAGTTGAAAGTAACGTTGCGTTAGTTTTTTTTGGTTGCCCCAGAAATCAAGCAGCACCTTTTGTAGCGGGCATGGTGGTGTCCGTTTCTTAGTTGGCCAGTTGAGCATACGCTGAAAGCTCGAACTAGTTGAGTTACATAATCAGAGATGTTAGGTTACTGCTCGGTAATGCTACTTGTAATACTACAGCACCTTTTCTTTTCTTTTCTTTCTGTTTTTTCTAAAAAAAAATCAGAAACGTGGACATGGCACTAGTGTCATTCCTCCTCCCTTCTTGGAAGGACGGCGTGGTCGGCCACCCGGCGAGTCGGCAACGTCACCGTCTCTGCGTCGACACGTATGGCACGGCGGGGATACGATGGCGACGTTGAAACGAGAGGAGAGGAGGCCACCTGCAGATCCGCTTGTCTGATATTCATGTCAGAGCGGGTACATGCAATGCAAGAGCATAGGCTTTCTTTCGCCCGTCTGACAACGCAGCAACGCACTGTGCACGCGCGCGGCGCGCCATCCCTCCGCGCACTAGTACAATTTGGCTCTATACAAGCGGTAGGATTTTTAAATCACAGGCGGTTCGGTTAGAAAACCGCCTGTGATGTCCCAGACGGTTTAGTACGCTTGTGATGTAATAGTATCACAAGCGGTTTTTGTTTAGGATCGCCTGTGATGCTCTATCCTTTTCACAAGCGGACCCTAAGACAAAACCGTCTGTGATTGTAAAAATATGAAAATACAATTTAAATATGAAAATAATTTTAATTTTTAACAGAAATATGCAAATACAATTTAAATGAATTAATATTTAATTTTTAACAATAATATGCAAATACAATTTAAATGAATTATAATAGCACACATAGATAACTAGAGAGATTTTAAATTAATTGGCAACCACAATTCATAGTCGATCATACATGATAACAAATACAATTTGATTCATACAATTTTTCATGAACTACCATTTTTCCGCATGTATGGCTTTAAGTTCTTATCAATTTTCTTTTCCACACGCTTGATTCTCTCTGGACCGTTAAAGACGAACATCTCTTCATACTTATTGTATTCCTCATCTTGGTCTCCCACATTCTCAACTCCAACAATTTTTTGCTTTCCAGAAATAACTACATGCATCTTCTCATCTGCTGGATCGAGTACATAGAACACTTGTGCAACACATTCGGCGAGAACCCACGGGTCATCTTTATATCCTACTTTCTTTAAGTCTACCAGTGTGAGTCCGTAGTTATCCACTATCACCCCCACGGGATGTTGTACCCATTGGCACTTAAACAAGGGTATTTTCATGCTTGGGCCATAATCAAGTTCCCATATTTCCTCTATGAATCCAAAATATGTGGTCTTCTGTCCATGTAGGTCAAAAGCATCGATACGAACACCGCTATTTTGTGCAACACTTTTCATGTCTTTTGATTTAGTGTAGAATGTGTACCCATTGATGTCATATGCTTGCCATGATGTCACAAAACACGATGGCCCAGAAGCCAAATTCTTCATTGTTTTCTCATCCGAAGAGTCTCCGAATGGGATGTTTTTGTCCATTAACCATTCGCTGAAACGATGTTTGTGCTCCCTCATGATCCAGTCCTCTGTGCGGTTCTGATTTTCTTTACGAAGCTCATTCAGGTGTTCCTCTATGTAAGGCTCGGCTATCGTGAGATGTTGTAGTACACTACCATGAGCACAATGTACTAGCTTGTAATCCTCAACGCGAAAAGTTTTCTTGCCCATTCTCCCTCTCCCACATAGTTTACCCTCATGTTTAGGTACAGGCACACCTATCATTGTTCCGTCACTGATGTAATCTATACAGCTCTCAATCACTTCTTCTGTAGTGTATCCCTCCATGATTGAACCCTCTGGGTGAGCGCGATTTCGCACATAACCTTTTAATACTCCCAGGTATCGCTCCAACTGAAACATATGATGTAAATATAGTGGCCCTAATATTTTTATCTGATCCACGAGATGTATGATTAGGTGTACTTGCATATCAAAAAATGATGGAGGAAAACACATTTCAAGCTTGCACATAGTCTCGATGATGTATGCCTTTAGATAGTCCAAGTCTTCTAAAGCTATTACTTTTTGTGAAACCGCATTGAAAAAGTAACACAAGCGTGTGATGACAACTTTGACATGCTCTGTTTCGAGGGCTCTTACCGCAATTGGGAGGAACACCGTCATCATCACATGGCAGTCATGAGAGTTGTAGCCAAATAGAGACAAGTCCTTCATCCTGACTAGTCTGCTGATATTGGATGAGAAACCTGTGGGCACTTTGACCCCACGCAAACATTTGCAAATCTTTGTTCTCTCCTCAACTGACAAGTTGTAGCTAGCTGGGGGGAGGTAAGGCTTCCCTTTGCCTCTATCCACTGGATGAAGTTCCGGTCTGATTTGAAGATCTACTAGATCATTGCGTGATTTAAGTCCGTCTTTTGTCTTACTCGGCATGCCCAGCAAGGTTCCAATGATGCTGTCAAAAACATTTTTTGTTACATGCATCAAATCAATGCTGTGGCAAATTTCCATATCCTTCCAGTATGGGAGGTACTTGAAAAATATTGATTGCTTCTTGAAAGTTGTGTAAGTTGAAGGGTCAATTCTCTTTCTCTTTTCTCCTTTGTTTTTTCCCTTTCCGAATACAACATGAATGTTCTTTACAATTTCAAAAACAAGTTTCCCACTATAAGGCTTTGGTGCACCTTCACTTTCCAGTTGATTGTTAAATTCCTCTTTCATCTTTCGGTACTTATGCTGCTTCATCAAGAACCGTCTGTGTCCCATGAACACCAACTTCTTGGATGATTTAAGGTACATGGAAGCAGTTCCATCGACGCACACTACACAACCATTCTTTCCTTTAGTCTTTTGCCCTGATAGTGTGGCGCCACCGGGAGAATCATGGATGGTAACAAATATAATTGCTCTTAAGTTGAAATACTCACGGCAATACTCATCCCATATTCTAACTCCTTCATTCCAGAGCTTTGTCATATCTTCCATAAGAGGTTCTAGGAACACATCAATATCAACACCAGCTGATTTCGGACCTTGAATAAGAATAGTCAACATAATATACTTTCTTTTGTGACACAGCCATGATGGAAGGTTGTACATCGTTAAAGTCACGGGCCAGGTGCTATGTACACTTCTTTTTTCACCAAATGGATTCATTCCGTCTGTACCCAAACCAAATCTTACATTTCTGGTTTCTTTGGCAAACTCAGGATACATAAGATCGAAATTTTTCCATTGTGATGCATCAGCAGGGTGTCGAATCTGTTTGTTATTCTGCTTGCGATTTTCAGCATGCCAACCGAGGCTTTTATACTACATACACATCACAGGCGGATTTTTAGAAAAACCGCTTGTGATGTATAACATCACAAGCGGTTTTATATTTCGACCGCCTGTGATGTTTACATATCACAAGCGGTCGGAATATAAAACCGCTTGTGATGTTATACATCACAAGCGGTTTTTCTAAAAATCCGCCTGTGATGTGTTTACTATATTAAAGCCTCGGTACGGTGGCTTAGGGTTTAGTTTTCGCCCGCCCGGACTGATACTACGCCGCCAGGCTGCTGCGCCGCCGTTCCCGTCCCCGTCTCCGAGCCGTGAGCGCCCGCCACGCCGTCGCCGAGCCCGAGCCCAAGCGCCACCGTCTCCGAGCTGGGCGCCCGTCCCCGTCCCCGAGCGCCACCGTCTCCGAGCTGGGCGCCCGTCCCCGTCCCCGAGCGCCACCGTCTCCGAGCTGCGCCACCGTCCACCAGCGCCGGCGTGCAGCTCATCCTTGAAGGTCGTCCCTGCCCCTTGTTCATCTACAAGGCACAAGATGAACTCGTCATTGATAGTCGCCTAGAGGGGGGGTGAATAGGGCGAAACTGAAATTTACAAAAATAATCACAACTACAAGCCGGGTTAGCGTTAGTAATAAAGGAACGAGTCCGCGAGAGAGGGCGCAAAACAAATCGCAAGCAAATAAGAGTGTGACACAAGGATTTGTTTTACCGAGGTTCGGTTCTCGCAAACCTACTCCCCGTTGAGGAGGCCACAAAGGCCGGGTCTCTTTCAACCCTTCCCTCTCTCAAACGATCCCACGGATCGAGTGAGCTTTCTCTTCTTCTCAATCAACCGGGAACAAAACTTCCCCGCAAGGGCCACCACACAATTGGTGCCTCTTGCCTTGGTTACAATTGGGTGATGATCACAAGAATAAGTGAGAAAGAAAGAAAGCGATCCAAGCGCAAGAGCTCAAAAGAACACGGCAAATCTCTCTCGCTAGTCACTAAGGGCTTGAGTGGAATTGGAGAGGATTTGATCTCTTTTGTTTGTGTCTAGAATTGAATGCCTAGCTCTTGTAAGTGGTTGAGAGTTGGAAAACTTGGATGGCAATGAATGTGGGGTGGTTGGGGTATTTATAGCCCCAACCACCACAAGTGACCGATGGCTGGAGTCCTCTGTTCGATGGCGCACCGGACAGTCCGGTGCACACCGGACAGTCCGGTGCCCCTGCCACGTCACAGTTGCCGTTGGATTCTGACCGTTGGAGCTTCTGACTTGTGGGCCCTCCTGGGTGTCCGGTGCACACCGGACATGTACTGTTTGATGTCCGGTGCACCGGCATGGGCGTGCCTGACGACTGCGCGCGCTGCGCGCGCATTTAATGCACTGCAGGGAGCTGTTGGCGCCGCAGAGAGCCGTTGCTCCGCTGGTACACCGGACAGTCCGGTGCACACCGGACAGTCCGGTGAATTTTAGCGGAGCGGCTGCTGAACAAACCCGAGGCTGGCGAGTTCCGGAGGCCGCGTTTCCTTGGAGCACCGGACATGTCCGGTGCACACCGGACAGTCCGGTGAATTATAGCGCGCCGGCTTCCGAGAAATCCCGAGGGTGAAGAGTTTGAAGTCGAAGTCCTCTGGCCGCACCGGACAGTCCGGTGCACACCGGACAGTCCGGTGCCTCCGGCCAGAGGAGCCCTCGGTTGCCTTGCTGCTCCTTTGTTGAGTCCAACACTTGGTCTTTTTATTGGCTGATTGTGAACCTTTTGCACCTGTATAACTTATGCACTAGAGTAAACTAGTTAGTCCAATGTTTGTGTTGGGCAATTCAACCACCAAAATTATTTAGGAACTAGGTCTAAGCCTAATTCCCTTTCAATCTCCCCCTTTTTGGTGATTGATGCCAACACAAACCAAAGCAAATATAGAAGTGCATAATTGAACTAGTTTTCATAATGTAAGTGCAAAGGTTGCTTGGAATTGAGCCAATATAAACTTATATGATGCGCATGGATGGTTTTCTTTATTTTTCACATATTGGACCACATTTGCACCACGAGTTTTGTTTTTGCAAATTCTTTTGTAAATTCTTTTCAAAGTACTTTTGCAAGATAGTCAAAGGTAAATGAAAAAGATTTTGCAAAGCATTTTCAAGATATGGAATTTTCTCCCCCTATTTCCAATGCATTTCCTTTGACTAAGTAAAACTCCCCCTCAAATAAGGTCTCCTCTTAGTGTTCAAGAGGGTTTTCCATTAATTTTGAAAACACTACTTGCTCCCCCTTTTAGAACACAAAGAGATACCAATTTTGAAATTTATCATTGAAAATCATCAAATTTAAAATTAGGGGTGGTGGTACGGTCCTTTTGCTTTGGGCTCATATTTTCTCCCCCTTTGGCATGAATCGCCAAAAACGGAATCATTAGAGCCCAATGAAGTACATTCTCCCCCTTTGGTCATGAAATAAATGAGTGAAGGTTATACCAAAGTTGGAGAGGTGAAGTGGAGTGACGGCGAAGGATGAGTAGTAGAGTGGAGTGGAAGCCTTGTCTTCGCCGAAGACTCCTATTCCCTTTCAATATACCTATGACTTGGTTGAAATACACTTGAAAACACATTAGTCATAGCATATATATCAAAAGAGACATGATCAAAGGTATATTTATGAGCTATGTGTGCAAGACTAGCAAAAGAAGTTTCTCGAATCAAGAATATTGAGCTCATGCCTAAGTCGGGTAAAAGATTGTTCATCAAGCGGCTTGGTAAAGATATCGGCTAATTGATCTTTAGTATTAATGTAAGAAATCTCGATATCCCCCTTTTGTTGGTGATCCCGAAGAAAATGATACCGAATGGCTATGTGCTTAGTGCGGCTATGCTCGACGGGGTTGTCGGCCATTTTGATTGCACTCTCATTGTCACATAGCAAAGGGACTTTGGTTAATTTGTAACCGTAGTCCCGCAGGGTTTGCCTCATCCAAAGCAATTGCGCGCAACAATGGCCTGCGGCAATATACTCGGCTTCGGCGGTGGAAAGAGCGACCGAATTTTGCTTCTTTGAAGCCCATGACACCAAGGATCTTCCCAAGAACTGGCAAGTCCCCGATGTGCTCTTCCTATTAATCCTGCACCCCGCCCAATCGGCATCCGAATATCCAATCAAATCAAAAGTGGATCCCCGAGGGTACCAAAGCCCAAACTTAGGAGTAAAAGCCAAATATCTCAAGATTCGTTTTACGGCCGTAAGGTGTGATTCCTTAGGGTCGGCTTGGAATCTTGCACACATGCAAACGGAAAGCATAATGTCCGGTCGAGATGCACATAAATAAAGCAATGATCCAATCATCGACCGGTATACCTTTTGATCCACGGACTTACCTCCCGTGTCGAGGTCGAGATGCCCATTAGTTCCCATGGGTGTCTTGATGGGCTTGGCATCCTTCATTCCAAACTTGCTTAGGATATCTTGAGTATACTTCGTTTGGCTAATGAAGGTGCCTTCTTGGAGTTGCTTCACTTGGAATCCTAGAAAGTACTTCAACTCCCCCATCATTGACATCTCGAATTTCTGTGTCATGATCCTACTAAATTCTTCACATGTAGATTTGTTAGTAGACCCAAATATGATATCATCAACATAAATTTGGCATACAAACAAATCATTGTCAAGAGTTTTGGTGAACAAAGTAGGATCGGCCTTGCCGACTTTGAAGCCATTTGCAATAAGGAAATCTCTAAGGCATTCATACCATGCTCTTGGGGCTTGCTTGAGCCCATAAAGCGCCTTTGAGAGCCTATAAACATGGTTAGGATACTCACTGTCTTCAAAGCCGGGAGGTTGCTCAACATAGACCTCCTCCTTGATTGGTCCATTGAGGAAGGCACTCTTCACGTCCATTTGGTAGAGCTTGAAGCCATGGTAAGTAGCATAGGCTAATAATATACGAATTGACTCAAGCCTAGCTACGGGTGCATAGGTTTCACCAAAATCCAAACCTTCGACTTGTGAATACCCCTTGGCCACGAGTCGAGCTTTGTTTCTAGTCACCACACCATGCTCGTCTTGCTTGTTGCGGAAGACCCACTTGGTTCCTACAACATTTTGATTAGGACGTGGAACTAAGTGCCATACCTCGTTCCTCGTGAAATTGTTGAGCTCCTCTTGCATCGCCATCACCCAATCCGAATCTTGTAGTGCTTCCTCTACCCTGGTTGGCTCAATAGAGGAAACAAACGAGTAATGTTCACAAAAATGAGCAACACGAGATCGAGTAGTTACCCCCTTATGAATATCGCCGAGGATGGTGTCGACGGGGTGATCTCGTTGGATTGCTTGGTGGACTCTTGGGTGTGGCAGCCTTGGTTGTTCATCCTCCTTGTCTTCATCATTTGAATCTCCCCCTTGATCGTTGCCGTCATTTTGAGGTGGCTCATCTTCTTGATCTTCTTGTTCAACATCTTGAGCCTCATCCTCAACTTGAGTTGGTGGAGATACTTGTGTGGAGGGGGATGGTTGATCTTGTGCATTTGGAGGCTCTTCGGATTCCTTAGGACACACATCCCCAATGGACATGTTCCTTAGCGCTATGCATGGAGCCTGTTCTTCACCTATATCATCAAGATCAACTTGCTCTACTTGAGAGCCGTTAGACTCATCAAACACAACGTCACAAGAAACTTCAACAAGTCCTGAGGACTTGTTAAAGACTCTATATGCCCTTGTGTTTGAGTCATATCCAAGTAAAAAGCCTTCTACAGTTTTAGGAGCAAATTTAGATTTTCTACCTCTTTTAACAAGTATAAAACATTTGCTACCAAAAACTCTAAAATATGAAATATTGGGCTTTTTACCGGTTAGGAGTTCATAAGATGTCTTCTTGAGGATTCGGTGAAGATATAACCGGTTGATGGCGTAGCAGGCGGTGTTGACCGCCTCGGCCCAAAACCGATCCGGTATCTTGTACTCATCAAGCATGGTTCTTGCCATGTCCAATAGAGTTCGATTCTTCCTCTCCACTACACCATTTTGTTGTGGAGTGTAGGGAGAAGAGAACTCATGCTTGATGCCCTCCTCCTCAAGAAAGCCTTCTATTTGAGAGTTCTTGAACTCCGTCCCATTGTCGCTTCTAATTTTCTTGATTCTTAAACCGAACTCATTTTGAGCCCGTCTCAAGAATCCCTTTAAGGTCTCTTGGGTTTGTGATTTTTCCTGCAAAAAGAATACCCAAGTGAAGCGAGAATAATCATCCACAATTACAAGACAATACTTACTACCGCCGATGCTTATGTAAGCGATCGGGCCGAATAGATCCATATGTAGGAGCTCCAGTGGCCTGTCGGTAGTCATGATATTTTTGTGTGGATGATGGACACCAACTTGCTTCCCGGCTTGGCAAGCGCTACAAATCCTGTCTTTCTCAAAATGAACATCGGTTAGTCCCAAAATGTGTTCTCCCTTTAGAAGTTTGTGAAGATTCTTCATTCCAACATGGGCTAGTCGACGGTGCCATAGCCAACCCAAGTTAGTCTTAGCAATTAAGCATGTGTCGAGTTCAGCTCTTTTAAAATCTACTAAGTATAGCTGACCCTCTAACACACCCTTAAATGCTATTGAATCATCACTCCTTCTAAAGACAGTAACACCTGTATCAGTAAAAAGACAGTTGTAGCCCATTCGACATAATTGGGATACGGAAAGCAAATTGTAATCTAAGGAATCTACAAGAAAAACATTGGAAATAGTATGGTCAGGAGATATAGCAATTTTACCCAAACCTTTGACCAAACCTTGATTTCCATCCCCGAATGTGATAGCTCGTTGGGGATCTTGGTTTTTCTCGTATGAGGAGAACATCCTTTTCTCCCCGGTCATGTGGTTTGTGCACCCGCTGTCGAGTATCCAACTTGTGCCCCCGGATGCATAAACCTACAAAACAAGTTTAGTTCTTTGTTTTAGGTACCCAAACGGTTTTGGGTCCTTTGGCATTAGATACAAGAACTTTGGGTACCCAAACACAAGTCTTGGAGCCCTTGTGTTTGCCCCCAACAATTTTGGCAACTACCTTGCCTGATTTGCTAGTCAAAACATAAGATGCATCAAAAGTTTTAAATGAAATGGCATGATCATTTGATGCATTAGTAGTTTTCTTTTTAGGCAACTTGGCATGGGTTGGTTGCCTAGATCTAGATGTCTCACCCTTATACAAAAAAGCATAATTAGGGCCAGAGTGAGACTTCCTAGAATGAATTTTCTTAATTTTACTCTCAGGATATCCGGCAGGGTACAAAATGTAACCCTCGTTATCCTGAGGCATGGGAGCCTTGCCCTTAACAAAGTTAGACAAGTTCTTAGGAGGGGCATTAATTTTGACATTGTCTCCCCTTTGGAAGCCAATGCCGTCCTTAATGCCCGGGCGTCTCCCAATATAGAGCATGCTTCTAGCAAGTTTAAATTTTTCATTTTCTAAGTCATGCTCTCTAATCTTAGCATTAAGTTGTGCTATGTGATCATTTTGTTTCTTAATTAAAGCTAGGTGATCATGGATAGCATCAACATTAATATCTCTACATCTAGTACAAATGGAAATATGCTCAATATTCGATGTAGAGGGTTTGCAAGTTTTAAGTTCAACAACCTTAGCATGCAACATATCATTTTTAGTTCTAAGGTCGGAAATAGTAGCATTGCAAACATCAAAATCCTTAGCCTTAGCAATTAATTTCTCATTCTCATTTCTAAGGCTAGTAATGGAAGCATTCAATTTATCAATCCTAGCAAGCAAATCAACATTATCATTTCTAGGATCAATGCAAACATGAGAATCAACCTTAGCAATTAAATTGGCATTTTCATTTCTAAGGTTGTCTAAAGTCTCATGGCAAATACTTAGCTCACTAGACAATTTTTCACATTTTTCTCTTTCTAGAGCATAAGCATTTTTAACCTTAACATGTTTTTTGTTTTCCTTGATTAGGAAGTCCTCTTGGGAATCCAAGAGATCATCCTTTTCATGGATGGCACTAATCAATTCATTTAATTTTTCTTTTTGTTCCATGTTAAGGTTGGCAAAAAGAATACGCAAATTATCCTCTTCATTTTTATCATTCTCCTCATCACTAGATGTTTCATATTTAGTGGAGGACTTTGATTTTACCTTCTTTTTGCCGTCCTTGGCCATGAGGCACTTGTGGCCGACGTTGGGGAAGAGGAGGCCCTTGGTAACGGCGATGTTGGCGGCGTCCTCGTCGTCGGAGGAGTCGCTCGAGCTTTCGTCGGAGTCCCACTCCCGACAAACATGGGCATCGCCGCCCTTCTTCTTGTAGTACTTCTTCTTCTCCTTCCTCTTGCCCTTCTTGTCGTTGTCCCTGTCACTATCACTTGATAATGGACATTTAGCAATAAAGTGACCGGGCTTACCACACTTGTAGCAAACCTTCTTGGAACGGGATTTGTAGTCCTTCCCCTTCCGTTGCTTGAGGATTTGCCGGAAGCTTTTGATGATTAGGGCCATCTCCTCGTTGTCGAGCTTGGAGGCGTCAATTGGTTGTCTACTTGGTGTAGACTCCTCCTTCTTCTCCTCCGTTGCCTTGAAGGCCACGGGTTGCGCCTCGGATGTGGAAGGCTCATCAAGCTCGTTGATCTTTTTGGAGCCCTTAATCATGCATTCAAAACTAACAAAATTCCCGATGACTTCCTCGGGGGTCATTTGTGTATATCTAGGATTGCCACGAATTAATTGTACTTGAGTAGGGTTAAGGAAAATAAGGGCTCTTAGAATAACCTTAACCACTTCGTGGTCATCCCATTTTGCGCTCCCGAGGTTGCGCACTTGGTTCACCAAGGTCTTGAGCCGGTTGTACATGTCTTGTGGCTCCTCCCCTTGGCGAAGACGGAAGCGACCGAGCTCCCCCTCGATCGTTTCCCTCTTGGTGATCTTGGTGAGTTCATCACCCTCGTGCGCCGTCTTGAGTAGGTCCCAAATCTCCTTGGCGTTCTTCAACCCTTGAACTTTGTTGTATTCCTCCTTGCTTAGTGAGGCAAGGAGAATGGTTGTGGCCTGGGAGTTGAAGTGCTCGATTTGGGCCACTTCGTCCGTGTCGTAGTCTTCATCCCCTACGGATGGTACCTGTACACCAAACTCAACAACATCCCATATACTTTTGTGGAGAGAGGTTAGATGAAATCGCATTAAATTACTCCACATAGCATAATCCTCACCATTAAAAGTTGGTGGTTTGCCTAACGGGACGGAAAGTAAAGGTGTATGTTTAGGAACGCGAGGGTAGCGTAGGGGGATCTTACTATACTTCTTACGCTCTTGGCGTTTAGAAGTGACGGACGCCGCGTCGGAGCCGGAGGTGGAGGTCGATGAAGTGTCGGTCTCGTAGAAGACCACCTTCCTCATCCTTTTGTGCTTGTCCCCACTCCGATGCGGCTTGTGAGAAGATTTTTCCTTCTTCTCCTTATGGTGAGAAGAGGAAGATCTTTTCTCCTTCCGCTTGGAGGATTTCTTCTTCTTCTCTCTTCTCTTGGTGCGGGACTCTTCCGATGAAGATGAAGTGCTCCCTTGGCTTGTAGTGGGCTTGTCGTCGCCGGTCTCCATCTCCCTCTTGGTGTGATCTCCCGACATCACTTCGAGCGGTTAGGCTCTAATGAAGCACCGGGCTCTGATACCAATTGATAGTCGCCTAGAGGGGGGGTGAATAGGGCGAAACTGAAATTTACAAAAATAATCACAACTACAAGCCGGGTTAGCGTTAGTAATAAAGGAACGAGTCCGCGAGAGAGGGCGCAAAACAAATCGCAAGCAAATAAGAGTGTGACACAAGGATTTGTTTTACCGAGGTTCGGTTCTCGCAAACCTACTCCCCGTTGAGGAGGCCACAAAGGCCGGGTCTCTTTCAACCCTTCCCTCTCTCAAACGATCCCACGGATCGAGTGAGCTTTCTCTTCTTCTCAATCAACCGGGAACAAAACTTCCCCGCAAGGGCCACCACACAATTGGTGCCTCTTGCCTTGGTTACAATTGGGTGATGATCACAAGAATAAGTGAGAAAGAAAGAAAGCGATCCAAGCGCAAGAGCTCAAAAGAACACGGCAAATCTCTCTCGCTAGTCACTAAGGGCTTGAGTGGAATTGGAGAGGATTTGATCTCTTTTGTTTGTGTCTAGAATTGAATGCCTAGCTCTTGTAAGTGGTTGAGAGTTGGAAAACTTGGATGGCAATGAATGTGGGGTGGTTGGGGTATTTATAGCCCCAACCACCACAAGTGACCGATGGCTGGAGTCCTCTGTTCGATGGCGCACCGGACAGTCCGGTGCACACCGGACAGTCCGGTGCCCCTGCCACGTCACAGTTGCCGTTGGATTCTGACCGTTGGAGCTTCTGACTTGTGGGCCCTCCTGGGTGTCCGGTGCACACCGGACATGTACTGTTTGATGTCCGGTGCACCGGCATGGGCGTGCCTGACGACTGCGCGCGCTGCGCGCGCATTTAATGCACTGCAGGGAGCTGTTGGCGCCGCAGAGAGCCGTTGCTCCGCTGGTACACCGGACAGTCCGGTGCACACCGGACAGTCCGGTGAATTTTAGCGGAGCGGCTGCTGAACAAACCCGAGGCTGGCGAGTTCCGGAGGCCGCGTTTCCTTGGAGCACCGGACATGTCCGGTGCACACCGGACAGTCCGGTGAATTATAGCGCGCCGGCTTCCGAGAAATCCTGAGGGTGAAGAGTTTGAAGTCGAAGTCCTCTGGCCGCACCGGACAGTCCGGTGCACACCGGACAGTCCGGTGCCTCCGGCCAGAGGAGCCCTCGGTTGCCTTGCTGCTCCTTTGTTGAGTCCAACACTTGGTCTTTTTATTGGCTGATTGTGAACCTTTTGCACCTGTATAACTTATGCACTAGAGTAAACTAGTTAGTCCAATGTTTGTGTTGGGCAATTCAACCACCAAAATTATTTAGGAACTAGGTCTAAGCCTAATTCCCTTTCAGTCATCCCTGCTCCTCTCCTTCCCCCTTGTCTGCACTCTGCAGTTTTGCATACTGCGCAGCAGTACCCATTTGTTTGGAACACCATCGTCGCAACCAGCACATCCTCGTCTGCCATGCGGCAAGGGTCAGACACCTGCACACCATCGTCGCAACCAGCAGAACAAAGTAAAATGAAACCGATCGAAAATAATAATCATCTTGAGAAATTGCAAGCAACTTAGATACTAGTAGTAGCTATAACAAAGTACCCTGTTGTTATAGTAGTAGCTATAACAACAAAGGTAGTAGTACTCTTAGGCACCCGGCCGATCATTTGTACCCTGATGTTCTATAGTATAAGCATATATTTTTTTTGTACCCTGATGTTCTATAGTATAGGATTGAAAGGCATTAATTTCGGAAATCATATAACACGACTGATCCAACACAATTAAGTAGCTGGTGGCAGCTGGCTAATATCAGAAACCATGTAGCTGTGTTCGGTTAGAAACCATATCAGAACTACATATGTGCCCACGTGGATTGGATGTGATTAAAAAAACTATGAATTTTTTTGATTTATTTGGGAACGGAACCCACTCAATCTCATCCAACCCATATGGATTGAGAGCAAAACGAACAAACCCACGTGGATTGGATGCTGCTGCTGCTTTTTGCTTGGATGCTGATCTGCTCTAGGTAGCAGACTAGCAGGTACTCTATTGTTTCACTTATGCTGCATTCACTGGTTTCACTTATATATAGCTCATTCACTGGTTTCACTTATGCTGCATTGCTGCTAGCCTGCTACTGTTATGTTTCAGTATTTCAGTTCTAAACTTCCAATTTAATTTCAGTTCTATATGGCTTATATGCCTACAAATACATATATACATATATATATGCCTAGGAATATACATAGGACGACTAGGGACGACCAGAGGCCGACCAGAACCGATTAGTCGTCCTAATCGTCGCCCTAATCGCGATTAGGCGCCTGGTCGGTCCTGTCGGTCGACTAGCTGGTCGCCCGACTTGAAATCAGTGGTCCACAACTGTCCAGTCATATGGTTGCTAGCTCCCGTGTCTAGCACCCACACTTCATTTGGGCAGACCACTGGCACCACTTTGTCTTCTGCAAGGTGAACTGTTAGTGTAGATCCACCTGAAGCCTGCTCCACTTGGGCGAACAAAAGAGCTGCATGTTCAGTGCCGCCCACAGCTATATTTGCCTCTGGTGGTTTATGTTCTTTTTCATCCTTCTTTGGACGCTTACAGTCTTGTGCCCAGTGACCATAGATGCCACAATTTCTGCACCTCCCTTTCCTCCTCGGAGTTCCTTTGGAAGTGAGCTTGCCTTTGTTAGAACTGCCACTACTGCCCACATCAGAACGATGTGTCATCTTGGGTTTCCACTGACCAGCACTTCCATTGTTACCTTCCTTCTGAGAGGATCCCTGAAAACGATGTTTGTGTTTTTCCAACCACTCATCTTAGAGAGTGTCAAGTCAATGAACTATCTTCGAGTACTATTGTCAAGTCAATGAACTATCTTCGACCAGCCTTGTCATCCCTATTCTCTGTAGGACCCCAAGAAGAGATTAAGTCCTGTAGTCTACCACCTCCCGTTATTTGTGGGCTTCACCGATGGCTGGAAACATTTGGTGATAGCAAACGACCTTCGGGTTGAAGACGTCTGCGAGCTTGTTAAGGGGCCAGACGATGGTGAGCCGGTGTACTGTAACACCCTAAATCTAGCAAAAACAAACAACCCTATTTGGATTATTAAATTTTAGTAGAAAGGAAAAAAATACTTATGATTTCTAATAGTAAAATGGTAATATAAATAATTTGAACAATTCTTGAATAGATAAAATTTTATCAAGTGTTTGTTGCATTCATGCCGAGGTATACATTTTGTTTGATGTATCGAATTTTTAGATTTAAGTTGGTGTGAAGATCTCATTTATAAAATACGAACGAGCTGATAAAATTAGTGTTTTGGAACATTGCTTTTGATAGGTTAATAATATTTTTTTGTATTTGTGAAAATTTTATCCTATCGATTTCATTTTGGTGGAAGTGGAACCCAATCTATTTAAATAATAGTCTCTTAACTAAAATGGTTTATTCTTTAAAATTCAATATTCTTATTTATAAAATATTTTCTTAGAATTTGTTTTTGAAATATTTAAATATATATTAACATTTATCTATTAATAAAAAACAATTAAGAAATTTGAAAAAAGAAACGACAAAATGCAAAACACTAACCCACACACATCTATCAAAAATGAAAGAAAGGATTTTTAATAGGAATAGGGCCGTTCAGCCTTTCTAGGCCATGCACGCACACCTCCCTCTCACATTATTCCCTCTCTTGCACATGGGCCCTAGCCGCCAGGAGCGTTTCTTCAACCTGCATGCACGCACGCTCAGCTTCTAGTCGCCTCCGCTCGGCACCGCCGCTTCGCCTGCCGGGGATTCCGCGTAGTGGAGCAGTAACCACCCCATGGTCATTAATGTGTATTGGAGCGCCACTGACGACCTCTCGGCTTCCTTCGTCCGGCCAATAAAGCTGCTCGCAAATGCCCCTTGCTCCTGCGCCGCCTTGCCGCCCTGGACGCGCCCTGGACGCCCAGTCGACCCAGCCCCGTGCCAGCGACCGCGCCGTCTCCTCCTCTCCCCGCTTCCCCACGTCTCCTCGCCATTAATTGAAGGAAACTGTTGCCGACGTTAAAACCATTGATGGCTGCCATTGCTCCCACCCCGGCGTTTTCTCTCCTCCCCTCGCTCTATAAAACCCCGGCCGCGCCCTTGGAGCCTTGCCCCAACCCCAGCCACCTCACGCCTTCCTCTCTCTCGCAGTGTAGTTCGCCGGAACCGAAGCCCCCTTCGCCGCCGACCGCCGGAACCGATCGGACCATCCACGCCCGCTCGCCATCACCGGAGCTCCGTCCGTCGATGCCGAGCTCCCCTACGTCTGAGCTACATGTCTCGCCGTTGGAGCTTTGGTCTCTGCTCGCCATCGTCCGTGCTCGCTTGATGCTTGCTTAAAGTCAGTGTCGACGTCTACTGCTGCGCATCATCGTCACCAGACCACAATCACCTATGTCGTTGTCCTCCTGCTACCTTGCTAGAGAACCTCAACAACACTGTGCCTTCGTCGCTCGTCGTCCCTGCTGTTGCTGGAGACCTGCCACTCGACGCCAACAATCACGTTCGATTCCTCGCCGATCGTTGAGTCCCTGCTGCAGCCATGTCGCGACGCTACCCGTGTTCGTTCAGCTCGACAGATCACCCTCATCGTCGTTTGCCGAAGCCACCCTCTGCCTTCTCTACTATTACGAACAAGGTAGAAGAAAGGTCTAATTTTTACACGCTAACCCCTACCGTCTACGTTTAATTTTGAGCTGACCACTATGACAATTTTCTCTATTTTAATGTGTATGTGAGACTCAAATAAATTAAATATTAATTTGTTAACTTCATAAATTTACACTGATTTACATATCCAATAATTTACATGTTTTCGCAAATAAATTTGAATTATGTTTGCTACAATCGATTTATGCGTATTCAATATCCAAATAAATTAAATAGTATTTAGATAGCTATGTGTTAGTGCGCTGATCAGTTTTAATTGATAGTTGCAACGATTTACATGTGTTTTAAATTAATTTGTATTATGTTTTTTATAATTAATTAGGTATAGTTTGTAAATAAGGAACATAAAATAAATATAAAAGGACGTTTGCAATAGATATAATGTTTTGATAATTTAATATTGTTTGACATAGTTATTTAAGTACAGTCTTCTTAAATAGAAATTTAAAAGAAATTGTAGACCATATGTTTCTTAATAAAAATAAAAGATAAATATATGTCTAATTATATTTCCCATAAAATTTGGTTTAGCCTTATATTCAAGTTCTTATAAATGATAATATATTATGTCTCACAATGTTTAAAAGTAATATAGGGCTTTTTCCTAAAATAAGTGTTAAAATGGATTAATTAGTCTTATTGGTTTTGTAAACTAAAATGATAGTTTATATTATATCGAATACAGTTTCCTTATTAATGAATTAGATCATTTGTTCCTAAATTATAATGACTTAATTAGTTTTCTAGGTATGATTAATCATCCATCAAATTAAGTCCATAATATATATTTCACTTAGTTTTCCCTAAAGAATAAAATAATGAAATTAGTGTTCACATTGTTTTATAATTAAAATGTTAAGTTATATGTTGTTTTGTATATAACTTTCTTAATGAAAATAGAGGCTAGTGTTGTCTTAAGCAAAAGTAAAGATAATTAATTGTTTTATTATCTCTCATAAAAATCTATAAGACCATGTAATTTCTTAATGAAAATAAATATAACAATTTGTTTAATGATCTTTTCACATAAAACCTGTTTATGCTTATATCTTAAGGTCTTTTTAAATAGATGTTTTATTATATGTTCCATAAGGCTTCATAAATTAATAATGTATTTCATAACGCATTAATCTGGGATATGTAACATATGTCTTTTCTAAAAGGTTAAAAAGGTTTAATATTGTTATAACGTGTTTTCTCATCTTATAAACCCTTTAATCTAGACGTATCACGTATGACGTTTTATAAAAGATTAAAATTGATAAACCCAATATTTGTATATTTTAATTAAGATATTTTTAAGCTCATGTCTTGTTTTATAAAGTATAGATCACACATTTTTGAAAAGAATACCCTCTTATTATAACCATTACTTGCGATGTTCTTTAAAAGCGAACGCTCTTTTTGTTAGGCTTTCTCTTAGATTTACGTATGGTGAATGTTGTATGTTATTGAGTGGTGTTTGTTTCTTCTTGTTTGTTTGTGTGATATTCAGTGGTTGATCTAATAGTTGAGAATCAAGTGCTATTCCGTGGAAGAACCTCAAATTTTCAATAAGCAAGGCAAGTGGACTTCTCCCTCTGCATACTCTGTTTGATCCCAAACAATACATTTAATAAAGTTTATTCTTTTGGATATATATGCATAATTTGACGGGTTACCTATTTATATAACCTTTCCAACCTTATTCCTTGATCAAACCTGGGAATTATACTTTACATTCGTAGATATGCTATTGCTACAACTTAACTTTATGCAGTCACTCCCGCTTATGATATTAATGTTCCAAAATGGTAAGTTTACATTATTGTCGTTAACCCGATGGTTAAACAAGATTATTGCATATTAATTGGAACATGGAGTGACCACCCGGGATAACAGTGCAACCACGAGTGCTATCATGGCTCTGGCTTTGGTAATTAGCTTTATATGCTTAGTGCTTAGCAACCTTACCTGAAATATGGGCAAGAGGGGGAGCGGTAGGTGTTGGCAGCCCACGTTAACATGGGGATGTATTCTTGGCTAAGGTACCTCACCCAGGGGGCCACCACCATCGTCTTTAGAAACCTTAGCGGGTTGCTTCGTATTAAGTGTATTTTGTGAAAGCCTCATAGTGGATCCCTAGCCACTCACCTCGGAAGTGTTTACGGGTTTTGGCCGACCCAGGCTAGAGGGGATACACGGCTTGTGGGTAAAGTTGTACCACCTCTGCAGAGTGTAAAACTGATATATCAGCCGTGCTCACGGTTATGAGCAGCCTGGACTCCTCACATGATAATTGAACTTGAAGATGAAAATAAATCGTGGCCCTTTTTGGTTCAAGTGGTTCTGAGCTTATGCAGGTGATTATTTATGTTGATGATATATATATGCTGAAAATTATCGCTTATGCTTAATTGGGTTTGGTATATACTTACATTTAGTAATCAGGCGTTGATAATAAAATGTTGACTAACTAAAATGCTAACCGCATTAAAACTTTAGCCTTACCTTGTTACCTTGCATTTTCCCCCACTTGCTGAGCCCCGACCATAAGTGAGCTCACCCTTGCTTAATTTTGATCAGAAGTTGCAGATGAAGATATGATGCTGAACTCCATGGATGCTAGTCTAGTGATACCCCCGGTCATCTTCCTGTGGATGGATGTCCATGTTCGCTGTACTTTGATGAATAAAGGTTAAGACATTATGTCTGTTTGAAGTGTAATATGTTAATAAAGTCGTTATTTACGCTTTTATGCATTGTTCTTTTGATATATTACACTTGTGACGTCAACATATGTGTGGAAATAGATCCTGGCACACATATGCTATGCACCCGGCTCTGTCCTTGGAAACGGGTGTGACAGAAGTGGTATCAAAGCAATGTGACCGTAGGTCGCTAGATTAGTTAGAAATGGAAAGCCCAGTCAGTCTTTCAAAGCTTGATATATTTTCCTCCATTAAAATTTACTTTATATTAAAACTTGTCTCTTTTATTTTCAACTCTTCTAGTCTGATTTTGGTCTATCAGAAGACTCTACTCGGAAGCACTACAAGATGATCAAGTTAGGATTGTGGAACTTGAAGTGAAGTCTACCGGAAGGAACCCTTTAGAAGCTATGGAAGATGCCCCATTCTCTGTCTTATCCCCGCCCCGCAAGAAGTTTCGTTATAGATCTCTTGGATCTATTACCATTCTTCTTGGTTAGGTTGATAGGATAGTTCTATAGTGCTAAGTTTTTGACTAGATCGGTAAGGACGATGTTATATTGTAGTTGTTTTCTAATCCATAATATTGTTATATAACCCTTGATTTCTTCTACTCTTGTTTTCTTGCCATTGTATTGTCATCCTTGGACAATATCTACCTTGATATATTGAACCCTTAGTCTCTCTACTTCTCTCCTTGATAATGCTTTCTCCCTATTGAATTCTTATACTTTTGCTTTCGTGCCATTGTATTGCCACCCTTGCGCAATATCTACCTTGATGTATGAAACCTTTGGCTCTCTACTCCTTGATAATGCTTTCTCCCTAACTCACTTTATATCCTTGGTTGTATCATTTATCCTAACTGTAATAGTTCATGATTATCTTATTTCACTATTGGCCACCGACAAATATGTCTTGTCTAACTCCTTGATAATTCTTACCTGACTCCTTGACTTTATAATACCTTTCTTACTCCAAACCTTGTCTCACCTTTTATTTTGGTTGAATGAGTAGAATTGGATAGTATTGTGCTGATATGTTTGAGTTCATGTTAGTTATATTTGTGACTATGTTTGATTTGCTTCTTTGTAATGATTGTTGTTGTATTGTGTGACTTTTGTCCACAATGACATCAGTTAGCTAGGAAAAACCTTAGATAGATGGGTTTTCTCTGCTCTCTATAATCTGTCTTTGCTCAACCCTTTCGTCCCTTCCATTCTTCCATACCCGTACAGATGTCAATCCTTGGAATGTCAACTACAAGTGAGGTCACTAAGTGCAAAGAATACATTGTGTTGGCAACTCCTCCAGCTAAGGATCAGATGGAACAGTTCAAGAAGGCGCATGCACAGTTTTTGCAAGCAACTTCTCAAGTGGTAGCTAGACTCCAACAAGTTGATTTAGCAGAATTTATAGCACATGAGCAGACTACCGATAACCATATGACATCAACCACAACATCACCCTTAATAGTTGACTTAGATAAGCTGTTACATGCACAAGCTCTTGTAATACAGAATGTATCGCAACTCACCTCCTCATACCAGCAAGTGTTGGCAAGTCGAAACGTCACTAGAAATGAAACAACTGATGAACAAAAGGATGCACACCAACAGACAAATGATCTTGGAACATGTTGTTGTTGTGAGTACTATGGAATTCCTTGTTGCCAGATCAGTACAAACGAAAGTAAAACTACAAAATAGAAGAACCGGATTTTATTTTCGGGTATAAAAAGTCAATGGTCTTCCCAAGAACAACTAATAGCAGATGCACTGTCAGACGATGAATTGCCAGGTTTTCCAAAAAGGAAACATCACAAGGATGCTCAGCTCCAAAAAGAAGCACATGAGTGTTACACTAATGGATGGACTATCACCTGCACACAGTTTCAGCCTCGTCGTCGCATCAGGTCCAAGAAACAAAAATGGAAACATGGAAAAAGTCAAGAAATGACTCCAAGAAAAACTTGTTATCTATGTGGACGTGAAGATCATTACCTTCGTAACTGTCCTGAGAAGAGTTCACTATTGGACACCTCTGAGATAAAGTTATCTCAGACTCCAGACATGAAATATGAACAAAAATGCATAGAAACTTCTACCAACATCATGAAGAACAACAAAAGGAATAGGAAAATGTTTGGATATATGAGTAGTCCACCTCAACCACAAGTAAAAGCCCCGAAACACATGGATACCCAAACAGAAGAATCAAATCAGACTCAACTGTTAATATACAAACACCTAATCAGTCATCATCTGCCTTCATTCAAATGAAGTTAACTCCTGAAGAGCTAAAAGCAAGAGGTGTTTACTACTACTACAAGAACGAAGGACATGATATTCTCCAATGCCCCAAGAAACGTCTAGACCGATTAGGGAAGAAGACCGCGCAGCAAGACCCAAGCAATAATCCAGAAGACCAATCCGTTTATAAGTATGAGGATGAAGGTCGTCTAATTAGTATTCATTGCGGAATGAAGAAGCAATAAGTTCCTTAAATTTGGAAGAGTTCAGTGTGAACTGAGAACATACAAATAACCATGTACCTCCTTTGCTTTCGTGCTAGCCTTTCTTAATCTCGAGGACGAGATTCTTTTTAAGAGGGGTAGGTTTGTAACACCCTAAATCTAGCAAAAACAAACAACCCTATTTGGATTATTAAATTTTAGTAGAAAGGAAAAAAATACTTATGATTTCTAATAGTAAAATGGTAATATAAATAATTTGAACAATTCTTGAATAGATAAAATTTTATCAAGTGTTTGTTGCATTCATGCCGAGGTATACATTTTGTTTGATGTATCGAATTTTTAGATTTAAGTTGGTGTGAAGATCTCATTTATAAAATACGAACGAGCTGATAAAATTAGTGTTTTGGAACATTGCTTTTGATAGGTTAATAATATTTTTTTGTATTTGTGAAAATTTTATCCTATCGATTTCATTTTGGTGGAAGTGGAACCCAATCTATTTAAATAATAGTCTCTTAACTAAAATGGTTTATTCTTTAAAATTCAATATTCTTATTTATAAAATATTTTCTTAGAATTTGTTTTTGAAATATTTAAATATATATTAACATTTATCTATTAATAAAAAACAATTAAGAAATTTGAAAAAAGAAACGACAAAATGCAAAACACTAACCCACACACATCTATCAAAAATGAAAGAAAGGATTTTTAATAGGAATAGGGCCGTTCAGCCTTTCTAGGCCATGCACGCACACCTCCCTCTCACATTATTCCCTCTCTTGCACATGGGCCCTAGCCGCCAGGAGCGTTTCTTCAACCTGCATGCACGCACGCTCAGCTTCTAGTCGCCTCCGCTCGGCACCGCCGCTTCGCCTGCCGGGGATTCCGCGTAGTGGAGCAGTAACCACCCCATGGTCATTAATGTGTATTGGAGCGCCACTGACGACCTCTCGGCTTCCTTCGTCCGGCCAATAAAGCTGCTCGCAAATGCCCCTTGCTCCTGCGCCGCCTTGCCGCCCTGGACGCGCCCTGGACGCCCAGTCGACCCAGCCCCGTGCCAGCGACCGCGCCGTCTCCTCCTCTCCCCGCTTCCCCACGTCTCCTCGCCATTAATTGAAGGAAACTGTTGCCGACGTTAAAACCATTGATGGCTGCCATTGCTCCCACCCCGGCGTTTTCTCTCCTCCCCTCGCTCTATAAAACCCCGGCCGCGCCCTTGGAGCCTTGCCCCAACCCCAGCCACCTCACGCCTTCCTCTCTCTCGCAGTGTAGTTCGCCGGAACCGAAGCCCCCTTCGCCGCCGACCGCCGGAACCGATCGGACCATCCACGCCCGCTCGCCATCACCGGAGCTCCGTCCGTCGATGCCGAGCTCCCCTACGTCTGAGCTACATGTCTCGCCGTTGGAGCTTTGGTCTCTGCTCGCCATCGTCCGTGCTCGCTTGATGCTTGCTTAAAGTCAGTGTCGACGTCTACTGCTGCGCATCATCGTCACCAGACCACAATCACCTATGTCGTTGTCCTCCTGCTACCTTGCTAGAGAACCTCAACAACACTGTGCCTTCGTCGCTCGTCGTCCCTGCTGTTGCTGGAGACCTGCCACTCGACGCCAACAATCACGTTCGATTCCTCGCCGATCGTTGAGTCCCTGCTGCAGCCATGTCGCGACGCTACCCGTGTTCGTTCAGCTCGACAGATCACCCTCATCGTCGTTTGCCGAAGCCACCCTCTGCCTTCTCTACTATTACGAACAAGGTAGAAGAAAGGTCTAATTTTTACACGCTAACCCCTACCGTCTACGTTTAATTTTGAGCTGACCACTATGACAATTTTCTCTATTTTAATGTGTATGTGAGACTCAAATAAATTAAATATTAATTTGTTAACTTCATAAATTTACACTGATTTACATATCCAATAATTTACATGTTTTCGCAAATAAATTTGAATTATGTTTGCTACAATCGATTTATGCGTATTCAATATCCAAATAAATTAAATAGTATTTAGATAGCTATGTGTTAGTGCGCTGATCAGTTTTAATTGATAGTTGCAACGATTTACATGTGTTTTAAATTAATTTGTATTATGTTTTTTATAATTAATTAGGTATAGTTTGTAAATAAGGAACATAAAATAAATATAAAAGGACGTTTGCAATAGATATAATGTTTTGATAATTTAATATTGTTTGACATAGTTATTTAAGTACAGTCTTCTTAAATAGAAATTTAAAAGAAATTGTAGACCATATGTTTCTTAATAAAAATAAAAGATAAATATATGTCTAATTATATTTCCCATAAAATTTGGTTTAGCCTTATATTCAAGTTCTTATAAATGATAATATATTATGTCTCACAATGTTTAAAAGTAATATAGGGCTTTTTCCTAAAATAAGTGTTAAAATGGATTAATTAGTCTTATTGGTTTTGTAAACTAAAATGATAGTTTATATTATATCGAATACAGTTTCCTTATTAATGAATTAGATCATTTGTTCCTAAATTATAATGACTTAATTAGTTTTCTAGGTATGATTAATCATCCATCAAATTAAGTCCATAATATATATTTCACTTAGTTTTCCCTAAAGAATAAAATAATGAAATTAGTGTTCACATTGTTTTATAATTAAAATGTTAAGTTATATGTTGTTTTGTATATAACTTTCTTAATGAAAATAGAGGCTAGTGTTGTCTTAAGCAAAAGTAAAGATAATTAATTGTTTTATTATCTCTCATAAAAATCTATAAGACCATGTAATTTCTTAATGAAAATAAATATAACAATTTGTTTAATGATCTTTTCACATAAAACCTGTTTAGGCTTATATCTTAAGGTCTTTTTAAATAGATGTTTTATTATATGTTCCATAAGGCTTCATAAATTAATAATGTATTTCATAACGCATTAATCTGGGATATGTAACATATGTCTTTTCTAAAAGGTTAAAAAGGTTTAATATTGTTATAACGTGTTTTCTCATCTTATAAACCCTTTAATCTAGACGTATCACGTATGACGTTTTATAAAAGATTAAAATTGATAAACCCAATATTTGTATATTTTAATTAAGATATTTTTAAGCTCATGTCTTGTTTTATAAAGTATAGATCACACATTTTTGAAAAGAATACCCTCTTATTATAACCATTACTTGCGATGTTCTTTAAAAGCGAACGCTCTTTTTGTTAGGCTTTCTCTTAGATTTACGTATGGTGAATGTTGTATGTTATTGAGTGGTGTTTGTTTCTTCTTGTTTGTTTGTGTGATATTCAGTGGTTGATCTAATAGTTGAGAATCAAGTGCTATTCCGTGGAAGAACCTCAAATTTTCAATAAGCAAGGCAAGTGGACTTCTCCCTCTGCATACTCTGTTTGATCCCAAACAATACATTTAATAAAGTTTATTCTTTTGGATATATATGCATAATTTGACGGGTTACCTATTTATATAACCTTTCCAACCTTATTCCTTGATCAAACCTGGGAATTATACTTTACATTCGTAGATATGCTATTGCTACAACTTAACTTTATGCAGTCACTCCCGCTTATGATATTAATGTTCCAAAATGGTAAGTTTACATTATTGTCGTTAACCCGATGGTTAAACAAGATTATTGCATATTAATTGGAACATGGAGTGACCACCCGGGATAACAGTGCAACCACGAGTGCTATCATGGCTCTGGCTTTGGTAATTAGCTTTATATGCTTAGTGCTTAGCAACCTTACCTGAAATATGGGCAAGAGGGGGAGCGGTAGGTGTTGGCAGCCCACGTTAACATGGGGATGTATTCTTGGCTAAGGTACCTCACCCAGGGGGCCACCACCATCGTCTTTAGAAACCTTAGCGGGTTGCTTCGTATTAAGTGTATTTTGTGAAAGCCTCATAGTGGATCCCTAGCCACTCACCTCGGAAGTGTTTACGGGTTTTGGCCGACCCAGGCTAGAGGGGATACACGGCTTGTGGGTAAAGTTGTACCACCTCTGCAGAGTGTAAAACTGATATATCAGCCGTGCTCACGGTTATGAGCAGCCTGGACTCCTCACATGATAATTGAACTTGAAGATGAAAATAAATCGTGGCCCTTTTTGGTTCAAGTGGTTCTGAGCTTATGCAGGTGATTATTTATGTTGATGATATATATATGCTGAAAATTATCGCTTATGCTTAATTGGGTTTGGTATATACTTACATTTAGTAATCAGGCGTTGATAATAA
Organism: Zea luxurians; assembly: GCA_029449295.1. NCBI lineage: Eukaryota > Viridiplantae > Streptophyta > Magnoliopsida > Poales > Poaceae > Zea > Zea luxurians. The sequence continues at coordinate 18,986,666 of JAOPSE010000052.1, read as the reverse complement.
AATGTTGACTAACTAAAATGCTAACCGCATTAAAACTTTAGCCTTACCTTGTTACCTTGCATTTTCCCCCACTTGCTGAGCCCCGACCATAAGTGAGCTCACCCTTGCTTAATTTTGATCAGAAGTTGCAGATGAAGATATGATGCTGAACTCCATGGATGCTAGTCTAGTGATACCCCCGGTCATCTTCCTGTGGATGGATGTCCATGTTCGCTGTACTTTGATGAATAAAGGTTAAGACATTATGTCTGTTTGAAGTGTAATATGTTAATAAAGTCGTTATTTACGCTTTTATGCATTGTTCTTTTGATATATTACACTTGTGACGTCAACATATGTGTGGAAATAGATCCTGGCACACATATGCTATGCACCCGGCTCTGTCCTTGGAAACGGGTGTGACAGAAGTGGTATCAAAGCAATGTGACCGTAGGTCGCTAGATTAGTTAGAAATGGAAAGCCCAGTCAGTCTTTCAAAGCTTGATATATTTTCCTCCATTAAAATTTACTTTATATTAAAACTTGTCTCTTTTATTTTCAACTCTTCTAGTCTGATTTTGGTCTATCAGAAGACTCTACTCGGAAGCACTACAAGATGATCAAGTTAGGATTGTGGAACTTGAAGTGAAGTCTACCGGAAGGAACCCTTTAGAAGCTATGGAAGATGCCCCATTCTCTGTCTTATCCCCGCCCCGCAAGAAGTTTCGTTATAGATCTCTTGGATCTATTACCATTCTTCTTGGTTAGGTTGATAGGATAGTTCTATAGTGCTAAGTTTTTGACTAGATCGGTAAGGACGATGTTATATTGTAGTTGTTTTCTAATCCATAATATTGTTATATAACCCTTGATTTCTTCTACTCTTGTTTTCTTGCCATTGTATTGTCATCCTTGGACAATATCTACCTTGATATATTGAACCCTTAGTCTCTCTACTTCTCTCCTTGATAATGCTTTCTCCCTATTGAATTCTTATACTTTTGCTTTCGTGCCATTGTATTGCCACCCTTGCGCAATATCTACCTTGATGTATGAAACCTTTGGCTCTCTACTCCTTGATAATGCTTTCTCCCTAACTCACTTTATATCCTTGGTTGTATCATTTATCCTAACTGTAATAGTTCATGATTATCTTATTTCACTATTGGCCACCGACAAATATGTCTTGTCTAACTCCTTGATAATTCTTACCTGACTCCTTGACTTTATAATACCTTTCTTACTCCAAACCTTGTCTCACCTTTTATTTTGGTTGAATGAGTAGAATTGGATAGTATTGTGCTGATATGTTTGAGTTCATGTTAGTTATATTTGTGACTATGTTTGATTTGCTTCTTTGTAATGATTGTTGTTGTATTGTGTGACTTTTGTCCACAATGACATCAGTTAGCTAGGAAAAACCTTAGATAGATGGGTTTTCTCTGCTCTCTATAATCTGTCTTTGCTCAACCCTTTCGTCCCTTCCATTCTTCCATACCCGTACAGATGTCAATCCTTGGAATGTCAACTACAAGTGAGGTCACTAAGTGCAAAGAATACATTGTGTTGGCAACTCCTCCAGCTAAGGATCAGATGGAACAGTTCAAGAAGGCGCATGCACAGTTTTTGCAAGCAACTTCTCAAGTGGTAGCTAGACTCCAACAAGTTGATTTAGCAGAATTTATAGCACATGAGCAGACTACCGATAACCATATGACATCAACCACAACATCACCCTTAATAGTTGACTTAGATAAGCTGTTACATGCACAAGCTCTTGTAATACAGAATGTATCGCAACTCACCTCCTCATACCAGCAAGTGTTGGCAAGTCGAAACGTCACTAGAAATGAAACAACTGATGAACAAAAGGATGCACACCAACAGACAAATGATCTTGGAACATGTTGTTGTTGTGAGTACTATGGAATTCCTTGTTGCCAGATCAGTACAAACGAAAGTAAAACTACAAAATAGAAGAACCGGATTTTATTTTCGGGTATAAAAAGTCAATGGTCTTCCCAAGAACAACTAATAGCAGATGCACTGTCAGACGATGAATTGCCAGGTTTTCCAAAAAGGAAACATCACAAGGATGCTCAGCTCCAAAAAGAAGCACATGAGTGTTACACTAATGGATGGACTATCACCTGCACACAGTTTCAGCCTCGTCGTCGCATCAGGTCCAAGAAACAAAAATGGAAACATGGAAAAAGTCAAGAAATGACTCCAAGAAAAACTTGTTATCTATGTGGACGTGAAGATCATTACCTTCGTAACTGTCCTGAGAAGAGTTCACTATTGGACACCTCTGAGATAAAGTTATCTCAGACTCCAGACATGAAATATGAACAAAAATGCATAGAAACTTCTACCAACATCATGAAGAACAACAAAAGGAATAGGAAAATGTTTGGATATATGAGTAGTCCACCTCAACCACAAGTAAAAGCCCCGAAACACATGGATACCCAAACAGAAGAATCAAATCAGACTCAACTGTTAATATACAAACACCTAATCAGTCATCATCTGCCTTCATTCAAATGAAGTTAACTCCTGAAGAGCTAAAAGCAAGAGGTGTTTACTACTACTACAAGAACGAAGGACATGATATTCTCCAATGCCCCAAGAAACGTCTAGACCGATTAGGGAAGAAGACCGCGCAGCAAGACCCAAGCAATAATCCAGAAGACCAATCCGTTTATAAGTATGAGGATGAAGGTCGTCTAATTAGTATTCATTGCGGAATGAAGAAGCAATAAGTTCCTTAAATTTGGAAGAGTTCAGTGTGAACTGAGAACATACAAATAACCATGTACCTCCTTTGCTTTCGTGCTAGCCTTTCTTAATCTCGAGGACGAGATTCTTTTTAAGAGGGGTAGGTTTGTAACACCCTAAATCTAGCAAAAACAAACAACCCTATTTGGATTATTAAATTTTAGTAGAAAGGAAAAAAATACTTATGATTTCTAATAGTAAAATGGTAATATAAATAATTTGAACAATTCTTGAATAGATAAAATTTTATCAAGTGTTTGTTGCATTCATGCCGAGGTATACATTTTGTTTGATGTATCGAATTTTTAGATTTAAGTTGGTGTGAAGATCTCATTTATAAAATACGAACGAGCTGATAAAATTAGTGTTTTGGAACATTGCTTTTGATAGGTTAATAATATTTTTTTGTATTTGTGAAAATTTTATCCTATCGATTTCATTTTGGTGGAAGTGGAACCCAATCTATTTAAATAATAGTCTCTTAACTAAAATGGTTTATTCTTTAAAATTCAATATTCTTATTTATAAAATATTTTCTTAGAATTTGTTTTTGAAATATTTAAATATATATTAACATTTATCTATTAATAAAAAACAATTAAGAAATTTGAAAAAAGAAACGACAAAATGCAAAACACTAACCCACACACATCTATCAAAAATGAAAGAAAGGATTTTTAATAGGAATAGGGCCGTTCAGCCTTTCTAGGCCATGCACGCACACCTCCCTCTCACATTATTCCCTCTCTTGCACATGGGCCCTAGCCGCCAGGAGCGTTTCTTCAACCTGCATGCACGCACGCTCAGCTTCTAGTCGCCTCCGCTCGGCACCGCCGCTTCGCCTGCCGGGGATTCCGCGTAGTGGAGCAGTAACCACCCCATGGTCATTAATGTGTATTGGAGCGCCACTGACGACCTCTCGGCTTCCTTCGTCCGGCCAATAAAGCTGCTCGCAAATGCCCCTTGCTCCTGCGCCGCCTTGCCGCCCTGGACGCGCCCTGGACGCCCAGTCGACCCAGCCCCGTGCCAGCGACCGCGCCGTCTCCTCCTCTCCCCGCTTCCCCACGTCTCCTCGCCATTAATTGAAGGAAACTGTTGCCGACGTTAAAACCATTGATGGCTGCCATTGCTCCCACCCCGGCGTTTTCTCTCCTCCCCTCGCTCTATAAAACCCCGGCCGCGCCCTTGGAGCCTTGCCCCAACCCCAGCCACCTCACGCCTTCCTCTCTCTCGCAGTGTAGTTCGCCGGAACCGAAGCCCCCTTCGCCGCCGACCGCCGGAACCGATCGGACCATCCACGCCCGCTCGCCATCACCGGAGCTCCGTCCGTCGATGCCGAGCTCCCCTACGTCTGAGCTACATGTCTCGCCGTTGGAGCTTTGGTCTCTGCTCGCCATCGTCCGTGCTCGCTTGATGCTTGCTTAAAGTCAGTGTCGACGTCTACTGCTGCGCATCATCGTCACCAGACCACAATCACCTATGTCGTTGTCCTCCTGCTACCTTGCTAGAGAACCTCAACAACACTGTGCCTTTGTCGCTCGTCGTCCCTGCTGTTGCTGGAGACCTGCCACTCGACGCCAACAATCACGTTCGATTCCTCGCCGATCGTTGAGTCCCTGCTGCAGCCATGTCGCGACGCTACCCGTGTTCGTTCAGCTCGACAGATCACCCTCATCGTCGTTTGCCGAAGCCACCCTCTGCCTTCTCTACTATTACGAACAAGGTAGAAGAAAGGTCTAATTTTTACACGCTAACCCCTACCGTCTACGTTTAATTTTGAGCTGACCACTATGACAATTTTCTCTATTTTAATGTGTATGTGAGACTCAAATAAATTAAATATTAATTTGTTAACTTCATAAATTTACACTGATTTACATATCCAATAATTTACATGTTTTCGCAAATAAATTTGAATTATGTTTGCTACAATCGATTTATGCGTATTCAATATCCAAATAAATTAAATAGTATTTAGATAGCTATGTGTTAGTGCGCTGATCAGTTTTAATTGATAGTTGCAACGATTTACATGTGTTTTAAATTAATTTGTATTATGTTTTTTATAATTAATTAGGTATAGTTTGTAAATAAGGAACATAAAATAAATATAAAAGGACGTTTGCAATAGATATAATGTTTTGATAATTTAATATTGTTTGACATAGTTATTTAAGTACAGTCTTCTTAAATAGAAATTTAAAAGAAATTGTAGACCATATGTTTCTTAATAAAAATAAAAGATAAATATATGTCTAATTATATTTCCCATAAAATTTGGTTTAGCCTTATATTCAAGTTCTTATAAATGATAATATATTATGTCTCACAATGTTTAAAAGTAATATAGGGCTTTTTCCTAAAATAAGTGTTAAAATGGATTAATTAGTCTTATTGGTTTTGTAAACTAAAATGATAGTTTATATTATATCGAATACAGTTTCCTTATTAATGAATTAGATCATTTGTTCCTAAATTATAATGACTTAATTAGTTTTCTAGGTATGATTAATCATCCATCAAATTAAGTCCATAATATATATTTCACTTAGTTTTCCCTAAAGAATAAAATAATGAAATTAGTGTTCACATTGTTTTATAATTAAAATGTTAAGTTATATGTTGTTTTGTATATAACTTTCTTAATGAAAATAGAGGCTAGTGTTGTCTTAAGCAAAAGTAAAGATAATTAATTGTTTTATTATCTCTCATAAAAATCTATAAGACCATGTAATTTCTTAATGAAAATAAATATAACAATTTGTTTAATGATCTTTTCACATAAAACCTGTTTAGGCTTATATCTTAAGGTCTTTTTAAATAGATGTTTTATTATATGTTCCATAAGGCTTCATAAATTAATAATGTATTTCATAACGCATTAATCTGGGATATGTAACATATGTCTTTTCTAAAAGGTTAAAAAGGTTTAATATTGTTATAACGTGTTTTCTCATCTTATAAACCCTTTAATCTAGACGTATCACGTATGACGTTTTATAAAAGATTAAAATTGATAAACCCAATATTTGTATATTTTAATTAAGATATTTTTAAGCTCATGTCTTGTTTTATAAAGTATAGATCACACATTTTTGAAAAGAATACCCTCTTATTATAACCATTACTTGCGATGTTCTTTAAAAGCGAACGCTCTTTTTGTTAGGCTTTCTCTTAGATTTACGTATGGTGAATGTTGTATGTTATTGAGTGGTGTTTGTTTCTTCTTGTTTGTTTGTGTGATATTCAGTGGTTGATCTAATAGTTGAGAATCAAGTGCTATTCCGTGGAAGAACCTCAAATTTTCAATAAGCAAGGCAAGTGGACTTCTCCCTCTGCATACTCTGTTTGATCCCAAACAATACATTTAATAAAGTTTATTCTTTTGGATATATATGCATAATTTGACGGGTTACCTATTTATATAACCTTTCCAACCTTATTCCTTGATCAAACCTGGGAATTATACTTTACATTCGTAGATATGCTATTGCTACAACTTAACTTTATGCAGTCACTCCCGCTTATGATATTAATGTTCCAAAATGGTAAGTTTACATTATTGTCGTTAACCCGATGGTTAAACAAGATTATTGCATATTAATTGGAACATGGAGTGACCACCCGGGATAACAGTGCAACCACGAGTGCTATCATGGCTCTGGCTTTGGTAATTAGCTTTATATGCTTAGTGCTTAGCAACCTTACCTGAAATATGGGCAAGAGGGGGAGCGGTAGGTGTTGGCAGCCCACGTTAACATGGGGATGTATTCTTGGCTAAGGTACCTCACCCAGGGGGCCACCACCATCGTCTTTAGAAACCTTAGCGGGTTGCTTCGTATTAAGTGTATTTTGTGAAAGCCTCATAGTGGATCCCTAGCCACTCACCTCGGAAGTGTTTACGGGTTTTGGCCGACCCAGGCTAGAGGGGATACACGGCTTGTGGGTAAAGTTGTACCACCTCTGCAGAGTGTAAAACTGATATATCAGCCGTGCTCACGGTTATGAGCAGCCTGGACTCCTCACATGATAATTGAACTTGAAGATGAAAATAAATCGTGGCCCTTTTTGGTTCAAGTGGTTCTGAGCTTATGCAGGTGATTATTTATGTTGATGATATATATATGCTGAAAATTATCGCTTATGCTTAATTGGGTTTGGTATATACTTACATTTAGTAATCAGGCGTTGATAATAAAATGTTGACTAACTAAAATGCTAACCGCATTAAAACTTTAGCCTTACCTTGTTACCTTGCATTTTCCCCCACTTGCTGAGCCCCGACCATAAGTGAGCTCACCCTTGCTTAATTTTGATCAGAAGTTGCAGATAAAGATATGATGCTGAACTCCATGGATGCTAGTCTAGTGATACCCCCGGTCATCTTCCTGTGGATGGATGTCCATGTTCGCTGTACTTTGATGAATAAAGGTTAAGACATTATGTCTGTTTGAAGTGTAATATGTTAATAAAGTCGTTATTTACGCTTTTATGCATTGTTCTTTTGATATATTACACTTGTGACGTCAACATATGTGTGGAAATAGATCCTGGCACACATATGCTATGCACCCGGCTCTGTCCTTGGAAACGGGTGTGACATGTACTATGTCCGGATGTGTGGTCACAAAATTTAAAGCTGCCTCGGCTGCATGTGTGTGCTTCTCTTCTCTTAGGTGGGGTGCTAAGTGATCTTAGTAGCCGACATAAGAGAAAAGAAGCGCACAGATGAAGCCGGGGCGGCTTTAAATTTTGTGACCACACATCCGGACAGAGTACACCGGCTCACCATCGTCTGGCCCCTTAACAAGCTCGCAGACGTCCACAGCCCGAAGGTCGTTTGATGTCACCAAATGTTTCCCGCCCTCGGTGAAGCCCACAAATAACGGGAGGTGGTAGACCACAGGGCTTAATCTCTTCTTGGGGTCCTACAGGGCTTAATCTCTTCTTGGGGTCCTTCAGCATGGCTGTGATGTTATAATGCTGAAGGACCCCAAGAAGAGATTAAGCCCTATAGTCTACCACCTCCCGTTATTTGTGGGCTTCACCGATGGCTGGAAACATTTGGTGATAGCAAACGACCTTCGGGCTGAAGACGTCTGCGAGCTTGTTAAGAGGCCAGACGATGTTGAGCCGGTGTACTATGTCCGGATGTGTGGTCACAAAATTAAAAGCTGCCCCGGCTGCATGTGTGTGCTTCTCTTCTCTTAGGTGGGGTGCTAAGTGATCTTAGTAGCCGACATAAGAGAAGAGAAGCGCACAGATGAAGCCGGGGCGGCTTTAAATTTTGTGACCACACATCCGGACAGAGTACACCGGCTCACCATCGTCTGGCCCCTTAACAAGCTCGCAGACGTCCACAGCCCGAAGGTCGTTTGATGTCACCAAATGTTTCCCGCCCTCGGTGAAGCCCACAAATAACGAGAGGTGGTAGACCACAGGGCTTAATCTCTTCTTGGGGTCCTACAGGGCTTAATCTCTTCTTGGGGTCCTTCAGCATGGCTGTGATGTTATAATGCTGAAGGACCCCAAGAAGAGATTAAACCCTGTAGTCTACCACCTCCCGTTATTTGTGGGCTTCACCGATGGCTGGAAACATTTGGTGATAGCAAACGACCTTCGGGCTGAAGACGTCTGCGAGCTTGTTAAGAGGCCAGACGATGTTGAGCCGGTGTACTATGTCCGGATGTGTGGTCACAAAATTAAAAGCTGCCCCGGCTGCATGTGTGTGCTTCTCTTCTCTTAGGTGGGGTGCTAAGTGATCTTAGTAGCCGACATAAGAGAAGAGAAGCGCACAGATGAAGCCGGGGCGGCTTTAAATTTTGTGACCACACATCCGGACAGAGTACACCGGCTCACCATCGTCTGGCCCCTTAACAAGCTCGCAGACGTCCACAGCCCGAAGGTCGTTTGATGTCACCAAATGTTTCCCGCCCTCGGTGAAGCCCACAAATAACGAGAGGTGGTAGACTATAGGGCTTAATCTCTTCTTGGGGTCCTTCAGCATTATAACATCACAGCCATGCCTTCTCTGTCTAACTGCATTGGAAAGTGCCTTTTCTCCAAGTTCCCTTATTGATGGAACCAGTATATCAGACTAACAGTATATCCCTTTATCGATGGAACCAGCTTGAATGGCAGACAACGAGCAGCCTAGTATGGATGTGGTCTGCACAGGTGCGTCTCACAAAGTTGATGAAGACGCGACCAAACTTGAATGGCAGACAACAAGCAGCTCCAGTGAAGGGAGCGGGGAGGATAGTTCTAGTGACGACAATCCTTGTACTCCTATACCTCCAAGGAAGAAAAAAACATCAGATGAGCTTGATGCCGACTATATTCCCAACAATGAAGAGGTAAATAGAAATATGTCGACTATATTGTAAAATAATGTTCATATATGAAAGGCCATTAATTTTTTCACTATATAGATTTCAAATGAAGAGAAGAAAGAGGATGCATCTTCTACACGAAACACGGAGGATGCTCCGATGCCTGAATCATCCGTTTCACATAAGCGGAAACGAGGGCGACGAGGTCCAAATCAGATGAAAGAAGGTGCAGTTATGTATGTAACAAAACTAAATGCAGAGGGGTTTCCTGAAGAACCACTTGACGTGGTTACAAAGTTTCGAAATTCCTGCGGGGCTACTGTTAGAGATATAGTGCCAATCACACTTCAAAAATGGAAGGATTTAGATGAAGACACCCGCAACAAGCTATGGGCTAAGTTGTCTGAGTCATTCAAGTTCCCAAAAGGCACAGAGGATGCAGTAAGGAAGTCGATGCTCTCTGCTATGGCCAAGATGTTTCGTGGGTGGAAGGCCGAGATGAATAGGGACTTTGTTAAGAAGAATAAGGTTCCTCCGCCCAAGAAAATGGGGAAAATCACTCAAGCTCAGTGGGAGGAATTTGTTCGTCAGAAGACCGATCTGAAGGCCAAAGAACTGGGCGAAACTAATTCTCAGAGAGCGAAGATGAACAAACACCCCCATCGCCTGGGGTCAAGCGGATATCACCATAAAGTTGTGCAGTGGAACAAGATTATCGAGGAAGCTATAACTAACGGCACTTTGGACCCAATATTAAAAGATATCGATGAGAGAGCTATTCGTTGGATCTTAGGTCGAGCAGGTTTGAGTGAGGACGGCAAACTTTTGCATCCAGAATTGGTAGGCGAAGTTTCGTCAAAAATTCAAGAATATGCAGATAAGAGAAAAAAGGAGAATTTAAGCCTCAGAGGGAGAATGACATACTAACTGCAGCCCTAGGCAATCCTGAACACACTGGACGGGCTCGGGGAATCTCTTCTAAGATTTCCTGGAGAGAGGCGTTTCCAGAGTATGCGTCGTCATATAGGAAACACGAGAAGTCGAAAAGGACCCTTGAAGAGACTATTGATGAAAGGGTACAAAAGGCTATTAATGACGTGATGAACAAAATGAAGAAAACAGAATGCATATCATTTGAACTCAAGCCAAGCCACATGAGTCCACCTATAGTCCCTAGCAGCGTTGGATCTGTGCAAGACTTGACCAAGTACCCTGTAGACGATATTGTTGAGGACAAGCCTTGCTTTCTTCATATTCCAATCAATCGATCAGGGACAAAAACAAAGCAAGCTGCTACTGGTTTGGTAAAACCAGGACTTGTTAACTACAAGGACAATCCTGTCCCGCCACACTATGCTGTGGTCCAAGTTCTAGAAATCACAAACAGTGGTTGTGAAGATTGGGAGATAGATTTTCCAGTTGAGGGGATCATAACTTTGCAAGAGGCAATGAACGAGTTGGTTCTTTGGCATCGGCGCGACATCAAGTTTGGTGATGAGCCGAATTCAACACCAGTGCGGGAAGATATGACACCGACCTCCAAAAAAATCGTTGAAACAATCATATCGCCTCTTGCGAAGGAACTCGACGAGGGGGACGTAGACAAAATTGTTCCTCAGAATGTCGACGTCAACATCAAAAAGGAACCAAAGGTTGGCACCAATGTTGAAGGGCCAACTATTTCAAAGAAAATTCATAAGCGAATCGCCACAGACGATGTCAAGAAACCGTCAGAATCAGTTGCACGCTACCTGCATAAATTGCAGAGAGTTATGACTAATCAATCAAAAGCAATATCAGCATCTCATGGAGTAGGCACACGGTCGACCCAAATAGACAATTTCGAAGTATGGGAAGAAGATGGAATGATTCATACTCGAGAATCATTACGTCTTAAAACCAATATCTCGGTATACAAGAAGGAGGATGTTCCTCCTAAATTTGTGAATGGGAGGCCGTTCTTAACGACAGTGCAACTTTCTAAGTTGTCAACTCCGGAGATTAGAATGCATGAGTGGTACATGGTGGCTAGCAACAAATACAAACTCGAGGATTTCACATTTGTTGTGCCAGAAGATGCATTTTGGAGCAATGATCATATAAATCCTGTGCGGCATTTATTCTTTGACGATCTCTGGTCATTGTACCACCGACAAAGGATGGAAACCAACTACTTAACCCTCTTTTGCTTGTAAGTACCTCTAAACTTTCATATTTGTTAGTTTTGTACACGCACACATAAACGAGAGTCTAACGATTAACACTATTACACGTAGGATGCAATACATGGATGATAAGAAGAAACAACTTAAGACAGGGTTTCTTGACCCGTTGATGATATCCCAAGCTTGCTACAAAGTAGTAGCTCGGAGGCAAGGAGAAGAATACAAAGACTTGGACGATGCTGAATTTGAGAAAGCCGTCAAACAGAATCAGAGAAAGAAAATGAAGGTAATGGCGGCATACATTGGATGAGCCATGTATAATCATGTACAACATGGCAAGGACTTAATAATAGCTCCGCACCACTTTAAGTAAGTTATCGACATGGTTTAATTTTGAACTATAAATTATGGCAATCGTGATATTAACATGTGTTTTCGTCTATGTCTATATAGTGACCACTACATTTGTATCATGATCTGGCCAAAGGATGGTAAAGTCGTGGTCTTCGACTCACTGAGAATGGAAAAGGCTACGTATAATGACTTCTTGAAGATTTTAGAGAAGTATGATTATTATTGCACACTTGTACTTATTACAACTTAACAAATGTATTCTTAATCTCACAATGCTATTCTTATATGCAGTGCATACCGTTTTTATTGGAAAGATCTTGGCGGCGAACATCCAGAGGACAAGCCTAATTTGTCAATATCATTATTTCCATATGGTGACAAACAACCTCCGGGTACTGTCCTGTGCGGTTATTATGTATGCGAATGGTGTCGTGTCACCTTCCATTACATGGTCAATCGTGAGGATGTAAGTTCGCTATCATTGTCTATATTGCAATTTTTATGTTATATTGTTGCTCATCACATTACTCTTAGCACCGATTGCTTTTTGCTTTCATTGCAGGTTCCTAAATCTAAGATCAATGCTGAATGGTTAGAAAGAGATATGGTTTCCACCGGCGTGGCTAAGGTTGTAAGAGACTTGCTATACTTTATGCGCCGTGAAGTTCTTCATCAACAAGGGCTATTCTACAATGTAAATGGAAATTTGCAAAATATCCCAGAACTAAGTTTGTACACAATATCACACAGTGTTTAGGTCTTTAGTTAGGAACTTTAGATGTTTAGTTGTCTATGGAACTTTGAGATGTTGAGTTGTTATGCAACTTGATGTGTATAAATCTGTGTATGATGGAACTTGATATATATGTGGATGAATCTGTGTATGGAACCTGCTATAGAACTTGTTTGAATCTTTGTATGATGAATATGTGTTTGAAACACAATGTGTTTGAATCTGTGTTTGAATCTGTTATTATTTCTGTTTCTGTATATGAATCTGGAAAATATATATGAATCTGCTTCTGTGTATATGAATCTGGGAAATACAGGCGGCTTATAATTAAAACCGCCTGTGATGTGTCTCTATCACAGGCGGTTCTTTTAAACCGGACCGCCTGTGATGTGTGACTATCACAGGCGGTTCTTTTAAACTGGACCGCCTGTGATGTGTGTCTATCACAGGCGGTTTTTGATTGACCGCCTGTGATGTTGTTTTACATCACAGGCGGTGCACCACAAGCGGTTCCTGGAACCGCCTGTGTAGAGGCTAACCGGACCGCCTGTATAGAGGATACCTGTAGTAGTGGCGGCGTCCAGAAACGGCAAAGGTGCCGGCCACCCGTCGCCGGGTACAAGGAGTCAAGGACGGCGCCGCAGCCATATGCGCATGCCAACAGTGCCCCAGGCGGTTAGGTGAGGCGGTCGCGGTTCGTCCGGCTCGGCGCTGCGTTGGAGGTGACCAGGACGTCTGGGCTCGTGGTGACTTGGACGGGGGAGGGAGGGGACCGAGGGAGAGGGACGCTGTCCCGGGGGTGCGAGCGAGAATGTGCAGGCACATGGGGCGCTTCTCGGAAAGCGGCAGCGCCGGCGAGTCCCCCCCACGGCCCACCGGGGCTCCGGATCCCATAGAAAAAAAAATCCAGAATCATTTGCACCTGGCGGCCTCCAAATGGCCGGGTGCTCTCTCCGAGTCTCCGTTCGACCATTCCTAGGCTAGGCGGAATGGAAGGGAGACAGAGAGGGAGGAGGGTCTACGGCTGCTTTAGGCGAACGTGGACTGCGCCTTTTCTGAGCCGCTGGTGACTCGCCCGGCACGGCTGCTGACTCCGCAAATCCACTGCCTTTGCCAAAGCCCAAACCCCCAAAGGATGTTCCACTTCCGGCGCCGGCGCCACCTATAATAAATGGCGCCCTCGGCAGCTGCACTCCGGTACCAATCCGCGGTTCCTTGCACGCTAAGGCACGGCTCTAGAAGTAGAACTAGCCATGATGAAGTCGAGCAGCGGCCATGTCATCGGGGTCCCGGTCACCTCCAAGGCGTACGGGATAGAGGAGGAGGCGTCCAGGGATCCGTCGTCCTTCAGCAAGGGCGGCGACGCCGATCACCTTGCTGTCTCGTTCACGCACCCCACCAGCCCTTACGCGTCTTTCGGCTACAAGCACAGTAAGTCTTGGTCGTCACGACCGTCTACCTCGTACCGTACATGCTGTAATTAAGGTTAATAAAGGGCACTTGAAAGTTTACTGATGATGATACATGCATGTGCTTCTGCAGGCAGCAGCAACGACCACTGGGTGAGCAAGCTGAGCAGAAGGGCGCAAGGCTTCAGAGAGCACGGTGAGTTAGCTAGCTAGCTAGCACTCCTCTGCCCTCTCCGTGATCATATCATATATATTATGACTTCCTTCTTCGATCGTCTTCATCCAATGGACCGCTGATGATGAACTGGTACGTACGTCGTATATATATACGGTGCAGTGACCTTGGGGCCGAAGCTGTCGGAGACGGTGAAGGGGAAGCTGAGCCTGGGCGCGCGGATCCTGCAGGCCGGCGGGGTGGAGCGCGTGTTCCGCCAGGCCTTCTCCGCCGCCGACGACGACAAGCAGGGCGAGCGGCTGCTCAAGGCGCTGCAGTGCTACATCTACACCACCGGCGGGCCCATCGCCGGGATGCTCTTCGTCTCCACCAGGAAGGTGGCCTTCCGCAGCGACCGCCCCGTCACCGTCGTCACCTCCTCCTCCCCGGCTGGGGTCGTGCGCGGCACGGCGCGGGTCACCTACAAGGTGGTCGTCCCGCTCCGGAGGATCCGCAGGGTGCGGCCCAGCGAGAACGTCCACCGGCCGGAGGAGAAGTACGTCCACGTCGCCACCGTGGACGGCTTCGAGTTCTGGTTCATGGGCTTCGTCAGCTTCCAGAGGTCGTGCAGGTGCTTGCAGCAGGCCGTCTCGGAGGTACAGACGCAATGACCGCGCCCCCGCACCCCCCCCCCCCCCCCCCCCCCCCCGGGAGTGGGCTGGGCTGCCATGTCGGCACGATGTGAAGAGAGAGGATGTTATGGGCTTTGCTTCGCCGTCTTTTGTTGCCAAGCAGCCGTAGCTAGGATTGCCCTATCTAATTTAGGGTCGGTGCAATCGAGTTCCTTCCGCGTACGATATTGGACCAACATCCGTGTTGTTCCAAAGTGGTCGCTTCCATTGTACTTAGTAGTATATGGACCGATAAATTAACCATTTGTCCATTTTGTTTAACATAGTAGTTCATCATGTTCCTGATAGATTAATTATCTCTTTCTACTAGTGGGACGGAGGGATGGAGCCAAATTTATTTTAGGATAGACTAAACTAAATCGATACAACATAGAAGTCCCTTCTACACTATACATTTTACATTTTAAATTTTAAGAGAGATTCTAATGGGCTCCATAGACTCAGGAGTGATTAGAAAAAACAGCGTCCCATCGGATGCTCAACAGTCACGAATACAATTTCTTGAATGTGATTTTTGTAATTTTTTCTTTTTAGCTTTCAGTGTGCACTCTAATACTCAGAAGCAAGTCCACTATTATAGAGATAAACGATGAAACTTTACCAACATGGTCATTCTACCGCTGCCTAAATAGTGGAATGGACATATGTTCACAATTCATATGACGACAAATAAATAGGGGCCTAAATAATCTTATCAAGATGGCCATTTTACATCTGCCTAAAGGATAAAATGGACACATTTTCAGTTCATATAATGACAACAATAAATCAGGGTGAAAATAATCCTTACCAACAGGCAACAACAAGCACATATTTGTAATAGTTTTTTTATTAATATACACCTTAAGAACCCACATGTAACATAAATGCCACCGCAAGTACTGTTATGAAGAGAGTTGTTGTCTCAAACAACTGAAAATACAAGTTCATCTTCTGTCCCATAATCCAACCAATAACAACACAAAATGGAATCTGTATCGGACCCAGGATTTCTGCAAGCCTCTTGTCAATGTCCTCCTGTACAAGCAGGATATTCAGATGTTCAATACACTATAAAACAACTGAAACAAATTAGGTAGTTTGTATAGATAATTGTTTTGTACGTTTATCGCCTTAGCATCACCCATGTGTGTCTCTTCTTAACTTGTACACATAGCATACCAACTCAATAGACTAACTAAATCATATTTTATAATGAATAGACTAAACTTTTAACACACCGTCAAATTTAAATAGCAAGAAAGCCAATTATGTAGAACATAACACAAAGATACAAGAAACAAATTGATCTTACATGGGTGTAAACCAAAAGTCAAAATACTTAATGATAATCAGAGCCACTATCCAGTTAAGTGAAAAAATTATTCGAATAAATGTCTCAAGGTAGCATCTATAACTTTACACATTATTAATATCTCAGGAAAATCTAATGCAAATTACTGAAATGATCTGAGTGGAGAGCACACCTCGAGACAAGGTAAAGTAAAATATTAGAGTTGATACTCCCAAATTTATCCTAGAAAGGTGTTGTGTTAGCTTTGTACTTTGGAAGATTCTACCAGGAAAGAAAATCTTGCATATTATGTTAGAGGTTCTCTCGCTATTCGCTCATTAGTGCACCAGAGCGCCATTCATTCAACTGAACTTGAACATGTCGCTCTATAAGGAAATAAAATGCACAGCTAATTAGCATGCATGACTATGGTTAATCAATTACACCAACTTTTCATATATTAATATAAACGGTGCATCACCCCCGTATACATATAGATGAAGACCAGATTTTTAATGTAGTGATACAACTTTATTTTCTAATAAGGAGATCAGGAACATATACTGCAACTGTACAACATTCTAGTCAGGCATTGTCCTTCACCATGCTACCATCTCCACTGAACCAAGAAAAATAGAGTTGAACCACTCAAGCAAGAATTAATGCATAAAGCGATTTTGTGTTGGTCTCATAAATATTTTCTAGTAAGCTAATCAAATGATAAAATATGACATTTTTACTATTACTCTACGTCGTAAGGTGTCACAAGAACCAAGAGTATCAAAGGAATGTTGGCGAGGAAGAAAAAATACTTCATGAGAAATATATACCTCATCATCTTCCATAAAAATAGTCAAGGGTGCATCACTCTTTGACATTTTCTCCTAGCCTTCTTTAAAACCAGGGAGCATATCTGCAACTCAGGTTAAGCGAAAATACATGTTTTACAAACAAAGCAATGAAGAACCATTTGTTATGAACTATGTCACTGTACACATATGACCATGATAAAGACAAACACATATGTCCCAAAAAAATTAGAGGTAAAAAAGAGAACAAGATGACGATCACTAATCATGATAGAATGTGAAAGAATAATTGCAGTACTCCCTAGCTAGCACATTGACCTTCCTTCGGACCATCCTCAACTGACATATGGCATCCTACAAAAGCTAAGAATAAGGAAACTTATTTGTGCACAAAATTCTTGTTTCCAGGTTGAAGGTGCATACCATTGAGATATCAAAAGCATTTGAGTCATCATTAATATGAGTAAATATAGTCAGAAACTGAGAGTGGACCACACGAACTCTTGAAGAAGGCTGGTCACTTCAGTCAAGCTGTCGAAGAAGATGCATACCATTGCAGATGCTGCCAAATTATTAGAAGCCTTCTTCGAAAGCTTGAGCATGGACCAGGTTACTTCAGTCAATCTTTCGTAGAAAGCTTCTAATAGAAAAGGTAATCTAAACAGATACAAGCATGTACCTCGTAATCCTTTTGACGTTGTTTTTCTGGGCAATGTCCACGACAATTGGCCAGTACTCGTGTGCGCGCTTGTTGATCTCCTCACCAACCAGGTCCAACAGTTCACCAGCTATCTGCAAAGTGGGAGCACCAAATGATTGAAAAAACAAAAATTAGAACAGAGGCAATTTGCAGTAGACATGGCATATTTGTTCGCTACCTTTTGGAAAGGGCTTTTTTGTGCCCTATCGGCCGCTATAGCGTTCAAACGCTAACTTTCAAAGTTAGAACAAGTATGGAACAACACCTCTACCTAGACTTAAGGTATAGAATATTGACCAAATTGTGGTAGGCAACATGCGTATGTCCATATTATTAATGTAGTAGTCCTATAGGTCACAGAAAAAAAGACTCAGATTCTATAGCACGGGTTCATTAGAACATACACGTTTGTGGCAGGTCAATTCAAACAAAAATTTGCATTTTTGTGTCTATACCTAGTTACCTCCTGATCATGGAATATGGTATATGAGTGATGCTCCTCGTGTCTATACCTAGTTACCTCCTGATCATGGAATATGTTATATGAGTGATGCTCCTCTGAGCAGGAAACCAAACAAGCTATAAAAAGAAAGTTGCTGCTATTTGTAGAAGAGAGATGTGGTCTACCAATAGAAGAGGAAAATAATGATACTCTAAATAGCTTGTTGCGACCACACAGAGCATATATTCAAAAATAATTCCAGCGTACTCAGCCTTGATAATCAACAGGCTAGTCATATGTTCACTTTATGTTTCTTTAATGAATAAATGTGGTAAGCAGCCAAGTTCTTCAGAGTGAGTTCAGACACTGCCTCTCCGCTCAAAAACTCCACAACAACCCCTATAAATTGTGTATAGGCTTGGCACAGTTTGCTGGAGGCAGCAACCCAAGTTGCAATTTCGACCAATTAAACTAAAATCAGAAACACAAGCAAGCACGTAAACACCCAGAAGGGAAGAGTGGGGAGGGCAAAATATCACAGCGGCATCTATACCTTTAAAATATTGTCTCAGTCCATGTTCATCTTGCGAGGCATTCTGATAGCCTTAACTATTTGATCCATCGTATTAGTCTGCCATTTACAATATAAAAAAGAAGTATGTCAATGCAAGCACAATCATCTTGGCAACAAATATGGGAAGCTTGTGGTATTTGGCAGCACTACTAATCTAGAGATTTTGCTTCATTTCAAAACTTGATGCAAGAATCACATCAGCTTCTCCAATGCCATCTGCTACATCTAGTTCATCATCAAATCCCATCACTGTTGCTACTTGTAAAATATCAGCTTCTGAAATCTAGCAGCACGAAATAGAAATGACATGGTCTGTTTTTGAAATATTACAAATAAGTGTACTCTTACTTTAGCTTTTATTTATAATAGATTCATAGATAAAAAATGAAACTGTAACTTTCGGTTGCATACCGACTTGCCGCTGGAAATGGACACAACAAACTGTAGAATATTTAAATTTAAATTTGAATTAGTACATAAGACCATAAAAACTATCAAATCCATGACGCCAGAGACAAACAAGATAGTATCTTGTCCAATTGCTAACATAAAAATATTGAAAGTCTCCTAGAGGGGGGGTGAATAGGGCAAAACTGAAATTTACAAAGTTAATCACAACTACAAGCCGGGTTAGCGTTAGAAATATAATGCGAGTCCGAGAGAGGGCGTAAAAACAAATCGCAAGCGAATAAAGAAGTGAGACACAAGGATTTGTTTTACCGAGGTTCGGTTCTCTCAAATCTACTCCTCGTTGAGGTGGTCACAAAGACCGAGTCTCTTTCAACCCTTTCCCTCTCTCAAACGGTCCCACGGACCGAGTGAGCTTCTCTTCTCAATCAAACGGGAACCAAATTTCCCCGCAAGGACCACCACACAATTAGTGTCTCTTGCCTTGATTACAATTGAGATTGATCACAAGAAGAATGAGAAAGAAGAAGCAATCCAAGCGCAAGAGCTCAAATGAACACAACAATCACTCTCTCTAATCACTAAAGCTTTGAATGGAATTGGGAGAGGATTTGATCTCTTTTGTGTGTCTAGAATTGAATGCTAGAGCTCTTGTAAGTAGTTGGAAGGTGGAAAACTTGGATCACTTGAATGTGGGTGTGGTTGGGGTATTTATAGCCCCAACCACCAAACTTGACCGTTGGTGGAGGCTTCTGTCGCATGGCGCACCGGACAGTCCGGTGCGCCACCGGACACTGTCCGATGCGCCAGCCACGTCACCTGGCCGAAGGGTTCCGACCGTTGGAGCTCTGTCTTGTGGGCCCGCCTGGCTGTCCGGTGATGCACCGGACATGCCCTGTAGGCTGTCCGGTGTGCCACCCGCGCGTGCTCTGCTCCTCTGCGCGCGCTGGCGCGCATTTAATGCGTTGCAGACGACCGTTGTGCTCGAAGTAGCCATTGCCCCGCTGTCACATCGAACAGTCCGGTGTGCACCGGACACTGTCTGGTGACTCACCGGACAGTCCGGTGAATTATAGCGGAGCTCCTCTAAAAAATCCCGAAGGTGAAGAGTTAGGCGTCGAGTTCCCTGGTGCACCGGACACTGTCCGGTGGCACACCGGATAGTCCGGTGCGCCAGACCAGGGCAGCCTTCGGTTGTCCCTTGCTCGCTTTTATTGAACCCATTCGTGGTCTTTTTATTGGCTTATTGTGAACCTTTGACACCTGTAGAACTTATAAACTAGAGCAAACTAGTTAGTCCAATTATTTGTGTTGGGCAATTCAACCACCAAAATCAATTAGGAGATAGGTGTAAGCCTAATTCCCTTTCAATCTCCCCCTTTTTGGTGATTGATGCCAACACAAACCAAAGCAAATATAGAAGTGCATAAATCGAACTAGTTTGCAAAAATGCAAGTGCAAAGGTTACTTAGAATTAAGCCAATAAATATTACTTACTAGATATGCATGGATTGTTTCTTTATTTTTAACATTTTGGACCACGCTTGCACCACATGTTTTGTTTTTGCAAATTCTTTTTGTAAATCCTTTTCAAAGATCTTTTGCAAATAGTCAAAGGTAAATGAATAAGATTTAGAGAAGCATTTTCAAGATTTAAAATTTTCTCCCCTTGTTTCAAATGCTTTTCCTTTGACTAAACAAAACTCCCTTTCAATAAAATTCTCCTCTTAGGTTCAAGAGGGTTTTAAGATACCAATTTTTGAAGTTGCTACTTTCTCCCCCTTTAGAACATAATGAGATATCAATTTGAAAATCATAAGTTTTAAAATTTGGTGGTGGTGCGGTCCTTTTGCTTTGGGCTTAATACTCTCCCCCTTTGGCATGAATCGCCAAAAACTGATGTTTGAGTGAAATATAAGCCCTTTCATGAACTACTTTCTCCCCCTTTGTCAAATAATATGAGTGAAGATTATACCAAAAGACGAAGAGATGCTCGGAGCGATGGCGAAGGAAGAGTGATGGAGTGGAGTGGAAGCCTTTGTCTTCGCCGAAGACTCCAATTCCCTTTCAATACACCTATGACTTGGTTTGAAATTCACTTGAAAACACATTAGTCATAGCATATATAAAAGAGACATGATCAAAGGTATATTTATGAGCTATGTGTACAAGACATCAAAAGAAATTTCTAGAATCAAGAATATTTAGCTCATGCCTAAGTTTGGTAAAAGTTTGTTCATCTAGTGGCTTGGTAAAGATATCGGCTAATTGATCTTTAGTATTAATGTATGCAATCTCGATATCCCCCTTTTGTTGGTGATCCCTAAGAAAATGATACCGAATGGCTATGTGTTTAGTGCGGCTATGCTCAACGGGATTATCCGCCATGCGGATTGCACTCTCATTATCACATAGAAGAGGAACTTTGGTTAATTTGTAACCATTGTCCCTAAGGGTTTGCCTCATCCAAAGCAATTGCACGCAACAATGGCCTGCGGCAATATACTCGGCTTCAGCGGTTGAAAGAGCCACAAAATTTTGCTTCTTTGAAGCCCAAGACACCAAGGATCTTCCCAAGAACTGGCAAGTCCCCGATGTGCTCTTTCTATTGATTTTGCACCCTGCCCAATCGGCATCCGAATAACCAATTAAATCAAATGTGGATCCCTGAGGGTACCAAAGCCCAAACTTAGGAGTATAAGCCAAATATCTCAAGATTCGTTTTACGACCGTAAGGTGAGATTCCTTAGGGTCGGCTTGGAATCTTGCACACATGCATACGGAAAGCATAATGTCCGGTCGAGATGCGCATAAATAGAGTAATGAACCTATCATCGACCGGTATACCTTTTGATCGACGGATTTACCTTCCGTGTCGAGGTCGAGATGCCCATTGGTTCCCATGGGAGTCTTGATGGGCTTGACATCCTTCATTCCAAACTTGTTTGAATGTCTTGAGTATACTTCGTTTGGCTAATGAAGGTGCCCTCTTGGAGTTGCTTTACTTGAAATCCTAAGAAATACTTCAACTCCCCCATCATTGACATCTCGAATTTCTGTGTCATGATCCTACTAAATTCTTCACATGTAGATTCGTTAGTAGACCCAAATATAATATCATCAACATAAATTTGGCATACAAACAAATCATTGTCAAGAGTTTTAGTAAATAAAGTAGGATCGGCCTTACCGACTTTGAAGCCATTAGGAATAAGGAAATCTCTTAGGCATTCATACCATGCTCTTGGGGCTTGCTTGAGCCCATAAAGCGCCTTAGAGAGCCTATAGACATGGTTAGGATACTCACTGTCTTCAAAGCCGGGAGGTTGCTCAACATAGACCTCTTCCTTGATTGGTCCATTGAGGAAGGCACTCTTCACGTCCATTTGGTAAAGCTTGAAGCCATGGTAAGTAGCATAGGCTAATAATATACGAATTGACTCAAGCCTAGCTATGGGTGCATAGGTTTCACCAAAATCCAAACCTTCGACTTGGGAGTATCCCTTGGCCACAAGTCGAGCTTTGTTCCTTGTCACCACACCATGCTCATCTTGCTTGTTGCGGAAGACCCACTTGGTTCCTACAACATTTTGGTTAGGACGTGGAACTAAATGCCATACCTCATTCCTAGTGAAGTTGTTGAGCTCCTCTTGCATCGCCATCACCCAATCCGAATCTTGGAGTGCTTCCTCTACCCTGTGTGGCTCAATAGAGGAAACAAAAGAGTAATGCTCACAAAAATGTGCAACACGAGATCTAGTGGTTACCCCCTTATGAATGTCGTCGAGGATGGTGTCGACGGGGTGATCTCGTTGGATTGCTTGGTGGACTCTTGGGTGTGGCGGCCTTGGTTCTTCATCCTCCTTGTCTTGATCATTTGCATCTCCCCCTTGATCATTGCCGTCATCTTGAGGTGGCTCATCATTTTGATTTTCTTCATCAACTTGAGCCCCGTCCTCATTTTGAGTTGGTGGAGATGCTTGCGTGGAGGAGGATGGTTGATCTTGTGCATGTGGTGGCTCTTCGGATTCCTTTGGACACACATCCTCAATGGACATGTTCCTTAGCGCGATGCACGGAGCCTCTTCATCACCTATCTCATCAAGATCAACTTGCTCTACTTGAGAGCCGTTAGTTTCATCAAACACAACATCACAAGAAACTTCAACTAGTCCTGAGGACTTGTTAAAGACTCTATATGCCCTTGTGTTTGAATCATATCCTAGTAAAAAGCCTTCTACAGTCTTAGGAGCAAATTTAGATTTTCTACCTCTTTTAACAAGAATAAAGCATTTGCTACCAAAGACTCTAAAATATGAAATGTTGGGCTTTTTATTGGTTAGGAGTTCGTATGATGTCTTCTTGAGGATTCGGTGTAGATACAACCGGTTGATGGCGTAGCAGGCGGTGTTGACCGCCTCGGCCCAAAACCGATCTGGCGTCTTGTACTCATCAAGCATGGTTCTTGCCATGTCCAATAGAGTTCTATTCTTTCTCTCCACTACACCATTTTGTTGTGGCGTGTAGGGAGAGGAGAACTCATGCTTAATGCCCTCCTCCTCAAGGAAGCCTTCAATTTGTGAATTCTTGAACTCCGTTCCGTTGTTGCTTCTTATTTTCTTGATCCTTAAGCCGAACTCATTTTGAGCCCGTCTCAAGAATCCCTTTAAGGTTTCTTGGGTTTGAGATTTTTCCTGCAAAAAGAATACCCAAGTGAAGCGAGAATAATCATCCACAATAACTAGACAGTACTTACTCTCGCTGATGCTTATGTAAGCAATCGGGCCGAATAGGTCCATGTGTAGGAGCTCCAGTGGCATGTCAGTCGTCATGATGTTCTTGTGTGGATGATGAGTGCCAACTTGCTTCCCTGCTTGGCATGCACTACAGATCCTGTCTTTCTCAAAATGAACATTTGTTAATCCTAAAATGTGCTCTCCCTTTAGAAGCTTATGAAGATTCTTCATTCCAACATGGGCTAGTCGACGGTGCCAGAGCCAACCCATGTTAGTCTTAGCAATTAAGCAAGTGTCGAGTTTAGCTCTATCAAAATCTACCAAGTATAGCTGACCCTCTAACATTTCCTTAAATGCTATTGAATCATCACTCCTTCTAAAGACAGTGACACCTATATCAGTAAATAGACAGTTGTAGCCCATTTGACATAATTGGGAAACAGAGAGCAAGTTATAATCTAATGAATCAACAAGAAAAACATTGGAAATGGAATGGTCAAGAGATATAGCTATTTTACCCAAACCTTTGACCAAACCTTGGTTTCCATCCCCGAATGTGATAGCTCGTTGGGGATCTTGGTTTTTCTCGTAGGAGGAGAACATCTTCTTCTCCCCTGTCATGTGGTTTGTGCACCCGCTATCGATGATCCAACTTGAGCCCCCGGATGCATAAACCTACAAAACAAATTTAGTTCTTGACTTTAGGTACCCAAACAGTTTTGGGTCCTTTGGCATTAGACACAAGAACTTTGGGTACCCAAACACAAGTCTTGGAGCCCTTGTGTTTGCCCCCAACAAACTTGGCAACTACCTTGCCGGATTTGTTAGTCAAAACATAAGATGCATCAAAAGTTTTAAAAGAAATGTCATGATCATTTGATGCACTAGGAGTTTTCTTCTTAGGCAATTTAGCATGGGTTGGTTGCCTAGAGCTAGATGTCTCACCCTTATACATAAAAGCATGATTAGGGCCAGAGTGAGACTTCCTAGAGTGACTTCTCCTAATTTTGCTCTCAGGATACCCGACAGGGTATAAAATGTAACCCTCGTTATCCTGAGGCATGGGAGCCTTGCCCTTAACAAAGTTAGACAATTTCTTAGGAGGGGCATTAAGTTTGACATTGTCTCCCTTTTGGAAGCCAATGCAATCCTTGATGCCAGGGCGTCTCCCACAATAAACCATACTGCGAGCAAATTTAAAATTTTCATTTTCAAGTTCATGCTCGGCAATTTTAGCATCTAATTTTGCTATATGATCATTTTGTTGTTTAATTAAAGCCACATGATAATGAATAGCATCAATATCAACATCTCTACATCTAGTGCAAATGGAAACATGCTCAATGGTAGACGTAGAGGGTTTGCAAGATTTTAATTCTACAACCTTAGCATGTAATATATCATTTTCACTTCTAAGGTTGGAAATAGTAACATTGCAAACATCAAAATCTTTAGCCTTAGCAATTAATTTTTCATTTTCAACCCTAAGGCTAGCAAGAGAATCATTCAATTCTTCAATCTTAGCAAGTAAATCAACATTATCATCTCTAAGATTGGGAATTGAAACATTGCCAACATTAGAATCAACCTTAGCAATAAGTTTAGCATTTTCATTTCTAAGGTTGACAATAGTATCATGGCAAGTGCTTAGCTCACTAGACAAATTTTCACATTTTTCTACTTCTAGAGCGTAAGCATTTTTAACCTTAACATGCTTTTTGTTTTCCTTGAATAGGAAGTTCTCTTGGGAGTCCAAGAGTTCATCCTTCTCATGGATGACACTAATTAGTTCATTTAGTTTTTCTTTTTGTTGCATGTTTAGGTTGGCAAAAAGGGTACGCAAATTATCCTCCTCATCACTAGCATTATCATCACTAGAGGACTCATATTTAGTGGAGGATTTGGATTTAACCTTCTTCTTTTTGTCGTCCTTTGCCATGAGGCACTTGTCGCCGATGTTGGGGAAGAGAAGTCCCTTGGTGACGACGATGTTGGCGGCGTCCTCGTTGGAGGAGGAGTCAGTGGAGCTCTCGTCGGAGTCCCACTCGCGGCACACATGGGCATCGCCGCCCTTCTTTTTGTGGTACCTCTTCTTTTCCTTTCTTCTTCCCTTCTTGTCGTCGCCCCTGTCACTGTCACTAGAAATAGGACATTTGGCAATAAAGTGACCGGGCTTACCATATTTGTAGCAAACTTTCTTGGAGCGAGGCTTGTAATCTTTCCCCCTCCTTTGCTTGAGGATTTGGCGGAAACTCTTGATGATGAGCGCTATTTCCTCGTTGTCGAGCTTGGAGGCGTCGATGGGTTGTCTACTTGATGTAGACTCCTCCTTCTTTTCCTCCATCGCCTTGAATGCCACCGGTTGTGCTTCGGGCGTTGAGGAGGTGCCTTGCTCGATGATTTTCTTTGAGCCTTTAATCATTAGCTCAAAGCTCACAAATTTTCCTATAACCTCCTCGGGAGACATTAGCTTGTATCTAGGATCACCTCGAATTAATTGAACTTGCGTAGGGTTTAGAAAGACGAGGGATCTAAGAATAACCTTGACCATCTCATGGTCATCCCATTTTTTCGCTCCCGAGGTTGCGCACTTGGTTCACCAAGGTCTTCAAACGGTTGTACATAGCTTGTGGATCTTCCCCTTGGTGAAGCATGAAGCGACCGAGCTCCCCCTCGATCGTCTCCCGCTTGGTGATCTTTGTCACCTCGTCTCCTTCGTGCGCGGTCTTGAGTACGTCCCAAATTTCCTTCGCACTCTTTAACCCTTGCACCTTATTATACTCCTCTCTACTTTGAGAGGCGAGGAGTATAGTGATGGCTTGGGAGTTAAAGTGGTGGATTTGGGCCACTTCGTCCGAGTCGTAGTCTTCATCCCCTATGGATGGTACTTGTACACCAAACTCAACAACATTCCAAATGCTTGTGTGGAGTGAGGTTAGATGATGTCTCATTTTATCACTCACATATTATAATCTTCACCGTCAAAAACCGGTGGTTTGCCTAATGGAACGGAGAGTAAAGGAGTACGCTTTGAAATACGGGGATAGCGTAGGGGAATCTTGATAGTCGCCTAGAGGGGGGGGGGGTGAATAGGGCGAAACTGAAATTTACAAAAATAATCACAACTACAAGCCGGGTTAGCGTTAGTAATAACGAAACGAGTCCGCGAGAGAGAGTGCAAAACAAATCGCAAGCAAATAAGAGTGTGACACAAGGATTTGTTTTACCGAGGTTCGGTTCTCGCAAACCTACTCCCCGTTGAGGAGGCCACAAAGGCCGGGTCTCTTTCAACCCTTCCCTCTCTCAAACGATCCCACGGATCGAGTGAGCTTTCTCTTCTTCTCAATTAAACGGGAACAAAGCTTCCCCGCAAGGGCCACCACACAATTGGTGCCTCTTGCCTTGGTTACAATTGAGTGATGATCTCAAGAACAAATGAGAAAGAAAGAAAGCAATCCAAGCGCAAGAGCTCAAAAGAACACGGCAAATCTCTCTCACTAGTCACTAAGGGTTTGAGTGGAATTGGAGAGGATTTGATCTCTTTGTATGTGTCTAGAATTGAATGCCTAGCTCTTGTAAGTGGTTGAGAGTTGGAAAACTTGGATGGCAATGAATGTGGGGTGGTTGGGGTATTTATAGCCCCAACCACCAAAAGTGACCGTTGCTGGAACTCCTCTGTTCGATGGCGCACCGGACAGTCCGGTGCACACCGGACAGTCCGGTGCCCCTGCCACGTCACCAGTGCCGTTGGATTCTGACCGTTGGAGCTTCTGACTTGTGGGCCCTCCTGGGTGTCCGGTGCACACCGGACATGTACTGTTTGATGTCCGGTGCACCGGCATGGGCGTGCCTGACGACTGCGCGCGCTGCGCGCGCATTTAATGCACAGCAGGGAGCCGTTGGCGCCGCAGAGAGCCGTTGCTCCGCTGGTACACCGGATAGTCCGGTGCACACCGGACAGTCCGGTGAATTTTAGCGGAGTGGCTGCCGAGCGAACCCGAGGCTGACGAGTTCCGGAGGCCGCGTCTCCTTGGAGCACCGGACATGTCCGGTGCACACCGGACAGTCCGGTGAATTTTAGCGCGCCGGCTTCCGAGAATTCCCGAGGGCGAAGAGTTTGGAGTCGAAGTCCTCTGGCCGCACCGGACAGTCCGGTGCACACCGGACAGTCCGGTGCCTCCGGCCAGAGGAGCCCTCGGTTGCCTTGCTGCTCCTTTGTTGAATCCAACACTTGGTCTTTTTATTGGCTGATTGTGAACCTTTTGCACCTGTATAACTTATGCACTAGAGTAAACTAGTTAGTCTAATGTTTGTGTTGGGCAATTCAACCACCAAAATTATTTAGGAACTAGGTGTAAGCCTAATTCCCTTTCAATCTCCCCCTTTTTGGTGATTGATGCCAACACAAACCAAAGCAAATATAGAAGTGCATAATTGAACTAGTTTACATAAAGTAAGTGCAAAGGTTGCTTGGAATTGAGCCAATATAAACTTATATGATGCGCATGGATGGTTTCTTTGTTTTTGACATATTGGACCATATTTGCACCACGAGTTTTGTTTTTGCAAATTCTTTTGTAAATTCTTTTCAAAGTACTTTTGCAAGATAGTCAAAGGTAAGTGAAAAAGATTTTGCAAAGCATTTTCAAGATATGGAATTTTCTCCCCCTATTTCCAAAGCTTTTCCTTTGACTAAGCAAAACTCCCCCTCAAATAAGGTCTCCTCTTAGTGTTCAAGAGGGTTTTAAGACATCAATTTTGAAAATACTTGTTACTCCCTTCTTAGAACACAAAGAGATACCAATTTTGAAATTTACCAATATAAAATTATCAAATTTATGAAATTAGGTGGTGGTGCGGTCCTTTTGCTTTGGGCTCATATTTTCTCCCCCTTTGGCATGAATCGCCAAAAACGGAATCATTAGAGCCCAATGAAGTACATTCTCCCCCTTTGGTCATGAAATACATGAGTGAAGGTTATACCAACGTTGGAGAGATGATGCGGAGCGACGGCGAAGGATGAGTAGTAGAACGGAGTGGAAGCCTTTGTCTTCGCCGAAGACTCCAATTCCCTTTCAATACACCTATGACTTGGTTGAAATACACTTGAACACACATTAGTCATAGCATATATAAAAGAGACATGATCAAAGGTATATTCATGTGCTATGCGTGCAAGACTTAGCAAAAGAAATTCCTAGAATCAAGAATATTAAGCTCATGCCTAAGTCGGGTAAAAGATTGTTCATCAAGTGGTTTGGTAAAGATATCGGCCAATTGATCTTTAGTATTAATATAAGAAATCTCGATATCCCCCTTTTGTTGGTGATCCCGAAGAAAATGATACCGAATGGCTATGTGCTTAGTGCGGCTGTGCTCGACGGGATTGTCGGCCATTTTGATTGCACTCTCATTGTCACATAGCAAAGGGACTTTGGTTAATTTGTAACCGTAGTCCCGCAGGGTTTGCCTCATCCAAAGCAATTGCGCGCAACAATGGCCTGCGGCAATATACTCGGCTTCGGCGGTGGAAAGAGCGACCGAATTTTGCTTCTTTGAAGCCCATGACACCAAGGATCTTCCCAAGAACTGGCAAGTCCCCGATGTGCTCTTCCTATTAATTCGACACCCCGCCCAATCGGCATCCGAATATCCAATCAAATCAAAAGTGGATCCCCGAGGGTACCAAAGCCCAAACTTAGGAGTAAAAGCCAAATATCTCAAGATTCGTTTCACGGCCGTAAGGTGTGATTCCTTAGGGTCGGCTTGGAATCTTGCACACATGCAAACGGAAAGCATAATATCCGGTCGAGATGCACATAAATAAAGCAATGAACCAATCATTGACCGGTATACCTTTTGATCCACGGACTTACCTCCCGTGTCGAGGTCGAGATGCCCATTAGTTCCCATGGGTGTCTTGATGGGCTTGGCATCCTTCATTCCAAACTTGCTTAGAATATCTTGAGTATACTTGGTTTGGCTGATGAAGGTGCCTTCTTGGAGTTGCTTGACTTGGAATCCTAGAAAATACTTCAACTCCCCCATCATCGACATCTCGAATTTTTGTGTCATGATCCTACTAAATTCTTCACATGTAGATTTGTTAGTAGACCCAAATATGATATCATCAACATAAATTTGGCATACAAACAAATCATTGTCAAGAGTTTTAGTGAACAAGGTAGGATCGGCTTTGCCGACTTTGAAACCATTTGCAATAAGGAAATCTCTAAGGCATTCATACCATGCTCTCGGGGCTTGCTTGAGCCCATAAAGCGCCTTAGAGAGCCTATAAACATGGTTAGGATACTCACTGTCTTCAAAGCCGGGAGGTTGCTCAACATAGACCTCCTCCTTGATTGGTCCATTGAGGAAGGCACTCTTCACGTCCATTTGGTAGAGCTTGAAGCCATGGTAAGTAGCATAGGCTAATAATATACGAATTGACTCAAGCCTAGCTACGGGTGCATAGGTTTCACCAAAATCCAAACCTTCGACTTGTGAGTACCCCTTGGCCACGAGTCGAGCTTTGTTTCTAGTCACCACACCATGCTCGTCTTGCTTGTTGCGGAAGACCCACTTGGTTCCTACAACATTTTGATTAGGACGTGGAACTAAGTGCCATACCTCGTTCCTCGTGAAGTTGTTGAGCTCCTCTTGCATTGCCATCACCCAATCCGAATTTTGAAGGGCTTCCTCTACCCTGTGTGGCTCAATAGAGGAAACAAACGAGTAATGTTCACAAAACTGAGCAACACGAGATCGAGTAGTTACCCCCTTATGAATGTCGCCGAGGATGGTGTCGACAGGGTGATCTCGTTGGATTGCTTGGTGGACTCTTGGGTGTGGCGGCCTTGGTTGTTCATCCTCCTTGTCTTCATCATTTGAATCTCCCCCTTGATCGTTGCCGTCATTTTGAGGTGGCTCATCTTCTTGATTTTCTTGTTCAACATCTTGAGCCTCATCCTCAACTTGAGTTGGTGGAGATGCTTGCATGGAGGAGGAAGGTTGATCTTGTGCATTTGGAGGCTCTTCGGATTCCTTAGGACACACATCCCCGATGGACATGTTCCTTAGCGCTATGCATGGAGCCTGTTCTTCACCTACATCATCAAGATCAACTTGCTCTACTTGAGAGCCGTTAGTCTCATCAAACACAACGTCACAAGAAACTTCAACAAGTCCTGAGGACTTGTTAAAGACTCTATATGCCCTTGTGTTTGAGTCATATCCTAGTAAAAAGCCTTCTACAGTTTTAGGAGCAAATTTAGATTTTCTACCTCTTTTAACAAGTATAAAACATTTGCTACCAAAAACTCTAAAGTATGAAATATTGGGCTTTTTACCGGTTAGGAGTTCATAGGATGTCTTCTTGAGGATTCGATGAAGATATAACCGGTTGATGGCGTAGCAGGCGGTGTTGACCGCCTCGGCCCAAAACCGATCCGGTGTCTTGTACTCATCAAGCATGGTTCTTGCCATGTCCAATAGAGTTCGATTCTTCCTCTCCACTACACCATTTTGTTGTGGGGTGTAGGGAGAAGAGAACTCATGCTTGATGCCCTCCTCCTCAAGAAAGCCTTCTATTTGAGAGTTCTTGAACTCCGTCCCATTGTCGCTTCTAATTTTCTTGATCCTTAAGCCGAACTCATTTTGAGCCCTTCTTAAGAATCCCTTTAAGGTCTCTTGGGTTTGTGATTTTTCCTGCAAAAAGAATACCCAAGTGAAGCGAGAATAATCATCCACAATTACAAGACAATACTTACTACCGCCGATGCTTATGTAAGCGATCGGGCCAAACAAATCCATGTGAAGGAGCTCCAGTGGCCTGTCGGTAGTCATGATGTTTTTGTGTGGATGATGGACACCAACTTGCTTCCCGGCTTGGCATGCACTACAAATCCTGTCTTTCTCAAAATGAACATCGGTTAGTCCCAAAATGTGTTCTCCCTTTAGAAGCTTGTGAAGATTCTTCATTCCAACATGGGCTAGTCGGCGGTGCCAGAGCCAACCCAAGTTAGTCTTAGCAATCAAGCAAGTGTCGAGTTCAGCTCTATTAAAATCTACTAAGTATAGCTGACCCTCTAACACTCCCTTAAAAGCTATTGAATCATCACTTCTTCTAAAGACAGTTACACCAGTATCAGTAAAAAGACAGTTGTAGCCCATTTGACATAATTGGGATACGGAAAGCAAATTGTAATCTAAAGAATCTACAAGAAAAACATTTGAAATGGAATGGTCAGGGGATATAGCAATTTTACCCAAACCTTTGACCAAACCTTGATTTCCATCCCCGAATGTGATAGCTTGTTGGGGATCTTGGTTTTTCTCATATGAGGAGAACATCCTTTTCTCCCCTGTCATATGGTTTGTGCACCCGCTGTCGAGTATCCAACTTGAGCCCCCGGATGCATAAACCTACAAAACAAGTTTAGTTCTTTGTTTTAGGTACCCAAACGGTTTTGGGTCCTTTGGCATTAGATACAAGAACTTTGGGTACCCAAACACAAGTCTTTGAGCCCTTGTGTTTGCCCCCAACAATCTTGGCAACTATCTTGCCGGATTTGCTAGTCAAAACATAAGATGCATCAAAAGTTTTAAATGAAATGACATGATCATTTGATGCATTAGTAGTTTTCTTTCTAGGCAACTTGGCATGGGTTGGTTGCCTAGATCTAGATGTCTCACCCTTATACATAAAAGCATAATTAGGGCCAGAGTGAGACTTCCTAGAATGAATTTTCTTAATTTTACTCTCAGGATACCCGGCAGGGTACAAAATGTAACCCTCGTTATCCTGAGGCATGGGAGCCTTGCCCTTAACAAAGTTAGACAAGTTCTTAGGAGGGGCATTAATTTTGACATTGTCTCCCCTTTGAAAGCCAATGCCGTCCTTAATGCCCGGGCGTCTCCCATTATAGAGCATGCTTCTAGCAAGTTTAAATTTTTCATTTTCTAAGTCATGCTCTCTAATCTTAGCATTAAGTTGTGCTATATGATCATTTTGTTTCTTAATTAAAGCTAGGTGATCATGGATAGCATCAACATTAATATCTCTACATTTAGTACAAATGGAAATATGCTCAACATTAGATGTAGAGGGTTTGCAAGATTTTAGTTCAACAACCTTAGCATGCAACAAATCATTTTTAGCTCTAAGGTCGGAAATAGTAGCATTGCAAACATCAAAATCCTTAGCCTTAGCAATTAATTTCTCATTCTCATTTCTAAGGCTAGCGATGGAAGCATTCAATTTATCAATCCTAGCAAGCAAATCAACATCATCATTTCTAGGATCAATGTAAACATGAGAATCAACCTTAGCTAACAAATTTGCATTTTCATTTCTAAGGTTGTCTAAAGTCTCATGGCAAATACTTAGCTCACTAGACAATTTTTCACATTTTTCTCTTTCTAGAGCATAAGCATTTTTAACCTTAACATGTTTTTTGTTTTCCTTGATTAGGAAGTCCTCTTGGGAGTCCAAGAGATCATCCTTTTCATGGATGGCACTAATCAATTCATTTAATTTTTCTTTTTGTTCCATGTTAAGGTTGGCAAAAAGAATACGCAAATTATCCTCTTCATTTTTATCATCATCTTCATCACTAGATGTTTCATATTTAGTGGAGGACTTTGATTTTACCTTCTTTTTGCCGTCCTTGGCCATGAGGCACTTGTGGCCGACGTTGGGGAAGAGGAGGCCCTTGGTGACGGCGATGTTGGCGGCGTCCTCGTCGTCGGAGGAGTCGCTTGAGCTTTCGTCGGAGTCCCACTCCCGACAAACATGGGCATCGCCGCCCTTCTTCTTGTAGTACTTCTTCTTTTCCTTCCTCTTGCCCTTCTTGTCGTCACCCCTGTCACTATCACTTGACAATGGACATTTAGCAATAAAGTGACCGGGCTTCCCACACTTGTAGCAAACCTTCTTGGAACGGGATTTGTAGTCCTTCCCCTTCCGTTGCTTGAGGATTTGCCGGAAGCTTTTGATGATTAGGGCCATCTCCTCGTTGCCGAGCTTGGAGGCGTCGATTGGTTGTCTACTTGGTGTAGACTCCTCCTTCTTCTCCTCCGTTGCCTTGAAGGCCACGGGTTGCGCCTCGGATGTGGAAGGCTCATCAAGCTCGTTGATCTTCTTGGAGCCCTTAATCATGCATTCAAAACTAACAAAATTCCCGATGACTTCCTCGGGGGTCATTTGTGTATATCTAGGATTGCCACGAATTAATTGTACTTGAGTAGGGTTAAGGAAAATAAGGGCTCTTAGAATAACCTTAACCACCTCGTGGTCATCCCATTTTGCGCTCCCGAGGTTGCGCACTTGGTTCACCAAGGTCTTGAGCCGGTTGTACATGTCTTGTGGCTCCTCCCCTTGGCGAAGACGGAAGCGACCGAGCTCCCCCTCGATCGTTTCCCGCTTGGTGATCTTGGTGAGTTCATCACCCTCGTGCGCCGTCTTGAGTAGGTCCCAAATCTCCTTGGCGTTCTTCAACCCTTGTACTTTGTTGTATTCCTCCTTGCTTAGTGAGGCAAGGAGAATGGTTGTGGCCTGGGAGTTGAAGTGCTCGATTTGGGCCACTTCGTCCGTGTCGTAGTCTTCATCCCCTACGGATGGTACCTGTACACCAAACTCAACAACATCCCATAATCTTTTGTGGAGAGAGGTTAGATGAAATCGCATCAAATTGCTCCACATAGCATAATCTTCACCATTAAAAGTTGGTGGTTTGCCTAATGGGACGGAAAGTAAAGGTGTATGTTTAGGAATGCGAGGGTAGCGTAGGGGAATCTTACTATACTTCTTACGCTCTTGGCGTTTAGAAGTGACGGACGCCGCGTCGGAGCCGGAGGTGGAGGTCGATGAAGTGTCGGTCTCGTAGAAGACCACCTTCCTCATCCTTTTGTGCTTGTCCCCACTCCGATGCGGCTTGTGAGAAGAAGATTTTTCCTTCTTCTCCTTGTGGTGAGAAGAGGAAGATCTTTTCTCCTTCCGCTTGGAGGATCTCTTCTTCTTCTCCCTTCTCTTGGTGCGGGACTCTTCCGATGAAGATGAGGTGCTCCCTTGGCTTGTAGTGGGCTTGTCATCGCCGGTCTCCATCTCCTTCTTGGCGGGATCTCCCGACATCACTTCGAGCGGTTAGGCTCTAATGAAGTACCGGGCTCCGATACCAATTGATAGTCGCCTAGAGGGGGGGGGGGTGAATAGGGCGAAACTGAAATTTACAAAAATAATCACAACTACAAGCCGGGTTAGCGTTAGTAATAACGAAACGAGTCCGCGAGAGAGAGTGCAAAACAAATCGCAAGCAAATAAGAGTGTGACACAAGGATTTGTTTTACCGAGGTTCGGTTCTCGCAAACCTACTCCCCGTTGAGGAGGCCACAAAGGCCGGGTCTCTTTCAACCCTTCCCTCTCTCAAACGATCCCACGGATCGAGTGAGCTTTCTCTTCTTCTCAATTAAATGGGAACAAAGCTTCCCCGCAAGGGCCACCACACAATTGGTGCCTCTTGCCTTGGTTACAATTGAGTGATGATCTCAAGAACAAATGAGAAAGAAAGAAAGCAATCCAAGCGCAAGAGCTCAAAAGAACACGGCAAATCTCTCTCACTAGTCACTAAGGGTTTGAGTGGAATTGGAGAGGATTTGATCTCTTTGTATGTGTCTAGAATTGAATGCCTAGCTCTTGTAAGTGGTTGAGAGTTGGAAAACTTGGATGGCAATGAATGTGGGGTGGTTGGGGTATTTATAGCCCCAACCACCAAAAGTGACCGTTGCTGGAACTCCTCTGTTCGATGGCGCACCGGACAGTCCGGTGCACACCGGACAGTCCGGTGCCCCTGCCACGTCACCAGTGCCGTTGGATTCTGACCGTTGGAGCTTCTGACTTGTGGGCCCTCCTGGGTGTCCGGTGCACACCGGACATGTACTGTTTGATGTCCGGTGCACCGGCATGGGCGTGCCTGACGACTGCGCGCGCTGCGCGCGCATTTAATGCACAGCAGGGAGCCGTTGGCGCCGCAGAGAGCCGTTGCTCCGCTGGTACACCGGATAGTCCGGTGCACACCGGACAGTCCGGTGAATTTTAGCGGAGTGGCTGCCGAGCGAACCCGAGGCTGACGAGTTCCGGAGGCCGCGTCTCCTTGGAGCACCGGACATGTCCGGTGCACACCGGACAGTCCGGTGAATTTTAGCGCGCCGGCTTCCGAGAATTCCCGAGGGCGAAGAGTTTGGAGTCGAAGTCCTCTGGCCGCACCGGACAGTCCGGTGCACACCGGACAGTCCGGTGCCTCCGGCCAGAGGAGCCCTCGGTTGCCTTGCTGCTCCTTTGTTGAATCCAACACTTGGTCTTTTTATTGGCTGATTGTGAACCTTTTGCACCTGTATAACTTATGCACTAGAGTAAACTAGTTAGTCTAATGTTTGTGTTGGGCAATTCAACCACCAAAATTATTTAGGAACTAGGTGTAAGCCTAATTCCCTTTCAAATCTTACTATACTTCTTGCGCTCATGGCGCTTAGAAGTAACGGACGGCGCGTCGGAGCCGGAGGTCGATGGTGATGAAGTGTCGGTCTCGTAGTAGACCACCTTCCTCATCTTCTTCTTTTTGTCACCACTCCGATGCGACTTGTGGGAAGAGGGTTTCTTCTCCTTCCCCTTCCCTTTGTTGCGGGACTCTTCCGATGAAGCCTTCCCGTGGCTTGTAGTGGGCTTGTCGCCGGTCTCCATTTCCCTCTTGGCGTGATCTCCCGACATCACTTCGAGCGGTTAGGCTCTAATGAAGCACCGGGCTCTGATACCAATTGAAAGTCGCCTAGAGGGGGAGTGAATAGGGCGAAACTGAAATTTACAAAGTTATCACAACTACAAGTCGGGTTAGCGTTAGAAATATAATGCGAGTCCGAGAGAGGGCGTAAAAACAAATCGCAAGCGAATAAAGAAGTGAGACATAAGGATTTGTTTTACCGAGGTTCGGTTCTCTCAAACCTACTCCCCGTTGAGGTGGTCACAAAGACCGAGTCTCTTTCAACCCTTTCCCTCTCTCAAACGGTCCCACGGACCGAGTGAGCTTCTCTTCTCAATCAAACGGGAACCAAATTTCCCCGCAAGGACCACCACACAATTGGTGTCTCTTGCCTTGATTACAATTGAGATTGATCACAAGAAGAATGAGAAAGAAGAAGCAATCCAAGCGCAAGAGCTCAAATGAACACAACAATCACTCTCTCTAATCACTAAAGCTTTGAATGGAATTGGGAGAGGATTTGATCTCTTTTGTGTGTCTAGAATTGAATGCTAGAGCTCTTGTAAGTAGTTGGAAGGTGGAAAACTTGGATCACTTGAATGTGGGGGTGGTTGGGGTATTTATAGCCCCAACCACCAAACTTGACCGTTGGTGGAGGCTTCTGTCGCATGGCGCACCGGACAGTCCGGTGCGCCAGTCACGTCACCTGGCCTTCCGAAGGGTTCTGACCGTTGGAGCTCTGTCTTGTGGGCCCGCTTGGCTGTCCGGTGGTGCACCGGACATGCCCTGTAGGATGTCCGGTGTGCCACCCGCGCATGCTCTGCTCCTCTGCGCGCGCTGGCGCGCATTTAATGCGTTGCAGACGACCGTTGCGCTCGAAGTAGCCATTGCCCCGCTGTCACACCGGACAGTCCGGTGAATTTTAGCGGAGCGGATTCCCGAAGCTGGCGAGTTCAGAGTCGCTCTCCCCTGGAGCACCGGACACTGTCCGGTGATGCACCGGACAGTCCGGTGAATTATAGCGGAGCTCCTCTGAAAAATCCCGAAGGTGAAGAGTTAGGCGTCGAGTTCCCTGGGGCACCGGACACTGTCCGGTGGCACACCGGACAGTCCGGTGCGCCAGACCAGGGCAGCCTTCGGTTGTCCCTTGCTCGCTTTTATTGAACCCATTTGTGGTCTTTTTATTGGCTTATTGTGAACCTTTGGCACCTGTAGAACTTATAAACTAGAGCAAACTAGTTAGTCCAATTATTTGTGTTGGGCAATTCAACCACCAAAATCAATTAGGAGATAGGTGTAAGCCTAATTCCCTTTCAAATATCATATGGGTGGAGTTCAAGGACTTTGTTCTCAGACCAATCTAAAATATTTTGACTGCAATTAACAAGAAATTAAGCACTTGAACAAGCTTGGAAGAATGATGAGTGTGTAAGTAATTTTTTGGATGGCTTCGAAGCCTCACTCAAACTGAAATGAAAAGCAGGCATCTGTTGATACACGTCCTAACCACTTACGTGGTTTTGCCAATCAGGACAACCATTTAGCCAAAAGGAGTATTTGAGGCTAGACCTGTGTTTAGAGCAGAAAATCCAAACATACATAGGCATCTCTGTGGTTTCGTTGGTCTTGATGTTGAAATGGGGATTAAGGAGCATTATTTCGAGGTAAGATTGTGAGAATGCACAATTTAATTGCCTAAAGCAGTCATTATAATTACATATTTTACACTGGTCTATGACATCGTAGATGGCTTATTCGTATCAATATCTAAACACTTGTCTGAAAACCACAAGAAAGAACTTGAAACACTAAACATGCAATATCCATCTGAACCTTCGAAGGTAAACATTCTTGCCTATTTTGTAATTTTACTATTAAGCTCTCTGGTTATGTAGCCACCACTAATAACGTCTGGCAGTATTTAGACAAAACTTCGAAGCTCACTAATGAAGATGGAATTCAAATGCTGAAGGTACAAACTTGCAGTTGCATCTGTCCCCTGCGCAGTCTAGGTTTGCTCTATATAGCTTATGTAAATAGATCACCATGAAATAAATCTAGTAGCTACACTCGCATCCTAAATATGAGTTCGTAGCCATTGCACACCTAAAGCAAATA
Organism: Zea luxurians; assembly: GCA_029449295.1. NCBI lineage: Eukaryota > Viridiplantae > Streptophyta > Magnoliopsida > Poales > Poaceae > Zea > Zea luxurians. The sequence goes on along the minus strand of JAOPSE010000052.1, from coordinate 18,948,255 downwards.
CAGGTCCATCAGCATATTCAATGCAACTATTTTATGTCCACTCTCTTGTGTTTCTCCTATTTAAATGCACCATCTTGTTCCACTATTTTATATTTTGATGACAAATTTCGTTGTTATATTTGTAGGTACGACACATATTTTTTTCATCCTGTATTGATATTATTTGGCCTAGACTATCTAGCTTGTGGGGTCACTCCAGGATGACCAAAAGGACGCCTGGATCACGAACCAAAGAATATCGCCTAGCAAGCAGACGAATATGATATAGAAGCAGTCCTCGATAGCAAAACAAACTTGTATCCACGGAGGCCACCTCGACAGTCAGTTCATAGACGACATCGATATCAACAACTCTATTACAACGGTGTCTGGTGGTAGGGAAGAGCAATGAGGGCTACAACGAAAAAGAGGGAGCTGGCGATATCTCGTATCCAGGTCTACAAAATACGAACAAGAGACAGAGAGGATGAGGAATCAGCTAATAAAGGGGAGGAAGGCACTTACCCCTGGCCTTGTATAGAGGAGGCCAGCGCCAACGTCAATGATGCTTGAGCTGAGCAGATATAATTCAAATAAGATAGACCATTGCAAGTTATCAAATTACTATATTCAGTGCAGTGTAAGCGTTTGTTGGTGATTTGTGCAGAGTTTTACCAGTGCCAGCGAACAATGACCACTGTTCACAGTTGTCCCCTCTTGGTTTTGCATCCTCGTCGAGATTGATGCCTGAGAGCAAGACTTTCTGATTTCCATGTTCCTTCTCAACCAAACCAACATTGTCATTCTAGGAACCCACTAACAGCTACTTTGATTGCACAAAAATAAGTATTCTGACCTGATTCTATTCAACGACTACACTCTATATGTAGAACCAAACATCTCAATTCCACAATATCTGTTCTACAAAGGTAAAAAATACAGGAAAATGCAAACATGAAAACATAATGAGTTTGAACAAAAAAACGTATTAGCTGCAATCCGATTGAGTAAAATGAAAACACAAACATGATTTTGTAACACAAAAAATAGAACATAAATTTAAAAAGGGAACAATTGAAATCACCATTTCTGAGATTGCAAGTGAACTTGATGACTGGAAAATAAATAGGGCCAACGCGTCAAATACTTCTTTATGGTGGATTAAATAGAGGCCACATATGCTTATTTGTTGTTAGAATCACATAGAGATGCATCAACAGAAATAGGCAGGTAGCAGCACGAGATGCGGACTACGCTAGAGATGCACGAGTGAAAGCTCTCTTGTGGGTTTTGGTGTTTAGATGACAACCCGATTAAAGGACTAACAAGTGTGCTAAGTGTTGAACAGGTGCTGAATGCAAAGCTAACCGGGTTCAACACAAGTTAACAGGTGTGATGGTCCAAAGACGGAATTATCTCTAGATAATGGACATTACAAGAAAGATGGACATTGCTTAAGTGAGACTTGATGTGCATAACTTGGAGACAACCAATCAAGCCAAGGATGAAAGCAAGAAGAGCTTCGAGGTACCAAGTGCATGGGAGAAAGTCAAAGAGACCAGGAACCCAAGGCCAGGGGTGAAGAAGAAGACTTGCAGAATCAAGGTTGATCGAGTTAAGAAGAGTTATGGTGCATCAAGGAACACTACATAAGGACATGACTTACAACTAATGAGGTAACATCTAAAATTATGTGGTGTAAGTCATAATGCTCAAGATCAAGCTCAAAAAGTGAACAAGGTCACTAGAAGGAGAACCAGTGTCAAAACCAGAATAGGAAGCAGCCCAAAAGAGCTAAGTGCACCTTGACCTTTAGTTTGGGTTGTTCCCATGTTTGGAGATATTCTATGTGACCTTTGCAGGATGCTGGAGCTCAGAAATGCCAATCTAGATCAAGTCAAGCTGACTTGATGATTTATGAGTCCAACATCAATCTCAATTGTGTCAAATGCTAAAGAAGTGAAAATCAAAGAGAAGGTATGTTTCTAGACTTAGTACATTAGTTTTGTGTACTAATATATTTGTCTAAGTATTAGAAACAGAGAAAAGAAGAAAAGAAAAGAGATGCAAAAGGCTTGGCTGTGTACAGCCAAGACTCAGCTCAGTCTGGCACACCGAACTGTCCGGTGGTGCACCGGACAGTGTCCGGTGCGCCAAGCTGAACTCCGGTGAACAGGCCACTCTCGGGAAAGTTTGGCGGCGTACGACTATAATTCACCGGACTGTCCGGTGGTGCACCGGACTGTCCGGTGAGCCAACGGTCGACTGCGCCAATGGTCGGCAGCGCGATCAGCGGGCGACGCGTGGCTTGGGCCAACGGATAGTTGGCGCACCGGACTGTCCGGTGTTCACCGGACAGTGTCCGGTGAGCAAAGTCGACCGTTGCTCCAACGGTCAGCTGAGCCCGATTTGGAAGGAGATCGCGCACCGGACAAGCTACAGGACCTGTCCGGTGGTGCACCAGACTGTCCGGTGTGCCACCCGACAGAAAGCAAGTATTGCCTTCCAAAATGGATTCCAACGACTCCTAGGCCCCTTGGGTCTATAAAAGGGTCTCCTAGGCGCCTCCAACATGTATATAAGAGCAGCCAACAATAGTATACATCACAAGGATCAATTCTCACTCTCCCTCTTGTGTGTATCTCTCTAGTTTGTGTAGAAGGCAAAGCTATAAGCCTTGAGAGACTGGAGAAGTGCTGCTTAGAGCTAGAGCAAGGTCTTGAGCATATCGTTACTCTGCCGGAGTGCTGTCAAGAAGATTGTAAGCAGCCGCGGCTTTGTTGTAACCCAACTCAACATAGTGGAAGGCTCTATCTATCATACTGACAGATCTGAGCAAACGGAGGAAGGAGTTGAAATAGACTCCAAGCCCATGTGTGGCTAACTCCAACGAGGACTAGGCAAGCATTTTAGGCTTGGCCGAACCTCGGGATAAATCCCTGTGTCTATGTGCTTCGCTGTGTATTGTGTGCTGACTCTCTGTCTTACTCACTTTTTATATCTGCACTTCAACACTTATCTGTCTACAAGTTATATTTGAAGTGCAGGGCATTTTAAGACAGGATCTTCTATTCCACTGCAACCTACTCGAAGGGTCTTTTCATTCCACTGCAATCTGGTCTTCGAGTAGAGTAAGAACCAAAGTTTTAAAGTGATAATTTTTATTCGCCTATTCACCCCCCCTCTAGGCGACATCTAGATCATGTTCCCGGGCAAAGGGAACTTTCAATTGGTATCAGAGCAAGGTTCTCCAGTGTGGGCTTAGCCGTCCGGAGATGACGATGTCGTCACAAGAGGTAACTGTAGAACTTCTTCTAGGCGATGGTTCTAACTATAAATCCTGGTCTGTCTCTATTTATAATGCTTTCATGCATGTTGATCCTGATTTGAGACAGATCTTTAGTAGAAATATTTTTCCATCCAATTTTAGTCAAAATCCTTCTAATGATGAACTAAGATGTCTGTCTCTCAATCACCATGCTTGCAACATCTTAGTTGACTCACTGTCTAGAAGTGCCTATTTTGCCATCATGAGTAGTGATAGTGATTTATTTATTGATGCTCATGATCTATGGACCAAAATTAAGTTGAAATTTTTTAAGTCCATATGCATGACTTCTGCTCCCTCTATTGTTGTAGTACTAACTTGTCCAAGGGAGAAGAACAAGAACGATGGACACCAAACGATTGATCCACCTCAACAACAGGTTCATCTCCCACTTGTTATACATGTCTTGTTGCTAACGATGAGAATGGAGATGAAAGCAATGATGAGGAGGAATATGAGGATGAGGAGTCTACATCATCACAAGGTACATTTTCCTATTTTGCTTCCACTGATAATAATGACAGGGAAAATGAGACCGACAATGTAGAAGAAGAGGAGATTCGCCGTTTCTACACCCATCTCAACAAAGAAGACAAAGCACTCTTGGTTAAACTGTTGAGAAGGAGCAAGGAACAAGGCGAGACGCTTCTCAGGCTAGAGGAGACTCTCATCAAAACCAACGATAGCCTGGAGAAGATGACCAAAGAACATGAGGAGCTAAAGTGCTCTTATGATGATTTGGTCCAGCGGTATGATTTAGTTGAGCAAAGAAATAATGATAATGATTTATCTTGTGTTGCTCAACTTAAAATGGAAAATGCCATGCTTGAAAGGCAAGTAGAGTTGCTAAATTTAGAAAAGCTTGCTCTAGGTGAAAAGTATGATATGTTGTCATATTCTCATAATAAATTAGTTGATGACCATATCATGCTCGATATTGCTCATGAGGTAGTAATTACTAGTTTAAACTCATGTGAACCTCATTCTTGCACACGTGCGAATCTAGATAATATATCACCATGTGCTAACCCCTGTTGCTCAAAAAGCCAACTTTTGAATAAGCATCAAGCTGCAGGGTCAAAAAGAAAATTGCTTAAGAATAAGAAACAAAGACAATTGAGAAAAAGACGACGTGCTCGACTTCCTCAAGATATTTACAAACATGTGGTGAAAAAGCTTGAGGGAGGAGAAACCACAGCAAGGGTCAAACTCCTTGAGAAAGATGTCCCTAAAGTAATTAGTGAAGCAATCAACATGAGACAAGAAAAAGGTAATGAGTCAATTAGTCATGTTGGTTGCACTAATAATCTCTCTATGTCATCCAAAAGCAAAAAGAGGAGAGGAAAATGGAGGTGCTTCAAGTGCAAGGAATTAGGTCACCTCATTGCTTCTTGTCCATACAAAGACAAGGATGAAGGGATGAGGAGATGTTTTGGATGCAATGAAAAGGACCACATGATCACCTCATGTCCGGTCATAAAGAATCAAGGACGTGCACCCTCCAAGATGACCCTCACCAAGGAAAATGATAAACAACAAGCATCATGTCGGGTTGAGCGACGTTTCTGCTACATGTGTGGTGAGCATGGTCATCCACCTGAGGTATGTAATAAAGGTAAGGTTCCTAAGCAAGTAAATTTGTCTCAATCTTATTCGCTTAGGAGACCCAAACCATACACTTGTGCTAGATCAGTAATGAGTTCACCTAGAACTAGCACAATTGCTATTTGGGTACCAAAGGCTCTTTTGGATGATCGTTATGGACCCATCCCGAGATGGGTACCAAAATGTGCCAACTAGACCATGCAGGTGCCTCGAGATGGACTGGAGACCATGGGAGAGCTTAATATGGTTAATTCAAACTCTATGCTTAAGCTATTGATTTTTATTGTCTATTCATTGACCCAAGGTTGAATGATTATGCAATTCTAATCCCATGTTCATCTCAAGTTAAATAAGTTGTAGAGGTCTTGAATCATTATTGGTGAATCAAGCAAAGAATCTTGATGAGAATATGCAACTTGCTCTCCAAAGGACGGTACCTGGGTGCTCTCACTCGACACTACCTAAAAGAATGGATCTCATGGTATTCAGGTAAAAGGCAAAGGTATGGAGAATGGAACTATGCAATCTCATATCTTGAAGTTCCATTGATTGTGATCACAGCTATGTTCTTGCCTCTGAATTGGTAGTATTTTGGCTTAGGTGCTCCTTACTTTAAAATGTTGTTTCTTTTGGTGTACCTAAGGAACCTTCTTAATCATGGTGTACTTAGACATTGCGCTTTATATGCATGATCTTATTGTTTTCAATTGGTATATGTGGTGCAATGATTATCATGTATGAAGCATGCCTAGGTTGCTTGTAAAATGTTATACTCCTTGGGGCATGCATTGTTGTATTAAGTCAACTATTCAATTGGTATCTCTTTGTGATGAAATTGATAGAGTATGCCTTGACCAAGATATGTTGTGATCCCCTCTAGTTTTGAGGAAGCTAGAATGTGCAAAGTGCAAGTCATTCAAATACTTGATGCACAACTTTAGGGGGAGCACACATAACTTGTGTCTTTTGAGACTAATTGTTTCTTGAGTGATCTTTATAGTCTCAAGGTGGAAAAGGGAAGATGAGCAGGAAATGAAGCAATCAGGACTTGGGTATCTCCATAAGACAAGTATTTGGTATCTTAAGTTGTGAGTAATTACATCCTTATAGATTGCTCATGCTCCATAATATTTAGGTGATACTAGATGCTTATCTTTAAATATCATGGAACTATAACAGTAATGATTTTTCAATTGGTAGTCGTGGTAGTTTGCTTCAATTGATATCTTTTGGTAATCACTAGAATAGAAGCTTCATCTTGTTCCACAATACTATAACTTGCTCTAAGCTTGGTGTCTTAGCAACAAGAAAAGGTTAGGATAAAGGGTGAGGCACAAGTGTGGAGGAGCTCCCTAGAGATTAAACTTTCAAGATGGAAAGTACACCACAACATGGTAAAGGTACAAAAGGAAGTATTGATCTTTTGCGTATATGTATCTTATTTTTCCTCCAATGCTTGTGGTGCATATGTTTAATGAGTAAGGGGGAGTATTGTTAGTATGTTTTACCTGCTTAATACCCTGCTTTCCCTTGACATCATCCTATGTTTTTGCTCGAATATGGTTTTGGTGTTTGATGTCAAAGGGGGAGAATTTTGTGCATTAAAGCTTAGGTTTCCTTGAGTTCCTTTGATCTTAAGGAAGGATGTGTTAGTTATTGATAATTCTTATCATATGCTTCGTGTTGTATTATATGGTGATTAGTGCTTCCGTTAACATGAATCAATTGACATCTATTGTGATTATCCTGTAATAGATATTCATGTGATTATGGTGATAGATATTCATGTGGTTGGTGATAGATATTCATGTGGTTATGGTGCTTTAAAATTGTTTTAAATTGGTATCTTAATTGTGAATAATGGTAGGTTGATATTCCTGTGGTATATTCACTCAACTGATTGGTGTTTAACTCTGATTCTGTGCATATATTTAATTATCGACAATACATCCCACAGGTGCTAAGGTGTAATAATGCTTCGAATTAGCCTAAGTATGTGCAATGTGGCATATAAGGCCAAAATTATGATTTTGGTATAAGCACATATTTAGGGGGAGCATTCTACAAACTTAGATTTCAAAATTTGTGCTTTAAATCTTACTCTTATGTAAGCTTTAATTGTGTTGCCATCAATCACCAAAAAGGGGGAGATTGAAAGCTCTCTTGTGGGTTTTGGTGTTTAGATGACAACCCGATTAAAGGACTAACAAGTGTGCTAAGTGTTGAACAGGTGCTGAATGCAAAGCTAACCGGGTTCAACACAAGTTAACAGGTGTGATGGTCCAAAGACGGAATTATCTCTAGATAATGGACATTACAAGAAAGATGGACATTGCTTAAGTGAGACTTGATGTGCATAACTTGGAGACAACCAATCAAGCCAAGGATGGAAGCAAGAAGAGCTTCGAGGTACCGAGTGCATGGGAGAAAGTCAAAGAGACCAGGAACCCAAGGCCAGGGGTGAAGAAGAAGACTTGCAGAATCAAGGTTGATCGAGTTAAGAGGAGTTATGGTGCATCAAGGAACACTACATAAGGACATGACTTACAACCAATGAGGTAACATCTACAATTATGTGGTGTAAGTCATAATGCTCAAGATCAAGCTCAAAAAGTGAACAAGGTCACTAGAAGGAGAACCAGTGTCAAAACCAGAACTGGAAGCAGCCCAAAAGAGCTAAGTGCACCTTGACCTTTAGTTTGGGTTGTTCCCATGTTTGGAGATATTCTATGTGACCTTTGCAGGATGCTGGAGCTCAGAAATGCCAATCTAGATCAAGTCAAGCTGACTTGATGATTTATGAGTCCAACATCAATCTCAATTGTGCCAAATGCTAAAGAAGTGAAAATCAAAGAGAAGGTATGTTTCTAGACTTAGTACATTGGTTTTGTGTACTAATATATTTGTCTAAGTATTAGAAACAGAGAAAAGAAGAAAAGAAAAGAGATGCAAAAGGCTTGGCTGTGTACAGCCAAGACTCAGCTCAGTCTGGCACACTGGACTGTCCGGTGGTGCACCGGACAGTGTCTGGTGCGCCAGGTGAAAGTCGCCTAGAGGGGGGGTGAATAGGGCGAAACTGAAATTCTCAAAAATAATCACAACTACAAGTCGGGTTAGCGTTAGAAATATAATAGAGTCCACGAGAGAGGGTGCAAAACAAATCGCAAGCGAATAAAGAGTGAGACACGTGGATTTGTTTTACCGAGGTTCGGTTCTCGCAAACCTACTCCCCGTTGAGGAGGCCACAAAGGCCGGGTCTCTTTCAACCCTTACCCTCTCTCAAACGGTCCTTCAGACCGAGTGAGCTTTCTCTTCTCAATCACTTGGAACACAAAGTTCCCACAAGGACCACCACAAGATTGATGTCTCTTGCCTCAATTACAAGTGAGTTTGATCGCAAGAAAGAATCAAGAAAGAAGAAAGCAATCCAAGCGCAAGAGCTCGAAAGAACACAAGCAAATCACTCTCTCTAATCACTAGGGCGTTGTGTGGAATTTGGAGAGGATTTGATCTCTTTGGTGTGTCTAGAATTGAATGCTAGAGCTCTTGTAAGTAGTTGGGAAGTGGAAAACTTGGATGCTATGAATGGTGGGTGGTTGGGGGTATTTATAGCCCCAACCACCAAACTAGCCGTTTGGTGAGGCTGTCTGTTCGATGGTGCACCGGACAGTCCGGTGCACACCGGACATGTCCGGTGCGACAGCCACGTCACCAAAAGCCGTTGGATTCGACCGTTGGAGCTCTGTCTTCTGGGCCCGCCTGGATGTCCGGTGGCGCACTGGACATGCACTGTAGATTGTCCGGTGCGCCAGTATGGGCGTGCCTAACCTCTGCGCGCGCAGTGCGCGCATTTAATGCGTCGCAGGTAGCCGTTGGCGCCGAAATAGCCGTTGCCCCGCTGTTACACCGGACAGTCCGGTGTACACCGGACAGTCCGGTGAATTATAGCGGAGCAGTTGAAGTGAATTCCTGAGGCTGGCGAGTTCCGGAGGCCGCTCTTCCTTGGAGCACCGGACATGTCCGGTGTACACCGGACAGTCCGGTGAATTATAGCGGAGTCGCCTCTAGAATTTCCCGAAGGTGACGAGTTTGGTAGTTGGAGTCCTCTGGTGCACCGGACATGTCCGGTGGCACACCGGACAGTCCGGTGCGCCAGACCAGAGGTGCCTTCGGTTGACCCTTGCTCCTTTGTTTGAACCCAATACTTGGTCTTTTTATTGGCTAAGTGTGAACTTTTGGCACCTGTATAACTTATACACTAGAGTAAACTAGTTAGTCCAATATTTGTGTTGGGCAATTCAACCACCAAAATTAATTAGGGACTAGGTGTAAGCCTAATTCCCTTTCAATCTCCCCCTTTTTGGTGATTGATGACAACACAAACCAAAGCAAATATAAAAGTGCATAAATGAACTAGTTTGCATAATGTAAGTGCAAAGGTTGCTTGGAATTGAGCCAATAAATGTTACTTACTAGATGTGCATGGATTGTTTCTTTATTTTTAACATTTTGGACCACGCTTGCACCACATGTTTTGTTTTTGCAAGATAGTCAAAAGTAAATGAATAAGATTTTGAGAAGCATTTTCAAGATTTGAAGTTCTCTCCCCTTGTTCCAAATGCTTTTCCTTTGACTAAACAAAACTCCCCCTCAAATAAATTCTCCTCTTAGTGTTCAAGAGGGTTTTAAGATATCAAGTTTTTAAAATACTACTTCCTCCCCCTTTAGAACACAAAGAGATACCAATTTGAAATTTTCAATTGAAAACCATTAATTTTTAAAATTAGGGTGGTGGTGCGGTCCTTTTGCTTTGGGCTCATACTTTCTCCCCCTTTGGCATGAATCGCCAAAAACGGATACTTTGAGTGAGATATAAGCCCTTTCCTAACTACTTTCTCCCCTTTGGCAAATAAAACATATGAGTGAAGATTATACCAAAGACGGAGAGTGATGCGGAGCGACGGCGAAGGATGAGTAGTAGAGTGGAGTGGAAGCCTTTGTCTTCGCCGAAGATGCCAATTCCCTTTCAATATACCTATGACTTGGTTTGAAATACACTTGAAAATACATTAGTCATAGCATATAAAAGAGACATGATCAAAGGTATATTTATAAGCTATGTGTGCAAGTTTTAGCAAAAGAAATTCCTAGAATCAAGAATATTGAGCTCATGCCTAAGTTTGGTAAAAGATTGTTCATCAAGTGGCTTGGTAAAGATATCGGCTAATTGATCTTTAGTGTTAATGTATGAAATCTCGATATCCCCCTTTTGTTGGTGATCCCGAAGAAAATGATACCGAATGGCTATGTGCTTAGTGCGGCTATGCTCAACGGGATTATCCGCCATGCGGATTGCACTCTCATTATCACATAGAAGAGGAACTTTGGTTAATTTGTAACCATAGTCCCGCAGGGTTTGCCTCATCCAAAGCAATTGCGCGCAACAATGGCCTGCGGCAATATACTCAGCTTCGGCGGTAGAAAGAGCGACCGAATTTTGCTTCTTTGAAGCCCAAGACACCAAGGATCTTCCCAAGAACTGGCAAGTCCCCGATGTGCTCTTTCTATTAATCTTACACCCCGCCCAATCGGCATCCGAATAACCAATCAAATCAAATGTGGATCCCCGAGGGTACCAAAGCCCAAACTTAGGAGTATAAGCCAAATATCTCAAGGTTCGTTTTACGGCCGTAAGGTGGGATTCCTTAGGGTCGGATTGGAATCTTGCACACATGCAAACGGAAAGCATAATGTCCGGTCGAGATGCACATAAATAGAGTAATGAACCAATCATCGACCGGTATACCTTTTGATCCACGGACTTACCTCCCGTGTCGAGGTCGAGATGCCCATTTGTTCCCATGGGTGTCTTGATGGGCTTGGCATCCTTCATTCCAAACTTGGTTAGAATGTCTTGAGTGTACTTTGTTTGGCAAATGAAGGTGCCTTCTTGGAGTTGCTTGACTTGGAATCCTAGAAAATACTTCAACTCCCCCATCATAGACATCTCGAATTTTTGTGTCATGATCCTACTAAATTCTTCACATGTAGATTCGTTAGTAGACCCAAATATAATATCATCAACATAAATTTGGCATACGAACAAATCATTGTCAAGAGTTTTAGTGAACAAAGTAGGATCGGCTTTTCCGACTTTGAAGCCATTAGCAATAAGGAAATCTCTAAGGCATTCATACCATGCTCTTGGGGCTTGCTTGAGCCCATAAAGTGCCTTAGAGAGCCTATAGACATGATTAGAATACTCACTGTCTTCAAAGCCGGGAGGTTGCTCAACATAGACCTCCTCCTTGATCGGTCCGTTGAGGAAGGCACTCTTCACGTCCATTTGGTAAAGCTTGAAGCCATGGTAAGTAGCATAGGCCAATAATATACGAATTGACTCAAGCCTAGCTACAGGTGCATAGGTTTCACCAAAATCCAAACCTTCGACTTGTGAATACCCCTTGGCCACGAGTCGAGCTTTGTTCCTTGTCACCACACCATGCTCGTCTTGCTTGTTGCGGAAGACCCACTTGGTTCCTACAACATTTTGATTAGGACGTGGAACTAAATGCCATACCTCGTTGCTCGTGAAATTGTTGAGCTCCTCTTGCATCGCCATCACCCAATCCTAATCTTGTAGTGCTTCCTCTACCCTGTGTGGCTCAATAGAGGAAACAAAAGAGTAATGCTCACAAAAATGTGCAACACGAGATCGAGTAGTTACCCCCTTATGAATGTCGCCGAGGATGGTGTCGACGGGGTGATCTCGTTGGATTGCTCGGTGGACCCTTGGGTGTGGCGGCCTAGGCTCTTCATCCTCCTTGTCTTGATCATTTGCATCTCCCCCTTGATCGTTGCCGTCATCTTGAGGTGGCTCATCTCTTTGATCTTGTCTTTCATCAACTTGAGCTTCGTCCTCATTTTGAGTTGGTGGAGATGCTTGCGTGGAGGAGGATGGTTGATCTTGTGCATGTGGAGGCTCTTCGGATTCCTTAGGACACACATCCCCAATGGACATGTTCCTTAGCGCGATGCACGGAGCCTGTTCTTCACCTATCTCATCAAGATCAACTTGCTCTACTTGAGAGCCGTTAGTCTCATCAAACACAACATCACAAGAAACTTCAACTAGTCCTGAGGACTTGTTAAAGACTCTATATGCCCTTGTGTTTGAATCATATCCTAGTAAAAAGCCTTCTACAGTTTTAGGAGCAAATTTAGATTTTCTACCTCTTTTGACAAGAATAAAACATTTGCTACCAAAAACTCTAAAATATGAAATATTTGGCTTTTTACCGGTTAGGAGTTCATAGGATGTCTTCTTGAGGATTCGGTGTAGATATAACCAGTTGATGGCGTAGCAGGCGGTGTTGATCGCCTCGGCCCAAAACCGATCCGGTGTCTTGTACTCATCAAGCATGGTTCTTGCCATGTCCAATAGAGTTCAATTCTTCCTCTCCACTACACCATTTTGTTGTGGGGTGTAGGGAGAAGAGAACTCATGCTTGATGCCCTCCTCCTCAAGAAAGCTTTCTATTTGTGAGTTCTTGAACTCCGTCCCATTGTCGCTTCTAATTTTCTTGATCCTTAAGTCGAACTCATTTTGAGCCCGTCTCAAGAATCCCTTTAAGGTTTCTTGGGTATGAGATTTTTCCTGCAAAAAGAACACCCAAATGAAGCGAGAATAATCATCCACAATAACTAGACAGTACTTACTCCCGCCGATGCTTATGTAAGCGATCGGGCCGAATAAATCCATGTGTAGGAGCTCCAGTAGCCTGTCACTTGTCATGATGTTCTTGTGTGGATGATGAGTGCCAATTTGCTTCCCGGCTTGGCATGCGCTACAAATCCTGTCTTTCTCAAAATGAACATTTGTTAGTCTTAAAATGTGTTCTCCCTTTAGAAGCTTATGAAGATTCTTCATTCCAACATGAGCTAGTCGGCGGTGCCAGAGCCAACCCATGTTAGTCTTAGCAACTAAGCAAGTGTCGAGTTCAGCTCTATCAAAATCTACCAAGTATAGCTGACCCTCTAACACTCCCTTAAATGCTATTGAATCATCACTTCTTCTAAAGACAGTGACACCTACATCAGTAAATAGACAGTTGTAGCCCATTTGACATAATTGGGATACGGAAAGCAAATTGTAATCTAAAGAATCTACAAGAAAAACATTGGAAATAGTATGGTCAGGTGATATAGCGATTTTACCCAACCCTTTGACCAAACCTTGATTTCCATCCCCTAATGTGATAGCTCGTTGGGGATCTTGGTTTTTCTCATATGAGGAGAACATCTTCTTCTCCCCTGTCATGTGGTTTGTGCACCCACTGTCGAGTATCCAACTTGAGCCCCCGGATGCATAAACCTACAAAACAATTTTAGTTCTTGATTTTAGGTACCCAAACGGTTTTGGGTCCTTTGGCATTAGAAACAAGAACTTTGGGTACCCAAACACAAGTCTAGGAGCCCTTGTGTTTTCCCCCAACAAACTTGGCAACTACCTTGCCGGATTTGTTAGTCAGCACATAAGATGCATCAAAAGTCTTAAATGAAATACTATGATCATTTGATGCAATAGGAGTTTTCTTCTTAGGCAACTTGGCACGGGTTGGTTTCCTAGAGTTAGATGTCTCACCCTTATACATAAAAGCATGATTAGGGCCAGAGTGAGACTTCCTAGAATGAATTTTCCTAATTTTGCTCTCAGGATAGCCGACAGGGTATAAAATGTAACCCTCGTTATCTTGAGGCATGGGAGCCTTGCCCTTAACAAAGTTAGATAAATTCTTTGGAGGGGCATTAAGTTTGACATTGTCTCCCCTTCGGAAGCCAATGCCATCCTTGATACCAGGGCGTCTCCCATTGTAGAGCATACTTCTAGCAAATTTAAACTTTTCATTCTCTAGGTTATGCTCGGCAATTTTAGCATCTAATAATGCTATATGATCATTTTGTTGTTTAATTAAAGCCATGTGATCATGAATAGCATTGATATCAACATCTCTACATCTAGTACAAATAGAAGTGTGCTCAACGGTAGATGTAGAGGGTTTGCAAGATTTTAATTCCACAACCTTAGCATGTAGTATATCATTCTTATTTCTAAGGTTAGAAATAGTAACATTGCAAACATCAAAATCTTTAGCCTTAGCAATTAATTTTTCATTTTCAATCCTAAGGCTAGCAAGAGAATCATTCAATTCCTTAATCTTAGCAAGCAAATCATCATTATCATTTCTAAGATTGGGAATTGAAGCATCACAAACATGAGAATCAACCTTAGCAATTAATCTAGCATTTTCATTTCTAAGGTTGTCTATAGTCTCATGGCAAGTGCTTAGCTCACTAGACAATTTTTCACATTTTTCAACTTGTAGAGCATAAGCATTTTTTACCTTAACATGCTTTTTGTTTTCCTTAATAAGGAAGTCCTCTTGAGAGTCCAAGAGATCATCCTTCTCATGAATAGCACTAATCAATTCATTTAATTTTTCCTTTTGTTGAATGTTTAGGTCGGCAAAAAGGGTACGCAAATTATTTTCCTCATCACTAGCATTATCATCACTAGAGGATTCATATTTAGTGGAGGATTTAGATTTAACCTTCTTCCTTTTGCCGTCCTTTGCCATGAGGCACTTGTGGTCGACGTTGGGGAAGAGGAGTCCCTTGGTGACGGCGATGTTGGCGGCGTCCTCGTCGGAGGAGGACTCGGTGGAGCTCTCGTCGGAGTCCCACTCCCGGCAAACATGGGCATCGCCGCCCTTCTTCTTGTAGTACTTCTTCTTTTCTCTCCTCTTTCCCTTCTTGTCGTCGTCCCTGTCACTGTCACTAGACATAGGACATTTTGCAATAAAATGACCGGGCTTACCACATTTGTAGCACACTTTCTTGGAGCGGGGTTTGTAGTCCTTCCCCCTCCGTTGCTTGAGGATTTGGCGAAAGCTTTTGATCATTAAGGCCATCTCCTCATTGTCGAGCTTGGAGGCGTCAATTGGTTGTCTAATCGATGTAGACTCCTCCTCCTTCTCCTCCGTCGCCTTGAATGCCACCGGTTGTGCTTCGGACGTGGAGGGTTCATCAAGCTCGTTGATCTTCTTTGAGCCCTTGATCATACATTCAAAGCTCACAAAATTCCCGATTACTTCCTCGGGAGTCATTAGTGTGTATCTAGGATTACCACGAATTAATTGAACTTGAGTGGGGTTAAGGAAAATAAGAGATCTTAGAATAACCTTAACCACCTCGTGGTCGTCCCACTTCTTACTCCCGAGGTTGCACACTTGGTTCACCAAGGTCTTGAGCCGGTTGTACATATCTTGTGGCTCCTCCCCTTGGCGAAGACGAAAGCGACTGAGCTCCCCCTCGATCGTTTCCTGCTTGGTGATCTTGGCGAGTTCATCACCCTCGTGCGCGGTCTTGAGAAGGTCCCAAATTTCCTTTGCATTCTTCAACCCTTGCACCTTGTTATATTCCTCCTTGCTTAGAGAGGCGAGGAGAATGGTTGTAGCTTGGGAGTTGAAGTGCTCGATTTGGGCCACTTCGTCCGTATCATAATCCTCATCCCCTATGGATGGTACCTGTGCTCCAAACTCAACAACATTCCATATACTTTTGTGGAGTGAGGTTAGATGAAATTTCATTAAATCACTCCACCTAGCATAATCTTCGCCATCAAAAGTTGGTGGTTTGCCTAATGGAACGGAAAGTAATGGAGTATGTCTAGATGTACGAGGATAGTGTAAGGGGATCTTACTAAACTTCTTGCGCTCTTGGCGCTTAGAAGTTACGGACGGCGCATCGGAGTCGGAGGTTGATGTTGATGAAGTGTCGGTCTCGTAGTAGACCACCTTCCTCATCCTCTTGTGCTTGTCGCCTTTCCGATGCGACTTGTGGGAAGAAGATTTTTCCTTCTTCTCTTTGTGGTGTGAGGAAGAAGATCTTTTCTCCTTCCGTTTGGAGGAGTCCTTCTTCTTCTCCTTCCTCTTGGTGCGGGACTCTTCCGATGAAGTGCTCCCTTGGCTCGTAGTGGGCTTGTCGCCGGTCTCCATCTCCCTCTTGGTGTGATCTCCCGACATCACTTCGAGCGGTTAGGCTCTAATGAAGCACCAGGTTCTGATACCAATTGAAAGTCGCCTAGAGGGGGGGTGAATACGGCGAAACTGAAATTCTCAAAAATAATCACAACTACAAGCCGAGTTAGCGTTAGAAATATAATAGAGTCCGCGAGAGAGGGTGCAAAACAAATCGCAAGCGAATAAAGAGTGAGACACGTGGATTTGTTTTACCGAGGTTCGGTTCTCGCAAACCTACTCCCCGTTAAGGAGGCCACAAAGGCCGGGTCTCTTTCAACCCTTACCCTCTCTCAAACGGTCCCTCGGACCGAGTGAGCTTTCTCTTCTCAATCACTTGGAACACAAAGTTCCCACAAGGACCACCACAAGATTGGTGTCTCTTGCCTCAATTACAAGTGAGTTTGATCGCAAGAAAGAATCAAGAAAGAAGAAAGCAATCCAAGCGCAAGAGCTCGAAAGAACACAAGCAAATCACTCTCTCTAATCACTAGGGCGTTGTGTGGAATTTGGAGAGGATTTGATCTCTTTGGTGTGTCTAGAATTGAATGCTAGAGCTCTTGTAAGTAGTTGGGAAGTGGAAAACTTGGATGCTATGAATGGTGGGTGGTTGGGGGTATTTATAGCCCCAACCACCAAACTAGCCGTTTGGTGAGGCTGTCTGTTCGATGGTGCACCGGACAGTTCGGTGCACACCGGACATGTCCGGTGTGACAGCCACGTCACCAAAAGCCGTTGGATTCGACCGTTGGAGCTCTGTCTTCTGGGCCCGCCTGGATGTCCGGTGGCGCACCGGACATGCACTGTAGATTGTCCGGTGCGCCAGTATGGGCGTGCCTGACCTCTGCACGCGCAGTGCGCGCATTTAATGTGTCGCAGGTAGCCGTTGCCCCGTTGTTACACCGGACAGTCCGGTGAATTATAGCGGAGCAGCTGAAGTGAATTCCCGAGGCTGGCGAGTTCCGGAGGCCGCTCTTCCTTGGAGCACCGGACATGTCCGGTGTACACCGGACAGTCCGGTGAATTATAGCGGAGTCGCCTCTGAAATTTCCCGAAGGTGACGAGTTTGGTAGTTGGAGTCCTCTGGTGCACCGGACATGTCCGGTGGCACAACGGACAGTCCGGTGCGCCAGACCAGAGGTGCCTTCGGTTGACCCTTGCTCCTTTGTTTGAACCCAATACTTGGTCTTTTTATTGACTAAGTGTGAACTTTTGGCACCTGTATAACTTATACACTAGAGCAAACTAGTTAGTCCAATATTTGTGTTGGGCAATTCAACCACCAAAATTAATTAGGGACTAGGTGTAAGCCTAATTCCCTTTCACCAGGCTGAACTCCGGTGAACAGGCCACTCTCGGGAAAGTTTGGCGGCGTACGGCTATAATTCACCGGACTGTCCGGTGGTGCACCGAACTGTCCGATGAGCCAACGGTCGACTGCGCCAACGGTCGGCAGCGCGATCAACGGGCGACGCGTGGCTTGGGCCAACGGATAGTTGGCGCACCGGACAGTGTCCGGTGAGCAAAGTCGACTGTTGCTCCAACGGTCAGCTGAGCCCGATTTGGAAGGAGATCACGCACCGGACAAGCTACAGGACCTGTCCGGTGCGCCACCCGACAGAAAGCAAGTATTGCCTTCTAAAATGGATTCCAACGGCTCCTAGGCCCCTTGGGTCTATAAAAGGGTCTCCTAGGCGCCTCCAACATGTATATAAGAGCAGCCAACAGTAGTATACATCACAAGGATCAATTCTCCCTCTCCCTTTTGTGTGTATCTCTCTAGTTTGCGTAGAAGGCAAAGCTATAAGCCTTAAGAGACTGGAGAAGTGCTGCTTAGAGCTAGAGCAAGGTCTTGAGCATATCGTTACTCTGCCGGAGTGCTGTTAAGAAGATTGTAAGCAGTCGCGGCTTTGTTGTAACCCAACTCAACATAGTGGAAGGCTCTATCTGTCATACTGACAGATCTGAGCAAACGGAGGAATGAGTTGAAATAGACTCCAAGCCCAGGTGTGGCTAACTCCAACGAGGACTAGGCAAGCATTTCAGGCTTGGTCGAACCTCGAGATAAATCCCTATGTCTGTGTGCTTCGCTGTGTATTGTGTGCTGACTCTCTGTCTTACTCACTTTTTATATCTGCACTTCAACACTTATCTGTGTACAAGTTATATTTGAAGTGCAGGGCATTTTAAGACAGGATCTTCTATTCCACTGCAACCTACTCGAAGGGTCTTTTCATTCCACTGCAATCTGGTCTTCGAGTAGAGTAAGAACCAAAGTTTTAAAGTGATAATTTTTATTCGCCTATTCATCCCCCTCTAGGCGACATCCAGATCATGTTCCCTGGTGTTGGGGACGTGCTTCGGTGCGCCGAAGGTCTCACACGAAGAAGCAGCTTCGGCTGGAGTCGTCTCCAAGAAATGGCCGAAGGTCTCTTTTCATGGAGCTTCGGCGTTTTAAACCGACATAAAGATAGAATGACCTTTTTATTCATATAGGTCTGAGTCAATGTTGTAAACATTTGTAAGGGGCATAATTGTAATTTGTCACAGGCTGCGACCTGTGCCTATAAATAGATGAACAGTACTTCTGTACTGTTCACGCGAACCTGTCATTTTGCCTTCGCATCGCACTTGTACCCTTGCTTTCCTCAAGACCGAAGGTACATTTGTAATCTGAAGTCATTTATATTCATTTATGTTAATAAAAATGAAAATGATTCTATGCTAACATTTGAATGTTCATTTCATACCTCATTATTTATATAAATAATTTATCTCTCGTTCTTATGTTTACGAAGGTATGTCCTTCGTAACCTTCGTCCGAAGATTCTTTATATCCCGAAGGGATATAATGAAGTGGAGGACGAAGGACTTTAATATTTAACATTTTCTGTGTTGCCTTGTTCTTAACTCTTAGCATTTGAGAACAAGCCCCCAACATTGGCGCCCACCTCCGGTGAACTCACTTCCACTTTTCTGAGCTGATGGCTTCGTTCAACAATCAAGCTGGAGCTGCTTCGGCTTCGAAGCTGGTGCTCCCGATAACAGGCGGTTCTTGCTCAGAGCCGGCTAACAAGAAGCAGAAGAAGGAGGCTCAGAGAAGGGTGCAGCATGTTGGAGTGCAGGGACCTTTCATCAAGTCAAAATGGTCTCATATTCCAATTACCTTCTCTCAGGAAGACCTTCAGCTTAAGGATTATCCTCACAATGATGCTATGGTTATTTCTTGCGTGATCAAAGGATTTCTGGTCCACAATGTCCTAGTTGATACAGGCAGTGCAGCTGACATTATATTTGCTAAAGCCTTCAGACAAATGCAGGAGCCCGAAGACAAGATTCATGATGCTACGCACCCTCTTTGTGGCTTCGGAGGGCGGCAGATTGTGGCACTTGGGAAGATTACCATGCCGGTAACCTTCGGATTTGTCAACAACACAAGGACTGAGCAAATTGTGTTTGATATTGTTGACATGGAGTATCCTTACAATGCTATCATCGGCCGTGGCACTCTTAATGCCTTCGAAGCAATTCTTCACCCAGCTTATCTCTGCATGAAGATACCTTCGGACCAAGGACCTATTGCTATTCATGGAAGTCAGGAAGCTGCTAGAAGGGCCGAAGGAAGCTGGACTGATTCTAAGGCAATCCATAACATAGATGGGGCTGAAGCTTGTGAACAGTACAAATTCAGGAGGGAGAAGGCAGCTTCAGCAGATCAACCGAAGCCCATGTTATTGTGCGAAGATATAGCAGAGCAGAAGGTGTTGTTGGGCTCCCAATTATCTGAAGATCAGGAGAAAACCTTGATAAGGTTTTTATTCAACAACAAAGATGTCTTTGCATGGTCAGCTAATGATCTCTGTGGAGTAAATCGGGATGTTATTGAACATTCGCTTAATGTTGATCCATCCTTCAGACCCCGAAAGCAGAGGCTTCGGAAAATGTCTGATGATAAGGCCGAAGGGGCTCGTAATGAAGTAAAAAGACTCCTCAGTGCAGGAGTTATCAGAGAAGTGAAGTACCCAGAGTGGCTAGCTAACACTGTTATGGTGAAAAAGGCCAATGGCAAGTGGAGAATGTGTATTGATTTCACAGATCTCAACAAGGCTTGCCCGAAGGATGAATTTCCACTGCCAAGGATAGACTCTTTAGTTGATGCAGCAGCTTCTTCGGAGCTCATGAGTCTCCTAGACTGCTACTCAGGCTATCATCAAATCTGGATGAAGAAGGAAGATGAGCCGAAGACTAGCTTCATAACCCCAAGTGGTACATATTGCTATCTTCGGATGCCTGAGGGGCTCAAGAATGCTGGAGGGAGTTTCAGCAGAATGACTGCGAAGGTCCTCCAATCTCAGATAGGCAGAAATGTGTTGACCTATGTTGATGACATTATCGTAAAGAGCACGAAGCAAGAAAATCATATTGCTGATTTGCAGGAGACCTTCGCCAGCTTCAGACAGGCTGGTCTGAAGCTGAATCCAGAAAAATGCGTCTTCGGAGTGAAGAAGGGCAAATTTCTTGGGTGTTTGGTTTCAACGAAGGGAATCGAAGCTAACCCAAATAAAATCGAAGCTATACTTCGAATGGAGCCACCAACCACAAGAAAGGGGGCCCAAAGATTGACAGGAAGGCTGGCATCTCTCAACAGATTTATATCCAGATCAGCAGAAAGAAACTTACCATTCTTCGAGGTGCTGAAGTCAGCTGAAGTCTTTCAATGGGGCCCAAGTCAACAAAAAGCCTTCGAAGAGCTGAAGCAATATTTAATAGATCTCACAACATTAACTCCACCAACGCCAGGGGCTTCTCTGTTGTTGTATGTGGCAGCTTCGCACTCAGCAGTAAGTGCGGCGCTTGTCCAGGAGAAGTTTGATGGACAAGCTAAAAAGCAGGTCCCAGTATATTTTGTGTCTGAGGTCCTCAGTGTCTCAAAGAAAAATTATACAGAGCTGGAGAAGATATTGTATGCCGTTTTAATGGCATCCAGGAAGCTTCGGCATTACTTTCAGGCATTCAACATTATTGTTCCCTCTTCGCAGCCGTTGAAGGACATCATGAGGAACAGAGAAGCTACTGGGCGTATTGGAAAATGGGTTGCGGAACTCAATGAATTTTACATTGATTATGTGCATAGATCCTCAATTCAGTCTCAAGCATTGGCAGATTTCATTGCCGACTGGACGCCAGGGGCTCAGGATGAGGAAGCGAATAAAGATGCCGAAGCATGGACAGTGTTTTGTGATGGCTCTTGGGGAACCTTCGGAGCAGGCGCAGCTGCCGTGTTGGTCTCTCCGTCCAAGGTTAAAACTTGCTATGCAGCAAGACTTGACTTCAGTTGCACAAATAATATCGCTGAGTACGAAGCCTTGCTCTTGGGTCTTCGGAAACTAAAGGCAATGGGGGTCAGAAGGGCGATCCTTAAAACTGATTCTCAGGTTGTTTCGGGTCATATTGATAAAAGTTGCAAGGCTAAAGACCCGAAGCTTGAAAAGTACCTGGACACGGTCCGAAGGATCGAAGCTTCCTTCGAAGGATTTTCTGTTAAGAATATCCCTCGAGGGCAGAATGAGCATGCTGATTTGTTGGCCAAGTCTGCAGCACAGAGGCTGCCGCTACCTTCGGACGTGTTCTTTGAGACAATAAAGGCACCTTCAGTGGAGCTACTCGAAAGAGCAGTCCTTAACATTTCTCCTGTGTACAGTGAAGATTGGAGAACTGAAATAATCTCTTACCTTCAGGGTAACTTCCTATCAGATGACGAAGCTTATAATAAGAGGATAGAGGCAAGAGCTCGTCCCTATATCATGATAGAAGGGGAGTTATACAAGCGTGGAGTTTGTGCCCCGCTGCTTAAGTGCTTGTCTAGAGCTGAAGGTATAGAGTTGATGAAGGAGATACATGCAGGCCTGTGCGGATCCCACATCGGATCCAGGCCGTTACTTGGAAAAGTATTCCGCCAAGGATTTTATTGGCCGAAGGCAGCTTCGGATGCAGCGGAGTTAGTTCAAAAGTGCGAAGGTTGTCAAAAATGTGCAAGAGATCAAAAACAACCTTCGTCATTAACACAGCTGATACAACCCATCTGGCCATTGCAAAGGTGGGGCCTTGACTTGTTGGGTCCATTGCCACCGGCCCAAGGCAACCTAAAATATGTTATAGTAGCTGTGGAGTATTTTTCCAAATGGATTGAGGCGAAGCCATTAGCCACAATAACTTCGGCCACTGTCCAAAAATTTTTCTGGCAGAATATTGTCTGTCGCTTCGGAGTGCCGAAGGCTATCACTGTAGATAATGGAACACAGTTCGACTCCGAAGATTTCAGAAATTTCTGTGACCAAATTGGCACGAAGATCCATTTTGCATCAGTCAGGCATCCGGAGTCGAATGGGCTTGTTGAAAGGGCCAACGGCATCATAATGACAGGAATAATGAAGCTAATTTTTAATCAACCAAGGGGAAAATGGCCAGATCAGTTGACCAAAGTGGTGTGGAGCCACAATACAACAACATCAAGGTCTACAGGCTTTACCCCATTCAAGTTATTATTTGGTGACGAAGCAATAACTCCAGAAGAAGCTAAAGCTGGATCAATAAGAGTGGTAGCTTCGGCAGAATCAGGTGCCGAAGACACTTGCCTTGTGGAAAAAGATGCCTTAGAAGGGATCAGGCTTCAGGCCGTGGAAAATATCAACAAATACCAGGCTGAAACAATCAAATGGCGAGATAGAAAAGTCCGGCTAAAAAATATTGAGCCAGGACATTTCGTGCTTCGAAGAGTGGCCAACCCGGATACAGTGGGCAAGTTGCAACTGAAGTGGGAAGGGCCTTTCTTAGTAGCATCTTCGTCAAGGCCTGGTTCGTACAGACTGAAGGACATGGACGGCAATGAAATTCCAAGATCTTGGAATGCGGATGAGCTTCGGCGGTTCTATGTGTAACTTGATGTAATTTTATCTTTTCTTTTTTATGGCACCCTTTTCCTTTCTAAAAGGGGGAGAAAGGTTTTTAATGGGGCCATCATATGTAATTTTCCTTTTTAGTTTTATAAGAGCAAAATCCCCCAAAAGATGTAAATGTAAAAGCTGAGAGCGCACCATCGAGTGCCGAAACTGAAAAAGAGAAAAAAAGCTCCGAAGACGTCCCTAAGGGGATGCAGAGCTTACAGCGAAAAGTCAACGCTGATTCCGCCGAAAGTAAAAGGCGAAGAAGCTCCAAAGTCGTTCCTAAGGGAATGCAGAGCTTATACCGTCTAAGTAAAAGACGAAGAAGCTCCAAAGACGTCCCTAAGGGGATGCAGAGCTTACAGCGAAAAGTCAACGCTGGTACTGCCTAAGTAAAAGGCAAAGATGCTCCAAAGTCGTTCCCAAGGGAATGCAGAGCTGATGTGTGGTCGATTCTAAAGGAGTAATCGTTGAGAATGTGGCTTCGGACATACGCTTCGGACATTCATTTGCACATTACATTACATCATGGCATGTGCATGCATAAGCATTCATTCATAGCATTTGTGTTCCTAAGTGGTTGCTTCGGCACAAAGAAAAGTTTCGGATAAATGGTTTGTTATGATTCATTATGTAAAAGAAAAGTTTCGAAGTGGTTTTTTATGAATCGTTGTGTAAAAGAAAGTTGTAGTCTTTATGTTTTCTTATGTAAAGAAGAGCTTCGGCAGAAAAGAGTAGTAGTCTTTTATGTTTTCTTTTGTAAAGAAAAGCTTCGGCAGAAAGGAGAAGTAGTCTTTTAGGCTTCGTTGTGTACGAAAAGAAGGGAAGGTGTTTTTTCGCCTTCGGCTCAAAATACTGATTTCGTCCACATCAAAGCACCTCAAGCAAAGGGTAAGAATATTACAAGGTATGTACAAAGTTCCTTGAAGACAGTTTAATTGTATTTACAAGAATTGTTACAAAAACATCCTGAGTTTTTCTACAGTACATTTCTACTGATCTTCATCAAGTTTCAGCTACGGCAGCAGCTTCGGCGACATAACTTAGGCATCATCTTCACCTTCGACATCCTACATGAATTAAGAGATTATAAGTAAAAATCAAGAGCAAAGGAAAAGGTAACTCCGAAGTATCATTTCTTACTGGTTCAAGATGACTGCGTGCTTCGTCTCCAGCTTTCTCCCGCCCGCCCTTTGTCCATATCATTTTTATAAATCTATTGGAGATACTTCGGGCGAGGTCAGGCATATCATCCAGGATTGATGGAGATAAGCTGAAGTTGGGCCTGTTGACAATTTTTCCGTGGTCGCAGCCGGCCTTCAGAAATGCAGCAGCAGTGCCCCGAGAAGCCACCCAGGCACAGAAGTCACCATGCCCAGCTATGACTTCGTCGAGCTCGTCAATCTCCCCCTCAATATGTTCGAAGGTCTTCGGCAGATCTTCAGCTGAGGGGGTGAATTTTTCACTGCTGGCTCCAACTGAGTAAAAAATCTTTCTTAGTCGTTGAATGCACTTGTTGCTAAAATTCAAGCAGTTTTCTTGAAGATTTGTCAGTAGTTTTCTCAAATCTGAATTTTGCTGAGCTTCGGCTTCAAGTTTTGCACTAAGATCTTGTTTTTCTCGTTCGAACTGCTCAGACTGGCGGAGAAGCTTCGTATTCAGTTCTGATATCTTTGCTTCAGCTTCCGCCAATAAACCTTCGGTTGCCTGGAGCTCAAAGTTCTTCTTCTCAAAAGCATCTGATTGCTCCTTTATTTTGTTTTCCAAATTTCCAATTATAACTTCATGCTTTTTATCTTCAAGATCTTGTTGCATTTGCAAGGCTTTGCTCAGCAGCATACTCTGCACGAACACAACCTTCGTCAGACATGTTTTTATTAGAAGCGACAAAAGTTAGGTGGCAAGTTGTTCACCTTGAAGTTGGAGTAAAATAAACTACCAACGACATGTTGTCGTCGGTAGCGGCTGATGTCTGACTCTAGCTTCGGAAAACCGATACTCTTTGATAGAGTACCGATTACCTTAGCACCAGTCTGGTCTCGAATGCAGCCTAGTTTTTCATCATCTACACCTCCAAATAGGAGGGCACCTGACTTGTAGCCGCAGGATTTGGCATATTCTTTAAGTTCTTCTATTTCGTCCTTTGTCAGTTTCTGCCCAATTAAATTCTGAAAGGAGTAAGCTTCGTCATCCGAAGTATCTTCGGCTATTTCTTTTCCTTTTTCAGGCACTGTGGCCATGGATTTTTCGGTAGCAGCACCGGCTTCTTCTGCATCTATGTCTTCCAAAATTTTGTTAATATTCTCAATGGTTGTTTCTAAATTAACCTCTTCGGCTGTAGCGGCTTCGCCAGCCGCGACCTCCGAAGGGGCGACTTCAATGTTCTTGGTGCCTTCGGCAGCTGCTGTTTTCTGAACTGAAGCTCTTGGAGGTGTCTTATCGATAACTTCAGTTACCGCAATGATTCTTTGCCGTTTGTGTTTGCTCATCTTCGCCTGATCCGGTTCGTCCACCTTTTGAAAAAGCTTCGTCAGTCGGAGCCCTAATGGACTTAGCTTCGTGGGCATAGGTTCAGTCATTACCTTTAAAATTTCTTCCACGTCGCTGGTAGAAGGCGGTGTGGGGGTCCTCTCTTCTTCGGATATTTTCCGTTTCGGACTCGATATTTTCCTTTTCTTCGGGATTTTCTTCTCTGCTGCTGGTTGCTCTTCATCCTTTGTCAGAATTTCAGTTACTCTTTTTCTTTTGAGGCCCTCGGCACCCTTGTTCAATTGCTCATAGTCTGGGTACTCGAAGCCCAGGGCATCAAATACTCGGTTCAGCCTTCGCTTCGGTCGGGTGCCGAAGGCCGCTGTCATTAATTGATCCTCCTTTTTAGAATAATTCCCCAAGATTTCATTGCACATTGTCTCAACTGTTTCTAACCACTCTTTGCAGGGCTTCTTAAAGTATTTCTTGAATTTAAAGTGATAGGGCAAACGGACCAGCTCCCCCTTCTTCTTTTCTCCCTTCAGCTTCGGCATTTCCCACTCTTTTAAAGTAGGGAAGACTCTGAATGCCAAAAATTCCTGAACTAGATCCCTGGTGCCAATATGTTTTGAAATGATTTCAAATTCACCCAGAGCGGCCCAGGTAGGACCCTTTAAATCGCCGATGCGGCAGCGTGGCCTCGTCTCTCCGAAGATTAATTCCAGAGGGCTTTGTACCAATTTTTCTCTGTCTTCGTCAACTTTCACATAGAACCATTCAGACTTCCAGCCTGCTGGCCATTTGCTTCGGTAGCTGATGACAGGACATTTTGTTGTCTTTCGGTAGGCAAAATTATAGCAACCAAAATTGTCATGTAGCCCATCTTTTCTGGCCTTTGTTTGGTAGTGTAATTCGTGAACTCGGCAGAAGCTGTCAGCAAAAGGTTCCATAGCTTGGCTTCGGAGGGCCCAGATGTAAACATTGAGCCTAACGATGGCGTTAGGAGTTAGTTGATGAAAATAGATACCAAACCTCCTCAATATCTCTGCAATAATATTGTGCAGAGGAAATCTCAGCCCAGCCTTTAAAAAGCTTTTAAAGATAACAATCTCATCCTTCCCTGGCTTCGGGGTGGATTCTTCTCCCCCGAAGCGGAGTAGCTTCTTCTGATCTTCATTGAAATAACCCGCTTTCACCATCTTCGAAAGATCAGCTTTTGAAACAGTTGATTTCCCAAAATCCAGGTGACTGGGCTTGCTGGGCGTAGCAATGTGGTAGTCATCTTCGGAGTCAGTCCCATCAATGTTTTCTTCTTCTTCTTCGGCTGTTGTCGGGTTTGCTTCGGCAGCAGGCCTCTCTTCCGCAGTAACTAGACCGGAGCGCTGCATCGCTTCGGAGATGGGCACAGTGTCTGAACCTTCGGCTTCGTCTCCCTCACGCACAACTTTGGCAGTAGACCGCACTCGTGCCATGTAATTCTGAGTTTGGGGAAGTTAGAAACTTTTTTCTTTTTTCTTTTCTCCGAAGCTCTCCTTTCTGACGAAGAAAGCGTCGAGACGGACCTTCGTTCGATTATGAGTGTCAAGCTTCGGCTATGGTGGAAAATTTTGGCAGCAAAACAGTGCAAATAGCAATGAATGCTGTGGTAACTTCACACCTACCCGCTTGTTTATATAGTGCTGCAGGTAAGAAGGCGAAGCGGCAAGATTTTTACACCAGACGGGCGGTTACTTGTACTCACTGAGCAGTGGACCGCAAAGATCAAACAGTAACTCTGCAAGGCGGGCCTGGCACGTACTCGGAAGCCGGATCGTTTCTCCGCAACGAGCTCAGGGAAGGTGTTTTTTGGACCTTCGGCTTCCCGAAGCTGAAGAAGTTTTTTTTTCACGGGTCAAGCTCGTTACGAAAAACGATCTAGCACCGCGAAAGGGGCTACTGTTGGGGACGTGCTTCGGTGCGCCGAAGGTCTCACACGAAGAAGCAGCTTCGGCTGGAGTCGTCTCCAAGAAATGGCCGAAGGTCTCTTTTCATGGAGCTTCGGCGTTTTAAACCGACATAAAGATAGAATGACCTTTTTATTCATATAGGTCTGAGTCAATGTTGTAAACATTTGTAAGGGGCATAATTGTAATTTGTCACAGGCTGCGACCTGTGCCTATAAATAGATGAACAGTACTTCTGTACTGTTCACGCGAACCTGTCATTTTGCCTTCGCATCGCACTTGTACCCTTGCTTTCCTCAAGACCGAAGGTACATTTGTAATCTGAAGTCATTTATATTCATTTATGTTAATAAAAATGAAAATGATTCTATGCTAACATTTGAATGTTCATTTCATACCTCATTATTTATATAAATAATTTATCTCTCGTTCTTATGTTTACGAAGGTATGTCCTTCGTAACCTTCGTCCGAAGATTCTTTATATCCCGAAGGGATATAATGAAGTGGAGGACGAAGGACTTTAATATTTAACATTTTCTGTGTTGCCTTGTTCTTAACTCTTAGCATTTGAGAACAAGCCCCCAACACCTGGCAAAGGGAACTTTCAACGAGCAAAACCATGAGCAATCCCTCGCACACCCCACTATCGGCTCTGTGCATTATATGAATATCTGGTTGCATTATTTGAACATCTGTGAAACTTGCATGTTGCAAACGCAGAACATACCACCATTTCGCATACTAAAGGGGAAAAGTTGCAATGACAGTAGGAGGAGGAGGAAGGAGATGGAGAGGAGTTGCCTAGCTGAAGTGGAAGATTCGCACGGCAAACGCGAGTAGGACGGCGGGGAAGAGGAGGGTGAGCCTGGTGGCGAGCAAAACCTCGTGGATATTGTCGAGAAGGCGGCAGAGCGGGGCACATGGGACCATGTGGAGGAGCGTGAGGTCTGACTTCTTGCAGAGCGAGGAGGAGGTCATGTTGGGGTAGTGCGGTGGGCGAGGTGACGGGTAGACATCTCCTTGCCTGCGACATTGGCGGAAGAGGCAGAGGCAGATTCGAGGAGGGCAGTGGCGGCGGAGTCCATGCGGATGCGGCATCTCTATTCCTCTGCGCGAACAGCGGTGCCACCCTAGTAAGAAAGCGGTGGGCCGAGGCGACGAGTCAGAGGCGGTGGAGGGGCTCGTGTCCGTCGCTGTGGCGGAGGTTGTTGAGAGGCTCGTCGCGACGGTGAAGCGAGTCAAGGGCTTCGAAGCAGGCGGAGCAGGAGGAGGCGGCGACAACAAGCTAAGGTTTGGGCGAGGCAAGACCGGTGCTCGGGGGACCGTGACGGGCCGCCAACCGAACCTGATTGGGGTTCGAGCGAGGACCACAGGTTGAATCGCGAAAAGACGAAGGACCTTTCTGCAAAATAACGACCGCAAAACGTGGGGAGAGCTCGAAATAGCTTGAGGTTTTTTAATGAACCAGATAGGGGGACTCGTGTCGTCCCTGGTACTACGTAAGCGTAAATATAATTTTGACTGTCACTTATTTGTGGCACAAGAATTAAATTTAAAAAATGTTGTGAACTTGTGATAAGTGTTATTTTCAATCCTCGATACTGTTAAATACACTCAATTCAGTGGATCTCATGTCCACTTATGTCATAGAGAGGACAAATATTATAAATATATATAAACTAATAATTGAAAAAAATAAAAAATAATTGTAATGAATAAATATCTTAGTAAGATTTATCTATATAATATATAGAAACCATAGCAATATACATGTCAGTAACTTATGTTGGAACATTAAAATAGTATTCAAGCCAGCTGAAGATGCAAGAGCAACTGACCTTTTTTAGAGTTTCTCTTTGACTGCTCTATTATGCCAAAATTTAGAATTAACTTTAGGTCATGCTTGAGATAGCTCTAGCTCTAGAAAAGTTGGTGCTTCAGAAAATCAATTTGGTGCTTCAGAAAATCATGAAGCTAGAGCTGTAAACCTTTAGAATATGTTTAGATAAATTATTTTTTATTATTTAGATTAAAAATATTTTAAAATTATTTAAATTGATATTATAAACTAAAGCTCTACATCCACAAGCTCTATTATAATTTATAGAGCAGTTTCGTTAAAAAAAACTTGGAGCACTATTATGGAGCGGCTTTGTAAAAAGCTTGGAGTTTCTAAGAAGTTGCTCCACCGTAACACTTGGAGTTGGATCTCAACTCTACTTGTTTTCTATAGCAAATTTGTAGCGGTGGGGCGAGGTGATGAACGATGGTGGAGCAGGAACACGAGAGCTGAGGCAGAACGGAAGGTAGAATCCGAACGCGGTTGATTTTCATCGGAAAACGCACGCGAGAGCGCTTGTAAAAGCGTCCAAGCGGTGGGTGGTGATACAAACAAGCTGATCCCAGCAAAGTAGTATAGCGTTTCCCTCCCTGTGCGCGGGCGGCGTAGGCGAAACTAAACAGGTTGCTTGGGGGCCAAAACAAAAGCAGCGTCTGCAAGCGCGTATCAAGGAAGCCAGACTTAGAAATCGATTTTTTCTCGAGTTTCGTTGACCATCTGAACAGTGCGTGCACGGAAAACAAGGAATTGACTTGACGTCACGGACAAATCCAGAAGGAAGAAAAACTGGCGACTCCACTCCAGAGCAGAATATAAAATACCAACGAACGGTACTCATCCATTCATCAGAGTATTCGAACTCAGTCACAGAGCCACATTGTAACGCAGGTCCAAGCAAAGCCGCCCACGGTTTCATTTCAGCCATGCCCATGACCATGAGCATCCCCCGCGCGGCGCACCTCCTTGTGCTCCTCTCCGTTCTATCCATCTCCCTCTCGTCGTGCGGCGCCGCGGCAGCGTTGCCGGTGTACGACACGGCGGGCCACGAGCTGAGCGCCGACGCGGACTACTACGTCCTCCCGGCACCGCCCCGCGGGAGCGGCGGCGGCGGCGGTGGCGGCGGGCTAACCATGGCCCCCAAGGGCCTGCACCGGTGCCCGCTCTTCGTCGCGCAGGAGACCGACCCGCTCCGCAAGGGCTTCCCCGTGCGCTTCGCGCCGCTGCAGCAGGACCAGGGTGGCAGCGACCGCGCCGTGCGCGTCTCCTCCGACGTCGGCGTCCACTTCGCCGCCGCGACGACGTGCGTGCAGACCACCGAGTGGCACGTCTCCGGCGCCGCGCCGCGGTCGGGCCGTCGGCTCGTCCTCACCGGCCCGGTCCTGTCGTCGAGCCCCAACGGACGGGAGAAGGTGTTCCGCGTCGAGAAGCACAGCCGCGGGTACAAGCTGGTCTGGTGCGGGGGCTCCAGCGCGTCGACGTCGTGCCAGGACCTGGGCGTGTTCAGGGACGATGGGGACCGCCGCGCGTGGCTCGGCACCACCGAGACCCACCGGGCTCATGCCGTCGTGTTCCAGAAGGATACCACCATGCATGCTTGATGCGGTGCTTCGTATGCTCAACTCGACTCTGGTTTGCAAATAGTTCGCCAAAATAGCTTAGGCCCCGTTTGGTTACCCCAAACTAAAGTTTAGCCCTGTCCAATCGAATGTTTGAACCTCCGTTTCGGGTATTAAATGTAGTCGGATTATAAAACAAATTTGTCAGCCGAAGATTAAAAGACGAGACGAATCTAGTCCAGTTGGTTGGGTCTATATTTCATACTCCTATTTGAAAGTCAAACGCTTGATGTGACCCGGGCTAAACTTTAGCAGGGGCAACCAAACACCCCCTTAAACTCCGCCAACATAGCCCGTACGTGAAGCTAAAAAACAGCTCTGCCGGTAAAGTGGAGCTATGACAAACAGACTAAATTGGACCCAGATAAAATCAATAGAAAACAAGAAATCATGCAAGCAGAAGATCCGAGGAACAACAATTTCTTCTACTTGTTTCTCATGAATGAATCATTATTAACATTGGACCCTTGCGGCTTGCGCTAATGGGCTTGATCACGTCTCGCCATCCATCACTCTTGCACTGTGGGGAGCTTGGGGGATGATCAACCCCATGATCTGTTCTTGCAGGCTCCTGTTGCTGAATTTATTTTCGGTCTCGAGTTCTGTTGCTCGCTTCCTGACTGCCTCTGTTCGCCTCAGGTTCAGACTTTCAGCACTTCTCTCGCGGTCGTGACACACTGAACTGGTTTCGTTGTCTTGCAGCTAGACAATTTAGGCAATTAAAAAATGGTACTGAGTATGAGCAGTCAAATATACACATCAAAGACCGTACAAGGTCATACGTATCAAGCATTTGTTTTACAGGAAAGCCCATGCGTCTGTGCAGCATTCATGAGCCTTGTAGTGTTGTTCGGTATTTTCGTGGACTCATAAAGGAGACATGGCCACATGGGACTATGGGAGAGTGCTCATGGTGAAAAAAAAAATCACTACCCAGGCTCAGCTGCATTTGAATTTCCAGCAACTAAAGCCTCATGTCTGCAGGTCCAGGACCCAGGATGCCTTTCTCAGGGTCTATGGGAAGCACATCCGCATGCGAGCGTCTCCCATCTTCCACTGACGCCTGCTGTGGCTGGAGCCACTCCTGCTGTTCACTCCAAGTGTTAGACCAACAATATTTCCAATGAAACAGAAAATAGAAGCATACAACTAGCTACTGAGCACAGAAGAATAGACCAGACCTCTTCGTGACCTTTATCAGGATCAGGCAAGTCGGGAGTTACAATCGGTGGTATTGCATCTGGATCAGGCTTCTGGAACACAAATGCTGAATACAAGCCTGCAAAAACCAGCTGAAACATTGAGTAAACTGGGACCTTACAATCCAATGCAGCAAAAGGTAGAATTCTAAAAAAAAAAAGGGGCAGACCCACTGCCGGAGCCTCTCACATGAGTGAGGTCTGAGGAAAGGATCAAGCAAGACAAGTCTCCTCCCCGCAAATGCGGAGAGGCTGCTTTAAACCCATGACCTACTGACTCAGTGAGACAGCTCTCATCGTTGCACCAGGCCTGCCCTTCTAAAAAAAAGAATTCTACACCACCTAAAATGTCGTAGGAACGAGCAACAAGCTTCCCTCGAGCATCCAAAAAACTTGCACCGTAACCACCAAGCATTGGAGCGAATTGTGTTCTGGATCAGTCACAACCAAGAGTCAAATACGGTCTCGGACATCCAACATTGTTTGGTAGCAACCATGTTGCATTTACTGGGACAGCAGGCGATGAATGGAGTAAATTGAAGAGATGGAAATAAATTACAAAAAGACACTCTACAGAGAACCAACAGAAAAATGGTTGCATGAAAATAGCATGCTACCTGTTATCATCATAAAACTCGGTTAAATTCTGGATCTCCACATATTCAAGTCCAGCTTCCCTTGATAATCTGTTTCAACACAACCTAGCATTGTGAAAACTCTCATCACCCTACTTGCTTGAATTTACAGAGGTTCTAGGTTATAATGATAGCGGGATATACGACAAAATGTTGAAAGTAAATGAGAGAAGAACCTCATAAGGGTGGGAAAGTGGACCAGGCACTGATTCTCAAACACCGCGTCACTCGCGAATTTGAGTTGATACTTCTTTCCAAAAAAGGGAAACCTGCACCATATATCAAACGATACATGGTCAGGAAGTCAGTGTAACAAAAGTTTCTAGGTGTATTTAGTATACAATTTCAGCTCATACTTCTCTTCCTCGACTTCAAAGGTAATGGTATAGTTCTCTGAGCGAATGCTATTTGGAACAGTCTTCAAACCCTTATTATGTGAAGCCTCAACATTCTTTTGATATTTTGTCCTACAGAATAAAAAACAACCAACTTAGAAAGATTTAAGACGCTACCTGGTCTGCAGCTGTAAAGCCCAGCTGTTCAGCAGCCCATGCAGCGCAAGCAAAAAGAGCAGCCGTCTTCCCTGGTGCTACGCTTGGTTGCAGCCACTGCTGGTTACTGGTGTGGCTGCTGCCGCTGCAGCCACTTATCCGCAGCACCCCCAAAGAACATTGTTTGGTCAAGCACATTGCACACTAAATTTGTACTGGAGAATTTAAAGTTTACTTGCAATGAAGAATAAATGCTAGCCTATATAATTTACTTGGTTGGCGGATGGCCACAAAAGCTTAGAAGATAATTTCTTTTGGAGGAGAAAAGGAGGAGACGTTAGGACATAAGAACGAAATTCATGCAGTATTGTGGTGAGTATACCATATTGTAGATGAATCTGGAGTTATGCCAAAGAAGTAGCCTCCAGGTTTGAGAAGTGATGATACATTGTTCAGAAGCTTCTTTGCCCGTTCTTCATTCTCAAAGCATAACTATCTTTCGAGAAGTATAAAATATAAAGATTAGCAAAGCTCACAAGCATATCATATTCTACAGTTCTAGAGAACAACCAACTCGCCTGCAAGTGCTGCATACAGCAAACCATATCTGCTTGGATGCCCTTTTCCTGTACTTGAGCTTCAAAACCATCCTGCCATGCAATTGTAACGCACACCAATTGTCAGCTCGAAAGACTGCGTGCCAGCGCCTTAGCGCATTTGTTTGTGTTGGAAGGCATAGGGGGAGAGTCTACATCAGAAGGATCCAACTCGATGAATTCAGCAGTGAAAGGTTTCCTCCTGTTCTCCCATAGCTCACGGGCATAGTTGACACCCAATGAAGAGGCATCTGTTATAGAAATAATCAAATTAATTTGTTGAGAGTGTAACCAAGAGACCATAGAGGGCTGAGGCTAGTGAAAGGCAGCCTACCGATGCCTATGTAGTGGCCAACCTGGGCATCACACCACTTGTCTGTATCCATTCCACCGTCGCAATACAGGTCACATACCTTAGGCATTTGGCAACCAATAAATGTAAAATTACTTTCAGGATTCTGCTCCGGAGTTTCTCGCTAATTTGGAATGAACTGAAGATCATAAAAGAGAGGAGCATATAGCAGACCGTAGCATAAGGAAAGGCAAAAATTTTGATGATGGCACTCTTGGCAAAGTCATATAGACGAAGATGTGGAGATTGTGGTGGCACCGCTACATTCATCTCTGCAATTACATGTAAGCAGATAACCAGCGGCGAGGTCGAGACAGAACACGGGCGGATTAGTAGAGGGACGGGTGTACATGCACACCAATGGCTTTTGCAAAAAGTTACTAGGAATCGAATAGCCAGATAGCTTGAGGTAGTTTGCGAACTCGGTTTCGCACAGCTAACAGGGAAGAGAAGGGGGGTGAGATTGGGAATACCTGCTGGGCGCTCTTCGCCGGCGAAGAGGTCGGCGAAGGCCTTGGCACCTGGTGTAGGGCGGCAGTGGCGGGAGCCCAAGCAGAACCCGATTTGGGAAGGGGGGAGCTCGATCTGGGCTGAGAGCTGTCGGGATGTCGGCGGTGAGAGAGAGGCGGCGGCTACGACGTATGGACGAGAGAGTTGCGAGGAGAACGGGAACGAGGCAAAGCGGTGAACCTTGGGCCAAATATACATGAAAATTTATACTTGCTGCCACTGTCTTTTCTCTGTAGTCTCTTCTTTCTCTTCTCACTTCTCTACTCTTCTATCTCTACCTATCCACACTAAAAGGAGATTGTGGCACCAAATTCTAGAGAAAATTGGCTACATAACATTAAAAGATTGCATATTCTATCATTAAAAATTATAATGTTACATGTTTCTACCCATTTCGGCAGCTTCTGTGTTACACACGCATAAAGTGGCAGCATAGCAGCTCCACCATAGCGGTAGGCGGTAGCATAGCAGCATGAAACTTAAATAAATAATAGTTTTAATTAGAAAAGCTAAGTTTATGTAGAAAACCTGAAACGCTGGTTTTATAGACTTTACATATTTTCGTGAGTTTAGAAAACTAATAATATTATAAAAAAGTATTACCAGAAGAATTTATGATGACACTCTCAATGAACAACTCGAAGATGAGGAGAAGATGAGCACGGATGTGAAGATGTCCACACGAAGACACAAAAGAAGCGCTAGGCGTCAACGATGTGGAGGATCCATCGCCAGAGAGATGGATCCGCTTGAAGCTCATGGCCCTCTGTCGGTTGCAGAGGAAGAGATGGATCCACGGCGCCTGCGCTACTGTCGAAATTGAAACTATTGTTCTCCTTGTCGTTTATGTTGACCAGCTGCTTGAAGTTCATGGCTCTCTGTTGGCTGCGGAGGAAGAGATGGATCCACCAGCATCTGCGCTATCGTCGTCGACGGTGGAACTATTGTTCTCCTTGTCGTTTGTGTTGACAAGATGTTTGAAGCTCATGTCCCATCATCATCTGCGGAGGAAGAGATGCCTCGTGGGCTACCACTACCGTGGGCTGCGTCGCTACGACGCAGGTGAGCGTGAGCAGGCCAGGCTGGTGTCGGTGGTGGAGCTTTAGAGTAGCCATGGATTTGTGATGTGGACATGGTCGTTTGACGGTATTGAAAAGAGGCATGAAACTATGCACAATAGTCTGACGTTAGCAAAGTTAACATAAATTGTATAGATCTATAACATTGTCATCTTTCAGTGGCATATATCGAAGAAGCAATCTTTTAATGGTGCATTATCAAACATGCAATCTTTTGATGCTAAATTAATTACATGTTATAATTTATCTACACGTATAACAACCATGTTTGTTTCCACTTCAATGAGTCTCGCTTATCTAGAATATAGACTTTTTTGAGAAGTTGCTTTCTAAAGAATCTGTTGTGGGCAAAATCGAAGTCTTTGGCAATCTTGATTATAACCATTTTTTATAATATCTCGTTTTGGAGTTGATGGCGGGCGGAAAGAAATTGAAAAATATGTTTACCTACACATAAAATGTCATGGTCATTAGTTAAATCAACATCGTTAGCCAAAAGCACATTTAGTTTTTAATGCATACAACAAACAATCATGCAACCATAGCAACAACAATTGCATCACGCAAATCACCTATGTCACTATCATATCTTATGACATTACCAACTAGCACGATATGTTGCTTGCATTACTGCTAGTGTCATGGGTATCCGACTCAAAATATACATCACTCATGGTATTGTCCCTAATAAAATTATGAAGAGCCATGCAAGCAACTATTATCTTTGATTGTTTGCTCAGAGGACAACTAGGGGTGCAAGAGAATGCACAACTTCATCATTAGCACTCTAAATGACTGCTCAATCACATTTCAAAGGAATGAATGCACATGATTAAAAACTTCTTTCGATCCTTGTGGTTGGTGGCCATGTTGCCATTCAGAAATGTGATATGTTTGTCCCTTGTACAGTGCAAAAAATCATTATATATTAGGATATCTAGAGTTCACGAGATAATTTTTTCCTACATTTTGAAAGACCAAAAGTTTAATTCAAAGCAATGGAATAAATTAGGACACAATTTGTAATAGACTGATTGTAACTGCTCGTGTACCATTAGGAGGGTGAAGAAATTGTTCTTTGTATGTGAGCAAAGTGTCCAACAGTACGCGAGTGTCATGAGTTAATTCAAGCCATCCAATGACCGTAAATGTGAACCTCATATCAAAGTCACAAACTACCATGACATTGTGTGAGGGATAGCCATGTCAACCAATATATTTAGTTTGTTCACTTGTAGGTACAATTACTGGTATAGTGGTATGTGTGTACCATCAATTGCACCAATGCAATCTTGAAAGGGAAATAGGGTTAACCTTTTCCCAGTAATTAATTTTGGTGGTTGAATGCCCAACACAAATATTGGACTAACTAGTTTGCTCTAGAGTATATGTTCTACAGGTGCATAAAGGTTCAACACAAACCAATAAAAGATTGAAAATAGGGTTCAAATACAAAGGAGCAAGAAACCGAGTGTGCCCTGGTCTGGCGCATCGGACTGTCCGGTGTGCGACCGGACAGTGCCGGTGCACCAGGTCCGTACCAGAATGAACTGGCCACTCTCGGGTTTCTCAGAGCGCGCTCCGCTATAATTCACCGGACTGTCCGGTGTGCCACCGGACTGTCCGGTGCACCAGCGGAGCAACGACTACTTCACGCAACAGTTGTCTACAAAAGCTGAAGATTCAGAGGAACAGTGCGCAACAGTGCGCGGCAGAGCAGAGCCACCCGTCAGAGGCGCACCGGACACTGCATAGTGCCTGTCCGGTGCGGCACCGGACTGTCCGGTGCCACTAGAGGACAAAGCCTCCAACGGTCAGAAGCTCCCAAACCCTAACGGTTGGGTGACGTGGCTGGCGCACCGAACAGTGTCCGGTGGCACATCGGACTGTCTGGTGCGCCCATCGACAGCAGTCTGCCCCAACGGTCATTTGGTGGTTGAGGACTATAAATACCCCCCAACCACCACCACTCCAAGCATCCAAGTTTCCAGCACTTCACATTCAATACAAGAGCTAGTGCATTCATTCCTAGACACAATTCAAAAGAATCAAAGCCTCTCCAAGTCTCAAATTCACTCTAAACACCTAGTAACTAGAGAGAGTGTTTTGTTCGTGTTCTTTGTGCTCTTGTTGCTTGGATCGCTTTCTTCCTTCCTCATTCTTGTTCTCAAAGTGACTTGTAATCAAAGCAAGAGACACCAAATGTGTGGTGGTCCTTGTAGGGCCTAAGTGACCCGTTTGATTAAGGAGAAAGCTGACTCGGTCTAGGTGACCGTTTGAGAGAGGGAAAGGGTTGAAAGAGACCCAGTCTTTGTGACCACCTCAACGGGGACTAGGTTCTTTAGAACCGAACCTCGATAAAACAAATCATTGTGTTCATCCGCTTTATTTCTTGGTTGATTTGTTTTCCCCTCTCTTTCGGACTTGGATTTAATTCTAACGCTAACCCCAGCTTGTAGTGTGTGCTTAAGTTTATAATTTTCAGATTCCGCCTATTCACCCCCCCTCTAGGCGACTTTCAAATCTTTAAAATGAGACCAAAACTTTGCTTCTAGTAGCCTGGGAGAATTGTACCAAATCGTTGATCTTTAGGCCTAACAATGTCAACAACCAACCTCATGATATATTTTAGAATAGCTGTAAACTTCATGCTATCAGTTTTTAGTGAGTGACCAAACTTATTTTTGATCTATCTAAAAGATTGAGGTGCACCACATGCCCACAAAACATACCTAATGCTTCTTTGCTGCACATCCTTGATTTCAAGCTATAATTGCTTATAATGTATCATGAAGGTGTAGGAAAACTGACCTTCTCATCTTAAACATGTCATAGCACTCAATTGGTGTTTGAAGTTAAATTTCTATTCGCTGGATTCCGATCGCTGAATTTATACCATAAGAATTGGATTTTTATGTCACTTAGTCCCATACATTCCAAAGCAACAATAGCCACCATAAAAGTCTTCATTAGAATCACTGACATACTCATTCTCCCTTAAAGCAGTAGAAATACTCATCATAAAAAATAAACAAATTGCAACATGCAAAAAGGCCATATATTAAGAAAAAATTTAAAACTGATTTTGCATCTCTCATGCATAGAATGCCACACACCAAAAAGATGAAAATGGTCTCTTACATACTGAATACATATAGTCACAAACGTTCAGAAGTAAATGATAAATGGTCTCAAACATAGAGTAGGAAACAAAACAACACTAATGGGTATTCTTATCCTCCCATGCCATTCTAAGTCTATTTAATCTACCATTTGATGTCTCCAAAGTAATGAACACATCACGAATGCCTTTCTTTTTCAAAAGTTGTGTAGCATAGTAGTGTTCACCACTCCCTTCCTTAGCCCCATCATTAATAACTTGGTCTAACATATTAGCAATTTCATCTCTCACATGATCAACTATTGGTGAAGTGGTTGAATGTTTGATGATCTGGGCCTTCATCTCATATGCCACCACAAAATGTTTGATGCAATGATATTTAAAATTATTATTCTTTCCTTAGGAACAAGGAGCTAGCCTCTTCCTAGAACTAGGGGGTGACATTTGCACCACGTTCCCCCTCGCCATCATTGTCCCCCTCAAGTTAAACATCACCACTTGTAGGAATGAATGGAGTCTCATTTGTAACACTAATAGCATCAAACATGATCCTCATTCTTAAGTGGCGAATCTCTAAAAGTTATACGGCTAGGCGTAACCTAAAACTAGAGCACATGCATATCCCATTACTTAATTTATTTTAGGAAATAAATTGTGTGCATGAATTATAAAAAAATAGGATGTTTACTCACTTCACTTTGTTCTGTCCACCATTCATCACTAGCAACGATACATCCTATTGGAGGACCCCACCCCAAACCAGCAAATATAATGTTCAGTCTTCTACTATGTATATTTCTTTTTAGGACATTCCACATCTTCTTCATTTGGCCTTCATCATATGGCCTTTGGTACACTCAAACAATTTCCTTACAAGATTTGCATATCTCACACTATTCAAGCATTGTTGTGGCCTATTATGAGCAAGGACTTCTTCCACACATATATCATTGAAAGCCTTATCAATAAAAATATCATATTCTGCTTGGACTTTGCTCCCTTCATCTGAAATTTTCAGGCTACTTCGGTACAATACCACTAGGGATGGTAGAAATATGCGCTCAAGACTAAACTTAGCAATAGGCGTAGCGTCGGCGTGAATTCGTGAGGGGTGTAGGGTAGAGCTGGACAAATAAACCCATAACCCAAAACCCGAACCTAAAATACCTGAAACCCGAATTTCTTTCGAGAATTTTGGATAGCAACATGTAAAACTGAAAGGGAAATGTGCCTTTGGGCCATTTCTATAATGTTTTGGCGATTAAGTGTTCAA
The DNA here is from genome assembly GCA_029449295.1 of Zea luxurians. Classification (NCBI taxonomy): domain Eukaryota; kingdom Viridiplantae; phylum Streptophyta; class Magnoliopsida; order Poales; family Poaceae; genus Zea; species Zea luxurians. Next base: position 18,908,199 of record JAOPSE010000052.1, on the reverse strand, counting down.
CACATATTAAGTGAGTTGATTATGTGCCAAACAAGCAAGAAGTGCAAATCATGTAACAAGGTATGTTTCTAGACTTAGTACATTGTTTTGAGTACTAACATATATTGTCTAAGTGCTAGAAACAGAGAAAAGAAGAGAAGAAAAGAAATGCAAAAGACTTGGCTTGGTACAGCCAAAGTCCTGCTCGGCTTGGCACACCGGACTGTCCGGTGGTGCACCGGACAGTGTCCGGTGCGCTAGGCCAGCCTCCGGTGAACAGGCCACTCTCGGGAAAAATCGGCGGCGTACGGCTATAATTCAACGAACTGACCGGTGATACACCGAACTGTCCAGTGAGCTAACAGCCGCCAGCGCAACGGCCGGCCGCGCAATCCACCGGCGACGCGTGGCCCGCGCCAACGGTCGGCAGGGGGCACCGGACTGTCCGGTGTGCATCGGACAGCGTCCGGTGTGCATCGGACAGTGTCCGGTGTGCCAACTGCCACGAATCTGCAACGGTCGTCTGCGCCAGAATAGGAAAGAGATCGACACCGGACCATCTACAGTGACTGTCCGGTGGCGCACCGGACTGTCCGGTGTGCCACCCGACAGAAGGCAACTTTGGCCTTCCTTGTTGGTCTCCAACGGCTCCTAGCTGCCTTGGGACTATAAAAGGGACCCCTAGGCGCATGGAGGAGTCACCCAAGCTTACAAGAAACATTCTAAGACTCCAAGACTCCAACTTCGCGCATTTGATTCTTTGAGATAGTGACTTGAGCTCCATTTGAGTTGAGAACTCCGTGCGTTGTGTTTTGAGCTCGAGTTGTGACTTGTGTGCGTGATTGTGTTGTGATTTGAGTCTTGTGTGCGTTGCTCTCCCCTCCCTTACTTCTATGCTTCTTTTGTGATCATCATTGTAAGGGTGTGAGGCTCCAAGTTGTGGAGATTCCTCGCAAACGGGGGAAAAGACTAAGGAAGAAAGCCGTGGTATTCAAGTTGATCATTGGATCACTTGAAAGGGGTTGAGTGCAACCCTCATCCATTAGGACGCCACAACGTGGAAGTAGGCAAGTTTCACTTGGCCGAACCACGGGATAAAAATCACGTGTCCCTTGTGTTACTCCTCTCTGTGATTAATTGTGTTCGCAAGAGATCGCTTCAAGCCACTTAGCCGCACTAACACTTATAACCAAGTTTTGTGGCTATTAGTGGTTGAATTTTACAGGATCACCTATTCACCCCCCTCTAGGTGCTCTCAATTGGTATCGGAGCTGTTCTCTTCATGTAAGGGACTAATCGCCCGAAGAGATAGATCCTAAGGGAAAGGGGATGGTGGTCAACGACAAGGAAAAGGAGTCCTTCCTCAACGAGCCTAGAGATGACAAGCCAACCGACTCAGGCTCGAGTCATAAGAAAAGAGATGGAAAGAAGAAGAGGCGTATCAAGAAGATCATCTACTACGACAGTGATGCCTCGTCTTCTTCACCACACAACGATGACGACTCCTCTTCAAAGAAGAAAACGGTTAATCAAAATTATTCATTTGATTATTCTCGCATTCCTTTCAATTCCAATGCTCATTTGCTTTCAATTCCTCTTGGTAAACCTCCACACTTTGATGAAGAGGACTACTCTTTTTGGAGTCACAAAATGTGTAGTCACTTATTTTCTCTCCATCCTAGTATTTGGGAGATAGTTGAAAATGGAATGCATTTCGACCGTATCGATAACCCTGTGTTTATTAATGAGCAAATTCATAAGAATGCACAAGCTACCACTGTTTTGCTAGCATCTTTATGCAGGGATGAATACAACAAGGTGAGCGGCTTGGACAACGCCAAGCAAATTTGGGATACCCTCAAGATATCACATGAGGGAAACGACGCCACCATGATCACCAAAATGGAGTTGGTGGAAGGCAAACTGGGAAGATTCGCGATGATCAGGGGAAAGGAGCCAACACAAACATACAACAGGCTCAAGACCCTGGTCAACAAAATTAGGAGTTATGGAAGCACAAGATGGATGGACCACAATGTCGTCCGACTAATGCTAAGGTCGTTTACGGTAATTGACCCCCATCTTGTCAACCTTATTCGTGAGAATCCCAGGTACACCAAGATGATGCCCGAGGAGATACTTGGGAAGTTTGTGAACGGGCGCATGATGGTGAAGGAGGCTCGATATGTGGACGATGCTCTAAACGGTCCACTACCCGTCCACGAGCCTCAAACCGTTGCCCTCAAAGCAACCAGCAGCAGGGAGACGCTACCAAGCAAGGTGGCACAAGTGGAGGCCGCTGGCCTCAACGAAGATGAAATGACACTTATTATCAAGCGCTTCAAGACCACATTAAAAGGACGCAAGGAGTATCCCAACAAGAATAAGACAAGGGGAAAACGCTCTTGCTTCAAATGCGATAAGACTGGTCATTTTATTGCTCAATGTCCCGATAATAAAAATGACCAGGGGGAAGAAAGACATGGGAAGAAGGAGAAGAAGAAAAGCTATAGGAAGGCAAAAGGCGAGGCTCACCTTGGCAAAGAATGGGATTCGGACTGCTCTTCATCCGACTCCAACAATGAAGGACTGGCAGCCTCGGCCTTCAACAAGTCCTCTCTCTTCCCCAACAAACGACATACTTGCCTCATGGCCAAGGAAAAGAAGGTAAGTGTTCGAGATACCCCGAAGTACACTACTTCTAGCGATGATGATTCTAGTGATGACGAAGTAGATTATACTGATTTATTTAAGAGTTTAGATATAACTAAAGTAGATAAAATCAATGAGTTAATTGATGCTTTAAATGAATAAGATAGACTACTAGAGAAGCAAGAGGATATTTTATATGAGGAGCATGATAAGTTTGTTAGTGTGCAAAAATCTCTTGCTTTAGAAACTAAGAGAAATGAAATGCTATCTTCTGAGTTATCTGCTTGCCATGAATCTATCTCTAGTTTAAAAATTTTGAATGATGATTTAAATGCTAAGCTAGAGGTAGCTAATAAATTTAGTTCATGTGTAGAACATGTTGTAATTTGCAATAGATGCAAGGATTTTGATATTGATGCTTGTGATAAACATCTTGCGTCTATTACCAAATTAAATGATGAGGTGGCAAGTCTTAATGCTCAACTTAAGACTTGCAAGGTTGATTTTGATAAGTTAAAATTTGCTAGGGATGCCTACACCGTTGGTAGACACCCCTCAATTAAGGATGGACTTAGCTTTCGAAAGGAAGCCAAGAACTTAACAAGCCAAAGGGCTCCCATTCCCAACAAGGAGAAAGGAAAGGCCCCTATGGCTAATAGTACTCAAAGAAATCATGCTTTCATTTATAATGATAGAAAATTTTCTAGAAATGCTCATTATAATAGGAGTTATGATGCGTTTAATTCACATGCTATGTTTGATTCTAGCTCTACTTTTGTGCATGGTAGAAAAGGTAATGTTGCTCATCATGTGCCTAGGAAAATGTGCAATGAATCTACTATCATTTGCCATGCTTGCAATACTTCATTTGCTCTTTTATGTAAGAAGGAAAAGTAGTTGCTAGACAGTTGGGATCCAAATGCAAGGGAGATAAGACTTGTATTTGGGTTCCAAAGGCTATTGTGACTAACCTTGTAGGACCCAACAAGAGTTGGGTACCTAAAACCCAAGTGTAAATTGCCTTACAGGTTTATGCATCCGGGGGCTCAAGCTGGATTATCGACAGCAGATGCACAAACCACATGACGGGGGAGAAGAAGATGTTCACCTCCTACGTCAAGAACAAGGATTCCTAGGATACGATCATCTTTGGAGATGGGAACCAAGGCAAGGTCAAAGGCTTGGGCAAGATAGCCATCACCAACGAGCACTCCATTTCAAACGTATTTCTAGTAGAGTCGCTTGGTTATAACCTCCTATCTGTAAGTCAATTGTGCCACATGGGCTACAATTATTTGTTTACAAATGTTGATGTTTCTGTCTTTAGAAGGAGTGATGGTTCATTAGCGTTTAAGGGTGCATTAGACGACAAACTCTACTTAGTTGATTTTTTGAAAGAGGAGGCCGATCTAGATGCATGCTTAATAGCTAATACTAGCATGGGCTGGCTGTGGCATCGCCGTCTAGCACATGTTGGGATGAAGAACCTTCACAAACTTCTGAAGGGAGAACATGTGTTAGGACTAACAAATGTATGTTTCGAGAAAGATAGACCTTGTGCAGCTTGTCAGGCAGGAAAATAGGTGGGGAGCACTCATCACAGCAAGAATGTGATGACAACATCAAGACCACTGGAGGTACTACATATGGACCTCTTCGGACCCGTTGCCTACCTTAGCATCGGGGGAAGTAAGTATGGTCTTGTTATTGTTGATGATTTTTCCCGCTTCACTTGGGTGTTCTTTTTGCAGGATAAAACAGAAACCCAAGGGACCCTAAAGGGTTTTTTGAGGAGGGCTCAAAATGAATTTGAGCTCAAGGTAAAAAAGATAAGAAGCGACAACGGGTCCGAGTTCAAGAATCTGCAAGTGGAGGAGTATCTTGAGGAGGAAGGCATCAAGCACGAGTTCTCTGCTCCCTACACACCACAGCAAAACGGTGTGGTAGAGAGGAAGAACAGGACGCTCATCGACATGGCGAGGATGATGCTTGGAGAGTTCAATACACCCGAGCGGTTTTGGTCAGAAGCTGTGAACACAGCTTGCCACGCCATAAACCGGCTCTACCTACGTCGCCTGCTCAAGAAGACCTCATACGAACTTCTTACCGGTAACAAACCCAATGTCTCATACTTTCGTGTATTTGGAAGCAAATGTTACATTCTAGTGAAGAAAGGTAGAAATTCTAAATTTGCTCCCAAGGCAGTAGAAGGGTTTTTACTAGGGTATGACTCAAATACAAGGGCGTATAGAGTCTTCAACAAATCATCGGGTTTGGTTGAAGTCTCTAGCGACATTGTATTTGATGAGACTAATGGCTCTTTAAGAGAGCAAGTTGATCTTGATGATGTAGATGAAGATGATGTTCCAATGGTCGCAATACGCACGATGGCGATTGGAGATGTGCAACCACAGGAACAACTGGAGCAAGATCAGCCTTCTTCCTCAACTATGGTGCATCCCCCAACTCAAGATGATGGATAGGTTCCTCAAGAAGAAGCGCGTGATCAAGGGGGAGCACAAGAAGAACAAGTTATGGAGGAAGAAGCACCACTGGCCCCTCTAACTCAAGTCCGAGCGACGACCCAACAATATCACCGCTCATGTTTAGCTAATTTTTGTGAGCATTACTCGTTTGTCTCTTCTATTGAGCCTTTCAGGGTAGAAGAGGCCTTGCAAGATCTGGACTAGGTGTTGGCCATGCAGGAAGAGCTCAACAACTTCAAGAAGAATGAAGTTTGGAGCCTGGTGCCACGTCTCAAGCAAAATGTTGTGGGAACCAAGTGGGTGTTCCGCAACAAGCAAGACGAGCACGGGGTGGTGACATGAAACAAGGCTTGACTTGTGGCAAAAGGTTATGCCCAAGTCATAGGTTTGGATTTTGAGGAGACTTTTGCTCCTGTGGCTAGGCTAGAGTCTATTCGAATATTGTTAGCCTATGCCGTTCACCACTCTTTCAGGTTGTTTCAAATGGATGTGAAGAGTGCTTTCCTCAACGGGCCAATCAAGGAGGAGGTATACGTGGAACAACCCCCTGGCTTTGAGGATGACAGGTATCCCGACCACGTTTTTAAGCTCTCTAAGGCTCTCTATGGACTTAAGCAATCCCCAAGAGCATGGTATGAATGCCTTAGAGATTTCTTAATTGCTAATGCTTTCAAGGTTGGGAAAGCCAATCCCACTCTTTTCACTAAGACTTGTGATGGTGATCTTTTTGTGTGCCAAATTTATGTTGATGACATAATATTTGGTTCTACTAACCAAAAGTCTTGTGAGGAGTTTAGTAGGGTGATGACTCAAAAGTTTGAGATGTCGATGATGGGCGAGTTGAACTACTTCCTTGGGTTCCAAGTGAGACAACTCAAGGACGAGACCTTCGTCTCCCAAACAAAGTACACTCAATATCTTCTCAAGAGGATTGGGATGAAGGACGCCAAGCCCGCGAAGACACTGATGGGAACCGACGGACATGTCGACCTCAACAAAGGAGGTAAGTTCGTTGATCAAAAGGCATACCGGTCTATGATAGGGTCATTACTTTATTTATGTGCTAGTAGACCGGATATTATGCTTAGCGTATGCATGTGTGCTAGATTTCAATCCGACCCAAGGGAATGTCACCTTGTGGCTGTTAAGCGGATTCTTAGATATTTAGTTGCTATGCCTTGCTCCGGGATCTGGTATCCAAAGGGGTCTACCTTTGACTTAATTGGATATTCAGACTTTGATTATGCTGGATGCAAGGTAGATAGGAAGAGTACATCAGGGACGTGCCAATTCATAGGAAGGTCCCTGGTGTCGTGGAGCTCAAAGAAACAAACATCCGTTGCCCTATCCACCGCTGAGGCCGAGTATGTTGCCGCAGGACAGTGTTGCGCGCAACTACTTTGGATGAGGCAAACCCTCCGGGACTTTGGCTACAATCTGAGCAAAGTCTCACTCCTATGTGACAATGAGAGTGCAATTCACATGGCGGATAATCCTGTTGAACACAGCCACACTAAGCACATAGACATCCGACATCACTTTCTGAGAGACCACCAGTAAAAGGGAGATATCGAGGTGTTCCATATTAGCACCGAGAACCAGCTAGCCGATATCTTTACCAAGCCATTAGATGAGAAAACCTTTTGCAGGTTGCGTAGTGAGCTAAATGTCTTAGATTCGTGTAACTTGGATTGATCTATAACATACATGTGTTTTATGCCTTTGATCATGTTACTTATACATTTATGCAATTTGTTGCTTATTTATGGTGCTCAAGTTGTGCAAGGGATCCCCGGACCTCACAAGTCCATGTGTGAATGATGCACATATTTAGGGGGAGAAGTGCTACAACTTGACCCTTTGAGACTAATCCTTGTGTTTGAGTTACTTGATGTAGTCTCAAAGGTGCATTGAAAGGGAAAGGTGAACTTGGAGCATGCAAAGACTTCCACTGCACTCCGGTATTAGTGTACTCACCTCCAAGTTCATTCTTATGCTCTTATTGCCTTTTGCTCTTAATTGACAATTTTTGGTGAGGCAATGGGGTTAAAGGGCCAAAAATGATCCTATTTTGGTGCTTAATGCCAAAGGGGGAGAAATTAAGGCCAAAGCAAATGGATCAGCTGTAGGAAACGGGTGACGCCTAAGAGGGGGGGTGAATTAGGACTTCTAAAACTTTTACTAAACTAGGCCACAATTAAATCCCTAGAGCAAAACCTATGCAAATAATCAAACTAGAAGGTGCAAACTAGGTTTTGTCTATGTGTTGCTATCTCTACCGCAATGGATAAGTTTCAATCTACACTAAATAAGTATGTATACAAGATTGAAACTTAAATGCTTAATATAAATGCGGAAACTTAAAGAGTAAAGTAGAGAAGCAAACTCTCATGGATGACGCCAGTATTTTTACCGAGGTATCCGGAACCACGCAAGGTCCTGACCAATCCTCGTTGGTGCCCCTACGCAAATGGAAGCCCACGCGAGGGCCAAGCACCACGGTCGAGTAACTCCGTAGAGAACCGCGGGCCTTCTCCACGCGCAAGTGGTGCTCTGCTTCCGGCTCCTCTCGGACGCTCCCCACCGTCTCCACTATCAAGCTTCCGGCCAAAACGCCGCGGGCCTCGTTCCCTCCGGTACACGGTGGCGGCCGTGACACAAACGCGGTTGTCACGGTCTCGCAAGACTCTCGCCCTACTCGGTACAATTACAACGACTCACGCAAGAGCCGAGGGGTTGTGTGGTTTGTCTAAACTCACTCAACTAACTAGGCTTGACCTAGAGCAAGCGCTAAAGCGGTCTAACTAACCTAAGCACTTCGCAAAGCACCTATGCTAATCACCGAGTGATTCTATTAAGCACTTGGGTGTTTGATCTCTTGGAAATGTGCAATATATGCCTTGGTATGTTGCTTGAGCTCCCACACCTTCAAATGGCCGGTTGGGTGAAGTATATATAGGCCCCAACTCCAAAATAGCCGTTGGAGAAAAGCTGTAGTTCTCTGCGGCACACCGAACAGTCCGGTGGTGCATCAGACAGCACACTGTAGCCTGTCCGGTGCGCCTAGCCGTTGCCCTGTCAGAGCAGGTGACCATTGGTGCCGCAGGCTTTTCAACACCGGACAGTCTGGTGCTCACACCGGACAGTCCGGTGGTATTCTCTCCAGGTGCCACCTGGAACTAGCCGTTGGGCTGAGATTCCCTGGTGCACTGGACAGTCCGGCGTGTGGGCACCGGACAGTCCGGTGCTCCTTGCACAGACAGTCCGTAGCAGCACACTTGGACTTTTCTTGGATCTTCTTAATGTCTTCTTTTGAGGTATTGCTTTCCTCAATTCCTTAGTCCAAGTAAATCTTGCATCCTGTGAACTACAAACACAGACACTAGAAAACTTATTAGTTCACGGATTGTATCGTTCATCAAACACCAAAACTCAATTAGCCAAATGGCCCAGGGTCCATTTTCCTTACAATCTCCCCCTTTTTGGTGATTGATGACAACACAACCAAAGCAAGCAAATAATAAAAGTATTTGAATGAAAATATGCAATCTACTTGCTAGGATGCATGTTTGTCCCCACAATGTGATATTATGGACTTAAGCCTCCCCTTAACTCCATAATTCACTTACTTCCTATTTTAGGACCAAATCACCAAAACTACTTGAAATACCATTTGTAGATATAAAATTTTAAATTTGTGGTGTTTGGTGTTTGATAAGTTTTCATTGCTTTGGTCCCTAAACTTCTCCCCCTTTGGCATCAACCACCGAAAAGGAAGACATTAAAAGCATGTAGGAAGTAAATAAAAGCTTGTCCTTAAAAGATTACTCCCCCTAAGTGAGTGTTCTCCTTTAGAAAGGGTTTTCTCCCCCTTTAGAGATGAAGAAAATCTCCCCCTAACAGAGATCTTAGGAAAAAGCATGTGAAAATTAGAGGTGCAAGACATAATTTGAAAAGACTAACTTCCCTTATGCATAGGTAACAGAATATGAGTTAACTACTTATGCATTTTTAGCAACATGGAAGCATATGATATGAAATAGTCTAATCAAATATTGGAGAAGACATGTAAATGATACTAGATGTAGTCTCAAAATATACCAATTGAAAGTCAATGGCGAGCTTGAGAGACATGAGAGTTCTTGGAGATTTTGCAGTGGAAGATTGTTGTCTTTCTCCGGGGACCTCATTTTCCTTACAATGAGACTATCACATGAAATAGACTTGAAAAGGTGTTAGTCTCAAAGTATTGGATTATAGAGTAACCTCCCCCTGAAGGTGTGCATACAAGTTTTGAATACTTGTAGGAGACATGCACTTTGATTTGATATCAAGAAGGGTAGATTATCTATAATCTGAACTTTGGCACATATAAGTTAAATGATACAACTTGTAGAAATCAAAATTTTCAATTGATGCATCATTTACTATGGAGTGATATAGAAGCTATGTGCCGTGCTTTTAACTAAACATTTTAAACCATGTAGGTTTGCTTAAGTATATGAATTGAAAGCAAGCAATCCTACCATGTGATTTACTTAGTATGCATAATTTTAAACAAAAGTAAATAACAAATGTAATACTAGGCAAGAAAGATAAACTAGATAAAAGGTAAATAGATACGCATATCTAAAAACAAGAGATACAATAAATCTAGTTACCTTAGTCATGGGTGGGAAATTTGGGTCCAAAATTTTCACTAACCTACTTGGCAAATAATCTTGATCCAAAATGATGTATCCCATGATATACATCCCAACTTTGCCAAGTCTCCAAATTTCCCGAAGACCTTCGGTCCACTCACTTCCCTTTCGGGATCCAAACCTTCTTGGTGCTTTTCATGGTTGAAATTATTTCCTTTGGCACCCAGATGCGTTTGGCCCCCTTTCCTTTGTTGGCCTTGATTGCTATCACCTTTCCATTCTTTTTCTTCTTGATCAAGTATGGTGTAGCATCCTTTTTATTCACCTTTTTGATGTAGGTGTTGGAGATTTTGCTTGATGGCTTTTGCTTGAGCTTTTGCCCTTGTTTATCCCCGGTCATCGCCTTGCATTGGAAAGACTTGTGGCCTTCCATGTGGCATAGCCTACAAATCACAGTTTCTCCCTCTACAGGCTTGTTCACTCCCGCAGTGGTGTTATCCTGTGGAGGTCGGATTTGTTTGGCTTTGCCTTTCTTATCATACAAAGCCTTACCAAGGCGAGTCACTTCTTGCTTTAATTGTTCATTTTCCTTTGCAACCTCATCCGAACATGTCTCTACAACAATATTCTCAACAATGACTTGGTTGCAGGGGTTAGAATCATCAAATAAATCAAAGTAGGAAGTAGAAGCATCTTTTTTAATTATTTCAGGTATTTCAACTAAAGATGCTGCTGGGGTGCTACCAATGTTTTCTAGCTTAGTAGTTAGCTCATTATTGTGTATGCTAAGAATTTCCATTTTCTCTAGAAAATTTTCAATAGCTTCTTGGGAGCTAGCTAACTTAGCCTTAAGTTTTTCATTCTTTTTAATAAGGCTATCATCGGTAGCAGTGGATGGAGCACTAGATTCTAATAGCTCAATTTTAGTTGATAGCTCACTATTTAAGTTTGCAAAAGTTTCAAATTTTTCTAGCAAACCTTTGTAATCATTTTGAGAGCTAACCAACTTATTTTTCAAGGTTTTAAGTTGAGCTTTTTGTTTAGTGCAAACATCCTGAAAAATTTTTACGGCTTCCGCAAGCTCATCTACAGAGGGCTTTCCCTCACCTTCATCATCACTACTACTTTCATCACTAAAGGATGGAATGCTTTTGTTACCTCTTGCCATAAGGCATTTGTGTGATGACCGTGATGAGCATGATGAGGACCAGTGGCTGCGCGTCCTTGGAGGTTCATCTTCACTTGAAGAATCATCCCAAGTTCTAACACTTGTTAGCGTCTTGCCTTTGCTCCTCTCCTTTTTGGGTTTGACCATATTTGGACAGTTGTCCCTGAAGTGGCCCTTCTCCCCACATGCGAAGCATCCTCTCTTCCTTTGCTTTTTCCTGTCAATGTTAAAGAGAAGATCCTCGACCTGCAGGGGCACACCCATTAGATTAATCTTGCGGATCATCCTCATTACCTTTCCGATGCGTCGGATTGTTTCTTTGTCATCGGAGGATGATGTGCATGGTTGATTATCTTCATCATCATCACTTTCTTCTTCTTCCTCTTCTTCACTTGAGGAACTTGGAGTGGGAGCCTTCTTTTTGCCCTTCCTTTCATCACATGCAAAAGCATATGGCCTTGAGGAAGTTGGGTCCTCTCCCCGACACATTTTTCGCGACATCTCAAAAGCCATGATTTTTCCAATCACAATGGTCGGGGTCATGTTGCTCAAGTCCTCCATGTTGTGAAGGATGGTGATGATGCTCCCATATCTTTGTTGTGGTAGCAGGGAGATAATCTTCCTCACAATGTCCGCATCACCTAGCTTATTAATGCCAATAGAATTGAGCTCATTGATAATTAGATTCAAACGAGAATACATGTCTCTAACAAGCTCATCATCTTTCATAGCAAAAGAATTATACTCATTCAATAATAGGCAATGTTTTTGCTCACGGACATTGGATGTGCCGTCATGGAGCTCATGCAATTTTAGCCAAATCTCATTAGCAGTTTTCAAGGTAAATACTTGATTAAAAATATCCATGCTAAGAGATTCATACAAGCAATTTTTGGCTCTAGCATTTAAATGAATTTCTTTTTCCTCACTCGTGGTGGGTTTCTCGGGATTCTTGAGGGGTTTCATCCCATCACGAGTGACTCTCCAAACACCTAGATCAACGACCTCTAGGTAACAAGCCATTCTAGCACTATAATATGGGAAGTTAGTGCCGTCGAAGTGTGGTGTCCTATGGGTATCCATCCCTTCCTCTAAAAAGCGTCGGCTCTTTTAGCGGTGAAGCTAAAGCATTTCAAATGAGCCAAACCGGGCTCTGATACCACTTGTAGGAAATGGGTGACGCCTATGAGGGGGGGGGTGAATTAGGACTTCTAAAACTTTTACTAAACTAGGCCACAATTAAATTCCTAGAGCAAAACCTATACAAATAATCAAACTAGAAGGTACAAACTAGGTTTTGTCTATGTGTTGCTATCTCTACCACAATGGCTAAGTTTCAATCTACACTAAATAAGTATGTATACAAGTGTTGGGATTATGCTTCATCGCCGAAGGTCTTGAAGGGAGAAACAACTTCGGCTGAAGCTGTCCGCATGTGATGACCGAAGGTTCCTCTTCATGAAGCTTCGGAATTACAAACCGACTTAAGAATAGAATGACCATTTAGTCCATAAATGTTTGAGTCGTTGTTGTAATTCCTTATGAGGGGCATGGTTGTAATTCCTCCCAGGCTGTGTCCCGTGCCTATAAATAGTGAACAGTATTCCTTTACTGTTCACGCATTTTTCCTGTAATTGCAATCGCATCATTCGGGAATCAATCTTTGTCAAGACAGAGGTATAATTGTATCCAATGTTGTAGTACATTAAATTGATATAGCATGAAAGTAATGTTGCTCGTTTATAATTTATTTACCTTTGACATTTCATATTTTATATTGTTTTATACAATCTATTAGAATTCAATTACGAAGATTCAACCTTCGTAATCGTATTGACTTTAACCTTCGTCCAAGGTTCATTAGTCCTTAAGGGAATAATGTTTCGTTGGACGAAGGGCATTAACATTTAACATTTTATGTTGCCTTGTTCTTAATTCATAGCATTTGAGAACAAGTCCCCAACAACAAGATTGAAACTTAATTTCTTAATATAAATGCGGAAACTTAAAGAGTAAAGTAGAGAAGCAAACTCTCATGGATGACGCCGGTATTTTTACCGAGGTATCCGGAACCACACAAGGTCCCGACTAATCCTCGTTGGTGCCCCTACCCAAAGGGAAGCCCACGTGAGGGCCAAGCACCACGGTCGAGTAACTCCGTAGAGATCCACGGGCCTTCTCCACGCGCAAGTGGTGCTCCGCTTCCGGCTCCTCTCGGACGCTCCCCGCCGTCTCCACTATCGAGCTTCCGTCCGAAACGCCACGCGCCTCGTTCCCTCCGGTACACGGTGGCGGCCGTGACACAAACGCGGTTGTCACGGTCTCGCAAGACTCTCGCCCCACTCGGTACAATTACAACGACTCACGCAAGAGCCGAAGGATTGTGTGGTTTGTCTAAACTCACTCAACTAACTAGGGTTGACCTAGAGCAAGCGCTAAAGCGGTCTAACTAACCTAAGCACTTCGCAAAGCACCTACGCTAATCACCGAGTGATTCTATTAAGCACTTGGGTGTTTGAGCTCTTAGAAATGTGCACTATATGCCTTGGTATGTTGCTTGGGCTCCCACACCTTCAAATGGCCGGTTGGGTGAAGTATATATAGGCCCAACTCCAAAATAGCCGTTGGAGAAAAGCTACAGTTCTCTGCGGCACACCGGATAGTTCGGTGGTGCACCGGACAGCACACTGTAGCCTGTCCGGTGCGCCTAGCCGTTGCCCTGTCATAGCAGGTGACCGTTGGTGCCGCAGGCTTTTCAACACCGGACAGTCTGGTGCTCACACCGGACAGTCCGGTGGTCTTCTCTCCAGGTGCCACTTGGAACTAGCCGGTGGGCTAAGATTCCCTGGTGCACCAGACAGTCCGGCGTGTGGGCACCAGACAGTCCGGTGTGCCACCGGACAGTCCGGTGCTCCTCGCACAGACAGTCCGCAGCAGCACACTTGGACTTTTCTTGGATCTTCTTAATGTCTTCTTTTGAGGTGTTGCTTTCCTCAATTCCTTAGTCCAAGTAAATCTTGCATCCTGTGAACTACAAATACAAACACTAGAAAACTTATTAGTTCACGGATTGTATTGTTCATCAAACACCAAAACTCAATTAGCCAAATGGCCCGGGGTCCATTTTCCTTACATCAGCTACCACTTGAGAATTTTGAAAATAGTAGAGTTAGAATTTTTGATTTGTCCAAAATACTCTTATTGCAAAATTTGGTCTCTTGTGGGGGAGAATTTATGATTATGGGAAAAAGGGGGAGTTTTTGGCTCTTGATAAATTTTTCCATTGGAATATCTCTCCTTGTACCCAAACAAGTGAGTTTGACTTAGAGATAGGAAAATGAATTTGATTTACAAAAACAAACCAAGTGGTGGCAAAGAATGATCCAAATATGCCAAATTAGAGTCAAAAACAATTTGGTCCTTATTTGCATCGATGTTGCACTTATTTGTGTTGCTTTTTGATGTGTTGGCATAAATCACCAAAAAGGGGGAGATTGAAAGGGAAATGTGCCTTTGGGCCATTTCTATAATGTTTTGGTGATTAAGTGTCCAACACATATTAAGTGAGTTGATTATGTGCCAAACAAGCAAGAAGTGCAAATCATGTAACAAGGTATGTTTCTAGACTTAGTACATTGTTTTGAGTACTAACATATATTGTCTAAGTGCTAGAAACAGAGAAAAGAAGAGAAGAAAAGAAATGCAAAAGACTTGGCTTGGTACAGCCAAAGTCCTGCTCGGCTTGGCACACCGGACTGTCCGGTGGTCCGGTGCACCAGGCCAGCCTCCGGTGAACAGGCCACTCTCGGGAAAAATCGGCGGCGTACGACTATAATTCACCGGACTGTCTGGTGGTGCACCGGACTGTCCGGTGAGCCAACGGTCGCCAGCGCAACGGTCGGCCGCGCAATCCGTGTGCGATGTGTGGCCCGCGCCAACGGTCGGCAGGGGGCACCGGACTGTCCGGTGTGCACCGAACAGTGTCCGGTGCGCTAACTGCCCCGAATCTGCAACGGTCGTCTGCGCCAGAATAGGAAAGAGATCGGCACCGGAACGTCTACAGTGACTGTCCGGTGGCGCACAGGACTGTCCGGTGCGCCACCTGACAGAAGGCAACTTTGGCCTTCCTTATTGGTCTCCAACCCATCCTAGCTGCCTTGGGGCTATAAAAGGGACCCCTAGGCACATGGAGGAGTCACCCAAGCTTACAAGAAACATTCTAAGACTCCAAGACTCCAACTTCGCGCATTTAATTCTTTGAGATAGTGACTTGAGCTCCATTTGAGTTGAGAACTCCATGCGTTGTGTTTTGAACTCGAGTGTGACTTGTGTGCGTGATTGTGTTGTGATTTGAGTCTTGTGTGCGTTGCTCTCCCCTCCCTTACTTCTATGCTTCTTTTGTGATCATCATTGTAAGGGCGAGAGGCTCCAAGTTGTGGAGATTCCTCGCAAATGGGGGGAAAAGACTAAGGAAGAAAGCCGTGGTATTCAAGTTGATCATTGGATCACTTGAAAGGGGTTGAGTGCAACCCTCGTCCATTGGGACGCCACAACGTGGAAGTAGGCAAGTTTCACTTGGCCAAACCACGGGATAAAAATCGCCTGTCTCTTGTGTTACTCCTCTCTATGATTAATTGTGTTCGCAAGAGATCGCTTCAAGCCACTTAGCCGCACTAACACTTATAACCAAGTTTTGTGGCTATTAGTGGTTGAATTTTACAGGATCACCTATTCACCCCCCTCTAGGTGCTCTCAAAACCCAAATCTATTTTGGATGATTCAGGTACCACAATCGAGTCCCGAAATACCCGAACTTTCATGTGACATGCACTTATGTTATTGTTAATTAATAATTGGTACATCTAAAATTATGTGTAAGTGTGTATGACTTGTGAACTTATGATCGTAGATTGCCTGTGTTTTTAAGTGTACTAGAATTGAACCGCGCCCTATTGGGCGCTATAAATTTTTTGTGATGCAGTTCCAGTGTTACATCAACGAAGATATTATGTGTTGGCAAATGCTTAAGGGCTGTGCTCAAATGGAGCCTCCTATTTTTCATACATGCCTTTCTTAAATATAGATTAATAGCAGTATCAAATATTTGTTCAGATAATTTTAAGCAGGTGAATGAGGGAAGATAGAAATAAATTACATGCAAGATTTGAGATCAGGCTAAGCTTTTCACATGTTCAAAATAGTGTTCTAGAAGAGCATATTGGCGGCAACTAACACACCTTGGTAAATATGCATATGGGTGGTAATGAATCACGATCCAAATGCTTCTTCACAAAATGGTAGAGCCCTAAATAAATTTTAGTTCAAAAATAAATAGAAATACAACATGATCCTAATCCGATCTGATCCTTAAATCTTATAGTGTAAAATTTAGAGTCCATTGTCATCCATATGTATGCATACCTTGGCAAGCTGAGAAAACCACAAACCTGAACAACAAGAATTAACCACGCACTAGACAGCTCTGAAAAAAATTGTAAATAAATATATCATTAAAATGCGCATTATATATAGTGTGATGCATATGCTACTCTGTCCAGGTCAATAGATACCAATTTTATAAAGCAACAAATATCTAAAAATAAATTAGATGGCACTTCGCACAATGCAACCATTTACAATATAAGTTCTTCCAAAACACATTGATTTTTGAAATAGACAAAAAATCAAATAACTCATCTACTTAGGAAGCTCACAAATATGTTTAAAACGAAGCTGTAGCAGATGCCAAACGGTTATTCCTGAAAAGATGGTGCTCTAGACTTCCATGGGGCATAAATTCATATACTAACTGTGTTTGGTTATCCTCAAGACAATAACCAATTAGTATGAACAAGTTCGGATGTTTCAGATTTCCTAGAAAGCTGACCTCTGCTTGAGAAACTAAACAAAAGGTCCATTTAGGATTTGGATACAAAGAATGTTAGTTCAAACCAAGACAAGTGGTGAAACAAATCTGATGTGAGATGATACTGTCAAATGACATGGATACACCAAAAAATGGCAATTCGAAGGATATCAAAGATTTGGAAGGTGCCAGAGAGTGGCGTGCATAATCCTTTGTTTCTCGTCCATAAACTACTTGACGTACACAAACACACTACTAAAAAATCACCTTCTTGCAATGGGCAAAAATCGTTGCGATAGGCTATAAATCGTTGCAATAGGCACCAATTGCGATAGAACAACTGTCATTGCCTGCTGTTGCAAAAAATTGAGTGGCAATAGGTTATAGCAACATTTTTACGTTCTGTTGCAATTACTACATCCTTTGCAACATGTTCAAGTGTTGTAACTGTTTGTTGTTACAATGGACTATTATGTTGCAAATAAGTTATATTGCAACATTTATAATAGTTGCCAAAAACTATATTGCCACAACATATTTCATGGTAATAAGTGTTAATGCCACATTTGAATCTGTTGCAAATGGCTTTGTTACCACAAGATGCTTCATGGCAACAAAACACTAGTGCCACACAAGTGACTCGTGGCAACAAGATGTATTGCCATGCAAATAATTTCGTTGCATTTGATCATTTTGCAACATAATGTGTCTCGTGGTTATATGACCTTTTTACTATAAAAATTAATCCATGGTACGAGTCTTTATGGCAACAAAAACATCGTTGTAACTAATGATGTTGCAACAAGGAGAAAATGTTGCGACAACTGAAGTCCCAACGAAATAGATCCATTGTAATTACATCTTATTGCAACAAAAAAATCATTGCAATTGATGATGTCGCAACTATAAAGATAGTGCAACCGAACCATACAACAACGAATAAAACTGTTGCAATTACATATATTCAACCCATAATTTATACAAAAATGCATTTTGTATTTCTATTGGGTATAAAATATTACACAAAAAGAATTATATTTCGCATATGTAAGGTCAGAACCAAAATTGACAACCATAATATTTGTCTCTTGCCTCATATATTAACTATATCCATACCATCTTGTAACAAATAGGTTGCACCAAATAAACAGTGACCAAATACAAATTAATTTGACAAAACAGCTCACAATCACAACATCCTCATGCTAGCTTGGATTGTGATAACATAGGTAAT
Source organism: Zea luxurians (assembly GCA_029449295.1). Classification (NCBI taxonomy): domain Eukaryota; kingdom Viridiplantae; phylum Streptophyta; class Magnoliopsida; order Poales; family Poaceae; genus Zea; species Zea luxurians. Next base: position 18,890,171 of record JAOPSE010000052.1, on the reverse strand, counting down.
AAACTACTCAACACTAGCAAATGAGTGGAAGCTTTTTTGGTCCACCGTGTACCCCTCCATCTCCTCCATTGATGCAAGTGATGGTTATCATGACAACGATATCGCGATGACAACGAACCTGTTGGAAGTGTTCAAAACAATTAATTAGTAAAGCTACAATAACTTGGTTAACCATAAGTGGAAGACTACAACTGCAGTGGCTACAGGTACAGTAACTTGGTTAATCATGTAGTTGCTCTCTAAGTAGATTCCAAATGCTATGCAAGAACTAAACCTTTTATATAGCACAACTCCTAGCAAGCAGAAGCAAGCAGCAGCACGCAGCAAGCAGCACAACAACACTAAAATCCATTGCATGCATGACAACAACACTAAAAATAGGAAGTGCTCCATTGGATTGTGGACATACCTTAAACACGTTTTGATAGAACTTCTTAAGATGATCTACCTTGTTTCTCGCTTGCACTTACAGATTGTACCTATAATCATATTCAAGATTAAAAAACAAAACTATCAAAAGAATTTCATACTATAGTATATATGACCAAAATACATGAACATTTGCATTCCATACACATTCACTTCCTTTGTTGCCCCTTGCCTGCACACGTCTTGTCACAACATTCCTTAGAGCATAAGAGCTAATATAGTTCGCTGGCACATTGTCTTTCTTGTTGTTTGTGTCTGGAGTACAAACATTGTTTTCACTTCTTGGTGTTGGTGCAAGAGGATCAGCTAGGATGAGTTCAGGAGTTTCAGTTGGGATCACTAAAGGAGGATCGACTGGAGTGATGCTTTCTCGGTTGGCCTGCATTAAACAATTGATCAAACAATTTATGTTGAAGAAGTTTCCAATAGCAATGGTGGTAAAAGATACAAATATCAAATTTTATACCTGTTGTGCTGCAGTAAGGGCAGCAACCATTTCCTTCCTCATTTCTTCTCTAAGTAGTTGCCTTTTTCTTTCTTCTTCTTCTTGCAGTGCTTGCATTTTTTCTTGCACTATTCTTTCTCGTTCTGCAACCTCACTCGCAAGTTTTTCATTTAGTAGTTGGACCTGGGTTTTGAGTTCAATGTTCTTTTTGTTGGTTGCAGCCGTTGCACGAGCTTGTTCGAGGAATTTTGAATCCATCACTTGACTTCTTGTTGGATATCTTGATAGGTACCCATGACCATGAAGCCTATTTGCCTTGCATCCTGTTGTTTCCTTGAATGATGTTTGGAAAATTGCATTTTCCTCTTCTCTCGTCAGATCAAATCCATCATCTTGATATACTTTCTCAACAATTTTCTCACATGCCTTCTCCTGAAATGAACAATGTAGTTCAAGTTTACTCAATTCAAATAATAATTTCTACATAGTATTTTGAAGTATGTTTAAGTACTAAACTTTGTGATTCACTTACATAAATACCACGTGAAGCCTCTTCCGACCATTCACCATTTTTACAATGAGTACTCATCCAAAGGGTTAGATCAGTTGGTTCTATACCAGTTTCTGGGTCTCTCTATGATGCGAAGAATGCATTATACAAGTTTGTCATTAATCATGGAAAATAATGTAGTGGTCATATCATTACATGGTCAAAGCTTATTTGGGAAAAAGTTCTAGAACCCATTATATGCTTTGTTCTTTGTTTCTGACGGTTTTCTGAGTTCCGACTACTTATTTTCTACAAAATAATAACAGTTGTTAATGAATTAATAAATAAAATGCTAGAATCATCGATATTATGCAAGTGTCAATCATTGTAAAGGAAATGCTATCGAACCTGGAATTTCTCAGATCCAAAATACAGCATCAGGTAATGCCACTCGACGATGTCTACATCTTCAGGCTTGTTTTTCATCCTTTCAGCATAATTATTGTATGCCTTGTATGTTGAGCTTAATGCTGATCGCCATCCTTTGTACCTCTCCTTGGCAATAGACCATTTTCATGCGCGTCCCCATTTCTTGGAAACTCCCACCTTCGCTGTTTCAGTTTTGATACAAAGAGATGGTTAATTGTCTAGTAAATTGTGAACAGTTGACCATATCTCAATAGATCATACCAAACAAAATCTGAGATGGCTTAATCTCGGGCGAAGTAGCGGTGCCATAGCATGCTAGGCAACTAATAGTTACTAAAGAAATTGCACATACCAGTACGTCAGATGCTATAGAAGATCTAACATTGAGCTCTATATCTTTCCACTTTTTCACTCCAATGAGTGGTGCCTTTTTCTTTGTAAACAATACGATTTCATCCACAAAAGTGCGAGTGTTTGGTCCTACGGGACCTCCAAGCTTAGATGAAAATTCAATCTTAAGTTTGTGATCACCGTTCTTGATTCGCTTGGTAGCTGCTGCTATACCCTTAAGGGTACCACGCCCCTCCTTTTTGAAGACTCCATTGTTATCTACATATATACCAATAACATATGAATGGGTAGAAATATCCAAAGTAGAAGATTGCAACATTTGAATAAAAAACACTCTTAGTAAAATATACCAGGATCTCTTTTCCTATGACGTCTAGCATGAGATGGCCAATCAGCCATAGGTTTGCCGCTGCCATGAATTTCTTCATATTTTAATCTTTGGTCATCATTGCTTCGTCGTTCATACAATACTAAGGATAGCATAGACATCAGTTATGTCTCTAACAATTTGTGAAAATATACACTATATGTCAGTACGCTGTGAATAAAAGAAATTACAGATATCTGGAAGATCGCCTTGATGCCTTAACCATTCTTTATATGTTTTGATCGTATCCTCCCTAAAGTCATCCATTAAATCTGCACTTTAACAATATGTAAGTTTAACAATGGAAACTATAACATATCATGCATTTAGTGTAATGAGTTTGACATCTTAACTTACCCGTTTCTGGATTATCATGTTGTAGTATTGCAAGCCACTCCTTATATGCATCAATCAACACTTCTGTATTTTCTTCATCAACATTTGTCCGCTGCCTTGGACGCTTGATGGGAGTTATGCTTACATCTAGATCACTGGGTGGATCTTTTGTGAGCACAAAACTTATTTTTCTCTCATCCACATTATCAGATATCATGGCCTCTTCTTGGTGGATGTAATCAAGTGCCACTAGCCTAGATCGATCAATGCCACATCGTTTCTTGTAAAACAAGAAATCCCTCCCAGAATATCCAAGTTTTGATTTCATGTACACCACGTTGTAAAAGGCAACATAAGCTTTATCAATATTTAATGTGACATTCTCTTTTCCAGGTTGTGCTCCCATGCAATGGAATTTCAAGGTCCATATCTCACCAGTCAACCTGCCACACAAATATATTTAAGCAAACAATGACTAAAATAGATGCTGACAAAAATTAAGAGGTATGAAAACAATATACACTAATTATGATCTGCGCCAAGGACAAAGCAATAGAAAACAATATGTGTAGATAGATTTTTACCTGTCAGGAAGATCAAAGAAAACGTTCTTCCTAGCCATAATCTCGTCCACAATCCGAGTACCAAGTTGGCTACCATTGTCATTGGTGCACAGATTAGCTTCATTGCTTGTCAGTGGCAATCCTCCTTGAGTCATCATCATAGGTCACGAAAATAGATGCTGACAGGATAGGAAATGAAAAAATCATGTAAGAGGACATGCCCTGCTTATATCACAAGTTACACAAAAAAAGGTTAACGAGATGCTTATATCACTGATTGAAATTGAAAGAAGATGATTAATTGCTGACTACATGGTAACCCTCGGATGAAATTTAAAGAAAATGAGCGTCACTGCTATTTTGCACTAAAATAGATCACTTCTATTCTAGAAAAAATGAGTGTCATTAATAATTTAATGGCAATATAATTTAATGGCAAAAATGAGCGTCACTGCTTGTCAGACAATAGTTTCTCAAGCCATTCATGTGCACCATCATGCACTTTTTGATGAAAATCAATTGACTTTGCAGTACTAAGTTCATTAGCATTACCTGTACTGATCCATAAGATTCAATATGTTGGCTGCAGAGTTTCTACACTAAATTCCATTGCAGAGTTGCATTTTTTGATAGAAGTCTAATCTTTGAACAAGTTCAACTGAAAAGTCACAACCTTGAAGAGTTGCAGTACAAGAGAACAGGTACCTGTAGGCCACCGTCCAGCCAAAGCGGACGCCAAATGCCTGCTATTCCGTCGTCGAATACTGCTGGATTGGTACCGGGTAGAGTGGTGGCGGCTAGGGCAAGGCTACTCCGTCGTCGAATACTAGATTGGTGACGTCTGGTGGCGGCTGGTTGGAGTGGTGTCGCATGGGCGGCATGGCCTCTTCACGGCTGGGCTGGGCTGACATGAAGCAGGTGGGCCTCGGTAGGAGTAGCATTAGGTGCCGTAATAGGCTCTTTTCCCCCTAAATTCAGCACATTATTACCATTGCTAATTACATAAGTATTTGTTTAAATTAGGACAAATAGTTAGAGATATATATTGAGTACGATTATATATATTCAAAATGTTGAGTGTATTTACATTTAAAAGGATAAAGAGAGACGTTTTGGTCTTCATTGCAAGATATCAATTTAAAAATATGAAAAAGAAATATTGAATGCCGCTATGCTGAAAGCTAGGAACACGCAACTTCAATAGATCTCTAGAAAAAAACTATCTAAACTTTTGTTTGGTAAGTTGCTAAATAGCTATTGAAAGTAAAAAATAGTTTTGTCTCCAATAGCTCCTCATATTTAGACAATAGTTTAATTTTGAGTTCCTCATTTAGACGATAGGGTCGAGGGTAGTGAACATCGAGGGCAGAGGTTAAGATCGGTCGATGCGACCTGTTAGGAAGCGACAGTCCGACGATGCGACTTGTGGGTAAGCAGTGGTCGACTGACGGTGGACCCTGACTACCTTTTATGCAAAAAAGGAATCAACGACAGATGTGTTTAGGGAGTTGCTATCGAGTTGGCGAATCTAGAGAGTAAATGGGATGGATAGCAAATAACTAAATGTTGGGGCGAAGGCGCAACACCCCCTCGCTCGATCGACTACACGGCAAAAAGTAGAACATGTCGGAAGGGATTCAAGCGAAGACTAAAGAGCGCGAATACTGAAGAGTGAGCTCCACTACGGAGGGAGCGCACAGAGCGGGTGAAGGCCTAGGTGCTCCCTCCGTCTCGGCGGGTTAGCGAGTTCCAACACTAAATTTAGCATTTGAAGAATAAACGATGATTGGGTATAGGTGGAGGGTACGTGTTACGAACAACCTTAGAAGCCTCACATGAATAATTGTTCATAGTAAAAAAGGAGGTTTGCCATTACGTGAATAATTGTTCATAGTACAAAAGAATGTTTGCCATAATGTGAATAATCAGGGGCGGATCTACGTCCGGGGCTGCCTGGGCTGCAGCCCCGGTCATGGTCCACGAGCGAATAGGCCCAGTACAAGCAGTTGCATCTCCGCCTCCACTCCTCTAGCCGCCAGCCACCGCTCGCCCACTCCGCTCGCCGAGTCGCCGTCTCGGGGTCTTGTCGTCTAGCCGTCTCCGCCTCCTCTCGCCCTCTCCGGTCGACGGTCGTGGACTCATGAGTTGTGGGCGCTGCCGCGCTGGCTCCGCAGCCTGCAGGCTCCCACAGGCCCGCCTCCGGTCGTGGACACTCGCCGTCTCCAGTGGGCGGTCGTCGTTTCGCCGTCTTCCTGGAAGCAGAACAGTGCACTGTTTTGAATTGTTCTGTTGGCAGGCATCTTTGGATTAATGTTTAAATTATATCTTGTGTCATATTAAATATCAATTATATTTTTTTGTTTGGTTTAAAAAATTTTATAGCCTTAGCTTAGTAGCCCCCTCTTGGATCAATCCTGGATCCGCCACTGTGAATAATTGTTCATAGTACAAAAGGAGGTTTGCCATAACGTACATGCCTTAGAAGCCTTAATTAGAAGCCTCACCTGAATAATTGTTCATGGTACATGTTCAAGTAAATAATTGTTCATGGTATATGTTCAAATACTATATGGCATTTGTTTAGAAAAATTAAACGATGGGAATGAGAGAGTATTGAGTATGTGTATACGTGCAACAATACTGATGTGTATACGAGAGAGTATGAGGCTGTCTGTCTGAGTCATCTCCGAGCCGTTCGACACGTCTGTGGGCATCTACCAAAGATTCCCTACTAGGGATACGGAGCCGCCCCCATTCCATCCTCATCTGCTCGCTCCGTCTCCCGGTTCATGCCATCCCCATACGGCCACTAACTCCTACATTCCACAGATGCGTTTCCGTAGCAATTCCTTGCCTGGTGGGAAACTCAGGGTAGATTTGAAGACTATCGGCAAAGATCCAGCGAGGAGGTGGCGTATCCATCCCAAAATCGCAACATCTGGACTAAGGGAAGGAGCTGAATAAGCACGTATCACCCTCGTCGTCCTTGCCGCCAATGCCTCCGCGGCCGAGGCGCCACTCGTCGTCGCGCACAAGAATGCTTCGCTCTACTGCCAGATCCGCGCGCGTGAGTATCGCTGGTCCCCCATAGCCGAGATGTGGTTTGTTACTATGTAGTCTGCTGATCTGGCTCTTCTTTTTTTTGGAGATTTGAACGCACCTTCAATTCAGTTGATAGTTTTGCCGAGATAGTGGACGAAGAAAAATGCCAGTCCATGAACCCTATCCATCCGCCGTCCTCGACGAGCAGGTCCACCAGATGCTTCACAACTCGCGTGCCGAGCTCGACGTCCCATCAACAGCTTCCTCTCTCCAGGGTGTAGGCAAGTCCCCAAACACTATCCCTCCGCCCGTCACACTGTTCCCCATTTCTAGCCTAATTTATGTATGTGCATGAATAATTAGTTTATAGGTTATGCGCCATAGCTTTTATGTCTAAAAGAATTGTGACAATTGTGCTTGGTTTTACCTTTTTAGTTTCAGTTCTGAAAATACTTGTACATAAGGTGTAATTATGAAAGTTCTAAAAAAAGGAAAGGGAAAATTCGTGTTGTACTATGTAAGTAGAACAGTGTTAGTGGCATTAACCAATTTCTTGTGTGAGAAGATAATTGTACCAATTTCTATGTGTAATGGCTTCTTGTTCCCATTTATTTTTCTAGCAGCTAATTGTTCCTCTTTCATTTCCAATGCTTTCAGCCATTTGCCTCTTAATGAGGTTTTAGCTTCAGAATTGGTGGTGCCATTTTCTCATGGACAACCCAAAGCAGCCAGGCGCCTATGGTGGGCCTCAGGTAACTAAACTCTATGGTGATGTTGCTGTCAGTCTGGTAAACCATAGTTGTCTCAATTTTTCAAATCCTTAGTGTATTTGGGATGCTTAGCAGAATAAAAAGATTACTTCCAAGTATGTGTGTCAGTTGGTGCATACATTATTAAGAACATAAAAATAAGAGGTACGTGATTGTAAGATCATTACAAATGAAATATATAATAGTTACACGATTGTACGTGTTTGCCTCAATTCAGTGTGTGCCAATAATCTGTGACTTTTCTTTTAAACAAAAAAATCATCATCATTTGCGTCTCGTGATGAGTCCACAGGTGCTACATATTCATCATCAATGTATGTGTTGTCTTCTTCATCCTCCTCATCTGCTAACCCAATATCATACGTTTCTTCTATAAATTCATCAAGCGCTTTCTCAATGACACAAGCATCACCGGTTACACCTTCCATGTCAGACCTTCTCCACTTCACCAATACTTCATCACTGCTTGAAACACTCATGCCTTCCAATCCCACATCTATTGAATCAAGATCAATTTCTGAATTTTCAGATTCTGGCATGGCGAACAGATTTCGGGGTTTCATTCTTACAACAGTTCACCAATCTTTTTCTTTGTACCATTGACATAAAATACCTGCTCAGCTTGTGAACCAAGAATATAAGGCTCATCTAAATAGCACAACCGAGTTTTATCAATATCAATAATTCCATACTGATCCCTTTGGTAGCCTCTTCCTTTGTTCTTGGCGGTAGGAACATGGAACCAGTTGCACTGAAAGAGGACAACTTCCTTTCCTTGAGAAAAATCTAGTGCAATAATATTTTTAATCACACCATACCAGTCAATATTACCGGAGATTTCATCTCCTTTCACAACAACACCACTATTTTGTGTGCATAGGTTTTGCTCTATTTTTTCTGTATGAAAAAGAAACCCATTGATGAAGCATCTGTTGAAAACACGAGCCCGATGGTCTGGTCCTTGTGAAAGTGTGTAGAGCAGGTCACTTGTCTTCCATTATCGATTTAGTTTGCTGATCTGCAGCCAACGAAATATGCTTAAGTTATTTGCAAATATAATATGGAGCAACAGTTAGTGGATGACATTACAAATAAAACAAATTACTCACAACCCACCTTTCGCTCGAACCAGCCTACAAATTGTTCCTTGTGCCTTTGATCAACATTCCGTGTACTTAATTTTTTTTAGTTCGTCCATATGCTCGCTACAATATTTTAAAAGAGGGCTACAGGTAATTCAAATTCTATGAAACATGCCAATGCATAGTATCAAAATATAGATTTTGAAATAAGATCTTACTTTATCCATGGAGTAGCCTCATCACAATTTTGTAATATGTAGTGCCTCATCCGCTGCAGCTCACTCCTAGAAAGTGACTCGACAGTGAATCCTTTCTTAGTGTAGTCAATGTTGGCAAATATGCTTAGGCCAGATGGTGGATCATTCACAGCAGCAGCTTCATGACGGTCTGCATGATTAAGCTTGGTTTCCACGTCTTGCAAGAAGCGACTGCAAAATGTCATGCACTCCTCTAATATATATCCCTCAGCTATCGAGCCTTCAGGGTGCGCTTTGTTCCGTACATAGGCTTTAAGAGTACATAGATATCTCTCAATTGGATACATCCATCTATAGCACACTAGTCCACCAAGTTTAGCCTCTTCAGCTAGATGAATCGGCAAATGGATCATTATATCAAAAAAGGCTGGTGGGAAAATCATCTCAAGCCGACAAAGGGTTTCAGGAATCGAGGTGCTCAACTGCTCTAAATCTTCAGCACTCAGCTCCTTTGAACATATTGCATTAAAGTACCTACTAAGGTGAATCAATGGAAGAGCAACATTTTCTAGCAAAACATTGCGAACTGCAATGGGTAATAGTTTTTGAAAAATAACATGACAGTCATGAGTTTTTAGACCAGATACCTTACACTTGTTCACATCCACACTCCTCTTAATGTTAGAGGCATAACCATCAGGCATCTTCACACCTTCTAGGAATTGGCATAACCATGTCATCTCATCCTTACCCAATGTGTAAAGTGCTGATGGCAAGGTGTATTTTCCATTCCCGAGCACAATGTGTTGATCCTTCCTGATGCCTAAATGCTCCATGTCAAGTCGAGCCTTCTCGCCATCCTTAGATTTCCCTTCCATACCTAGCAAAGTCCCAATATGCTGTCACAAATGTTTTTCTCAATGTGCATCACATCCAAATTATGCCTTACGAGCAATTTTTCCCAGTATTGTAGTTCAAAAAAATACTCTTTTTCCTCCAATTGTGCCATCTAGTTTCTTCCTCACGCTGCTTCCTTTTCCTTGTAGACTTCCCAAAAGTGATTTGCTCAAAACTTTCATACTGTTGCAGAACCCCTTCACCACTCAATGGCACTGGAGGCTCCCTTGTTTCCACAGTATTGTTGAAACTGGCCTTGTTCTTGCGCCACCTATGATCCATAGGCAGAAACCGACGATGTCCCATGTAGCAATGCTTGGATCCACATTTCAACCATAAGAAGTCGGTATCCTTGTGGCAATATGGACATGCAAACTTGCCTTTTGTGCTCCAGCCAGATAACATCCCATATGCTGGGAAGTCATTAATTGTCCAGAGAAGAATTGCTCTCAAATTAAAATTCTTCTTCTCCTTGGCATCCCATGTCTCAATACCTTTTCCCCAAAGGTCTTTGAGCTCATCAATCAGAGGCTGCAAATATACATCAATATTGTTTCCTGGAGAGTTTTTACCGGGTATCAACATTGACAACATCCAGAAAGGTTGTTTCAAACACAACCAAGGTGGCAAGTTGTAAGGGATTAAAATGACATGCCATATAGTGTACGCAACATTGACCATCCCAAATGGATTGAAGCCATCAGATGCAAGACCCAACCGAATGTTACGAGGATCAGTAGCAAAATCTTTGTATATGTTATCTACATGCTTCCATGCCTTAGAGTCAGCAGGGTGCCTCATTTTGTTATCTTGGACTAAGCCCTCCTTGTGCCAACGCATATATTCAGATGTGGTCGAATTCATATACAACCTTTGCAATCGAGGAATAACTGGGAAATATCTTAGGATTTTCCGTGGGGCACGCTTGTTGGTTGCCTCCTCATGATGACCAGAAATCGTTGGTTGCCATCTAGACTCACCACATGTTGGACATGTATCCATGGCTGCATATTCTTTCCGAAACAACAAACAATCATTGACACATGCATGTATCTTTTGGTAGTCAAGGCCAAGATCATGAATAACCTTTTGTACTTTATCCAATGTGTCCGGAACACAATGGCCTTCTGGGAGAACAAGCCAAAACAACTGAAGTACGACCGCTAATGCACTTTTACTAAGACCAAACATGCATTTCATCTGAAAGAGCCTTACTATAAAAGATACCTTAGTGACCTCCTTGCAACCTGGATACAATTCCTTCTTTGCCTCTGTTAATAGATTAAAGAATGCCTTTGCTTTTGCATTTGGCTCTTCATTAATATTTCCTATGATGTCTTCGTGTATAGCACCACTGATTAGCGTTGAAACTAGTTCGGTCACAGAACCACTGTCACCTGTTTCATCATCATTGACAACTGCTGCAGCATTGCCCTCATCTGAATCATTTGCTTGGTTTCCTTCTTTGATGAAGCTCTCATCAAACCCTCTAATAACCAAGTGACTCTGAACCTGAGATTGTGTTCTATAGGACATGCATCGACATCTTGAACATGGACATGGTGCAGTTTCTCCTCTAGCAGTGCCACCAAATGTAGTTTGTGTGAACTTTCTGAAATTTGTTTGCCTCTCATTTGTCGTGAAGTGCATGCGCATCCAACTCCTATTATTCTGAGACATGGCTTTCTAGTATAAGATAGGAATCACTAGCCGGGACCTATAACAAAAAAACAAAGTTAAACTGATTTTCAGTCATAACCAGTATTGAGCTTTAAAGTTTAATGATAAGTTATTAATTGATGCAATATGTAGTCACTAGCAACAACACAGTTTTCAAAATCCTAATTATTCTTCTGTTAGCAAGTTGACATGAGATGTTTGTGGTATATATGTAGATAACTTGATGTGTAGCTGCTAAGTGATTCCCAGCCATTCAAATGTTATTGACAACTGGAACCCCTCCTTGATGTGTAGGTATTTTGTAAATCATAACTTGATGTTATTCATATATATATGCTCACCTATATACTTCTAAATAATCTCCTTGATGTTGCCCTTTTAATGCCTAGAACCTGCACCCAAGAACCAAGTCAAATATACTGGAATCAAACTGTCCTCAATTGCTGACTGACATCAGAGCGATCTAATATTCCATCTTACTTTTAAATTGCCAACAATCATAGAATGCAGAGCAAATTATAAAATTTTAGTGTGAAATCATGTTGAGTTTGAAAATGATGAAAATGATTCCAGAAAAACGCCAAACATGAACAACAAATGATGTTGATTCCATGGCTTTAGTTAGTTTTTCTTTGTACGTTTTCACCCTTTTATTAGATTGTGTTATGGTGTGAAATTATTGCTCAATTAGTTCTTATCATTTGTAGTTGGGGGTCATATCTTTTCTTTAAGCGCACTCCTGAAAATAACACATTCATTATTCTAATTATGTTGCATGCTACACATTTAACATTTACCTTGACCTTATACACCTAAACACCCTGCACCTTTGTAGATCTCCTGATCTCTTTTTATTGACCTTGTACACCTAAACACCCTACACCTTTATCAGCTTTCTTGGCTTCAAGATACCCGGCTACTCTTGATGCAACTTTGTTTGATTCAACTAGAGGGTCAGATAACAATAGGCATATGATAAACTATACATATACCACCTAATGTCAACTCTTGAATTGCCAACAATGTTTGTTTTAGATTCCTATAGCTGACCTTACTGCCAAGACAATTGACCTGTATTGGGGATCTCATTGCTGTCCACCTTGTCATGTCTTCACCAAACAACTCAATGAGGTGTATAATGGCATTAGGGTGATTTTTTAGTAGCTAGCACTGTTGGCATCACTTGGGATTGGTTCATTATCTGCTAGCTAGGGAAACTGAAGCCATGGAAAACATTACAATTGGTGACAAGGCCTGTGATGTTTAATAACATAATGTAATACTATCTAATTCCATATATTTGTTACAAGGTCTGCCATCACTTGCTTATTTGTTGCTATCCTTATCCTGCTAATTATTGATTTGATCATTACCTGTCACCTGATGGTCATGTATCATGTTTTCTCTTGCAGTGAATCTTTCTATGTGTTGGCAGATAAACTGAGCAGTGAGGGGTCTTGATGGTAGCAGAGTAGGTCCTTGCTGTGTTGGAAGGTAAACTAAGCAGTGAGGGGTCCTGATGTCTGCAGAGAGCATTGAGAAAAGGCACATGAGGGGTAGTAAGAGGACAACAGGTCCTACTGTTGTTGGAAAATAAATTGAGCAGGTGCTCGTGGCGGCTATAGAAAAAGGCACGAGGGGCGGCCAGAGGAGAGCAGTTCCTGGTGTGCGTTGGAGAGTGTTAATTACCTGTGTGTGTACCTGAGGCCTTTAGTTGTACATCACGCCTTTGGAGGTTTCTATCGTCCTAATTAATCGACCCACAGGCGGTAGGCGGCTTGGCTGCTATTTGTACATTACTTTTGGAGGCCGCTGGTTGTATATATGTGATGATGTTTGGAAAGTGTCGAACATTTCTTACACTGTCGTGATACTTTTCCTTGTATTAGTTTCTATTTTTGGAATGCATATATATATATATATACCATATTTGAAATTATCTAGAAAGAATTGTTTGCCTTTACTTTTCCTTGTATTAGTTTCTATTTTTGGAATGAATGTATATATCAAATTTGAAATTATGTGAAAAGAATTATTTGCCTTTAGAATATCAAACGTTTCTTACACTAACGTGACATTGCTTTTGCACATATATAACAGACTTGAAATCTTTATGCAATATCTAATAGTTTCAACCTTTTGCAGTGAAAGGATAAATTATGGCAACAAATTAAATTCGTTGTGAATTGACAAACAAATTGCAATCAAATTATTTTTGTTTGCAAATGGCAACAACATTTTGCAATGAAATTTAAGTTTATCGCAACAAAGAAAATATGTGGCATAACCGCCATTGCAACAACTTTTCTAGTGGTAGCAATAACATCGTTCTCTTGCAACGAAAGTCATCACTATTGCAATGTACAAAAACAGTGGCGAAAATGTGCATATATTGCAACTAGTTCTAACGGTTGTGACAACAACTATACATAATGCAACAAATTTACTACTGTCGCAATATCCAGTGTGGCAATACGGTGCTTGTGCAACATCTTTTCTAGTGGTAGAAATAACATCTTTCTCTTGCAACAATACTTATGATTATCGCAACACACAAAAGTGGCAAAAAATGTGCATATATTACAACCACTTTTAAAGGTTGTGGCAATATCTAACACCTATTGCTACAACTTTAGTGTTGTTGCACTATCCGGGGTGGCACTAGGGTAATTTTGCAACAACTGTTCTAGTGGTAGCAATAACACATTACTCTTGCAACAGAAGTCATGGTTATCGCAATGCACAAAAATGGTGGCAAAATGTCCATATATTGCAACCACTTTTAAAGGTTGTGGCAATAACTAACATCTAATGCAACAAAAATATTGTTGTTGCAATATCTGTCGTGGCATTAGGGTGATTTTTTAGTAGTGACATCAGCACCTGGCTTGAGAACACAAGAAAAATAATCACTTTAGATTTGATTTGGCCAGTAAAGCAATGTCGATGCAGTAACCAGACAACAGAAAAAATTGTGAACTGAGATAGAGAGCAGCAGCGCAAAACCTACAGGGCATGGGGAAGAACATGGCGGTGTTGGGGGCGGGGGTAGCGGCTGCGTGGGGAGGAATACGGCAAGGCGACGCTGCACGTGGTCGAGAGTGAGGTGGAGCGCGCGCGTCTTCCCCGTGGTGACGCCCCCATGGAGGAGAAGCAAAAGCTCCGTCGCGGGCGCTCGGAGCTAGAGGAGGTATGTCGCCTGTTAGCAGTCGGGCAATGCCTCGAGAAGCGTTTCAATGGTGATCCGCTCATGCTCCCCTTCCTCCTGCTTCGCGACAGTGGTTGGGATGGGCTGGCGCCTAGGCATCAATTTGGCCCTATATCGGGACAGAGAGGCTGGATCGGCTATAGAGAAGCGGGTGGCGGGGGGACGGCTTGCGGCGGTGCCGCGGAGAAGGGGCCAAGGCCTATACAAAGTTAGTAGCGAGGGAGGGATTGGGACACGACACTGTCAGACTTATAGCTGGATTGGAGAAAAATGTTTTCGGGTCCGATGCCTGGGCACGCGTTGGCATGCTAGGGATCGAGTGCCCAAAAATGGCAATTTGAAGGATATCAAAGATTTGGAAGGTGCCATAGAGTGGCGTACAGAATCCTTTGTTTCTCGTCCGTAAACTGCTTGACATACACAAACATCAGCACCTGGCTTGAGAACACAAGAAAAATAATCACTTTAGATTCAATTTGGCCAGTAAAGCAATGTCGATGCAGTAACCAGATAACAGAAAAAAATTGCGAACTGAGATAGAGCGTGTCGGAGAGGAAATTCTCCGGCCGGGTGGCGGAGTGCACCCGCCCTAAGTCCTAAGATGTGGAGGGGGCTTAAGCATTTTGCTTGTTGGGAAAAGTAGGAATGAACACAAGAACACACAAGAGTTTAGAGTTGGTTCGGGCCGCCGGAGCGTCATACCCTACTCCACTGTGTGTTGTATTGCTAGAGAGCTTGAGTCGTGTGTAAGCCCGAGGGAGTCTAAGTGTGTTCTGGATGACCTGGGTCTGAGCCTCCCTCGTAACGTTGCATGCTCCCCCTTTTATAGCTCAAGGGGGGCATGTACAAGAGTGCTGAGCCTCGACATGTGGGCCCAGGAGCATAATGGATGCAAGACTTGGGGCAGCAATAGTTGGCTGCTGGAGCAATCTTCCTATGCTCTGACACCCGTGGTCCGCGTAGTGTTGGTGTGCTAGGGAAGCTTCCCTGGTCATGCACAAGTGCTGGTGGACATAGCATATCCTACAGCACGTGCATACTGTTCAGATTAGATGGGCATGCCGCCTGCTGCATGGCCTGGGCGTTGTCTGCCAGCGGAGTGGACATGACGCATTAAATTCCGAAGGGGCACATCACCTGACAGCAGGGTGGACAGACAGTGCATCCTCTCCGCAATAAATGCGGAGGCCACGTGGCCCAGAGTCCCTATGTCATGCTCTGCCCGCTGGCCTACGTCACGGGCAATAAGCCATGCGGCAGCATTGGGCCCTCGGCCGAGCGGGGAGCGGAGGTGCATCGGGTAGAGCCCGGACACGCGTCAACACCAGACCCTTGCCTAGGCCATGGCACTTCCTGCCCCGAGACTTTGTTATGGGCGGTTCAGACCTTACTTGGGGGGTCCGAACTCCATCCCGGGCCGTATTCGGGGGTCCGAGTTGTGCGCATAGGGGTCCTGTGCCTTCTTTGAGGAGGTCTGGGCTCGGTGACGCTGTCTCCATGAACACCACCTCAATTGCCCACGAGATATCCTTGGGGTTGTTCTCCGCGTGGCTAGGGATAGCCGCACAGGCATCGTGCCTTCATACCATAGTAAGGGGTACCCCTGATCCAGGGTGCCGACAGTGGCCCCCGGGCCCGCCTCAGGGGAGGGAACGAGCCTGCAGGTGGGGTCAAAGTTTGACCAGCGGCTGCCATGCTGCTCCAGCTCACCCGCTGTTGACCCATGACTTCCGTATTTGACTATTTCACTGGGTCATGCGCAGGGCGCCTCGATACTGCTGCATTAGCTTTGAAAATTTAACCTCCCCGTCTTCTGCGGCTGTCCCGAGGAGGCGCGGCATTGGCGCGAGCGGCGGTTTGACTCCCCTGCACCCAGGGACTATCACCCACGGTGGATGACTCGTGGGTCTAGGCCCCTGCGTGAGAGACTGGGCCATTGCTTTTGGTGGAGGCGGAGAGGCGCGTCACCGAAGGCGGTGGCGTGCCTCTCCCATGGCGGTCCGTCTTCTCCGCGCACAGGAACCGGCACGCCAGGTGCCTGACATGCAGACCTGGCCCCCGTGCCTGAGGTTGGACCGTTGATCATGGCGAAGATGAAGCGATGCACCTACCGCGGGGTGGTAACACGCTCCTTACGTGGCGATTCGCCTTCTTCGCCCCAGCGAGCCAGCTGCAAGTCATGCAGGGTCGGCCCCCCATGCCATAGGCTGGATACCTTGGTGTGCTTTGGGGGGAGACTCGCCCGTGACGCTTCGGGGCACGAGCGGGGGAATCTGCCTTTAAAAAGGAGCTCATCCCCTGGGCAGTAGACATGCCTCGCTTCTCTCCATTCGCCGTGCCCTTCCGCCTTCCGGGCCTCTAGATGGAGCGCGCCGGTGTTCGTTGGAAGGAACCGCGTCAGCACCATCCCCCTCAGCGATCTCACCACCGGGGAGCTCGCGCTCTTTGTTTCCTGCGCGGTGGTGCTGCCGATCTTGTCTTCTTCTTGTTGTTGTTGGAGGAGCGCGCCCTCGTGGGGGTTGGTGCTCTTCTGCCATCGCTCAACTTCAAGGATTTTCATCATGCAGCCCAGTTGCGGTCTCCCACCAGTGGTCATCTACAAGGATGACCACCAGCCTTGTGGTGGAGAGAAGCGAGCCGGGCTGTGGCCTCCCCCCTGCCCTCCGCTTCAAGGATGTTCATCAGCCTTGTAGGGGTGGAGAGCGAGTCGGGTTGTGGCCCTGCCTTCCACATGGGCTGGTGGCTCCCTTCTTCCTCCAGCATTCGGGGGAAGGAATGTTCACCAGCCTCGCGAAGGAGGCCAACTTTGGCTAGCCGGCCAGGCTGCAGGCGCCGTCAGCTGCCGCGTGTCTGGCTCCTTGGCTTGGATGGCTTCGGTGCCGCTTCCAACACTGCCTCCCGCCGCCAAGCAGGGCGCGGCTGTCCGTCCACCGCACGGGCGATGGTCGCGCCGTGCGCAGGTCTGCCGCATCCACAGTGCCTCTTGCGCCGCTGGCCACGCTACTCCGACATCGTCCGAGGGGCTGTACAAGATGTCATACACCGTGGAGGTGGCGGCCACGTTCTTGGATGGTCTTGTCCTCACCCCTGCAGGAGGATAGGGACGAGGACCTCTTTGCCACGGCGCACACGCTGTGGTGGCCACCGTCGCTGGCAAGCCGTCGGCGCATAGGTGGCCGCTGCCGTTGGTGAGGCTGCCCGGTGCAGAGGTGGTTGCCTCCACTGGCGAGCCGCTTGGTGCAGTGGTCACCTCCGCTGGCGAGCCACTCGGTGTAGAGGTGGTCGCCACCGCTGGCCAGACCACCAGCGCCACCTGCCGCCGAGCCTCCAACTCTTTGGCTTTAATGGCCTCGTTGTCGCCCCCTGTAGGAGGACGAGGGCGAGGACCTCTTCGCAATGGTGCATGCATTGAGGCGGCCATCACTGCTGGCAAGCCGTCTTGGAGGATTCTGCAAGGACAGTGGCCGCGAACTTCCAGCGCGATCCTGCTGGCGTCAGGTAGTTTGTACCTGCAGAGTAGAGATGGAATAGGACTCCGCTTGAAGGCGGATGTAATACTTTTGCTTTTTGTAAGGTACTTTTGAGTACTATTTATCAAGCAGTGTTAGCACTTATCTATGTACCGCCTGTCCCTGCTGTGTGTGATGCTGTTGATTCCTCCCTGGTACCTGGCCCCCCGCTTGGGATGCAGGCTTGACGTGTCGAGGTTGGATACCAGCGTATCTGAAAGGGTTGTCAACAACTCCTGGGAGGCAGCCTCGACCGAGATCTAGACCTTATACACAGCTTCAGCTAGGGAGCGTTAGTAGTACACCCATAGGGTTCCCTGTCTGACATTAGGCATCCTTTGATACATGCTCAGGACTCGCAGGGTTTAGTCCGGGTGGCCAAGTTGTGTGTCCGGACCCCCTTGGATCGCGGCTCTAGATACTAGGAATCCCATCGCAGGGTGGTAGAGTGTGCAGGCTTACGGTACAGGACCAGGCTAAGCAGCTACACGGCTCCGGACCACCCCAGGAGACAAGTGTCCATTTTCTGGAGCCGGACCCTAGGTTGTCGGACCCGCAGGACTATAGTTCTAAATACTAAGGCACCCGTCACAGAATGGTGGGCTGTGCAGGCTTACGGTATGGGACCAGGCTAAGTGGCTACACTACTCTGGACCACTCCATGGAACGAGCTCCCATTCTTTAGAACTGGCCCCCAGGCTGTCGGACCTCCCAGCTTTCGTAAAGGAGGCCCTAAACTGCAAGCCTGGCTGTTCAATTCGGATGTCGTCATGTTAGGACAAATGGGAACCGTGTGGGTGGGTTAGATAAAAAGTATTATCTGAAAGCTGTAGGTCAAATCCATGAAGCAGGAAGATAAAGTTGTCATAGAAATGCGTCTGAGGGGGTGAATTTCCTCTTTATAACTTGACATGCATGGGTGTAAACCATCAGCCGGGTTTATGAGGACAGACCTCACCGGGCTGGTGTACACATATGCGAAATTTAACTATAAAAAAGAAGAATTTAACCCCTCAGAGTTGCTTCTATGGATTGAACTTACAGAGATAGGAAGGCGTACTTCTTCAGCTATAGCAAAGTTGGCATCCCCTGGGTTGGCATATTTCCATCGCCTTGAGGGGTTCCTCCCTGCTGGGGGAGAGGTTGCGGACCCCCTCTTGGTTCAGTACTTTGTCGCAGGATTAGGTCCCGACCCTGGGTTCCCTACTATGCATGAACCGTCGGCCATAGTACTTGGGCGCCTGGTTACGATGTGCATTTCAGGTTGCAACTTGACATCTGAGTCCGTCGCTTGAGTTCACGATGTAACACCCCTGGTGTTACTGCCACTAAAACTTGAGCATAACATCATAAGCATGGGCATATCATGTGTTTGTCACACCTTGAGTGCATTCACTAGGCAAAAATTTCAAATAAGTTGTATTGATGTGACATGTTACTAGTGAAACCCTAGGGTACAGTGTTTAACCCTAGATTGGGCTTAATAGAGTAACCAAAGCCTAAACAAGGGAAAACTTCAAAACTTGATAATAATGATCATAAAACACCACCATTAATGAAGTTAAGGGATATCCAAACCCTAAGAGCACTAAAAACCCTAAAGTGAACCTTGGAAAACCCTGGTCTGAAACCCTAAGGGGTTATTTGCAAATGTGCATACCTTTGGACTAAAGTGCAAAAACCAAGGTATTAGGATACCTAAAGTCATAAGGTTCACATGTTTGAGGATTTCTAAGTCAAAAGTTGTGAATTGCACCTATTTGCAAAAAGCACAACTTAAACCCTATGGAATTAAGTCTGAAATTCAGAGAATTGGCTCAACTTTGAAGCTTTGTAACTTCCAAATTAGGAGGAGTTTGCCCTAGATCAACACATCAAACCTATAGAGCCATGAAAGGAGAACAATTCTTATTAAGTGACCAAGCATTGATGCTATGTAAAAACTGGAGAAAAGCAAGCCCAAAGTTGGGCTGTCAGGCTGTCTGAAACCTGAAATTTGGTATTCAGTGACATCAGATGAACTTTGAGAGTCTTTTCATGGATGATCCAGTAAGTGTTTGGCTAGGGTTGCTGTAACAAAATTATAGATGGATCAGTAGACAACAACTTTGATACAAGCTGATCAACTAGTTGCCATGTAAATTTAGGAGAAAATTGAACCCAAAATTGATCTGTCAGGCTTACTAAAGAACAACCTAATGGTACAGTGCACTAAATATCCTAGGCTTCAGTCTCTCGCCGCCGACGATCTGCGCATCCGTATTCATGCCGCCGGTCGTCGCGATTCATGCCCTGAGCTAGTGGATTATGATCGATGTGAAAAGATCTTGCCCTAGATAAACACAAGCCACCGTGGTCACTCTACGTTTTGCCCACTTGCGCTGGCGACGTGGCCGCGCGGCCATTACCGCGGGTACTGCTGTTCTCCCCGGTCATGCCACGCCGTGACCCTTTTTACCACGTCGCAATGGCTCGGCTTGCAGTGTCTGTTCATCGCCGGTGAGCTCGCCACGACAAAAGACACTAATCACGCGCACCAGTAACTTCCTGTTTCTCCGGCCGCCAGCACATCCTCATGAAATTGGATGCCACCGCCGTTGGAGGCTATAAATTGTCGCCCCCGTCTGCTTCGCTAGGTAATTGCGCAACCAGTGAAGCAAACCGTGCCTCAAATCCTCCCCTAGAACTCCCCAATTTGGGATTTCCCCCAAATCCCTCAAGAACACTGAGCAGTTGACCTCGCCGTGGCCAGCGCGTCTCAGGTCCGCTCATACCTTCTGCCCTCCCGTTTTAGCGTTCTGGTGTGCCCCTGATACTCCCCGACCAACCCAATTGGGCTAGAGTCCCTAGGATCGTCGGGAACGCGTATGAATATCTGCGATGCCCGCTCTCACTGTGGACAGAGCAAGGTAGATCGCCGTTTGTGAAATTGAGTGGGGGGAAAATGATCCTTAGGTCTTGAATTCGGTTTCTACCGAAATAGGGTGCCGGTCATTGAGTAAATCGACCGGTGAGAGTTCGCCGGAGCGCGGCCCGGTGTCATTCGTTGTCGTGGGCTTTAGGTGGTAAAGGAATAGAAGTGTTGGGACTTTTCTGCAAATGTCAGTGACCCAGTTAAATAGTGCTGCGACCCCGCTTCAAGTTATCCAATAAGACAACGCCCTTTCTGCAAAATCAACACGCGCGGGCGCGCGCGGGCGCTTTCTTCCTCTGTTGGGCCGGCTCGGGCTGGTTTCGGCCCACGACTGTTTATTGTTTTCTTTTTTATTTTTCTATCAGACTTTGGAAATCTATAAGAAATCGTAGAAAATGCTAAAAATACAAGGCCAATTTTGCTAGACTTCTAATTTCCTATAGTATTTAATAAAAATAGTTTCATGATTTTTTGTTCCAATAGGGAATTTTGGAACATTTAAAATAATCAAAAACTATACTTCTGGATTTTTAGAGGATAAATAATAAATCCAAAATTCCCCAAACTTTAAGGATAAACTCTAAATAATATTTAGAAGCCTTGGGTAAAGTTTGGTATGATTTGGACCATGTTTGATACTTAGAACCCAAAACCCTACCTCCTGCCCTATGAACTTCACTATAGACTCCGAAAGCCCTAAATTCTCGGAGAACCGTGAAGGAAAGTTGTATTCAAGACTTTAGATAATAAACTTTTATTATCTTTGCACTCTCATGAGCATTACATGGGCATTCATTATTGTGTATGGTTATATTTAGAAAACGAAGAAGTAGAAGTCGAAGAAGCGAAGACTTCACCACCACCACCGCTTGAGGAACATCAGGCAGGCAACTGTTTTTATCTTGATATCTGCAGAATAGAGCCTGATTCACCAGTAACACAAGGCAAGCCCTGGTGCATTTGCCACCTCCTTGTTGCTTTTAAAATCTTTCTCACTTGCTTGATGCATTAGGTGATATGAGTTATGTGCTAAACCAATTCTTGCATTTCCTTCCTTGGATTTGATTATCTCTTAAATCCCTGTTTTACAAAAGGGTTTTTCTTATGCTTAGTATTGCTTCAGAAAAACAAAACATTTTGTTTTCACAAAAGATGATGCTTCAAAATGGGTGGGATGTTTTCGAAAATAAAACTTGATGGTGAATCCATCATGGCCATGATAGGTTCAACATTAGAAAAGATGTACCTCTGCCAAGTACCAAACTTTGGGGATTGAAATGATAAAGCTGAGACCGGGCGGGGGTGACTTGCACAGGAAGAGAGTCTCGGTGTAGTGTCTCCGTCTGAGTCGATTAAGGACCGTGTCGATGTAGGCTTAATGGTCGAGGACCCTTTAACTGGTCACATGCCTCGTCATGGGTAAGCTTTGCCTTGGGCAGACTAATACCAGAATAAGATAACACGAAATGGGAGTGGAGAGATGGCGAGAGTAGCGTGTACCCTTCGTGGCAAGAGGCTGGACGGTGGTGTATCTGTGCTCTCGGTTGGCGTGAACCTGATCTGGTCTTAAGAACCCTAGTGGCGAGTTGACATATGCAAGGGTTTAGTGCTACATATGTCATGTGATTGGAGATCCTCAGCTGAGTATAATCGATTCGGATCACAAAGACTTGGTCACTGACTTACACGTAGCAATCCAGTGAAGATAAAGGGTTGATAAGAAATTGGCTAGTATAGGTCAAGTGATTGAATTAGGGTAGAAAGAACCCTAGCTGCAAGTAATTTTACTTAACCTGACAAATAAAACTGGATTTTTAAGGATTCACTCTTAGTAAGCATTTCTACAAACAGAGTCATTGATTATTGATAAGCCTTACCTTGACTCCCTTAAAGCCACCATATCCTGGAAAGTCTTTTACTTTGTCGGGTAAGTCTTGCGAAAGTACACTTCGTACTCAGGGCTTTGTCCCATGTTTTAGGTGAAGAAGCGGCAAACTTTTGTTGCTTCTGTACAAGGGTGGTACCAAAAGAAGAGAATCAAGACTAAAGCTGCGGGAGGAAAGGCCCTCCGTTAAAAACTTTTTACTGCTTATTCGGGAGGAGGTTTTGCCTCCCATGTTTTGTAATAATAATACTCAACACTCTTATATTTGTTTCTGGTCTATAATATTATTATAACCCTCTCCTACTTTAATATAAGGTCAGTTATTGTAATTGCTTCCACACTTTCGTATCTCCGATGAATTGTAATGTCTGCGTGACGGGTGAAACGCTCTTGGAAAAGGTAAGGAATACAGGTACCGAACTTGTCACGTGATTCAGGTGCACCTGTAGGGTTGTCTGAGGTCCGTTGGACAAGGACAACTATAGGTGGGCCTAATAACTTGGGAGGTTCCGTCACAGCTGGTATCAGAGCGAAGCCCATCTCTGCAGATGTTATGAGGCATTTTCAAAAAGAATTTTCAAAGACTCATCTAGAAAATTTCTTTCCTTCTTATCTAACCACCTTCTGAGTACTTATTTTAAAGACCAGATATTAGAGCACACTGTATAGAAGGTTGTGAATCAACTAAGGTTGATTCTGTAATTATGCATGCATCATGATAAAAACTTTATTAATAAGGTGTTCCCCCTTAAGAAATGTCGCGCGCACAAGGAAAACCGCACGCAAGTCTACTGGGCCAATCGGCGTACCCCGCCATCAACTTGCCCCGAGGCATGAAGATAGTAGCAGTGGTAGCAACGATCCAATCGAGGATCTGGAAGCCCAAGTTGAACAGCTTCGAACAGAACTCCGTCACAGGAACGATATATGGGTCGCAGATGGTGAGAGAATAAACGAATTGAGAACAGACATCCGCCACCTGCAAGACCAACTTGCGGAACGAGATCTAGCACTCGACTGGGCTGTGAACTCTCATTCACTTGCTTGGGCAAAGGAAGCTAGAGCTCGAGCCCGCATGGAGGAGCTTAGCTCAGCCGTGGATAACTTGCAGGTTTATTGTAATAAACTACATGAAGAAGTTCACTTATTGTATTCACAACTGCACCCTAACGTACCTACTTAAGTGCAATCAACCCTAATTGAGGGTTTTGGTAATTAAATGACAAAACAAACTAAGATTCTAACAAGTTTGCTCCTAGCATGTACACAATAATTTTACAGACAGGAGAAGCACAGATCGTACGAGCATAAAAATAGAAAGCACAACGGATTTAAAATTCTACATCAAATGGTGTGCTCCAAGTGCTTGGAAACAACGACAGTACTCTTTTTATAATTCTTGAGTTATAGGATTCGCCGTTCAATTAAGAGGGATCCGCAATGGTTAAGTAAGTTTTGCAATGAGCTAAGTTCAAAATCCTTCAAAATCATTTTAGAGAACACTTTTCCAGATCATGAATGCCTTGAGAAAAACCAATTTTACTTCCCACAAGAGTTCCACCTTTTTTCACTTCAAAAAGTTCAAAACTTGGTTTTCAGCCCTGGAAACCGGTTCAACCGGTTTTGGGACTGTTCCTCTGCCATCCCTGCTCTGACCTGTCTAATAGTCAGTGCTGTCAGAAAAGTTGTTGCATATCTTTTGGGAAAACCGGTTCAACCGGATTTTTTCCCGGCTCAACCAGTTTTGATTCTGGTCGAGTCTCCGGCTGAGTAGGTTAGTGAACCGGGTTCTCCCTGGTGGAAACCGGTTCAACCGGTTTTTACCGATTTTCTCCCAATGGCTGCCAGCTTTTGGGGGATCCTTTATATACCCCCCACACTCTCTCTTATTTACTTCTGCCTCTCCCATGAAATCTTAGCTGACCAAACTCTCAACAAGTGCATTCATTTCACCTTTCACACCCGCAATCGCATCTCCTTCAATCGCTTGAAGGATCCTTGGTGTGAGGTGAACTCGATCTAACACTCTATCATTTTCATCTCGATTCTCCTATTCTCTTTGTTCTTGAGCTCGTTGCAAACTTGACCTTGTGCGGATTTGTTACTCTTGGAACCTCGTGTTCCTTGATGGTTAGAGGTTGCTTGGGAGTCTCCAAATTTGTGGACGACCCCAAGAAGTTTGTATCACCCGCTTTTTGAGCATATTTGAGAAGAGATTGCCTTGACCTTTATGGTCGGCTTGTGGAGGATTAGGGTTGGAAAAGACCCGGCCCTTTGTGGGCTCCTCAACGAGGAGTAGGACACCTTTGTGGTGGTTGCCGAACCTCGGGTTATATCGCGTGTTCTTGTGTGTTCTTATTAAGCACTTTAAATTTGTTGGTTGTTTCATATTATCTATTCGAGTAGATCTTGCGTAGGGCAAGTCATTAGCAAAATCTTTCACTACTTCGTAATATTTGTTTATCTAAGTTGAGCAGGTTCAAACTTGTTCAGTTGTAAACAAAATCAACTGAACCGGTTTGCACTAGTGCAACTTTAATTTAACCTATCTCGAAGTTTTTATTGAAAATTTTCAGGTGTAGCCTATTCACCCCCCCTCTAGGCTACTTTCAATTGGTATCAGAGCCTCGTACCTCGTTTTGTGCTTAACCGCGTGAGGAAACGATTATGTCTACTCAACAGGACCATGTGGATCCTATCCTCGAGGAAATTCCCGTCACATCCTCCGGTGAGGAAGTGGACCCCATGGTCCTCGACCTCGCCATGAAGATTGCGGAGAGGATGTTCCTCAAGATGAAAGAGGAAGATGCAAAGAAGAAGGTCGAAGAAGAAGAATCAAGAAGAAAGGCCGAAGAAGATAAAGGTAAGGGAAAATTTGATTACAATGACGACCTAGTGGATCTTTTGGTGTCGAAGGTGTTGAGCAAGGTAAGTCTCAACACCGAAGGATCATCTACCAAAAGCAAAGGTAACGAATTTAGTAAAGTTCAATTCGATTACTCTAGAAATTTTATTCCCAACTTCTCTTCCGCCCCACTTGGAAAGTTACCAACTCTTAATGAGTTGAACTATGACGAGTGGGCCCATAAGATGAAGTCGCATTTAATCGGTGTACATCCTAGTCTTTGGGAGATTGTTAATGTAGGTATGTATAAGCCCACCCAAGGAGAAGAGATGACTCCGGAAATGATGCAAGAGGTTCATCGCAATGCTCAAGCGGTGAGCATAATTAAAGGAAGTCTTTGTCCGGAAGAATACCGGAAAGTTCAAGGAAGAGAAGATGCCCGTGACATTTGGAATATTCTTAAAATGTCACATGAAGGAGATCCCAAAGCTAAGAGACATAGAGTTGAAGCTTTGGAGAGTGAGCTTGCTAGATACGATTGGACTAAGGGTGAGTCACTTCAATCACTCTTTGATCGGTTGATGGTGTTAGTAAACAAAATAAGAGTGCTTGGAAGTGAAGATTGGAGTGACTCCAAGGTCACAAGACTATTCATGAGAGCTTACAAAGAAAAGGATAAGAGTCTAGCAAGGATGATAAGGGATCATGATGACTATGAGGATATGACACCTCATCAATTATTTGCAAAGATTCAACAACATGAATCTGAAGAAGCCCCAATCAAGACAAGAGACTCTCATGCCTTGATCACAAATAAACAAGACACACCCAAGAAGAACAAAGACCAAAAGGCAAATAAAGTGGTCGAGACATCAAGTGATGAAGATAGCTCAAGTGATGAAGACACAGCTATGTTCATCAAAACATTTAAGAAATTTGTAAGGAAAAATGACAAGTTTCAAAGGAAAGGAAAGAAGAGGGCATGCTATGAATGTGGCCAAACCGGTCATTTCATAGCGGATTGTCCTAACAAAAAGGAACAAGAAGCCAAGAAGGAATACAAGAAGGACAAGTTCAAAAAGGGAGGCAAGACCAAGGGACATTTCAAGAAGAAGAAATATGGTCAAGCCCATATTGGTGAAGAATGGAACTCCGATGATGAGAGTTCTAGCTCCGAAGAAGAGGAAGTGGTGGCAAACATTGCCATCCAATCTACTTCAAGCTCGCAACTCTTCACCAACATACAAGATGACTCCTACACTCCAACTTGCCTCATGGCAAAAGGAGATAAGGTAACTTTATTTAGTAATGATTTTCCAAATGATGATGATGATGAACAAATTGCCATGAAGAATAAAATGATTAAGGAATTTGGCTTGAATGGATATAATGTTATCATCAAATTAATGGAGAAGCTAGATAAAAGAAAAGTAACTCTTGATGCTCAAGAAAACTTGCTTATCCTTGAAAAGGAAAGAAACCTAGAGCTTCAAGGATTGCTACTCAATAAAGATGAAATGCTAGATGCCTTGACTAAGGAAGTATCTTTAGTCAAGATAACTATAGAGGATAAAGAAAAAGAAGTAATCAATATGAAAACCTCTATAGCTAATCTTGCAAATGAAAAGGGTGCACTTGAAACAAGCATGTTAAGCTTGAATGTCCAAAATCAAGAACTTCAAGTGCAACTTAAAAATTGCAAGAACATCAATGCCTCATCTTTATTGATTGAATCTAAGTCTAGCTCCTCAAATAATACCTTTTGCAAACATTGTGCCAAATACCATGCTTCTTGTTGTTTAACTAACCATGCAAGGAAGAAAAGCCCACAGGTGAAGGTCAAAGAAATATTGAAGAAATGCACTAGCAATGATGGGTTAAAGAAAATTGAACCCAAGTACAAGTCCCTAAAGCCCAACAATGGAAGAAGGGGGCTTGGGTTCAACTCATCCAAGGAAAACCCTAGCACAGTGCATAAGGGGTGGAGATCCCCCAAGTTCATAGAGGGAACCACCCTATATGATGCCTTGGGGAGGATTCACTCCTCAAATGACAAGTCAACTCAAGTAAAGGTAAACTTGAGTTCCACAAAGAGTAAGATGAAGGAAGCGACATCAACAAGTGGAGAAAAATTTAATGCTCTCATTTCTCACTCTTATCTTTGTGATTATATGTTGACTTGGGATTTAGGGAAATTGGTTGTTAAATACGTGGGTGCCTACACTAAAAGAAAAGTCATGAAAAGAAGTGTGTGGGTACCCAAGGCTATAACTAACACTGCAGGACCCAATTCAATTTGGGTACCTAAAAGCATAGCCTAAATTTGTTTTGCAGGTCTACTCCTCTGGTGGGTCAAGTTGGGTGCTTGACAGTGGATGTACAAATGACATGACCGGGGAGGAAGACATGTTTCATTCCTTGCAACTAACTCAAGAAGCACAAAAAATTGTGTTTGGAGATAGTGGCAAGAGTAAGGTGATTGGTATTGGTAAAATTCCTATCTCTGACCAACAATCACTTTCAAATGTTTTATTGGTAGATTCTTTAAGCTACAATTTGATGTCCGTTTCACAACTTTGTGGAATGGGTTATAATTGCTTATTTTCTGATGTGGATGTGAAGATCCTTAGAAGGGAGGATTCCTCTGTTGCCTTTACAGGTCGCTTGAAGGGCAAACTCTATCTTGTTGATTTCACAACAAGTAGAGTTACACTTGAGACCTGTTTAGTGGCAAAATCTGACAAGGGTTGGCTTTGGCATCGCCGGCTAGCTCATGTTGGCATGAGGAACTTGGCCAAACTTCAAAAGGATAGTCACATTATTGGACTAACAAATGTTGTGTTTGAGAAAGATAGGGTTTGTGGCGCATGCCAAGCAGGAAAGCAACATGGAGTCCCACATCAATCAAAGAATGTGGTCACAACAAAAAGGCCATTGGAGCTTCTTCACATAGACCTCTTCGGACCTGTGGCTTACATCAGCATTGGTGGTAGTAAGTATGGTTTAGTCATTGTTGATGATTTTTCTCGCTTCACCTGGGTTTTCTTTTTGAGTGATAAAGGTGAAACTCAAGAAACATTGAAGAAGTTCATGAGAAGAGCTCAAAATGAGTTTGAGCTCAAAATCAAGAAAGTGAGAAGTGATAATGGGACGGAATTCAAGAACACAGGTGTCAAAGAATTCTTAGGCGAAAAAGGAATCAAACATGAGTTCTCGGTTCCTTACACTCCACAACAAAATGGTGTTGTGGAAAGAAAGAATCGAACTTTAATTGAAGCAGCTAGAACCATGTTGGATGAGTACAAGACACCTGACAACTTTTGGGCAGAGGCGGTCAACACCGCCTGTCATGCAATCAACCGCCTCTATCTTCACAAGATCTACAAGAAGACTGCTTATTAGCTTCTCACCGGTAACAAACCTAAAGTTGATTATTTTAGAGTATTTGGTTGCAAGTGCTTTATTCTTAACAAGAAAGTCAAGAGCTCAAAGTTTGCTCCTAGAGTGGATGAGGTTTCTTGCTTGGTTATGCATCAAATGCGCATGGATATCGTGTTTTCAACAAAACCACCGGTCTTGTTGAAATAGCGATAGACGTGACATTTGATGAATCTAATGGCTCGCAAGGGCATGTTTCTAATGGCACAGCAGGAAATGAAGAACCACCTTGTGAGGACATAAAGAAACTTGCAATAGGTGAGGTGAGACCTCAAGAAAAGGATGATGAAGAAGGAACTTTGTGGATGACCAATGAGGTTTTTGATGTGGGTGCAAAGGTGGTGGGTGACAAATCCTCCACCCAAGCAAACCCATCAACCTCAAGTCATCCAAATCTTGAAGAAAATCAACAACCCCAAAGGATGCCAACGGTGGTAGAAGATGAACATGAAGGTGTTGATGGTGAAGTACCTCTTGATCAAGTAGATGATGAGGAGGAACAAATTCAAAGACAACCATCAGTGCCTCATCCTTGAGTCCATCACACTATTCAAAGAGATCATCCGATGGACAACATCCTGGGTAGCATCAGGAGAGGGGTAACAACTCGATCTCGTTTAGCAAATTTTTGTGAATTTTACTCGTTTGTTTCCTCTCTTGAGCCACTTAAGGTTGAAGAAGCGTTGGGTGATCCGGATTGGATAATTGCCATGCAAGAGGAATTGAACAACTTCACCCGGAATGAAGTCTGGTCCTTGGTTCCAAGACCTAAGCAAAATGTGATTGGGACAAAATGGGTCTTTAGGAACAAACAAGATGAGCATGGCGTGGTTACAATAAATAAAGCACGGTTGGTTGCCCAAGGCTACACTCAAGTGGAAGGACTTGATTTTGGTGAAACATATGCGCCGGTAGCAAGGTTAGAGTCAATTAGAATATTAATTGCCTATGCTACTAACCATGATTTCAAGTTATATCAAATGGACGTCAAGAGCGCGTTTCTAAATGGACCACTACAAGAGAGGGTCTATGTGGAGCAACCGCCAGGCTTTGAAGATCCAAGGAAGCCAAATCATGTCTATCTACTTCACAAGGCACTCTATGAGCTCAAACAAGCCCCTAGAGCTTGGTATGATTGCCTTAAAGATTTTTTAATTAAGAATGGGTTTACAATAGGAAAAGCTGACTCTACATTATTTACTCGCAAAGTTGACAATGAATTATTTGTGTGCCAAATATATGTCGATGACATTATATTTGGTAGTACTAATGAAAAATTTTGTGAAGAGTTTAGCAAAGTAATGACGAACAGGTTTGAGATGTTTATGATGGGCGAGCTCAAATACTTCCTGGGATTTCAAGTCAAACAACTCAAGGAAGGTACTTTTCTATGCCAAACTAAATATACACAAGATATGCTCAAGAAGTTTGGCATGGAAAAGGCAAAGCACGCCAAGACTCCAATGTCATCAAATGGACATCTCGACCTAAATGAAGAAGGTAAACCTGTAGATCAAAAGTTATATAGATCAATGATAGGGTCACTGCTTTATTTGTGTGCATCTAGATCTGATATAATGTTAAGTGTTTGCATGTGTGCACGCTTTCAAGCTAATCCTAAAGATTGTCATCTTGTTGCCATTAAGAGAATCCTAAGATACTTAGTGCACACCCAAAACCTAGGATTATGGTACCCTAAAGGCTCCCTTTTCGATTTGCTTGGCTACTCTTACTCAGATTATGCCGGTTGCAAAGTAGATCGAAAAAGCACTACTGGGACTTGCCAATTCCTTGGGCGATCCTTAGTGTCATGGAGTTCCAAGAAACAAAATTGTGTTGCACTTTCTACTGCAGAAGCTGAGTACATAGCAGCTGGGGCATGTTGTGCACAGTTGTTATGGATGAAGCAAACCCTTAGAGATTTTGGTTGTGAGTTTAACAAGATTCCACTATTGTGTGATAATGAGAGTTCCATAAACCTTGCAAACAATCCGGTTGCAACACTCTAGAACCAAACACATTGACATTAGACATCATTTCTTGAGAGACCACGAAGCCAGAGGAGATATCGAATTGTTTCACGTGAGCACCGAAAATCAACTAGCTGATATCTTCACAAAACCCCTTGAGGGCTTGTTTGGGTAATCTAAGATTGGAGTGGATTGAGATGGTATGTGGTGTGTTGAAGTGTAATATGAACTAATTTTTCTTTCAATCCCCTTTAATACACCTCAATCCACTTTAATCCCTCTATACCCAAACAAAGCCTGATGAGACTAGGTTTTGCTTTCTTAGGAGTGAGCTAAATATCTTGGATTCTCGAAACGTGTCTTAAAACTAAAATCTTGATCACAAGTTTGATGGATATAAAATGATTGCATGCTCAATATGTCATGAGAAATATTGTTTTTATCATTAAAATTACTCATGTCACATTTGCTAAGTGTTCTTATAGCCTTTCCGGGCAATATTTGAAAACAGGTTGAGTGAATCGGCTGAGTAGGCCACTCAACCGGTTTTCCCCTGGTGGAAACCGGTTGAACCGGTATAAAAACCGGTTGAACCGGTTTTGACCGCCTCCGCGTCCGTGCTATCTGTCAGCACCGCAGTCTGCGCCGTCAGTCTCGCAGACTGCACTGTCAGTCTGGCAGAAAACCTGTGCAGTCAATCACTTGTTCTGCGCGCTTTTACTGCACAGTCTGATGGGAAACCGGTTGAACCGGTTTTGTAACCGGTTGAACCAGTTTTCGTTTTGTTGACCAGCCGGCGCCTCCCCTATTTCTCTCCCCTTTCCTCCCTTCTCTTCTTACCAGCTCCTTTTTCCCAGCCGACGCCGCCAACACATTTTCCTCTCTCTCCTTCACTCTCTCACCACTCCAAAACCCATTTGTGCCATCCACTCTTTGGAAGTTTTGTTGGAGATTCGTTCATCTCGGCTTCCTCCATCATCTCCCTCACTCTTGTTGGGATTTCTGTGATTCAAACTTCGGATCGAGGTATTACCCTATTTCATTTTTTTACTCGATCTCACCTGTTCTTGACTATCTAGTGTATCGTTTCTTGGATACATTTTAGTTTAGGTGCTTGCAACACTTAGACTATCTTTGTTTGTCTCGAACATTGTTTGAGTTTAGCGGTTTGATATTGTTCGTTGTAGTTGAACCGCTCGCATGAACGGTTGAAGTGCATGCTCAATATCATATGTGTCTCTACTCAAACGTGTTTGTTAAGATCCTTGCTCATCATAGGTTCTATCTTTTCTTTTTAAGGATGGTGAGTCGGAGGAATCCATCTGTTGTTGAATCTGACTCCTCTGACGAACAAGAGATTCACGAAGAAACTCCCCCGCGTTCTAGATCCAAACGTGGGCGAGGATCTGGCAACATCATGCAAGGTGGTGAGGCCTCTGGGTCTCATGGAGCTCGTGGTCGGACGACCCAGAATCCCTCCGGTCGGTCCCAACCCGCGACAAATCCACATGCATGGGAAGCAACAAGTGATGATGATGGTGGGAAAGATGATGAGATTGACCTTCCCCCTACCCACGCCCCTATTATTCGAGGGTTGGTCCTCCACCGGGTGGAGGCCCGTCGTTCTGGCAATGAGCCAGTTACTGATTTTACTGCCAGCGGGGGTTCTGCACTTCTTCAGGACATCCGCTTTCAGAATCCTGCATTGCGCATTCGTGATGCCAGGATTGATGGGAACTGTTTCTGGACTCCCCAGCATGTGGATTTCTACAACTCAGTAATCCTTCCCAAGAAACATCAGCCCATACTACATCAACGGTACATCAACTGGGAAGATGTGAGGCTATTGGAGACCCGGAGATGACACAGGCGTTGAGGGCCTGTGAAAGAAAGAAGATGAAGAATATAATGACCTTTCAATATGACTGGAATGATGAGGTCATTGCCCAATTTTATTCCACTCTTTGGATCAAGCTGGCCGATGAGGAAAGTCCCTACAACTTTCCTTATCTTAATTTCTACATCGAAGGCAGCTGGTACAAAGTGAGCTACCGGCGATTCGCTCACATTCTTGGGTTCACTGATGAGGACATCTCTAGTGACAAGATCAAAATACATGATTTTCGCCAACCCACCAGAGATGAAGCCAGAGATCTTCATCTCTGAGTCTAGAAAATATTGGGAGTCCACCAACATGCACAAATATTACAGATATATCAACTCTCTCAGCAGGATGACCCTCATTCCCAAAGGGGGTAACCAGATGAATATTCTTGGAGAGAGCAAGGTTTTGCTCTCGTTCATGAAGCCCACCAGTTCTGAGAGTATCAACATTTTTGATATGATCTAGCAGGAGATTATCCATGCTGCCTGCTTTCCACTTAAGGGATGTCTACATGCACCTTTCATAATGAAGATGATTGAAGTTGTGACGCAGTTCCGTTATGAAAAAGGTACTAGACATCAATCTTATACCCCCTTCTGGATTGATCCCAACAATCCAGCAGGGCGCTTGAGGAAAGCCCCTTCTAGCTCCCGTGCACGTACTTCTGCTAGTCCTTCTGCTGGTCCTGCTGCTGCTGCCGGTGCCTCGCGTCCCTCCCCTGGCCGCGGATCTCCCACACCATGTGGTCGTGGTCGTGGTCGAGGTCGTGGCCGAGGGATGGGTGCCCGCTTGGCCCATGGATTGCGGCATTTTTCTCTATGTGCAGGAATATTTCTGCTGATGTGCATGAGCTGGCAAGGCGTCAGCGGGAGACTGACGACAATCTTCGTCGTCAAGCTTCCACTATGGGAATGCCATTCGCCCCTCGCTCGCCTGACGTGCCTCTCCATCCGCCTCCCCCGGAGATCAATGAGTGGCACCAGCAAGCCTACGGGGTGCCTTTTATGTCAGCAGACGACGAAGAAGAAGAAGAAGAAGCATACTTTGATGATCGTGAACAGTTTGCCCCGCCTCCCTACCAAGGGGATCCGGGTGAATCCTCGTCTCATCCTCCGCCCTAGGATCCATCTGGAAGCTATCCTCCCCCAGATCAGTCTAGGGAAGAACAATTTGCTTCTCACCTGGCGCATCATTTCTTTGCTCCGCATCATCCTCCTCCTAACTGGTGATCTTTGGCTTGATGGCTCTCTCTCCTTTTTTGGTTCTTGTTGCCAAAAAGGGGGAGAAGGTGGTTTCTTATCTTAGCTGCATCTTTATTTATGTAATGAACAATTTGGTCTGTAATAATTATTATTTGTCTGTCTCGTGATACATCTGGTGTTGGCTTAGAGACCACAAACTTTTTAATGTTGTGATGTGATATCATTATTGTAATAGCCAGTAGTAACTTTTCATATCTTATGCTATGCAATAATGAGCTTGTCTATGTAACACTACTCTTGTTATCATCACATCCTATATAATTGTGTTGCATCCCTCAATTTTTGTGTATTGTGCTGTTAGTTCACTCTCTCTAAATATGTTGCAAATTGACATATCAAGTCAATATTAATATCACAAAACTCATGCACATATTTAGGGAGAGCTACACATACACAAATACTTTTATCTCGCAAGTGTTTGTAATTTTTAATTTTTATCTCTACTCTAGTTTTTTTTGGCATCAATCACCAAAAAGGGGGAAATTGTAAGTGCAATCAACCCTAATTGAGGGTTTTGGTGATTAAATGACGAAACAAACTGAGATTCTAACAAGTTTGCTCCTAGCATGTACACAGTAATTTTACAGACAGGAGAAGCACAGATCGTACGAGCATAAAAATAGAAAGCACATCGGATTTAAAATTCTACATCAAATGGTGTGCTCCAAGTGCTTGGAAACAACGACAGTACTCTTTTTATAATTCTTGAGTTATAGGATTCGCTGTTCAATTAAGAGGGATCTGCAATGGTTAAGTAAGTTTTGCAATGAGCTAAGTTCAAAATCCTTCAAAATCATTTTAGAGAACACTTTTCCATATCATGAATGCCTTGAGAAAAACCAATTTTACTTCCCACAAGAGTTCCACCTTTTTTCACTTCAAAAAGTTCAAAACTTGGTTTTCAGCCCTGGAAACCGGTTTAACCGGGCCTGAAACCGGTTCAACCGGTTTTGGGACTGTTCCTCTGTCATCCCTGCTCTGACCTGTCTGACAGTCAGTGCTGTCAGAAAAGTCGTTGCAGATCTTTTGGGAAAACCGGTTCAACCGGATTTTTTTCTGGCTCAACCGGTTTTGATTCCGGTCGAGTCTCCGACTGAGTAGGTTAGTGAACCGGGTTCTCCCTGGTGGAAACCGGTTCAACCGGTCTGTAAACCGGTTCAACCGGTTTTTACCGATTTTCTCCCAACAGCTGCCAGCTTTTGGGGGATCCTTTATATACCCCCCCACTCTCTCTCTTATTTACTTATGCCTCTCCCACGAAATCTTGGCCGACCAAACTCTCAACAAGTGCATTCATTTCACCTTTCACACCCGCAATCGCATCTCCTTCAATCGCTTGAAGGATCCTTGGTGTGAGGTGAACTCAATCTAACACGCTGTCATTTTCATCTCGATTCTCCTATTCTCTTTGTTCTTGAGCTCGTTGCAAACTTGACCTTGTGCGGATTTGTTACTCTTGGAACCTCGTGTTCCTTGATGGTTAGAGGTTCCTTAGGAGTCTCCAAATTTGTGGACGACCCCAAGAAGTTTGTATCACCTGCTTTTTGAGCATATTTGAGAAGAGATTGCCTTGACCTTTGTGGTCGGCTTGTGGAGGATTAGGGTTGGAAAAGACCCGGCCCTTTGTGGGCTCCTCAACGAGGAGTAGGACACCTTTGTGGTGGTTGCCGAACCTTGGGTTATATCACGTGTTCTTGTGTGTTCTTGTTAAGCACTTTAAATTTGTTGGTTGGTTCATATTATCTATTCGAGTAGATCTTGCGTAGGGCAAGTCATTAGCAAAATCTTTCACTACTTCGTAATATTTGTTTATCTAAGTTGAGCAGGTTCAAACTTGTTCAGTTGTAAACAAAATCAACTAAACCGGTTTGCACCAGTGCAACTTTAATTTAACCTATCTCGAAGTTTTTATTGAAAAATTTCAGGTGTAGCCTATTCACCCCCCTCTAGGCTACTTTCACCTATGGATCCTGTCGAAATGGGAGTCGAACAGTCTGGAGTAGCGGGAGATGCACTTGGTGGTGAACTGGACCTTTTCAGGCCCCCTCCCTCTATGAAGTTGGTTGATGAATGGTCTCCTACGCCCGACAGTGAAGCTACCAAAAGTGACAAGAAGCAAGAGTAGTATAGTGTAGAAGTAGTAGTAATGTATAATAGGTAATGTAATCCTGTTGTAAATTTGAGTCTATATCATTACCCTTTTCAGTAATGTAAATGGATGGTTTTCTTTGGCATATTATATTTTCCAAATGCTCTTTGCCTCAGATGCCTTCCAAGACTCGTGCACAGGATGGAGCAGGGACCTCCCGTGGGAGGGAAACAACTCCGAACTCGCCCCCAGTACCTCCAACATTAGCTGAGGCCATCGCTGCCTTAGTTAACGCTACGGCCGACAACACCCGCTTTCTGCGAGAAATGCCGGGACAACAAATGCAACAGCAAGGCGGGCGAGCATATCAGCAAGGACCCCGCGAAACATCATATTTGGATTTCTCCGAGACACGTTCCCCATTATTTGTCAAGGTAGAAGATCCTCTGGAAGCGGATGAGTGGATCCGCGTTATCGAGCAGAAGTTTGGGCTTCTCTGATGTACGGAGACTCAAAAGCCCTTATTCGCGGCACAACAGTTGCGAGGCCCTGCCAGTACCTGGTGGGGAAATTATGTAGCCGTTCAACCGGCTGGTCATCAAATTACTTGGGACGAATTCAAGCTGGCTTTCCAGGAGCACTATATACCTGAAGGGGTGCTCCATATGAAACAGGAGGAGTTTATGAAGCTCAAACAAGGTGGGGATACTGTCACTCAGTATCTCAACAAATTCAACCACTTGTCCCAATATGCTATCGATCAAGTCAATACTGATTTAAAGAAGAAAAATTGCTTCATGAGAGGCCTTAATGATCGAATGCAACGAAAGATGGCCACCTGTTGGGACCATGCTTCGTCGCCGAAGGTCCTGCAGAAAGAAACAGCTTTGGCTGAAGCTGCTCGTACGTGACGCCGAAGGCATCATTCATGAAGCTTCGGTATTATAACATATCCGAAGATGAAGGGTCGAACCGACTTAAAGATAGAATGACCTTTTAGCCCATAGGAGTCTGAGTCATTGTTGTAAACTTTTATGAGGGGCATGATTGTAATTCCTTACAGGCTGTGTCCTATGCCTATAAATAGTGAACAGTATTCCTTTACTGTTCATGCATTCCTGTAATTGCTAACGCATCATTCGGGAATCATTGTTTGTCAAGGCAAAGGTATAAATGTACCTAAAAACGTTGTATTCAAATATCTTAAATTCATATAATAAGATATGTGAATGATGTCATTTATTTTCGATGTATTTATCTTTAATGTTTTACTTTATTGCGTATCATCTTTACAAGTTTAATTACGAAGGTGAAACCTTCGTAATATTATGCTCGTGACCTTCGTCCGAAGTTCATTAAATCCTTATGGAAATAATGCTCCGGCTGACGAAGGGCATTAATATTTAACATTTTATGTTGCCTTGTTCTTAATTCATAGCATTTGAGAACAAGTCCCCAACATTGGCGCCCACCGTCCAGTGAACTCACTTCCACTTTTTTGAGCTGATGGCTTCATTCAACAATCAAGCTGGAGCTGCTTCGGCTCTGAAGCTGGTACTCCCGATAACAGGCGGTTCATGCTCAGGGCCAGCCAACAAGAAGCAGAAGAAGGAGGCACGGAGAAGGGTACAGCATGTCAGGGTGCAAGGACCCTTCATCAAGTCAAGATGGTCTCACATTCCAATTACCTTTTCCCAAGAGGATCTTCAACTCAAGGATTACCCACACAACGATGCTATGGTTATCTCTTGTGTGATCAAAGGATTTCTGGTCCATAATGTTTTGGTTGGTACAGGCAGCGCAGCTGATATCATATTTGCTAAGGCCTTCAGACAGATGCAAGAGCCCGAAGACAAAATTCATGATGCCACACATCCCCTTTGCGGCTTCGGAGGAAGGCAGATTATAGCACTCGGCAAAATCACAATGCCAGTGACCTTCGGATTTATCAACAACACAAGGACTGAACAAGTTGTGTTTGATATTGTTGACATGGAATACCCTTACAATGCAATCATTGGTCGTGGTACTCTCAATGCCTTCGAAGCAATTCTTCATCCAGCTTATCTTTGCATGAAGATACCTTCGGACCAAGGGCCCATTGCTATTCATGGAAGTCAGGAAGCTGCCAGAAGGGCCGAAGGAAATTGGACAGACTCAAAAGCAATTCATAATATAGATGGAGCCGAAGCTTGTGAGCAATACAAGTTCAGAAGAGAAAAAGCTGCTTCGGCTGATCAGCCGAAGCCCATGCTCTTATGTGAGGATATAGCAGAGCAAAAGGTGCTATTGGGATCTCAACTGTCCGAAGAACAGGAAAAAACCTTGATAAGGTTTTTGTTCAACAATAAAGATGTTTTTGCTTGGTCAGCTAATGATCTCTACGGAGTTAACAGGGATGTTATTGAGCACTCGCTTAATGTTGATCCATCCTTCTGACCCAGAAAGCAGAGGCTTCGGAAGATGTCTGATGACAAAGCCGAAGGTGCTCGGAATGAAGTGAAAAGACTCCTCAGTGCCGGAGTTATCAGAGAGGTAAAATACCCAGAATGGTTGGCTAACACAGTTATGGTGAAGAAGGCCAATGGTAAATGGAGAATGTGTATCGATTTTACTGATCTCAATAAGGCCTGTCCGAAGGACGAGTTTCCATTGCCAAGGATAGATTCCCTAGTCGATGCAGCAGCTTCATCAGAGCTTGTAACACCCACTTTGTAATTTGTTAGAAATAATATCAATAGAGAAAATAATCTCTCCTTATGTGAGTTTAACCTTTGTGCATCATCACATGTGTACCCCCTAGGTAAAAACAAATAATTAATAACATAAAAGCCACTAAATTATGCATCATGCTGGATTTTATTTTGTGTGCATATTGTGAGAAAATAAAATAAAAATATGACAAGAAAATATATTAAAGTCCAAAGTGGAATTTAAAAACCCTAAAGAAATGTGGAGGGAGGAAAAGGAGTACAAAAATAAAATAAAATATATACAAGACAAGTATTATAACTAAAAGTAAGACCATCATGTTCAAATTATACTTTCAAACTAAGAAGAATTCACCAAAAGACTTAAGTGTGAAATTTGAATTCAAATGAGATGGGAAAAATATAAATCAGAAAAAGGAAAAGTAAAATAAAAAGAAAAACTAGCACATGGGCTGAAACCTATAGAGCCAGCCCATCTAAGGAGTTCACCGCGCAGCCCAGCTCAATCCCGCACCCAACTCCTCCTTTCACTAGCAGGTGGGGCCCGCATGCCAGCCGCTGGCTTCCACACGCGCGCTTGGGTACTCGATCGCTGCCTGGTGGGGCCAGTGTGTCGGCGCCTTTTCACCTAAATCGGGCGCTCCTCTGTGCCACTGCCCGATGGGCCCCCGAAGCCAGATCCATCTCCAACCGAAAACGAATCAGCCGCACTGCGCGGCCGACTTCCCCGCCGCCGCATGCTCCAACTCAACCACTTCCCTTCTACCTGGCTACCATGCGCAGCCGTATTAAACCATCCCTCACATCATCCTCCACCCAAACCAAGTCGCGCCGCAACCCTCCACCTCTTCTAGAACCGTCTGCCATTGCAGTGTCCGCTGAGCTTTGTGTTGACGAGAGAATCGCCGCGGACGTCTAACGGTGGGGTGCCTCAGTCGATTTTGGGCACGCTGGTGGGTGTTGGAGCATGGCGGAGTTGGTACCGGCAAGCAATTGCGTTGTGGACAGTGGTGGCGTTGTGAATCTCTCACCGGAGAGGTACTCCGCCCCGGTTCCGCCTTGCCCCGCCGCTCGCCTATCACAATCGCCCTAACTCTAGTAAGAACACCCTCGGTATGGTTCGCCCACTCCTCTTATCTGTAAGTTATACGTTAGTTGCGAATTGGGGGCGGAATTTCTGAATGTGGGTGTTGGTCGGCCATGGCTCGGGTTCGGCGTCGTCTGCCATTGTGGGTGGAGCATTCTGCTCCATCAATCACCATAGCAGAGAACCGAGTTGTGTCACCCTTGTGATCTCGCTCTGAATCACCATGCGTAGGGTGGAACTAGCACTCGGACCGCTGGGCCGCTTCTGCGTCGGTGATGCGCCGTCGTGTAGCTTGGGCGCCGCCACGCTCAGCTACTGGAGTTTGGGAGGAAGGGTGAGCGTCCATCTATTGATGAACGGCTCCGAGTGAGCCTTAGAGGGGCCGAGTTGGGCATTGGATCTGGGCCATTTGATCTCGATCAGGCGAATCCGGGGCGAGTTGGGGTATTTTAAATCCGTGTCGTCGGTCGTCGATCGGGCGGCCAGAATCAGAGAATACCCCTTCGCGGGTCGGTTTTGTTAAAAAGCCCCTGCAGAAGATAGAAATAAACCCGCAGTCCACTTGCACTGTTCTCTGTGTCTCTGGATTCTTACCCCGAGCCCCCTGAGTTCTCTGGAAATAGTGCGCCTAGTCCAGAGATCGTTTAAATTGAATAAATGAAATAGAAAATAGATTTTTAATTGGAA
This sequence comes from Zea luxurians, assembly GCA_029449295.1. Taxonomy (NCBI): domain Eukaryota; kingdom Viridiplantae; phylum Streptophyta; class Magnoliopsida; order Poales; family Poaceae; genus Zea; species Zea luxurians. The sequence goes on along the minus strand of JAOPSE010000052.1, from coordinate 18,849,603 downwards.
AATAATTGCTAGCACTTCAATAATTCATAGAAAATGCATATGAACTCCAAATTACTTCATTCCAGTTCCTAAAATTTTATAATTTTATTCTCTATCACTTAGAGTCTCTGTTTTGTCATGAAAACAATAAGAAATTTAATCTCTCACTTAATCCTATTCTAAACACATAAAACATTTGAAAATCCATAACTTAAATTCTATAACTCCAAAAATTATGATTCCTATTCCTAGGATTTTATTTTAATATGTAGATTATTACTGTGTATTTTATTTATATGTTTGGTGTAATGTTAATTTCTCTATATACACTGTGCTTGTTTGTATTGTGGCGAGTAGAAGAGCCCGTTGCTGAGGATCCTGGTGAGCAGCAGGTTGAAGTAGCTGAGCAGGAGCTCATTGAAGGCAAGTTGTGCCCTTGACCACTTTTTACCCAATAATGTTCTTTAATATCACTTATCCATGCATAGGTTAATTTTGATGGGACCCGATAGGTCACCCTAGATTGTTTATCTCATTACCTTGTTTACCCCTGAATCACTTGGGTAGTTTGCTATTGCTTTACATGGTTTTGGGATAATCATTTATTATATCTATGTTCCAATTATTCTTGTTATTCTATTTATGTTCATGTAAAGTTCATTAATGTTAATTGGAACATAGAGCTTAACTTGAGTAACATGTGCCACCACAAGGGTTTAATGGGACGCCCTTGGCTGATTAACTAGGAAAGCTAGTGGAGGTCTACCTTACCCGAAAGGGGCAAGGGCAGTAGGGGAGTGGTCAGTGTAGGGAGGTCCTTGGTTGATTTTGCTGCGATGGCGGTCAGACAAGAACCCTGCATTGGAACTTCCTATAAACTGTAGCGGGTTTTCTGAAGCTAGTGGAACTTTGTAAAGGCCTCGTAGTGTTACCCTGCCGTGCTTCCTTGGTAGAGGTGTATGGGAAGTCGCGATCCCTTGGCAGATGGGTAACATGACTTGTGGGTAAAGGGTACAACCTCTGTAGAGTGTAAAACTGGTATACTAGCTGAGCTCACGGTCATGAGCAGCTCAGGACTCTCTGATGTTTAAATTATGGAATTTAAATTCAAATTTTTCATTTGCATTGCATGGGCTTATTATTAATTTGTTCAATTACTTTATTTATGGTTTGGTATTTACTTACACTTAGTAACTGCTAATAAAAGTTTGACCAACTACTTAAAAGCAATGCTCAGCTTTAACCCCTGTCATTGATTAGCCTTACACATCACATGAACTCACACCTTTGTGAGTTTATGTCCACTGGTTCCCCACAACTTGTTGAGCTATGATCATGTGTGAGCTCACCCTTGCTATCTCACACCCCCCCCCACAGGAGAAGAACAGGTGGTTCAGGAGGAGCCACAAGGCGAGGAGTATGATCTGATCTAGGTGGCGTTTCTCAGTTGACATTGGCGCCGACGATCCTTAGTTCGTTTTATATTTATCTTTTATTTTGTAATAAGTCTTCCGCTATATAATAAATACTCTGATGTTTTATGACATTTATCTCTATACACTCTGTTATTATATATGTTGTCTTCTTGGCGCATGTATGAGATGCACCTGGCTTTGTTCCTTAAAGCCGGGTGTGACAGAAGTGGTATCAGAGGAAATGTTGACTGTAGGACGAAACCTAGATAGAATGGACAAACCCTTACCTACTTATCTCATTCTGATTCATTCTACACTCACCTTACTCTGATTCTTTCTACACTTATCTTGATCCTGTCTCACCTTCTACTGTTCTACTCTGATCATTCTTACCTTTTCTACTCTGAGACAAGATGGATTTCATACCTTGGAATCCTACATTTATGAATTTTTTTTAAGAGATAGGAGACCTAAGACAAAAAAATTAAAACTATTTTCTCTATTAAAAAAATGTTGGTTGATTGTTCTGATGATCAATGCCTGATTTGCTTCTTTGGTTGATTGAAATAGTATAGTTGGGCATCTTAGCATGTTCCACCATAAGGTAATGTATTAGCTTTAGTGGATAACATACTAATCTACTTAGCTAATAAATCCCCCGCAGTAACATTTCTCGTAATGACTCGCCTTGTCTACAATTCTTCCTTTCTACCCTGTATTTCTAACCCAGATGGACTACCCCTATAGTGTTAGAAGAGAGCACTATAGACGTGATCCTTGGCATGTCATGGTTAAGAAAGGCAAAGGCAGTATATATACTGTGCTAAGGGAACCGTAGGACTCACCAGTTCCAAAGGACAAATATTTGAAGTTGAAGTTGCAGTAACTACCACTACCAGACGTGTGGCATTCTTCATAGATGAGGAGTTTGTTGGAAACAACATCCGTGTGGTTTGAGATTTTTTTTTCGGATGTCGTTCCAGGGGAGTTACCAGGGATGCCACCAGATAGGGAAGTTGAGTTTGCTATTGATCTCTTATCTGGAACTGCCCCTATTTCTAAAGGACCATACAGGATGTCTGTAGAAGAATTAAAAGAACTTAAGAAGCCGTTAACGGAGTTACAAGAAGCTGGATACATTCGTTCGAATCCTTCACCTCGTGGAGCACCGGTCTTGTTTGTACAGAAGAAGGATGGATCACAAAGAATGTGTGTGGATTATAGATCTCTCAACGATGTTACTGTGAAGAACAAGTATCCGTTGCCCCGTATTGAGGATTTATTTGATCAAATGAGAGGTGCTAGAGTGTTTTCGAAGATTGATCTCCGATCCGGTTACCATCAGATGAGGATTAGACCATCGGATATACCCAAGACGGCTTTCTCGACTTGGTATGGATTATATGAGTTCACAGTTATGTCGTTTGGATTGACCAATGCCCCAGCTTATTTTATGAACTTGATGAATAAGGTGTTTATGGAGTATTTGGACAGATTCGTCGTGGTATTCATCGACGATATTCTTATTTATTCTCAGAGTGATAGCGATCATGAGGAACATCTGAGATTGGTGCTGCAGAAGCTACGAGATAACCAGCTATATGCCAAGTTCAGCAAATGCGAGTTTTGGATTGGCGAGGTGCCATTTCTTGGTCATATTATTTCTAATGGAGGAATATCAGTGGATCCTGCTAAGGTTAAGGAGATAATGGAGTGGAGAGTGCCCACTACAGTTACAGAGATTCGGAGTTTCTTGGGATTAGCAGGCTATTATTGGAGATTTATTGAAGGATTTTCTAAGATTGCCAAACCTATGACTTCGCTTTTGGAGAAAGGAAAAAAATTTAAGTGGGACGAGAAGTGCCAAGACAACTTTGAGCAATTGAAAAAGAGGTTGATGTCGCCACCAGTATTGGTTATGCCAGACCTACAGAAAGGATTTGATATCTATTGCGATGCATGTGGCCAAGGCTTAGGATGTGTGCTCATGCAGGAAGGACATGTGATTGCTTATGCTTCTTGTCAGTTGCAGAAACATGAATTGAACTACCCCACTCATGACTTGGAATTGGCAGCCGTTGTGCATGCGCTTAAGATTTGGAGACATTATATCATGGAGACCAAGTGCCAAGTATATATGGATCATAAGAGTCTGAAGTATATATTCACTCAAAAGGATCTCAACCTTAGGCAACACCGTTGGTTGGAGCTTATTAAGGATTATGATTTGGAGATTCACTATCACCCGGGCAAGGCAAATTTGGTTGCAGATGCCTTGAGTCGAAAGGAGCATGTTCATTCAGCTATTGTTGCCCGGCTACTCGATGTGATGGTCGAGGATTTCAGGAGACTTAACCTAGGGATAGTTGCTCATACTGAAGGAGTTACTATTGATGTGGAACCTACTTTGGAGCAAGAGATCCACAAAGGACAAATTGGTGATGCTAAAATAAAAGAGATCAAGGAGCTGATTACTGAAGGTCGAGTTCTAGAATTCACGGAAGATGAGCAGGGCACTATATGGTTCAAGGACAGGATGTGTGTTCCTGATATTAAAAGCCTTCGAGAGACTATTTTAAAAGAGGCCCATGATTCGGATTATTCTATTCATCCTGGTAGTACTAAGATGTATCAGGATTTGAAGCGGAAGTATTGGTGGTATGGATTGAAAAGAGATGTAGCTGCACATGTGGCTATGTGCGATGTATGCCAAAGAGTTAAGGTTGAACACCAGAGGCCAGCTGGACTATTGCATCCACTGAAGATACCCGAGTGGAAGTGGGAAGAGATTGGTATGGATTTCATTACTGGATTGCCTCACACCCAGAAAGGATATGATGCTATATGGGTGATTGTGGATAGATTGACTAAAGTGGCTCACTTTATTCCGGTGAAGACTACTTATAAAGGCTCTCAGCTAGCAGAGTTATATATGGCTCGGATTGTGTGTTTACATGGAGTACCAAAGAAGATCGTGTCTGATCGAGGTTCACAGTTTACCTCAAGATTTTGGAGAAGCTTTCATGAGAATATGAGTACGAAGTTGAATTTTAGTACGGCTTATCACCCTCAGACTGATGGACAGACTGAAAGGACTAATCAAGTATTGGAAGATATGTTGAGAGCATGTGCCCTTCAGCATGGAGGAAGTTGGGATAAAAGTCTACCTTATGCTGAATTCTCATACAATAATAGCTATCAGGCCAGTCTGAAGATGTCACCTTTTGAAGCTTTATATGGGAGAAAGTGCAGGACTCCTTTATATTGGGATCAGACTGGAGAAAGACAGTTCTTTGGGCCTGAACTGATTCAAGAAGCAGAAGAACAAGTCCGTATAATTCGAGAGAATTTGAGAGTGGCTCAATCCAGGCAAAAGAGCTATGCTGATAATAGAAGAAGGCCACTGGAATTTGAAGAAGGAGATTATGTGTACCTCAAGGTGTCACCACTTCGTGGAATGAGGAGATTCAAAGTTAAGGGCAAATTGTCCCCTCGCTACATTGGACCATTTTTTATCTTTAGGCGAGTTGGGGAGATGGCATACTAACTCGAGTTACCGGATAGTCTATCAGATGTGCATAACGTGTTCCACGTATCTCAACTTAAGAAGTGTCTCCGTGTCCCTGAGGAACAGTTACCAATGGAAGAGCTCAGTGTTCAGGGTGATTTGACTTATACGGAGTACCCGATCAAGATTCTTGACACATTGACTCGAGTTACAAGAAATAAGGTGATAAAGATGTGCAAAGTGCAATGGAGTCACCACGGTGAAGAGGAAGCAACTTGGGAAAGAGAAGAAGAGCTTCGCATCGATTTTCCCCACCTTTTCTCTAGTTCTTCTTAAATCTCGAGGACGAGATTATTTTTAAGGGGGGTAGGATTTGTAACACCCACTTTGTAATTTGTTAGAAATAATATCAATAGAGAAAATAATTTCTCCTTATGTGAGTTTAACCTTTGTGCATCATCACATGTGTACCCCCTAGGTAAAAACAAATAATTAATAACATAAAAGCCACTAAATTATGCATCATGCTGGATTTTATTTTGTGTGCATATTGTGAGAAAATAAAATAAAAATATGAAAAGGAAATATATTAAAGTCCAAAGTGGAATTTAAAAACCCTAAAGAAATGTGGAGGGAGGAAAAGGAGTACAAAAATAAAATAAAATATATACAAGACAAGTATTATAACTAAAAGTAAGACCATCATGTTCAAATTATACATTCAAACTAAGAAGAATTCACCAAAAGACTTAAGTGTGAAATTTGAATTCAAATGAGATGGGAAAAATATAAATCAGAAAAAGGAAAAGTAAAATAAAAAGAAAAACTAGCACATGGGCTGAAACATATAGAGCCGACCCATCTAAGGAGTTCACCGCGCAGCCCAGCTCAATCCCGCACCCAACTCCTCCTTTCACTAGCAGGTGGGGCCCGCATGCCAGCCGCTGGCTTCCACACGCGCGCCTGGGTACTCGATCGCTGCCTGGTGGGGCCAGTGTGTCGGCGCCTTTTCACCTAAATCGGGCGCTCCTCTGTGCCACTGCCCGATGGGCCCCCGAAGCCAGATCCATCTCCAACCGAAAACGAATCAGCCGCACTGTGCGGCCGACTTCCCCGCCGCCGCATGCTCCAACTCAACCACTTCCCCTCTACCTGGCTACCATGCGCAGCCGTATTAAACCATCCCTCACATCATCCTCCACCCAAACCAAGTCGCGCCGCAACCCTCCACCTCTTCTAGAACCGTCCGCCATTGCAGTGTCCGCTGAGCTTTGTGTTGACGAGAGAATCGCCGCGGACGTCTAACGGTGGGGTGCCTCGGTCGATTTTGGGCACGCTGGTGGGTGTTGGAGCGTGGCGGAGTTGGTACCGGCAAGCAGTTGCATTGTGGACAGTGGTGGCGTTGTGAATCTCTCACCGGAGAGGTACTCCGGCCCAGTTCCGCCTTGCCCCGCCGCTCGCCTATCACAATCGCCCTAACTCCGGTAAGAACACCCTCGGTATGGTTCGCCCACTCCTCTTCTCTGTAAATTATACGTTAGTTGCGAATTGGGGGCGGAATTTCTGAATGTGGGTGTTGGTCGGCCATGGCTCGGGTTCGGCGTCGTCCGCCATTGTAGGTGGAGCATTCTGCTCCATCAATCACCATAGCAGAGAACCGAGTTGTGTCACCCTTGTGATCTCGCTCTGAATCACCATGCGCAGGGTGGAACTAGCACTCGGACCGCTGGGCCGCTTCTGCGCCGGTGATGCGCCGCCGTGTAGCTTGGGCGCCGCCGCGCTCAGCTACTGGAGTTTGGGGGGGAAGGGTGAGCGTCCATCTATTGATGAACGGCTCCGAGTGAGCCTTAGAGGGGCCGAGTTGGGCATTGGATCTGGGCCGTTTGATCTCGATTGGGCGAATCCGGGGCGAGTTGGGGTATTTTAAATCCGCGTCGTCGGTCGTCGATCGGGCGGCCAGAATCAGAGAATACCCCTTCGCGGGTCGGTTTTGTTAAAAAGCCCCTACAGAAGATAGAAATAAACCCGCAGTCCACTTGCACTGTTCTCTGTGTCTCTGGATTCTTACCCCGAGCCCCCTGAGTTCTCTGGAAATAGTGCGCCTAGTCCAGAGATCGTTTAAATTGAATAAATGAAATAGAAAATAGATTTTTAATAGGAAAATAATTGCTAGCACTTCAATAATTCATAGAAAATGCATATGAACTCCAAATTACTTCATTCCAGTTCCTAAAATTTTATAATTTTATTCTCTATCACTTAGAGTCTCTGTTTTGTCATGAAAACAATAAGAAATTTAATCTCTCACTTAATCCTATTCTAAACACATAAAACATTTGAAAATCCATAACTTAAATTCTATAACTCCAAAAATTATGATTCCTGTTCCTAGGATTTTATTTTAATATGTAGATTATTACTGTGTATTTTATTTATATGTTTGGTGTAATGTTAATTTCTCTATATACACTGTGCTTGTTTGTATTGTGGCGAGTAGAAGAGCCCGTTGCTGAGGATCCTGGTGAGCAGCAGGTTGAAGTAGCTGAGCAGGAGCTCATTGAAGGCAAGTTGTGCCCTTGACCACTTTTTACCCAATAATGTTCTTTAATATCACTTATCCATGCATAGGTTAATTTTGATGGGACCCGATAGGTCACCCTAGATTGTTTATCTCATTACCTTGTTTACCCCTGAATCACTTGGGTAGTTTGCTATTGCTTTACATGGTTTTGGGATAATCATTTATTATATCTATGTTCCAATTATTCTTGTTATTCTATTTATGTTCATGTAAAGTTCATTAATGTTAATTGGAACATAGAGCTTAACTTGAGTAACACGTGCCACCACAAGGGTTTAATGGGACGCCCTTGGCTGATTAACTAGGAAAGCTGGTGGAGGTCTACCTTACCCGAAAGGGGCAAGGGCAGTAGGGGAGTGGTCAGTGTAGGGAGGTCCTTGGTTGATTTTGCTGCGATGGCGGTCAGACAAGAACCCTGCATTGGAACTTCCTATAAACTGTAGCGGGTTTTCTGAAGCTAGTGGAACTTTGTAAAGGCCTCGTAGTGTTACCCTGCCGCGCTTTCTAGGTAGAGGTGTATGGGAAGTCGCGATCCCTTGGCAGATGGGTAACATGACTTGTGGGTAAAGGGTACAACCTCTGTAGAGTGTAAAACTGGTATACTAGCCGAGCTCACGGTCATGAGCAGCTCAGGACTCTCTGATGTTTAAATTATGGAACTTAAATTCAAATTTGTCATTTGCATTGCATGGGCTTATTATTAATTTGTTCAATTACTTTATTTATGGTTTGGTATTTACTTACACTTAGTAACTGCTAATAAAAGTTTGACCAACTACTTAAAAGCAATGCTCAGCTTTAACCCCTGTCATTGATTAGCCTTACACATCACATGAACTCACACCTTTGTGAGTTTATGTCCACTGGTTCCCCACAACTTGTTGAGCTATGATCATGTGTGAGCTCACCCTTGCTATCTCACACCCCCCCCCACAGGAGAAGAACAGGTGGTTCAGGAGGAGCCACAAGGCAAGGAGTATGATCTGATCTAGGTGGCGTTTCTAAGTTGACATTGGCGCCGACGATCCTTAGTTCGTTTTATATTTATCTTTTATTTTGTAATAAGTCTTCCGCTATGTAATAAATACTCTGATGTTTTATGACATTTATCTCTATACACTCTATTATTATATATGTTGTCTTCTTGGCGCATGTATGAGATGCACCTGGCTTTGTTCCTTAAAGACGGGTGTGACAGAGCTTATGAGTCTGCTGGATTGCTATTCAGGCTATCACCAAATTTGGATGAAGAAGGAGGATGAACCGAAAACCAGCTTCATAACCCCTAGTGGAACGTATTGTTATCTTCGGATGCGTGAGGGGCTTAAGAATGCTGGAGGAAGCTTCAGCAGAATGACAGCGAAGGTTCTTCATTCCCATATAGGCAGAAATGTGCTAACTTATGTTGATGATATCATTGTAAAAAGCACGAAGCAAGATAATCACATTGCTGATCTGCAGGAGACCTTTGCTAATTTTAGCCAGGCTGGTTTAAAGTTGAACCCAGAAAAATGTGTCTTCGGAGTAAAGAAAGGAAAATTTCTTGGTTGTCTAGTCTCAACAAAAGGGATTGAAGCTAATCCAAACAAAATCGAAGCTATCATTCGAATGGAGCCACCAAGTACAAAGAAGGGGGCTCAAAGATTGACAGGAAGACTGGCATCTCTCAACAGATTTATATCTAGATCAGCAGAGAGAAACTTACCATTTTTCGAAGTACTGAAATCAGCTGAAGTTTTTCAATGGGGACCAGTTCAGCAGAAAGCCTTCGAAGAGCTGAAGCAATATTTAATAGACCTAACAACACTAACTCCACCAACGCCAGGGGCTCCTCTGTTATTATATGTGGCAGCTTCGCACTCAGCGGTAAGTGCAGCACTCGTCCAGGAGAAGCTTGAAGGCCAAGTCAAAAAGCAAGCCCCAATATACTTCGTATCAGAAGTTCTGAGTCTATCAAAGAAAAATTATACGGAATTGGAGAAAGTACTGTATGCTGTTTTGATGGCCTCCAGGAAGCTTCGCCATTATTTTCAAGCTTACAATATAATTGTTCCTTCTTCACAACCATTGAAGGACATCATGAGAAATCAAGAAGCTACTGGAAGGATTGGAAAATGGGCTGCAGAGTTCAATGAATTTTGCATTGATTATGTGCATAGGTCTTCGATTCAATCCCAAACGTTGGCAGACTTCATTGCTGACTGGACGCCAGGGGTTCAAGAGGAAGAAACGAATAAAGATGCCGAAGTATGGACAGTGTTTTGCGATGGGTCTTGGGGAACCTTCGGAGCAGGAGCAACTGCTGTGTTGGTTTCACCTTCCAAAGTTAAAACTCGTTATGCGACAAGACTTGATTTCAGTTGCACAAACAATATTGCTGAGTACGAAGCTCTGCTTTTGGGTCTTCGGAAGTTAAAGGCAATGGGAATCAGAAGGGCCATTCTTAAAACTGATTCCCAAGTTATTTCTGGTCATATTGACAAAAGCTACAAAGTAAGAGATCTGAAGCTTGAAAAATATTTAGATACAGTCCGAAGGATTGAGGCTTCCTTCGAAGGATTTTCTGTTAAAACACTACAAGAAACTGGTTAAAGAACGTGGGTGAAAAACCGTCGAACTTAATGTAATAGGCCGTCGAACTTAACATAAGAACGTGGGTTTACCCACGAACATAGCCGACGTCGATTTTTGGACGAACTTAAAGAAGTAAGTTTGACGGCCCCCACGTTCTTAAGGTTAACAACGTGGGTACCGTCGAACTTAAGGTTAAGAACGTGGGTACCGTCGAACTTAAGGTTAAGAACGTGGGTTTTTAAGTTCGACGGGGGCCGTCGAATTTTTCTTCCATAAGTTCGACGGCACCCACGTTCTTAACCTTATGTTCGACGGTGCCTCGTGGCCGTCGAACTTATGGGTCGTGCCTAGGTCGGCGAGGGCTGCCCATTAAGTTCGACGGTACCCACGTTCTTAAACTTAAGAACGTGGGTACCCACGTTCTTAACTCTTTTCCAGAAAAAAATAAAAAATACCGAAATGAAAAAAATAGACACACATAATATCACATGCAACACAGAATATCACATACAATATAGATTTCAAACACATTGATATATGTTCATATCACAAATTCACACAAGTCCAAATATATAAGTTCACAAATTCACATAAGTCCAAATACATAAGTTCACAAATTCACACAAGTTCACATCCATAGTTCACATTTTTAGTTCACAAGTTCAAACACACAAGTTCAAACATTAGCTCCATCGCTCTCGATCAGGACATCGGATTGTTGTTCGTAGCTCCACCACTAGAATTGAGACATCTGTCCGCAAAGTCATCATGAGGGGGAGGAGTCACTTGATGAGAGCCGGAATCCTACAAAATAAACCAAAATTCTCATAAATATACAGCTCGCATTAAATCACATGTACACAAAGATATAGGAAAACATGATAAACACAAAATGTGGCTTCCATATTTGTGCATGAACATGAACATGAGAGTGAAAATAGACCAAAATTGCTATACCTTGTATGTACTTTGTGTAGTAGGACCTGTTTTGTATTTTACATTTGATAAAACATCACCAATAGAAAGAGACGAAAGGGCAGATAAAGGAAAAGACCTTGCACTTGACAGCTAGGAAAGATGGTTTCATGGAAGTTCCTCGTTCATTCACAAGTTCCTCTCCTAGTGGCCTCAGTGGGCTGTTATGGCATTGCTCTTCCTTTTCTATTTATTTTGTCACATTTGTGCAACTATAGATCTGTTGATATGTAGTTATAGTGTATAAACACTTATCACATTTGATCTACATTGAGACATCCTAGGTGCTAATAGATGGCTTAGCGCCTAGCTCCTTTTTGAACCTTTCTAGCAACCAAAGGAACTATCCTACAAATGCTATAAGTGAAGCCCCATCAGCAGTAGTAAGTAAAGCATGTTGGCAATATATAAGAACAAGGTTTTAAAGTAGACAAGTCAACTTGGTCAAAGTTAGAGAAGCTTTATATAACACAAACCTAAAGTTAATGAAATGATATGTCACAATTTCTACAGGATCCAGGCTGTATTGGTTCAAACAAAGTTCATGGTTAAAGTTCAGAATGTTTGACAAGCAACCAATACCAGAACTATAAAACGTGTTGTTAAACTTAGAAACAGTAGGAGTATAGTAGTGCATTCTGGAACACCGTACCTTCCAAAAGGATTCAAAGAACTTTGGAGGGACGAAAAGAATCGCGGCTGCTATCAGCCCTGGGTAGTGTTTCTGAATGATGTTCATCGATTGACGTGACTGTGCCAACGGAGTACTTGACAGTGTCCATCCACGGAAGTCAGCTATCCAAACAACACTTTCTTGCCCGTTTTCTGAGCCTGCGGTACAGCTCTCCAAGGTGTAAACTAGTAGTTTCACCTGCTCCTTCGCTGAAATTTGGCTCTGCTCGAACATACTTTAAGATCAGCAAAATGCCAAAAATATATGTGATGGGCGGAGAGGTAAAAACTACTGTACTATTCATTACTGGACCTTGGTATGGTCACCGAAATGTCAATACTGGATCCAGGCACTGGAATACAGATCCCATAAGCAGCATTTTCCTGATGTTTGGGTCCAGTGGGAGAGTACATGCTGAAAGTGGATTGATCCATCTCATCCCTCATTGTCCCAGGAACCTAACACAATTATTTTCTCAATGGGTAGCTAACTGGCTCACCTCATATTAGCTGGTGGTCTGTCAAAAATTTCGCGTTGATTCACAGTTGGCATAGAACCATGCAAAGGAAGAACAAGAAATCTATTAAAACAACCAAGGAAATTATTCCCTTTAATCTTGTCCAGAAGCTTCGAAATTTCATCCCAGCCAATAAGGAACACAAGGATTGCACCTTCTGCTTCATAGTGACAAATATACTCAATTGTACTTTCCACCTAAAATGTCAACATAGAGGTGTTAGCAGCAACTATTTTTCCTGGGTATGGTTAGCAGTGTATTAAGTTCAAATAATAGTTTTGGTGCACAAATGTGACAGCCATGCAGTTAACTAATGTAACAAGGATCAACATGAAATAAATAAAACTCAGAACAAAAAAATACTGTTTAGGTATTAGCACAAGACAGTATTTGGATGGAACTTATGGACATGGTGCTACGGTAGCACCATACTATAATGCATTATCTCAGAGCAAGACTGGATGAAATGACAAAATAGGAAATCAGAAATGTATCCTCCATGATGAAGAGAAGGGACGTCTATGGTTCTCTAATGAATCATTTACAAAAACATGACTTCCAGCTACTTGAGGAATTAATGTATGCATTTCAATTATACAAAAAATGCACAGTACTTACAAGGCTCAAATCTAGTTCAGCAGCAGACCAAGCTTCAAGGGACTGCCTTGTTGAACTGCTGTAATTTCCATACTCCTTAGTAATGTCAATGTCCTGGAAAAAAATGAGCAACCGAAATGCACTTTGTGTGAAAACTAAAGCAAAATGATTTCTGAAACAATTGTTTTCACAGTTTAGATTTTTTTTATCTATCTGTACTTGCAGCTGAAGTGCTTAATCAGTGTGACACAATGCATAATTGCATATATAGAAGTACACAGCTAGACTAATCCATGCTCATTAGTGCTAAATTAAGGGGAAAAGAAGTTGAAAAACGAAGTTTACCTCAAAAACATCAGACAGTGGATCACTCTTAACTGATGAAAACCTCTTTCTCCTTGAACTACCTGCAAAATTATCACGTTCGGAATTGATCCTGTAACATGTCTTTTCTAGAACATTTTCCAGAAATAACTCAGCAACAGGAAAAGTGAACCCCTGCTCAGAACACCTCAATGTAAATATATAACATACAGACACAATCAATCAGAAGTTCAATTTGATGTTGTTCATGAAACATTACAGTACCAGGATGTGCATCACTGGAGCATCTCCAAAGTACTTGGAAAATAGTTCAACATTTATAGTTGCACTCATCAGTACAAGGCGAAGATCTGGACGTCTTGGTAGAAGGTCACGTAGTATTATGATGAGAAAATCTTCATTCATGCCGCGTTCATGAATTTCATCAACTAGTAAATGACTCACCCCAATTAAGTCAGGCTCTTGAACCTGCAATTTATATACTATTTCAGTAAATTCAAAACGCAACTAAAATGGAAGCATTCAAGCATACAAAAAATAAACAATCGGTTGCATTAAATTGCATCAGCAAGTGTTAAGGTAGGCTGAAGTGAGCAAAATATGTCAACAAGGTTGGCTAAAAAGGAGGATACTGCTCCAAGTTGTAGGCTTTTGATGGTAAGGCATAGCTCTTACAAAGGAGTCCTGAGAATTTCAGGTAACTGAAACTGTGGCATTGCATCGTGAATGATCTTTGGATAGAGCCGATAGCAAAAACCTGGCTGAACGCGGCCTGCACGACCTCTCCTCTGTGAATAAAATAAAAAGAGAACTGCATCTATTAATGGACTTTTCATGTCTGCAAAGAGCCTAGTTACATATTGTCAGCAGTAACATACCTGAGATGCAAAGAGAACTACACTAGGAAAACACCAGTCTGCTGGTCCTAGCTGCGATAGCATTGAACTGGCATGAGATGCAAAGCTTGACCTGATGCCGGTCCATTCCAACCATCGACTGTTAAAAGATCCTGATGGCGACACAACAAACTTGCTTGACCTGGTGCAAGTCTCTGGGCCCTACATTCGGTTGAGCAGAGAATGACACAATCCTGTGAATTAAAATTCACCACCAGAGAGTACTCTTTATTAATTTAGCTGAATAGCTTCCTGTGACTCGACTTGATCCATCGATATTGCAGAGAAGAGCAGGCCTCATCTGTCTAGCTGATGTGATGAACATGCATCAACCTTGCTTTCTACAGTATCTCCTCCTCATCCTCGTGCCTCTGCTGCTGTCCGCCTCTGCTTATGATAGATCAGGTGAGTTCACCTTCGATGGTTTCTCTGGCAACGATCTAATAACCATGGATGCTGCAGCTTCTGTCACCAATGGCCTCTTGAGCCTCACTAGCGGGCAGAAGGAATTGAGAGGTCACCTGGCGGAGAGGGAGGTCGGCTGTGTCTCCCTGGCCGACGGCGGTGCAGAAGCCAGAGAAGCGAGGGCGGCGAGCGGGGAGGCGCACCCGAGCCTTGAGCGCGGCGATCTCGGCGAGCGCGTTGCTCTGCAGCTGGATCAGGCCGCGATACCTCCCTTCCCCGCAGACGACGCTCACGTCCCGCTCCAGCACCAGCACCTCGAACCCCTTCCGCCTGGCGGCGAGCGCGAAGGCCAGGCCGCCGATGTCGCCGCCGGCCACCAGGACGCGCGCCTTGGGCTCCACCAGGATGAGCCCCGCGCGGGCGGGAGGGAGGCTGGTCCTACGCCTCAGTCGCGGCCGCGGCCGCGGCGTGGACGGGGAGTAAAGCACGACGAGAAGATGGAGCGCTCGGTTGCTGCGGGAGACGGGGTGGAGCTGGCTCGTCGTGCTAGAGTGGGAGGAACGAGAGGAGGGGAGCGAGATCGTCTTTGGCGATGCGGCCCACCTTGTGCTGAGCACGGTGGAGGAGCGGTGGGTCTGGCGGCGGCGCGACGGCCGCGGTTGGGCATGACGGGCGCGGGTCGGGCACGGGTCTGGCGACGGCTCGGCGGGCGCAGTTGGGCGCGGTGGTGGCGGCGCGCGAGGTGGAGGAGCGGTGGTGGAGGCGTGGCGAGCGCGGTGGCTGGCGGCGGTGCGGTGGAGGGTTGCGCACGGTACGTGCAGTGGGCAAGAAAGAAGAGAGTCGTGTGGGCGGGTTGGGGATTTAGGTTTTTAGGTTAAGTTCGACGGTGTCCATGTGGCCCACGAACTTAATATAAGAACGTGGGTACCCACGTTTCTAATACGATAAGTTCGACGGTTTTAGCTAGGGCGCACGGATTTAAACTAAGAACGTGGGTACCCACGTTTTTCAACAAACCCATGAACTTAACTCAATTAAGAACGTGGGTACCCACGTTCTTAAATTAACCCACGAACACTTGTTAGTTTCTTGTAGTGAAAATATTCCTCGTGGAGAAAATGAATATGCTGATCTACTAGCCAAGTCAGCAGCACAGGGGCTGCCCTTACCTTCAGAAGTATTTTTCGAAACAATAAAAGCACCTTCGGTTGAGCTTCTTGAAAGAGCAGTCCTCAACATATCCCCTGTTTATAGTGAAGATTGGAGAACTGAGATCATCTCTTTCCTTCAGGGCAATTTTCTTTTAGATGATGAAGCTTATAACAGGAGGATAGAAGCAAGAGCTCGACCATATGTCATAATAGAAGGGGAATTATACAAGCGGGGGGTATGTTCCTCGTCACTCAAGTGTTTATCCAGAACCGAAGGCATAGAATTGATGAAGGAAATACACGCAGGCCTGTGTGGATCTCACATTGGATCTAGGCCTCTGCTCGGAAAAGTCTTTCGTCCAGGATTTTATTGGCCAAAAGCAGCTTCGGATGCAGCGGATTTAGTTCAAAAGTGCGAAGGTTGTCAGAAATGTGCAAGAGATCAAAAACAACCTTCGTCTTTAACTCAATTAATACAACCCACTTGGCCGTTGCAAAGGTGGGGCCTTGATTTGCTAGGTCCACTACCACCAGCACAGGGGAACTTAAGATATGTTGTAGTGGCAGTGGAATATTTTTCTAAGTGGATTGAGGCAAAGCCTTTAGCCACAATCACTTCGGTTACCATTCAAAAATTTTTCTAGCAAAATATTGTTTGTCGCTTCGGAGTGCCGAAGGCCATTACTGTGGATAATGGGACACAGTTTGATTCTGAAGCTTTTAGAGAATTTTGTGATCAAATTGGCACGAAGATCTATTTTGCATTAGTTCGACATCCGGAGTCAAACAGACTTGTTGAAAGAGCTAATGGGATCATAATGACAGGGATAATGAAGCTAATCTTCAATCAGCCCAGGGGAAAGTGGCCAGAAGAATTAATCAAAGTGGTGTGGAGCCATAACACAACAGTGTCAAAATCAACAGGTTTTACGCCATTCAAACTATTGTTTGGTGACGAAGCAATAACCCCGGAAGAAGCCAAAGCAGGATCAATAAGAACAGTAGCTTCGGCAGAAGGCGAAGATGCAGTTGATCACTCTGTGGAAAAAGATGCTATAGAAGGGATCAGGCTTCAAGCTGTGGAAAACATCAACAAATATCAAGCTAAAACAATAAAATGGCGTGACAGAAAGGTTAGGCTGAAGAACATTGAGCCAGGACACTTGGTGCTTCGAAGAATAGCCAACCCTGAGACAATAGGCAAATTACAGCTGAAGTGGGAAGGACCTTTTTTGGTAGCATCTTCGTCAAGACCCGGTTCCTACAGATTGAAGGATATGGACGGCAACGACATTCCTAGATCATGGAATGCGGATGAGCTTCGGCGATATTATGTTTAGTTTGATGTAATTTCCTTTTTTCTATTCTTTTTTGTGGCACCCTTTTCCTTTCCAAAGGGGGAGAAAGGTTTTTAATGGAGCCACAACATGTAATTTTCCTTATTTCAATTCTATAAGAGTGATATCCCCCAGAAATGTAAATGTAAATGCAAAGGAAAAAGAAAAGAAAACAGGGAGAAGCTCAAAAGTCGTTTCTAAGGGAATGCAGAGCTTACAGCGAAAAATAAACGCTGATTCCGCTGAAAGTAAAAGGCGAAGAAGCTCCTAAGGGAGGCTTACAGCGAAAAATAAACGCTGATTCCGCTGAAAGTAAAAGGCGAAGAAGCTCCTAAGGGAGGCTTACAGTGAAAAGTCAACGCTGATACACCGAAAAGTAAACGATGAAGCCGAAAAGTAAACGGCCAAAAGATTTGAATCATTCCGAAGGGGATGAAGGGCTATGATTATGGTTTTTGAATGTGTTTTGATATTCATTTGCACGATACATTACATCATGTCATTTGCATTCATAAACATTCATTTAGACATATATAGAATCATCATCATACCACACAAAAAAGACAGATGCTTCGGCAATGAGCAAAAATTTCGAAGAAAGAGAAAAATTTTCATGCTTCGTTGTGTACGAAAAGAAGGGAAGGTGTTTTTCGCCTTCGGCTCAAAAGAGAAGTTTCATCCACAGCAAAGCAGATTGTACACGGATAAAGGAGACATAATATATTACAAGGTATGTACAAATTTACATAAGTTTTTTCCATAATGATATTACAAAGATCCCTTCAGAATTTTTTGTAGGAAAGTCTATTATAGCAACTATCAAGCTTCAGCTTCGTCATACTTCAGCTTCGTCATCCTGCACATATTAAGGAGCAGAATAACAAATATAAGTTTCTTACCGGCTTAAGGTGACTTCGAGCTTCGTCACCAGCCATCCTTCGCCCGCCATTTACCCAAATCTGGGTCATAAATCTATTTCCGATGCTTCGGGCTAGGCTCGGGATATCAATCAAGTCTACTGCCGACAAGCTAAAGTTTGGTCTATTCACAATTTTCCCATGAGTACAGTTGGCCTTCAGAAAAGCGGCAGCTGTGCCTCGAGAAGCTACCAGGGCGCAGAAATCGGCATGCCCACCAATAACTTCGTCAAGAGCATCAATCTCGCCTTCAATATGTTCCAAGGTGCTGGGCAGGTTTTCGGCTGAAGGTGAAAATTTTTCAGAACTGGCTCTGATAGAGTGAAATACGTCCTTCAGCTGCTGCACGCATCGGCTGCCGAAATTTAGACATTTCTCTTGGAGATCCTTCAATGATTTTTGCAAATTTGAATTTTTCTCGACCTCAGTCTTGAGACTTGCTTCAAGCTTCTCCTTTTCTTGCTCATATTTTTCCGACTTTTTGAGTAATTCATTCTTTAAACTGTCATTTTCGGCTTGGACCTCAGCCAAGGAGCCTTCCATAGACTGAATAATAAAGTCTTTCTTTTCTAAAGCACCTTCGTGTTCTTTAGCCATAATTTCAAGATCTTGAATGGCGAAGTCCTTCTTCTTCAGAACAGCTTCGTAGTTTTCAACTTTTTCTTCTAAATCTTTGATGATAGCTTTGTTCTTCTCCTCTTCAAGATCTTGTTGCATTTTCAGCACTTTACTTAATAATCTACTCTGCCAAAACAACCTTCATCAGAGAAAGACATAAAAAATAATAATAATAAAATAATAATAATATTTTTACCTTAAAATTCGCGTAGAGCAGGCTCCCAGCGACATGATGTCGCTGGTACCTGTAGAGGTCTGCTTCTATCTTCGGCAAGCCAACGCTTTTGGAGAGGGTTCTAACAATTTTGGCATTGGTGCGGTTCCGAAGGCATCTTAGCTTCCCTTCGTTGACCCCACCAAATAGCATAGCCCCTGATTTATATCCGCAAGATATGGCATATTTTTTCAACTCTTCTTTTTCAGCGTCTGTTAACTCTTGTGCAAGCAAATCTTGAAAGTTAAAATCTCCTTCCTCCGAAATTTCATCAATCTGGTCTTTCCCCTTTTCAGTTGCCGTGTTCACCGCAGCCATAACAGCTTCTTCTTCAGCCATTTTAAGGAGTATATTGTCAATAACCTCAAGTGTGGTTTCCAGGTTCGACTCTTTGGTGGTCCCGGCTTCGGCCCCGGGAGCTTCGGCTTCCGCTCCGGTAGCTTCGGCTTCGCCGGTTTCAGCTTCAGTGGTTTCCACTCCAGTAGCTTCGGCTGCGGCGCCTTCGGCTTCGGCAGTCTCGGCAAAGACAATTTTTGACACCGTCGCCGGTGGCGGCGTTTGATGGATCACATCTGTCACTTGAATGATTCTCCGTTTTTTCGGCTTCGCAGGACTTTCTGCTGCCGAAGTTTTTTTGTCCTTCTGAAAAAACTTTGTCAGTTTCGGTGCCAGCGGACTTAGCTTGACAGGCAAAGATTCAGTCATTACCTTCAAAATTTCTTCTACTTCGGCAGCAGAAGGTGTCACAGACACTTCCTCATCTCGGACCAATCTCTCTGGTTCTGGAGATGCAGGCTTCGGAGATGCAGCTTTTCTCTTTCTTGGAGCAACTACTTTCGGTTCAAGCTTTTCTTTCATCTTTTTGGTTGATCTTCGTCGTCTTTAATTAAAGTGCTAGCCACTTGAGAGCACCTAGAGGGGGGGTGAATAGGTGATCCTGTAAAACTTGAAACTTAAGCCACAAAAACTTGGTTAAGTGTTAGCACAATAAACGCCAAGTGGCTAGAGAGGAGTCAAAACACAATAACCACAAGAGATCAATCACAGAGATGGCACGGTGGTTATCCCGTGGTTCGGCCAAGACCAACGCTTGCCTACTCCACGCTGTGGCGTCCTAACGGACGAGGGTTGCAATCAACCCCTCTCAAGCGGTCCAAAGACCCACTTGAATACCACAGTGTTTTGCTTGCTTTTCTTAATCCCGTTCGTGAGGAATCTCCACAACTTGGAGCCTCTCGCCCTTACACTTAAAGTTCACAAAGAAGCACGGAGCAAGGGAGGGATTAGCAACACACACAAGACACGAAAATCAGAGTGTCACCACGCACACAAGTCGCAACAAGAGCTCGCAACACAACCCAATGAGTTCACAACTCCACTAGAGCTCTATATGCTATCACAAAGAAACAAATGCGCGGAATCGAGGTCTTGGTGCTTAGGAATGTTGTAAGAATGCTTGGTGTACTCCTCCATGCGCCTAGGGGTCCCTTTTATAGCCCCAAGGCAGCTAGGAGCCGTTGAGAGCAATCTAGGAAGGCTGATCTTGCCTTCTGTCGACTGGCGCACCGGACAGTCCGGTGCACACCGGACACTGTCCGGTGCCCGATTTCCTTCCAAAAATGGCGCAGTCGACCGTTGGCAGCCTGAGAGCCGTTGGCGCACCGGACATGTCCGGTGCACACCGGACAGTCCGGTGTCCCCTTCTAGCCGTTGGCTCGGCCACGTGCCCAGCGCAGATTGCGCGGCCGACCGTTGGCCCGGCCGACCGTTGGCTCACCGGACAGTCCGGTGCACACCGGACAGTCCGGTGAATTATAGTCGTACACCGTTGATGGTTTCCCGAGCGCGACGAGTTCGCCTGTGAACGGTCCACCGGACAGTCCGGTGCACCACCGGACAGTCCGGTGAATTATAGCCGTACACCACCGTCGAAGTCCCGAGAGCAGCCTGTTCGCTCGAGCCAGCCTGGCGCACCGGACACTATCCGGTGCACCACCGGACAGTCCGGTGCTCCCAGACTGAGCAGAGTCTTGGCTGCTCGAGCCAAGACATTTCCAATTGGATTTTTCCTGTTTCTAGCACTTAGACACAATACATTAGTCCATAAAACAATGTACTAAGTCTGAGAAACATACCTTTATCCTTGATTTGTACTTTGTCCACCTTTTTACACTTAGGCACTTGTGTTGGACACTAAATCACCAAAATACTTAGAAATGGCCCAAGGGCACATTTCCCTTTCAATCTCCCCCTTTTTGGTGATTTATGCCAACACAACATAAAGCAAGTAGAACGAGTACAAAATCAATTCAAATAAGAACTCAAAATTGTTTTGATTCAGTTTTGACATATATGGATCATCCTTTGCCACCACTTGATTTGTTTTTGCAAATCAAACACAAATTTCTATCTCTAAGTCAAACATACTTGTTAAAACATAAAGAGAGTCATTACAAGAGAAATTGATTCAAGATTTCAAAAACTCCCCCTTTTCCCATAATCAACATTTCTCCTCACAAGAAGCCAACTTTTGACAAAAGAGACAATAAAAGAGTTTTGACAAACCAAAAGCTCTAATCTACTATTTTCAAAAATTTCCAAGTGGTAGCTGATCCATTTATCGCTTTGGCCTTTATTTTCTCCCCCTTTGGCATCAAGCACCAAAACGGGATCAATCTTGGCCCTTAAACCCCATTGCCTCACCAAAATCTCCAAATAAGAACACAAAGGCAATAAGAGTACATGAGATGAACTTGGAATAAGTTACCCTCTCATCGGAGTGCAGTGGAAGTCTTTCATGGTCCAAGTCCACCTTTTCCCTTTCAAACCTCCTTTGAGACTAAAACAAGCAAACTCAAGCATATGGTTAGTCTCAAAGGGTCAAGTTGTAGCACAACTCCCCCTAAATATGTGCATTACTTGCACAAGGACTTGTGAGGTCCGGGGAGAGATTGTACAACTTGAGCACCATAGTAAGCAACAAAATGCATAAGGAACATGATCAAAGGCATAAACACATGTATGCTATAAATCAATCCAAGTTCCGCGAATCTAGGACATTTAGCTCACTACGCAACCTGCAAAAGGTCTTTTCATCTAAAGGCTTAGTGAAGATATCGGCTAGCTGGTTCTCGGTGCTAACATGAAACACTTCGATATCTCCCTTTTGCTGGTGGTCTCTCAAAAAGTGATGCCGGATGTCAATGTGCTTTGTGCGGCTGTGCTCAACAGGATTTTCCGCTATTCGGATAGCACTCTCATTGTCACATAGGAGTGGGACTTTGCTCAGATTGTAGCCAAAGTCCCGGAGGGTTTGTCTCATCCAAAGTAGTTGCGCGCAACACTGTCCTGCGGCAACGTACTCGGCCTCAGCGGTGGATAGGGCAACGGAAGTTTGTTTCTTAGAGTTCCACGACACCAGGGACCTTCCTAAGAATTGGCACGTCCCCGATGTACTCTTCCTATCGACCTTACATCCAGCATAGTCGGAATCTGAATATCCAATCAAGTAAAAGTTAGACCCCTTTGGATACCAGATCCTGAAGCAAGGCGTAGCGACTAAATATCTGAGAATTCGCTTCACAGCCACTAAGTGACACTCCTTAGGATCGGATTGAAATCTAGCACACATGCATACGCTAAGCATAATATCCGGTCTACTAGCACATAAATAAAGCAAAGAACCGATCATGGACCGGTATGCTTTTTGATCAACGGACTAACCACCTTTGTTGAGGTCGGTGTGTCTGTCGGTTCCCATCGGCGTCTTTGCGGGCTTGGCGTCCTTCATCCCAAACCGCTTTAGCAAATCTTGTGTGTACTTCATTTGGGAGATGAAAGTGCTGTCCTTGAGTTGCTTCACTTGGAACCCAAGGAAGTAGTTCAACTCACCCATCATCGACATCTCGAATTTCTGCATCATCACCCTGCTAAACTCTTCACAAGACTTTTGGTTAGTAGAACCAAATATTATGTCATCGACATAAATTTGGCACACAAAAAGATCACCATCGCAAGTCTTAGTGAAAAGAGTTGGATCGACTTTCCCAACCTTGAAAGCATTAGCAATTAAAAAGTCTCTAAGGCATTCATACCATGCTCTTGGGGCTTGCTTAAGTCCATAGAGCGCCTTAGAGAGCTTACACACGTGGTTGGGGTACCGTTCATCCTCGAAGCCAGGGGGTTGCTCCACGTACACCTCCTCCTTGATCGGCCCGTTGAGGAAAGCGCTCTTGACATCCATTTGGTACAACCTGAAAGAATGGTGAGCGGCATATGCTAGCAAAATATGAATTGATTCTAGCTTAGCCACAGGAGCGAACGTCTCCTCAAAGTCCAAACCTGCGACTTGGGCATAACCTTTTGCCACAAGTCGAGCCTTGTTCCTTGTCACCACCCCGTGCTCGTCCTGTTTGTTGCGGAACACCCACTTGGTTCCCACAACATTTTGCTTGGGATGAGGCACCAGTGTCCAAACTTCATTGCGCTTGAAGTTGTTGAGTTCCTCCTGCATGGCCAACACCCAGTCCGGATCTAGCAAGGCCTCTTCTACCCTGAAAGGCTCAATAGAAGATACAAAGGAGTAATGCTCACAAAAATTAACTAATCTTGAATGAGTAGTTACTCCCTTGCTAATATCACCCAATATTTGGTTGACGGGATGATCCCTTTGAATCGTCGCCCGAACTTGGGTTGGAGGTGCCTGAGGTGCTTCTTCCTCTTCAATTTGAACATCCTGTGCTCCCCCTTGATCATGCGCCTCCACTTGAGGTACCTGTGCGTCATCTTGGGTTGGGGGATGCACCATAGTTGAGGAAGACGGTTGATCTTGCTCCAATTGTTCCTGAGGCCGTACATCTCCAATCGCCATGGTGCGTATCGCGGCCGTTGGAACGTCTTCTTCATCTACATCATCAAGATCAACAACTTGCTCTCTTGGAGAGCCATTAGTCTCATCAAATACAACGTCGCTAGAGACTTCAACCAAACCCGATGATTTGTTGAAGAACCTATACGCCTTTGTATTTGAATCATAACCTAATAAAAACCCTTCTACAGCTTTGGGAGCAAATTTAGAAGTTCTACCTTTCTTCACAAGAATATAGCACTTGCTCCCAAATACACGAAAATAAGACACATTGGGTTTGTTACCAGTTAGCAGCTCATATGAAGTCTTCTTGAGGAGGCGGTGAAGGTAGACCCGGTTGATGGCG
The DNA here is from genome assembly GCA_029449295.1 of Zea luxurians. Lineage (NCBI taxonomy): Eukaryota > Viridiplantae > Streptophyta > Magnoliopsida > Poales > Poaceae > Zea > Zea luxurians. The sequence continues at coordinate 18,825,709 of JAOPSE010000052.1, read as the reverse complement.
TGGCAAGCCGTGTTCACGGCTTCCGACCAAAAACGCTCGGGGGTCTTAAACTCTCCAAGCATAGTCCTCGCCATATCGATGAGCGTCCTGTTCTTTCTCTCTACCACACCATTTTGCTGAGGTGTGTAGGGAGCGGAGAACTCGTGCTTGATCCCCTCCTCCTCAAGGAACTCCTCCACTTGAAGATTCTTGAATTCGGACCCGTTGTCGCTCCTTATTTTCTTCACTTTGAGCTCAAACTCATTTTGAGCTCTCCTGAGGAAGCGCTTGAGGGTCCCTTGGGTTTCAGATTTATCCTGCAAAAAGAATACCCAAGTGAAGCGGGAAAAATCATCAACTATAACAAGACCATACTTACTTCCTCCTATACTCAGATAGGCGACAGGTCCGAAGAGGTCCATATGAAGCATCTCCAAGGGTCTTGATGTTGTCATCACATTTTTGGTGTGATGAGAGCCTCCCACCTGTTTCGCTGCTTGACAAGCTGCACAGGGTCTATCTTTTTCAAAATGAACATTGGTTAGACCTATCACGTGTTCTCCCTTTAGAAGCTTGTGGAGGTTCTTCATCCCCACATGTGCTAAGCGGCGATGCCACAACCAGCCCATGCAAGTCTTAGCCATTAAGCATGCATCTAGACCGGCCTATTCTTTTGCAAAATCAACCAAATAAAGTTTGCCGTCTAGTACACCCTTAAAAGCTAGTGAACCATCACACCTTCTAAAGACAGACACATCTACATTTGTGAATAGACAATTATATCCCATATTGCATAATTGACTAACAGATAACAAGTTATATTTAAGAGACTCAACTAAAAACACATTGGATATAGAGTGCTCGGACGAAATAGCAATTTTACCTAACCCTTTTACCTTGCCTTGGTTCCCATCACCGAATATTATTGAATCTTGGGAATCCTTGTTCTTGACGTAGGAAGAGAACATCCTCTTTTCCCCCGTCATGTGGTTTGTGCATCCGCTGTCGATAATCCAGCTTGAACCCCCGGATGCATAAACCTGCAAGGCAAATTTAGGCTTGGGTCTTAGGTACCCAACTCTTGTTGGGTCCTACAAGGTTAGTCACAATTGTCTTAGGGACCCAAATGCAAGTTTTATCACCCTTGCATTTTGCCCCTAATTTCCTAGCAACTATCTTCCTATCCTTTCTACAAATAGCAAAGGAAGCATTTAAAGCATGATAAATTGTAGAGGGTCCATTCATAACTTTCCTAGGAACATGAGCAATATTCTTTCTAGGCACATGATGAATATTTTTCCTAGGCATATCTCTACCATGCATATAGGAAGAACTGGAAGCAAACATAGAATAAGAATCATAGGCATGTGAATCAAAAGCATTACAACTCCTATGAGACTGTCTTCTATCATTGTACATAAAAGCATGGTTCTTTTTAGTACTACTTGCCATAGGGGCCTTCCCTTTCTCCTTGGCGGAGATGGGAGCCTTATGGCTTGTTAAGTTCTTGGCTTCCCTCTTGAAGCCAAGCCCATCCTTAATTGAGGGGTGTCTACCAACCGTGTAGGCATCCCTAGCAAATTTTAGTTTATCAAAATCACTTTTGCTAGCCTTAAGTTGGGCATTAAGACTAGCCATTTCATCATTTAACTTTGCAATAGAAGCTATGTGTTCACTACAAGCATCAATATCAAAATCTTTACATCTATTGCAAATAACAACATTTTCTACACAAGTTGTTGATTTACTAGCTATTTCTAACTTAGCATTCAAATCATCATTAATGCTCCTTAAGCTAGAAATTGTCTCATGGCAAGAAGATAATTCACAAGAAAGCATTTCAATTCTTTTAACTTCTAAAGCATGAGATTTTTGTGCTTCTACAAATTTGTCATGTTCTTTGTACAACAAATCCTCTTGTTTTTCTAAAAGCCTATTCTTATCATTCAAGGCATCAATCAATTCATTAATTTTATCTACCTTGGTTCTATCTAGGCCCTTAAATAAACATGAATAATCTATTTCATCCTCATCACTAGATTCGTCCTCACTTGAAGAAGCATAAGTAGAGTTTCGAGTACTTACCTTCTTTTCCCTTGCCATAAGGCATGTGTGACGCTCGTTGGGGAAGAGGGATGACTTGTTGAAGGCGGTGGCGGTGAGTCCTTCATTGTCGGAGTCGGAGGAGGAGCAATCCGAATCCCACTCCTTTCCTAGATGTGCCTCGCCCTTGGCCTTCTTGTAATTTTTCTTCTTTTCCCTCTTGCTCCCGTGTTCCTGGTCACTTTCATTATTGGGACAGTTAGCAATAAAATGACCAATCTTACCGCATTTGAAGCATGAGCGCTTCCCCTTGACTTTGGTCTTGCTTGGCTGTCCCTTGTGACCCTTAAGCGTCGTCTTGAAGCGCTTGATGATGAGGGCCATCTCTTCATCATTGAGCCCTGCCGCCTCAACTTGCGCTACCTTGCTAGGTAACGCCTCCTTGCTCCTTGTTGCCTTGAGAGCAATGGGTTGAGGCTCATGGATTGGACCGTTCAACGCGTCGTCCACGTACCTCGCCTCCTTGATCATCATTCGCCCGCTTACGAATTTTCCAAGGACTTCTTCGGGCGACATTTTGGTGTACCTGGGATTCTCACGAATATTATTCACCAAATGAGGATCAAGAACGGTAAAGGACCTTAGCATCAGTCGGACGACGTCGTGGTCCGTCCATCGCGTGCTTCCGTAGCTCCTTATTTTGTTGATAAGGGTCTTGAGCCGGTTGTATGTTTGGGTTGGCTCCTCGCCCCTTATCATCATGAATCGTCCAAGCTCGCCCTCCACCAACTCTATCTTGGTGAGCAAGGTGACGTCGTTCCCCTCATGAGAAATCTTGAGGGTGTCCCAGATCTGCTTGGCATTGTCCAAGCCGCTCACTTTATGGTACTCGTCCCTGCACAAGGAGGCTAACAACACAGTAGTGGCTTGTGCATTTCTATGAATTTGTTCATTAATGAAAATAGGACTATCCGAGCTATCGAACTTCATTCCACTTTCCACAATCTCCCATATGCTCGGATGGAGAGAGAACAGGTGACTACGCATTTTGTGGCTCCAAAATCCGTAGTCCTCTCCATCAAAGTGAGGAGGTTTGCCAAGTGGAATGGAGAGCAAATGAGTATTTGTACTTTGCGGAATACGAGAGTAGTCAAAAGAAAAGTTCGAATTAACCGGTTTCCTTCTCTCGTAGTCGTTGTGGTCGTCGTCCTTTTGGGAAGAAGATGACTCGTCGCTGTCGTCGTAGTAGACAATCTCCTTGATACGCCTTGTCTTCTTCTTCTTCCCATCTTTCCGTCTATGGCCCGAGCCCGAGTCGGTAGGCTTGTCATCCTTCGGATCGTTGACGAAAGATTCCTTCTCTTTATCGTTGATCATGATACCCTTCCCCTTAGGATCCATCTCTTCGGGCGGTTAGTCCCCTTGTGAAGAGAACGGCTCTGATACCAATTGAGAGCACCTAGAGGGGGGGTGAATAGGTGATCCTGTAAAACTTGAAACTTAAGCCACAAAAACTTGGTTAAGTGTTAGCACAATAAACGCCAAGTGGCTAGAGAGGAGTCAAAACACAATAACCACAAGAGATCAATCACAGAGATGGCACGATGGTTATCCCGTGGTTCGGCCAAGACCAACGCTTGCCTACTCCATGTTGTGGCGTCCCAACGGACGAGGGTTGCAATCAACCCCTCTCAAGCGGTCCAAAGACCCACTTGAATACCACGGTGTTTTGCTTGCTTTTCTTAATCCCGTTCGCGAGGAATCTCCACAACTTGGAGCCTCTCCCCCTTACACTTAAAGTTCACAAAGAAGCACGGAGCAAGGGAGGGATTAGCAACGCACACAAGACACGAAAATCAGAGTGTCACCACGCACACAAGTCGCAACAAGAGCTCGCAACACAACCCAATAAGTTCACAACTCCACTAGAGCTCTATATGCTATCATAAAGAAACAAATGCGCGGAATCGAGGTCTTGGTGCTTAGGAATGTTGTAAGAATGCTTGGTGTACTCCTCCATGCGCCTAGGGGTCCCTTTTATAGCCCCAAGGCAGCTAGGAGCCGTTGAGAGCAATCTAGGAAGGCTGATCTTGCCTTCTGTCGACTGGCGCACCAGACAGTCCGGTGCACACCGGACACTGTCCGGTGCCCGATTTCCTTCCAAAAATGGCACAGTCGACCGTTGGCAGCCTGAGAGCCGTTGGCGCACTGGACATGTCCGGTGCCCCCTTCTAGCCGTTGGCTCGGCCACGTGCCCAGCGCAGATTGCGCGGCCGACCGTTGGCTCACCGGACAGTCCGGTGCACACCGGACAGTCCGATGCACACCGGACAGTCCGGTGAATTATAGCCGTACGCCGTTGATGGTTTCCCGAGAGCGACGAGTTCGCCTGTGAACGGTCCACCGGACAGTCCGGTGAATTATAGCCGTACACCGCCGTCGAAGTCTCGAGAGCAGTCTGTTCGCTTGAGCCAGCCTAGCGCACCGGACACTGTCCGGTGCACCACCGGACAGTCCGGTGCTCCCAGACTGAGCAGAGTCTTGGCTGCTCGAGCCAAGACATTTCCAATTGGATTTTTCCTGTTTCCAGCACTTAGACACAATACATTAGTCTATAAAATAATGTACTAAGTCTGAGAAACATACCTTTATCCTTGATTTGTACTTTGTCCACCTTTTTACACTTAGGCACTTGTGTTGGACACTAAATCACCAAAATACTTAGAAATGGCCCAAGGGCACATTTCCCTTTCACCACTCGTTTTCTTTTCTACCCTTCGGCACCCTTGTCTAGCCGCTCGTAGTCAGGATATTCAAAGCCTATAGCATCAAGCACTCTGTTTAGCCTTCGTTTCGGCCAGGTGCCGAAGGCTGCTGTCATCAATTGATCTTCTTTTTTAGAATAATTCCCAAGAATTCCAGTACTCATTACTTCGATTGTTTCGAGCCATTCTTGGCAGGGTGCTTTAAAATACTTCTTGAACTTATAGTGGTAGGGCAGGCGGACAAGTTCCCCCTCTTTCTTCTCTCTTTCGAGCTTCGGCATAGCCCATTCCTTCATAGTTGGAAATATTTTGAACGACAGAAATTCCTGCACAAGATCTCTAGTGCCAATGTGCTCAGCAATAATCCTGAATTCAGCCAACGCGATTTGAGTTGGACCTTCTGGTGTCATACTGCATTGGGGTCTGGTCTCTCCGAAGATCAATTCAAGCGGACTCTGTACTAGCTTCTCCTTGTCATCGTCAACTTTGACGTAGAACCATTCCGATTTCCAGCCTGCCGGCCACTTGCTTCGATAGCTGATCACAGGAAATTTTGTAGTCTTCCGATAGGCAAAATTATAACAACCAAAATTTTCATGTAACCCATCCTTTCTGGCCTTAGTTTGATAATGTAACTCGTGTACCCGGCAGAAACCTTCGGCAAATGGCTCCACCCCTGGCTTCGGAGAGCCCAAATATAAACACTAAGCCTAACAATAGCATTAGGAGTTAGTTGATGAAAATAGATACCAAACTTCTTTAGCACATCGGCAATCATCCTATTCAAAGGAAATCTCAAACCAGCTTTGAGGAAACTCTTGAAAATCACTATTTCATCTTTCTGTGGCTTCGAGGTAGTTTCTTCTCCACCGAAGCGAATCACATTTTTCTCATCTTCGCTAAAGTAGCCCGACTTTACCATCTTCGGGAAATCAGCCTTGGAGATGGTTGACTTTCCGAAATCCAGGTGGCTAGGCTTGCTTGGTATTGCGATATTGTGATCATCTTCAGAATCAGTCTCTTCAATATCTGCTTGTTCTGCTTCGGCAGCAGGGGTGTTCTCCGATGTCGCCAACCCAGATCGCCTCATTGCTTCCGAGATAGGGACAGTTTCCACAGCTTCGGCTTCGTCTCCTTCGCGCTCAGCTCTAGCAGTAGAGCGCACTCTGGCCATTTGATTTTGAATATCTTGAAAATTGCTCAGAAATTAATAACCTTTCTCCCAAAGCCCTTCTTCTGACGAAGCAGACGCTAAACTGGAGCTTCGTTTGAATCAGAAAGTCAAGCTTCGGCTATGGTTAAAAATTTTGGCAGCAAAACAGTGCAATAGCAATGAATACTGTGGTAACTTCACACCTACCCGTCTGTTTATATAGTGCTGCAGGAAAGAAGGTGAATCATCAGGATTTTTACACCAAGCAAACAGTTGCTCGCACCCGCTGAACGGTGGGCCGCAAAAACCAGAATAGTGAACCTGCATGGTGGAACCACTACGCGCTCGAAAACTGTATCGTTTCTCGACAACGAGCTCAGGGAAGGTGTTTTTCGGACCTTCGGCTTCCTGAAGCCTAAGAGACATTTTTCACGGATCAAGCTCATTACGAAAAACGATCTAGCACCGCGAAGGGGCTACTGTTGGGACCATGCTTCGTCGCCGAAGGTCCTGCAGAAAGAAACAGCTTCGGCTGAAGCTGCTCGTACGTGACGCCGAAGGCATCATTCATGAAGCTTCGGTATTATAACATATCCGAAGATGAAGGGTCGAACCGACTTAAAGATAGAATGACCTTTTAGCCCATAGGGGTCTGAGTCATTGTTGTAAACTTTTATGAGGGGCATGATTGTAATTTCTCACAGGCTGTGTCATGTGCCTATAAATAGTGAACAGTATTTCTTTACTATTCACGCATTCCTGTAATTGCTAACGCATCATTCAGGAATCATTGTTTGTCAAGGCAAAGGTATAAATGTACCTAAAAACGTTGTATTCAAATATCTTAAATTCATATAATAAGATATGTGAATGATGTCATTTATTTTCGATGTATTTATCTTTAATGTTTTACTTTATTGCGTATCATCTTTACAAGTTTAATTACAAAGGTGAAACCTTCGTAATATTATGCTCGTGACCTTCGTCCGAAGTTCATTAAATCCTTATGGAAATAATGCTCCGGCTGACGAAGGGCATTAATATTTAACATTTTATGTTGCCTTGTTCTTGATTCATAGCATTTGAGAACAAGTCCCCAACACCACCTGCATTGATCTTTCTTACGGAAGGGCTATCAGCATAGCCCTGGCAGTCGAGGCCAGATATGCAGGATCAGGAAAATCAAAGGGTTATGGAGGCGACAGGCCCAGTCAAGGGTCTGAGAAAAGACAAAGGTTGGTAATCTGACCTTTTAATCAGAATCGTTCTTCACCACATCCACCCTCCTACCCTTTCAAGCAACTGGTCTTCATTCGTCCCGCCACTGCCCCCACCCCAACAAATCAGCCGAGTGCCCCTGGTACTCGTTTCCCTGTCCCCCAAGCTTTTCAATAGGCTGTTTTAACTGTGGAAAGTCCGGACATTTTATCAAGGACTGTCCGTATTCGAAGCAGAGCCGATCAAATAATCAGTAGAGTTCTAGGAGTTCTGCTCAAGGCAAGGGAAATGCGGCGAACAATAGCACGGGCAGAAATATGAAGAAAACTGGGCAGATTTATTATACTCAAGTGGCCACAACACCGTTAGGCGAACCGGTTATGATGGGTACGTTTCTAGTGGCCAATCACCGTGCAATTATTCTCTTTGATTCTGGTGCTTCGCATACTTTCATAAGCAAGAAGTTTGTGGAGAAACATTGCATTCCATATACTGAATCAAGGGAAGGGTTTACTATTCATTCACCTGGGGGACAAATATTTACTAAAGAAGTGGCTTTCCAAGTGCCCGTAACATTGGCTGAACGGGACTTTCCTACTAATATGATTGTTCTGAAAGGCCAAGATATAGATGTAATTCTGGGCATGAATTGGTTGGCCCATGAAAGGGAAATGTGCCCTTGGGCCATTTCTAAGTGTTTTGGTGATTGAGTGCCAACATAAGTGCTTAAATGTTAATCTATGCCAATTGATGGTCCAAGTGCAAATCAAGAGTAAAGGTATGTTTCTAAGACTTAGTACATTGTTTTGGAGACTAATGTATTGTGTCTAAGTGCTAGAAACAGGAAAAGACCAATTTGGAAAAGACTTGGCTAAGCAGCCAAGACTCTGCTCAGTCTGGGTGCACCGGACTGTCCGGTGGTGCACCGGACAGTGTCCGGTGCGCCAGGCTGGCGACTGTCAACTGGCTGCTCTTGGGAAGAAATCAACGGTGTACGGCTATAAATCACCGGACTGTCCGGTGGTGCACCGGACTGTCTGGTGAGCCATTCACAGGCGAAGTCGTCGCTCTCGGGAAAGCGTTTAACGGCGTACGGCTATAAATCATCGGACTGTCCGGTGGTGCACCGGACTGTCCGGTGAGCCAACGGTCAGCCGGGCCAATGGTCGGTCGAGTAATCCACGCGCGATGCGTGGCCGAGCCAACGGTCAGAAGGGGGCACCGGACTGTCCGGTGTGCACCGGACAGTGTCCGGTGCGCCAACGGCTCTGGATCTTCAATGGTCGGCTGCGCCATAGAAGGAAAGAAATCTGCACCGGACAGTGTCCGGTGGTGCACCGGGCTGTCCGGTGCGCCAGTCGACAGAAGGCAAGAATTGCCTTCCTGAAATGCTCTCAACGGCTCCTAGCTGCCTTGGGGCTATAAAAGGGACCCCTAGGCGCATGGAGGAGGACACCAAGCATTCTCTAAGCATTCCTAAGCACCAAGACTTCAATTCCGCGCATTCGATTCTTTGTGATAGCAATTAGAGCTCCATTTGAGTAGAGAACTCTTTGAGTTGTGTTGAGAGCTCTTGTTGTGACTTGTGTGCGTGTTGTTGCTCTGATTTTGTGTCTTGTGTGTGTTGCTCATCCCATCCTTACTTCTGTGCTTCTTTGTGATAATCAAAGTGTAAGGGCGAGAGGCTCCAAGTTGTGGATATTCCTCGCAAGCGGGATATAGTAAAGTGAAAGCAAAACATTGTGGTATTCAAGTGGGTCTTTGGACCGCTTGAAAGGGGTTGAGTGCAACCCTCGTCCGTTGGGACACCACAACGTGGAGTAGGCAAGTGTTGGACTTGGCCGAACCACGGGATAAACCACTGTGCCATCTCTGTGTTGATCTTCTTGTGGTTATCGTGTTGTGCAAGAACTCTTCTCTAGTCACTTGGCTTTATTGTGCTAGCTCTTAATCAAGTTTTGTGGATTAAGTTTCAAGTTTTTACAGGATCACCTATTCACCCCCCCCTCTAGGTGCTCTCAATTGGTATCGGAGTCGTTCTCTTCACGAAGGGACTAATCGCCCGAAGAGATGGATCCTAAGGGCAAGGGGATTGTGATCAATGATAAGGAGAAGGAGTCCTTCCTCAACGAGCTAAAAGATGACAGACCTACTGACTCGGGCTCGGGCCACAAAAGAAAAGACGGGAAGAAGCAGAAAACAAGGTGCATCAAGGAGATAGTCTACTACGACAGCGACGAATCTTCCTCTTCCCAAAAGGACGACAACAACTACGAGAAAAAGAAGACGGTTAATTCAAACTTTTCCTTTGATTATTCTCGTATTCCGCATAGTTCAAATGCACATTTGCTTTCCATCCCTCTTGGCAAACCTCCACACTTTGATGGAGAAGACTACGGATTTTGGAGTCACAAGATGCGTAGTCACTTGTTCTCTCTCCATCCAAGTATATGGGAGATAGTAGAAAATGGAATGCAATTTGATAGCATAGATAGTCCTTTGTTTATCAATCAACAAATCCATAAAAATGCACAAGCTACTATTGTCCTTTTAGCATCTTTGTGCAGGGAAGAATACAATAAGGTGAGCGGCCTGGACAATGCCAAGCAGATCTGGGACACCCTCAAGATATCACATGAGGGAAATGACGTCACCATGCTCACCAAGATGGAGTTGGTGGAGGGCGAACTTGGGAGATTCGCAATGATCAGTGGAGAGGAGCCAACCCAAACATACAACCGGCTCAAGACCCTCATCAACAAAATAAGGAGCTATGGAAGCACACGATGGACAGACCACGACGTCGTCCGCCTAATGCTAAGGTCCTTTACTGTCCTTGATCCACATCTTGTAAACAATATTCGTGAGAATCCCAGGTACACCAAGATGTCGCCCGAAGAAGTACTTGGGAAGTTTGTAAGCGGGCGGATGATGATCAAGGAGGCAAGATACGTCGATGATGCATTGAATGGCCCAATCCATGAGCCTCAAGCCATTGCTCTCAAGGCAACGAGTAGCAAGGAGGCGCTACCTAGCAAGGTGGCGCAAGTTGAGGCGGCGGGGCTAAATGAGGAAGAGATGGCCCTCATCATCAAGCGCTTCAAGGCGGCGCTAAAGGGTCGCAAGGAGCACCCCAACAAGAACAAAACGAACGGGAAGCGCTCCTGCTTCAAATGTGGTAAGATTGGTCATTTTATCGCTAATTGTCCTGATAATGAGAATGACCAGGAAAAGAAGAGTGGAAAGTGGGAAAAGAAGAAGAACTACAAGAAGGCAAAGGGCGAGGCACATCTTAGAAAGGAGTGGGATTCGGATTGCTCCTCGTCCGACTCCGACAACGAAGGACTTGTCGCCACCGCCTTCAACAAATCATCCCTCTTCCCCAACGAGCGCCACACATGCCTCATGGCAAAGGAGAAGAAGATATGTACTCGAAAGTCTACTTATGCTTCTTCTAGTGATGATGAATCTAGCAATGATGAAATAGATTACTCTAGTTTGTTCAAGGGCTTAGATAGATCTAAAATTGATAAGATTAATAAATTGATTGATGCTTTGAATGATAAGAATAGATTGTTAGAAAAGCAAGAGGATCTTTTGTATGAAGAACATGATAAATTTGTAGAGGCACAAAAATCTCTTGCTTTAGAGGTTAAAAGGAATGAAATGCTTTCTTGTGAACTATCTACTTGCCATGAGACAATTTCTAGTTTAAGAAGTGTTAATGATGATTTAAATGCTAAACTAGAAGTAGCAAATAGATCTAACTCTTGTGTAGAACACGTTGTGATTTGCAATAGGTGTAAAGATATTAATGTTGAGGCTTGTAGTGAACACCTAGTTTCTATTGCAAAATTAAATGATGAAGTGGCTAGTCTTAATGCCCAACTTAAGACTAGCAAGAGTGAATTTGACAAACTAAAATTTGAAAGGGATGCCTACACTATTGGTAGACACCCCTCAATTAAGGATGGGCTTGGCTTCAAGAGGGAAGCTAAGAACTTAACTAGTCATAAGGCTCCCATTCCCGCTAAGGAGAAAGGGAAGGCCCCTATGACTAATAGTTGTCAAAAGAACCATGCTTTCATGTACCATGACAGGAAATTTTCTAGAAATGTTCATTATGATAGGAGTTGTAATGCTTACAATTCAAATGCAATGATTGCCTCAAGTTCCTCTATTATGCATAATAGAAATTTGACTAGGAAAAATGTCATGCCTAGAAGAAATGTTGTTCATGTTCCTAGGAAAGTAAACAATGAACCTTCTACAATTTATCATGCTTGCAATGCTTCCTTTGCAATTTGTAGAAAGGATAGAAAGGTGATTGCTAGGAAATTAGGGGCAAAATGCAAGGGAGATAAAACTTGCATTTGGGTCCCTAAGGATATTGTCACTAACCTTGTAGGACCCAACAAGAGTTGGGTACCTAAGACCCAAGCCTAAATTTGCCTTGCAGGTTTATGCACCCGGGGGATCAAGCTGGATTATCGACAGCGGATGCACAAACCACATGACGGGGGAGAAGAAGATGTTCACCTCCTACGTCAAGAACAAAGATTCCCAAGACTCAATCATATTCGGTGATGGGAATCAAGGCAAGGTGAAAGGGTTAGAAAAAATAGCTATTTCATCTGAGCACTCCATTTCCAATGTGTTTTTAGTTTAGTCGCTTGGATATAACTTGTTGTCTGTGAGTCAGCTTTGTAATATGGGATATAACTGCTTATTCACAAATGTAGATGTGTCTGTCTTTAGAAGGAGTGATGGTTCATTAGCTTTTAAGGGTGTATTAGACGGCAAACTCTATTTAGTTGATTTTGCAAAAGAGGAGGCCGGTCTAGATGCATGCTTAATTGCTAAGACTAGCATGGGCTGGTTGTGGCATCGCCGCTTAGCACATGTGGGGATGAAAAACCTTCACAAACTTCTAAAGGGAGAACATGTGATAGGTCTAACAAATGTTACTTTCGAAAAAGATAGACCTTGTGCAGCTTGTCAAGCAGGCAAACAGGTGGGAAGCTCTCATCATACCAAAAATGTGATGACCACATCAAGACCTTTGGAGTTGCTTCATATGGACCTCTTTAGACCCGTCGCCTATCTAAGCATAGGAGGAAGTAAGTATGGTCTTGTTGTAGTTGATGATTTTTCCCGCTTCACTTGGGTATTCTTCTTGCAGGATAAATCTGAAACCCAAGGGACCCTCAAGCGCTTCCTAAGGAGAGCTCAAAATGAGTTTGAGCTCAAGGTGAAGAAAATAAGGAGCGACAACGGGTCCGAGTTCAAAAACCTTCAAGTGGATGAGTACCTTGAGGACGAAGGGATCAAGCACGAGTTCTCCGCTCCCTACACACCACAGCAAAATGGTGTGGTAGAGAGGAAGAACAGGACGCTCATTGACATGGCGAGGACAATGCTTGGAGAATTCAAGACGCCCGAGCAATTTTGGTCGGAAGCTGTGAACACGGCTTGTCACGCCATAAACTGGGTGTACCTTCATCGCCTCCACAAGAAGACTTCGTATGAGCTTCTAACCGGTAACAAACCCAATGTGTCTTACTTTCGCGTATTTGGGAGCAAATGTTACATTCTAGTAAAGAAAGGTAGAAATTCTAAGTTTGCTCCCAAAGCTATAGAAGGGTTTTTGTTAGGTTATGACTCAAATACAAAGGCGTATAGGGTATTCAACAAATCATCGGGTTTGGTTGAAGTCTCTAGCGACGTTGTATTTGATGAGACTAATGGCTCTCCAAGAGAGCAAGTTGTTGATCTTGATGATGTAGATGAAGAAGACGTTCCAACGGCCGCAATACGCACCATGGCGATTGGCGATGTGCGACCACAGGAACACGAGGAGCAAGATCAACCTTCTTCCTCAACAATGGTGCATCCCCCAACTCAAGACGATGAACAGGTTCATCAAGAGGAGGCATGTGATCAAGGGGGAGCACAAGATGATCATGTGATGGAGGAAGAAGCACAACCGGCACCTCCAACCCAAGTTCGAGCGACGATTCAAAGGAATCATCCTGTCGACCAAATTTTGGGTGACATTAGCAAGGGAGTAACTACTCGTTCTAGATTAGTTAATTTTTGTGAGCATTACTCCTTTGTCGCTTCTATTGAGCCTTTCAGGGTAGAAGAGGCCTTGCTAGATCCAGACTGGGTGTTGGCCATGCAAGAAGAGCTCAACAATTTCAAAAGAAATGAAGTTTGGACACTAGTGCCTCGTCCCAAGCAAAATGTTGTGGGAACCAAGTGGGTGTTCCGCAACAAACAAGACGAGCACGGGGTGGTGACAAGGAACAAGGCTCGACTTATGGCAAAAGGTTATGCCCAAGTCGCAGGTTTGGACTTTGAGGAGACTTTTGCTCCTGTGGCTAGGCTAGAGTCCATTCGTATTTTGCTAGCACATGCCGCTCACCATTCTTTCAGGTTATTCCAAATGGATGTGAAGAGCGCTTTCCTCAACGGGCCAATCAAGGAGGAGGTGTACGTGGAGCAACCCCCTGGCTTTGAGGATGAACGGTACCCCGACCACGTGTGTAAGCTCTCTAAGGCGCTCTATGGACTTAAGCAAGCCCTAAGAGCCTGGTATGAATGCCTTAGAGACTTTTTAATTGCTAATGCTTTCAAGGCTGGGAAAGCCGATCCAACTTTATTCACTAAGACTTATGATGGTGACTTATTTGTGTGCCAAATTTATGTCGATGACATAATATTTGGTTCTACTAACCAAAAGTCTTGTGAAGAGTTTAGCAGGGTGATGACTCAAAAGTTTGAGATGTCGATGATGGGCGAGTTGAACTACTTCCTTGGGTTCCAAGTGAAGCAACTCAAGGACGACACCTTCATCTCCCAAACGAAGTACACGCAAGACTTGCTAAAGCGGTTTGGGATGAAGGATGCCAAGCCCGCAAAGACTCCAATGGGAACTGACGGACACGTCGACCTCAACAAAGGAGGTAAGTCCGTTGATCAAAAAGCATACCGGTCCATGATAGGTTCTTTGCTTTATTTATGTGCTAGTAGACCGGATATTATGCTTAGTGTATGCATGTGTGCTAGATTTCAATCCGATCCAAGGGAGTGTCACTTAGTGGCCGTGAAGCGAATTCTTAGATATTTAGTCGCTACGCCTTGCTTCAGGATCTGGTATCCAAAGGGGTCTACCTTTGACTTGATTGGATATTCAGACTCCGACTATGCTGGATGTAAGGTCGATAGGAAGAGTACATCGGGGACGTGCCAATTCTTAGGAAGGTCCCTGGTGTCGTGGAGTTCTAAGAAACAAACCTCCGTTGCCCTATCCACCGCCGAGGCCGAGTACGTTGCCGCAGGACAGTGTTGCGCGCAACTATTTTGGATGAGGCAAACCTTCTGGGACTTTGGCTACAATCTGAGCAAAGTCCCACTCCTATGTGATAATGAGAGTGCTATCCGCATGGTGGACAATCCTGTTGAGCACAGCCACACAAAGCACATTGACATCCGCATGGCGGACAATCCTGTTATAGCGAGAATTAGCTCGATATCTTGTGTAAGCAAAACCTAGAACTATTTTGGGTTGTTGCATCATGCCGGATTATGCACTCTTTTGCTTGTGGTTGAGTGAATTGGAGAATTAGGCATAAAAGAAAATATGGAAATTAGAAAAAGAAAAGCCTTTTCTTTTTCTCTCCCCCCCTTCTCCCTTTTGGCCCAGTCGCCCCCTCCCCCTTCGCGTCGGCCCAGCCGCCCCCCTTCCCCCCCTTCCCACGTGGGCCCCGCGGCGGCCCAGCCGCCCCCCCTCCCCCCCCCCCCCCCCCCGCCGTGGGCCGCCTAGCCGGCCCCCTTTCCCCTTTTTTTCTTTTTCCAAAATTCCCTTTCCCGCGGGCCCCGCCTGTCATACCTTTCCCCCTCCCCAACTCCCTCTCCCCTAACCCTAGCCACTGCCGCCGCCCATTCCCCCCGGCGCCGCCGCCGCGCCGCCCCCTCCGGTGAGGCCCCCCCTCTCCTCCCTTCCCCCTCCCCCGCCCGCCGGCGCCGCTCCCTGGCGCGCCACCCCGGGCCCGCGCCCGCCCCTCGCCGCGGCAAGGCCGCCCCGCCCCGACCCCGCCCGACCCCGGCGAGCCCGCGCCCGGCCCCGGCGAGCTCGGCCCCGCCCCCGCCGCGCCTTGGCTCGGCCGCCCCGCGCCGCCTCGCTCCGGTGAGCCCGCCCCTTCCCCGCGCTCGGCCTCGCTCCGGTGAGCCCGCCCCGCCCCTTCCCCGCCCTCGTCCGGCCTCGCTCCGGCGAGCCCACCCTGTCCACGTGCCATGCCCGGCTCGGCCGCCCCGCCCCGCCCTGGCTCGGCCGCCCGCCTCCGTGCCCGGCTCGGCCGCCTCCCGGCGAGCTCGGCCGCCCCGCCCCGGCTCGGCCGCCCGCCCCGTGCCCCGGCTCGACCGCCCCCGTCGTGCCTCGGCTCGGCCGCCCGCCCCCGCGCCCGGCCGTGTCCTCGCTCGCCCGTGCTCGCTTGCCCCGGCGTGCTTGCCCGCTCGCCCCGCCGTGCCTTGCTCGCGTCGTGACGGCCCCGGTGTGGCCTCGAGTTCGGCCCAGCGTGCCTATGGCGCGCGGCCCCGACGTGCGCACGGCTAGTTCGTGGCGTGTGCGTGCGGCCTCGCGCGCGTGCTTGCGTAGTGCGCGTGCCTTGGCACGACCCGTCGTGCCCCCGTCTACCCCCAGACGCCCCGTCTACCCCTCCCCCCCCCCTGTGTCCTATGCGCGCTAATCACGTGTTTTTATTAATAAGATAGGAGTCTCAATTTGGAAATTGGTTACGTTAGTTAATTTGTATAGCTAATCGTCTATCTCATTCAATGCTAATTTTGTTAGAACCAATTGGAACTAGAGCACGTAACATTTAGTTATTCATTTACCCGTAGTGCGTCTCGGGCATAAGCTTTAACCCTCGCGAGACCTTTCCCCGCCCCTTTCTAACCATGGTAAATTCATTATCGTATGTGATATTCTATGCATATTTACTTTATTTGTTCTCTTGCATGGTGTACTGTTTGTTTCCTAATTTCAATGGATGGATGTATGTATGTTTGCAACCGCATAGAGAACGATCCGGTTGAAGAGCCCGAGGAACTCACAGGAGAAGCCCCTGAGCAGCAGTCGGTTGGTGGAGGCAAGTGTCCCTTGACCTATCTCTGTCCTATTCATTCTTTAATTCACCTCCCGCATTACACATTTATACTTAAGGATTGACTAGCTTTTGTTATCCATGTCCTTGTTTACCTATTTGGGTCGGATTATTATTGTTTAGCTTTATGCTATTGCTCAACTCTAATCAATGAACATGATGAGATCATATATGATACGCTGTTTTCCCTTCTCTTATTATGATGTTGTACTTGTGGCCTTTAAGGGGGCTCGAGCGGTTTTCTCGAGTGCCTCTCCGTAAGGACCTGTTCTATGGATGACCGCCCGGGAAAACAGTGCAACCATGAGGGTGGAGTGGGACGCCCTTAGCTGAGTAATTAGAGGATCCGGGGTGTAGTTCGCTTCGCCGTCGTGCCGTCAATGGGGCTCGGTGTATGCGGCTCGCTCTGCCAAGGTTGATTCGTCCCTTGGGGAGGAGTGTGGTACATTTAGGAAACCTAACGGGCGGCTACAGCCCCGGGGAATCTTTGTAAATGCTACGTAGTGAAACCCTGCCTATTCACCTTGGTAGTGTTTAAGGGTTTGATCGGCCCGAGGCAAGAGGGAATCACGGCTTGTGGGTAAAGTGCACAACCTCTGCAGAGTGTTTGAAAACTGATATATCAGCCGTGCTCGCGGTTATGAGCGGCCAAGGGAGCTCCAGTGATTAGTGGTACTTGATCAGAGACATTTTGGTTTACAGGTGGCAATGAGACTGATGGTTTTGATTATGACTATGGTGCTGGTAAGTGGTATTCTTTCCGTTTGGAAAGGGTACATCGGGCTAATAACTTGGGTTAATGCTAAAACCTGGCTTTCTATTAGTAAATAATAACCTGACCAACTAAAAGCAACTGCTTGACTTATCCCCACATAAAGCTAGTCCACTACAGCCAAACAGGATACTTGCTGAGTATGTTGATGTGTACTCACCCTTGCTCTACACACCAAACCCCCCCCCCCATCCCTAGGTTGTCAGCATTGCAACCACTGCTCAGGAGAAGATGAAGCTGTGGAAGGAGACTTCCAGGAGTTCCAAGACTACGACGAGTTCTAGGGGTGGGTTAGCGGCAACCCCCAGTCAGCTGCCTGTGAAGGCCGCGTTTATCTACGTTTCTTTTCCGCACTTTGATTTATTGTAAAGACTATGTGGATGTCTCAGACACATGATGTAATCGACTATTATTTCCCTTTTTAATACTATTTGAGCACTGTGTGATGGTGTCCATGTTATGTAACTGTTGTGTACGTGAATTGCTGATCCTGGCACGTACATGGTTCGCATTCGGTTTGCCTTCTGAAACCGGGTGTGACATAAGCTGGTATCAAAGCCGTGCTGACTGTAGGACCGCTAACCTAGAGTAGAATGGTCGATCTAAGGACTATAGACCTCTGTCCCTGCCTTGACTTTGATATCCCTTCAAAAGTTGGTCATATCAACCAAAACCTATGTTCTACTAAATATTTTACCTTGCTGAAAATTGTGTTTTATTTCTAATCCTTCATTTACTTATGGTTCATTACTTGCTGGTCATATTAATTCTGTTCTCACTCTTTTGCTTGCGGTGTCTTTTGTAGATGGCTCGTCTTAGACACACTGCACGAAAGTCCGTCATCCCCTTCTTACCCTCCTGCCTTGCTGAGCGTCCGCTTCGCCGTCCCGTGGCCGGACAGTCCAGCCATATGGAGAGACTACACCACCGCCTGCATGAGGAGCAGGAACGTCGACGATAGGAGCAGCAGGGTTCTTCCTTCTCGCTCCAGCAGGAGATAGAGTCTGTGAGGAGCTGCTCTCCTGTGCTTCCCCTGGAGGCGCCCCCTGCACCACCACTGGGCGCCCCAGCCTCTGGAGTAGCTGCCGGAGGAGATCCAGACGACAGAGGTGGCGACGACAGCTCGAGCCACGACACCGACTTCCCTGCTGACCAGGAGCCAGAAGGATGGGTTGCTCGACCCATCACTCGCGACGCTGCTCGCGGGTGTCACTTCCACGATGCGCTCGACACCCTGCTACGTCGGGCACTTAACCGGCGTACTTGGTCCATCGAGTATCGCTGTGTGGTCTACCAGCATAGTCGCGGGGTCTACCCGGACCGCTGGGAGGCGACCTGCTTGGTGCGTCGTCCGGAGAACAGTCTCCAGGGTGCTGAGGTCTGCTCAGAGCACTATTCCATCTCTGAGCGGGACTCAGCTGAGGCGGCCATGCAAGATGCCTCATGGCGTGCGCTTTCGCACTACTGCTCGGTTCTCGGTGGGGTAGCTGATGGTCTCGACCTGAAGTATTACCCCCGCCGTCCATCTGGTAGCACAGGAGGCATGATTGTCTCACCTGTCGGTGAGGACAATCCTAGGTTGAGCAGCACAGTCAACCTAGCCGTCGTGCTAAACACGGAGCTGGGCCATGCATTAGACGAGCTGAGTAGGGCTCGTGCTGAGATCGCCCTGCTGCGGGCTAAGCGCGCGGAACGTCGTCACCTGGATGACGGTTCCCCCGCTCCCGTCGGGACTCAGCACCCGTACCGCTCACCTCGGCGTGGACGCCAGTCTTATGGCAATCCCGACTGCAAGACCAAGATAAATCTAGAACCATAGATCGCTAGAGTTGGATCTTGTAATTAATACAAAATGTACACGTAGAAGCTACAGTCTTAGCGTTAGTCTCGCTTTTAGTTAGTCTTAGTTAGACAGGGTAGTTTGCTATATCCTGTGCATCTATGTTTGTCATGATGAACTATGTTTGGTTTGGATCTTTGTAATGACTGTCACCAGAGTGTGGGTATCCCCTACATTTTGGTTTACATATTATGTTAATGGAGTTAGTTATATAGTTAGGAAACCTTTTATTCCACTTTTCTCTTTATCCGAGAAACTGTGTTGGTCTGTGTTGGAGATCAGTGAAGATGCTCATCTGTTCAGTGTTGTTGAATAATTCTATACTCTTTTCTTATGCTGCAAGATTTGCCAGATCAGTTCTGATGTGTGGTTGCATTCTGCAGATGTCAGAGAACAGGCGTAGAGGAGGAAGGCGTGCTCAGCAGGAGCGAGCCGCTTAGCCGGATGAGGTGCCTCCGCAACAGCATCTGCCACCCCCGCCCCCGATGTCGATCGAGCAGATGTTTCTGATGCAGACTCAGGCAGTTCAAGCCATCGGTCAGACTCTGGCCGCCATTCAGCAGCAGCAGGCTCCACCTCAGCCTCAGATGCCTCAGATGCCCAGGGACAAGCGTGCTGAATTCATGAGAGGTCATCCACCAATGTTTGCTCACTCTTCTGACCCCGTGGATGCTGAAGATTTGCTGCGCACTGTGGAGCGGGAGTTGCATACCGCTCAGTGCGATGACAGAGAGAAAGTCCTGTATGGTCCCCGTCTGTTGAGAGGAGCAGCCCAATCATGGTGGGAGTCTTATCTCGCCACCCATGCCAACCCCGACACCATCACTTAGGAAGAGTTCAGAGGTAGCTTTCGTCAGTACCATGTTCCTGCAGGTCTGATGAACAGTGTATTCATGGACTATCTTGACAAGTTTGTGGTGGTATTCATTGATGACATTCTGATTTATTCTCAAAGCGAAGAAGAGCATGTGGATCATTTGAGGATGGTATTGCAGAGATTGCGAGAGCACCAGTTGTATGCAAAGTTGAGCAAGTGTGAATTCTGGATCAGTGAAGTCCTGTTCTTGGGTCACATAATCAACAAAGAAGGATTGGCTGTGGATCCGAAGAAAGTGGCAGACATTCTGAACTGGAAAGCGCCAACAGATGCTCGAGGAATCAAGAGTTTCATTGGAATGGCCGGATATTATCGACGATTCATTGAAGGGTTTTCGAAGATTGCGAAACCAATGACAGCGTTGCTAGGCAACAAAGTTGAGTTCAAGTGGACCCAGAAATGTCAAGAGGCTTTCGAAGCGCTGAAAGAGAAGTTGACAACATCGCCTGTCCTAGTCTTGCCTGATGTGCATAAGCCCTTCTCGGTGTATTGTGATGCTTGTTACACGGGTTTGGGATGCGTGTTGATGCAAGAGGGAAGAGTTGTGGCTTACTCGTCCCGGCAGCTGAAGGTTCATGAGCAGAATTACCCAATTCATGATCTAGAGTTGGCAGCAGTGGTTCACGCACTGAAGACATGGAGGCACTATCTGTATGGACAGAAATGCGATGTTTACACAGACCACAAGAGTCTGAAGTACATATTCACTCAGTCAGAGTTGAATATGAGGCAACGAAGATGGTTAGAGCTGATCAAAGACTATGAGTTGGAGATCCATTACCATCCAGGCAAAGCAAACATAGTGGCAGATGCTTTGAGCAGGAAGAGTCAAGTCAATCTGATGGTCGCTCATCCGATGCCTTATGAGTTGGCTAAGGAGTTTGACAGGTTAAGTCTCGGATTTCTAAACAATTCGCGAGGAGTCACAGTTGAGTTGGAACCTACCCTAGAGCGGGAAATCAAACAAGCGCAGAAGAATGATGAGAAGATCAGTGAGATTCGGCGACTGATTCTAGATGGCAGAGGCAAAGATTTTCGGGAAGATGCAGGAGGTGTGATATGGTTTAAGGACCGTTTGTGTGTTCCCAATGTCCAGTCTATTCGAGAGTTGATCCTCAAGGAAGCTCATGAGACAGCCTATTCGATTCACCCTGGCAGTGAGAAGATGTATCAGGATCTGAAGAAGAAATTCTGGTGGTACGGAATGAAGAGGGAAATCGCAGAACATGTGGCTATGTGTGATAGTTGTCGAAGAATTAAGGCAGAGCACCAGAGACCAGCTGGATTGTTGCAACCATTGCAGATCCCTCAGTGGAAATGGGATGAAATCGGTATGGATTTCATAGTCAGATTGCCTCGCACTCGAGCCGGCTACGATTCTATTTGGGTAGTAGTGGACCGTTTGACCAAGTCAGCCCACTTCATACCAGTCAAGACCAACTACAGCAGTGCAGTATTGGCAGAGTTGTATATGTCTCGGATCGTTTGTCTTCATGGTGTGCCAAAGAAGATAGTGTCAGACAGAGGAACGCAGTTCACCTCTCATTTCTGGCAACAGTTGCATGAAGCCTTGGGCACGCATCTGAATTTCAGTTCAGCCTATCATCCGCAGACAGATGGTCAGACTGAAAGGACAAATCAAATTCTTGAAGATATGTTGAGAGCCTGTGCGTTGCAAGATCAGTCCGGATGGGACAAGAGATTGCCTTATGCAGAGTTTTCCTATAACAACAGTTACCAGGCCAGTTTGAAGATGTCACCATTTCAAGCGCTCTATGGAAGGAGTTGTAGGACTCCGTTGCAATGGGATCAGTCTGGAGAAAAGCAAGTATTCGGGCCAGACATTCTGCTTGAAGCTGAAGAGAACATCAAGATGGTCCGAGAAAATTTGAAGATAGCGCAATCAAGGCAGCGAAGCTATGCAGACACAAGAAGAAGAGAGCTGAGTTTCGAAGTCGGTGACTTTGTCTATCTGAAAGTGTCACCGATCAGAGGAGTCAGAAGATTCGGAGTCAAAGGCAAGCTAGCACCCCGCTACATTGGTCCGTACCAAATTCTCTCAAGGCGTGGAGAAGTGGCCTATCAGCTCAGTTTGCCAGAAAATTTGTCTGCTGTGCATGATGTCTTTCGTGTGTCTCAATTGAAGAAGTGCTTGCGTGTGCCAGAGGAGCAGTTGCCAATTGAAGGTCTTGAAGTCCAGGAGGACTTGACCTACGTTGAGAAGCCAACGCAAATCCTTGAGACCGCAGACAGAGTCACCCGAAGGAAGACCATCCGAATGTGCAAAGTCAGATGGAATCACCACTCGGAGGAAGAAGCAACCTTGGAGCGTGAAGATGATCTGATGGCTAAATACCCTGAGCTCTTTGCTAGCCGACCCTGAATCTCGAGGGCGAGATTCTTTTAAGGGGGATAGGTTTGTAACGCCCTGAATTTGGGGGTAGAATTTTTTTCTTCTTTTCTCTCACCAAATTCAGGCGTTACTCTTTCCTTTTCCCTTTTCTCCTCGCTAAGCCTTGATCTTTTCCAAAAGTTATAGCGAGAATTAGCTCGACATCTTGTGTAAGCAAAACCTAGAACTATTTTTGGTTGTTGCATCATGGCGGATTATGCACTCTTTTGCTTGTGGTTGAGTGAATTGGAGAATTAGGCATATAAGAATTAGGCATATAAGAAAATATGGAAATTAGAAAAAGAAAAGCCTTTTCTTTTTCTCTCCACCCCCCCCCCCCCCTTCTCCCTTTTGGCCCAGCCGCCCCCTCCCCCTTCACGCCGGCCCAGCTGGCGGCCCAGCCGCCCCCCCCTTCCCCCCCTTCCCGCGTGGGCCCCACGGCGGCCTAGCCGCCCCCCTCCCCCCTTTTTTTCTTTTTCCAAAATTCCCTCCCCGCGGGCCCCGCCTATCATACCCCTCCCCCTCCCCAACTCCCTCTCCCCTAACCCTAGCCGCCGCCGCCGCCCCTTCCCCCCGGCGCCGCCACCGCGCCGCCCCCTCCGGTGAGGCCCCCCCTCTCCTCCCTTCCCCCTCCCCCGCCCGCCGGCGCCGCTCCCCGGCGCGCCACCCCGGGCCCGCGCCCGCCCCTCGCCGCGGCAAGGCCGCCTCGCCCCGACCCCGCCCGGCCCCGGCGCGCCGCCCTCCGGCGAGCCCACGCCCCGGCCCCACCGCGCCCGGCCCCCGCGAGCTCGGCCCCGCCCCCGCCGCGCCTTGGCTCGGCCGCCCCGCCTCGCCCCCCCCCCCCCCGGCGAACCCGCGCCCGCCCCCGCGCCGCCTCGCTCCGGCGAGCCCGCCCCGCCCCTTCCCCGCGCTCGGCCTCGCTCCGGTGAGCCCGCCCCGCCCCTTCCCCGCCCTCGTCCGGCCTCGCTCCGGCGAGCCCGCCCCGTCCCCGTCCCGTGCCTGGCTCGGCTGCCCCGCCCCGCCCTGGCTCGGCCGCCCGCCTCCGTGCCCGGCTCGGCCGCCCGCCCCCGCGCCCGGCCTCGCCCGGCCGTGTCCTCGCCCGCCCGTGCTCGCTTGCCCCGGCGTGCTTGCCCGCTCACCCCGCCGTGCCTTGCTCGCGTCGTGACGGCCCCGGCGTGGCCTCGAGTTCGGCCCAGCGTGCCTATGGCGCGCGGCCTTGAGCTCGGCTAGCGCGCGGCCCCGACGTGCGCACGGCTAATTCGTGGCGTGTGCGTGTGGCCTCGCGCGCGTGCCTTGGCACGACCCGTCGTGCCCCCGTCTACCCCCAGACGCCCCGTCTACCCCCCCCCCCCCCCCCCCCCCCCCCCGTGTCCTATGCGCGCTAATCACGTGTTTTTATTAATTAGATAGGAGTCTCAATTTGGAAATTGGTTACGTTAGTTAATTTGTATAGCTAATCGTCTATCTCATTCAATGTTAATCTACGAAAAGTGGTCACGTTTACATTAGTGCATGTAGCTAATTCTTTTGTTAGAACCAATTGGAACTAGAGCACGTAACATTTAGTTACTCGTTTACCCGTAGTGTGTCTCGGGCATAAGCTTTAACCCTCGCGAGACCTTTCCCCGCCCCTTTCTAACCATGGTAAATTCATTATCGTATGTGATATTCTATGCATATTTACTTTATTTGTTCTCTTGCATGGTGTACTGTTTGTTTCCTAATTTTAATGGATGGATGTATGTATGTTTGCAACCGCATAGAGAACGATCCGGTTGAAGAGCCCGAGGAACTCACAGGAGAAGCCCCTGAGCAGCAGTCGGTTGGTGGAGGCAAGTGTCCCTTGACCTATCTCTGTCCTATTCATTCTTTAATTCACCTCCCGCATTACACATTTATACTTAAGGATTGACTAGCTTTTGTTATCCATGTCCTTGTTTACCTATTTGGGTCAGATTATTATTGTTTAGCTTTATGCTATTGCTCAACTCTAATCAATGAACATGATGAGATCATATATGATACGCTGTTTTCCCTTCTCTTATTATGATGTTGTACTTGTGGCCTTTAAGGGGGCTCGAGCGGTTTTCTCGAGTGCCTCTCCGTAAGGACCTATTCTATGGATGACCGCCCGGGAAAATAGTGCAACCATGAGGGTGGAGTGGGACGCCCTTAGCTGAGTAATTAGAGGATCCGGGGTGTAGTTCGCTTTGCCGTCGTGCCGTCAATGGGGCTCGGTGTATGCGGCTCGCTCTGCCAAGGTTGATTCGTCCCTTGGGGAGGAGTGTGGTATATTTAGGAAACCTAACGGGCGGCTACAGCCCCGGGGAATCTTTGTAAATGCTACGTAGTGAAACCCTGCCTGTTCACCTTGGTAGTGTTTAAGGGTTTGATCGGCCCGAGGCAAGAGGGAATCACGGCTTGTGGGTAAAGTGCACAACCTCTGCAGAGTGTTTGAAAACTGATATATCAGCCGTGCTCGCGGTTATGAGCGGCCAAGGGAGCTCCAGTGATTAGTGGTACTTGATCAGAGACATTTTGGTTTACAGGTGGCAATGAGACTGATGGTTTTGGTTATGACTATGGTGCTGGTAAGTGGTATTCTTTCCGTTTGGAAAGGGTACATCGGGCTAATAACTTGGGTTAATGCTAAAACCTGGCTTTCTATTAGTAAATAATAACCTGACCAACTAAAAGCAACTGCTTGACTTATCCCCACATAAAGCTAGTCCACTACAGCCAAACAGGATACTTGCTGAGTATGTTGATGTGTACTCACCCTTGCTCTACACACCAAAACCCCCCCCCATCCCCAGGTTGTCAGCATTGCAACCACTGCTTAGGAGAAGATGAAGTTGTGGAAGGAGACTTCCAGGAGTTCCAAGACTACGACGAGTTCTAGGCGTGGGTTAGCGGCAACCCCCAGTCGGCTGCCTCTGAAGGCCGCGTTTATCTACGTTTCTTTTCCGCACTTTGATTTATTGTAAAGACTATGTGGATGTCTCAGACACATGATGTAATCGACTATTATTTCCATTTTTAATACTATTTGAGCACTGTGTGATGATGTCCATGTTATGTAACTACTGTGTACGTGAATTGCTGATCCTGGCACGTACATGGTTCGCATTCGGTTTGCCTTCTGAAACCGGGTGTGACAATGCCAAAGGGGGAGAAAATAAGGCTAAAGCAATAAATGGATCAGCTACCACTTGAGAATTTTGAAAATAGTAGAATAGAGCTTTTGGTTTGTCAAAAGCTCTCTTGTTGTCTCTTTTGACAAAAGTTGGCTTCTTGTGGGGAGAATAGTTTATTATGGGAAAAAGGGGGAGTTTTTGAAATCTTTGATCAATTTCTCTTGGAACAACTCTCTTTATGTCTCAACAAGTGTGTTTGACTTAGAGATAGGAAATTAAGGTTGATTTGCAAAAACAAAACCAAGTGGTGGCAAAGAATGATCCAAATATGCCAAATTTGAATCAAAACAACTTTGTGTTCTCATTTGCTTTGATGTTGCACTTCTTTAGTTGCTTTTTGTTGTGTTGGCATAAATCACCAAAAAGGGGGAGATTGAAAGGGAAATGTGCCCTTGGGCCATTTCTAAGTGTTTTGGTGATTGAGTGCCAACACAAGTGCTTAAATGTTAATCTATGCCAATCGATGGTCCAAGTGCAAATCAAAAGTAAAGGTATGTTTCTAAGACTTAGTACATTGTTTTGGAGACTAATGTATTGTGTCTAAGTGCTAGAAACAGGAAAAGACCAATTTGGAAAAGACTTGGCTAAGCAGCCAAGACTCTGCTCAGTCTGGGTGCACCGGACTGTCCGGTGGTGCACCGGACAGTGTCCGGTGCGCCAGGCTGGTGACTGTCAACTGGCTGCTCTCGGGAAGAAATCAACGACGTACGGCTATAAATCACCGGACTGTCCGGTGAGCCATTCACAGGCGAAGTCATCGCTCTCGGGAAGCGATTAACGGCGTATGGCTATAAATTACTGGACTGTCCGGTGGTGCACCGGACTGTCCGGTGAGCCAACGGTCAGCCGGGCCAACGGTCGGCCGAGTAATCCGCGCGCGACGCATGGCCGAGCCAACGGTCAGAAGGGGGCACCGGACTATCCGATGTGCACCGGACAGTGTCCGGTGCGCCAACGGCTCTGGATCTTCAACGGTCGGCTGCGCCACAGAAGGAAAGAAATCTGCACCGGACAGTGTCCGGTGGTGCACCAGACTGTCTGGTGCGCCAGTCGACAGAAGGCAAGAATTTCCTTCCTGGAATGCTCTCAACAGCTCCTAGCTGACTTGGGGCTATAAAAGGGACCCCTAGGCGCGTGGAGGAGGACACCAAGCATTCTCTAAGCATTCCTAAGCACCAAGACTTCAATTCCGCGCATTTGATTCTTTGTGATAGCAATTAGAGCTCCATTTGAGTAGAGAATTCTTTGAGTTGTGTTGAGAGCTCTTGTTGTGACTTGTGTGCATGTTGTTGCTCTGATTTTGTGTCTTGTGTGCGTTGCTCATCCCATCCTTACTTCTGTGCTTCTTTGTGATAATCAAAGTGTAAGGGCGAGAGGCTCCAAGTTGTGGAGATTCCTCGCAAGCGGGATATAGTAAAGTGAAAGCAAAACACCGTGGTATTCAAGTGGGTCTTTGGACCGCTTGAAAGGGGTTGAGTGCAACCCTCGTCCGTTGGGACGCCACAACGTGGAGTAGGCAAGTGTTGGACTTGGCCGAACCATGGGATAAACCACTGTGCCATCTCTGTGTTGATCTTCTTGTGGTTATCGTGTTGTGCAAGAACTCTTCTCTAGTCACTTGGCTTTATTGTGCTTACTCTTAATCAAGTTTTGTGGATTAAGTTTCAAGTTTTTACAGGATCACCTATTCACCCCCCCCCCCCCCCTCTAGGTGCTCTCAGCCCAACATAAAGCTATTCTCAACACTAATTTGAGAACTGTCAGATTGAGTTATGGCCAAGAAGAGGTTCTCTTGACCATCCCTGCAGCCATTCCAGCTAAACCAATTGGCAGAGTGTATGAAGCTATCATACCGGAGATCCAAGATATTCCGGTAGTGTGTGAGTTCCTAGACGTCTTTCCAGAAGATTTGCCTAGATTGCCTCCAGAGAGAGAAGTAGAATTTGTGATTGAGTTGAAGCTCGGTACGGCTCCTATTTCTAGAAGGTCGTACCGAATGCCTCCAAATGAGTTGGCAGAGCTCAAGACCCAATTACAAGATCTACTGGAGAAGGGATTCATCCGGCCAAGCTCATCGCCATGGGGTTGTCCAGCCATCTTTGTTAAGAAGAAGGACCAAACACTACGAATGTGCGTAGATTATAGACCCCTTAATGAGGTTACGATAAAAAATAAGTACCCTCTTCCTCGGATTGACATTTTATTTGATCAACTAACTGGAGCGAGGGTATTCTCTAAGATTGACCTCAGATCGGGCTATCATCAGATCCGTATCCGACCCAAAGATATACCGAAGACCGCATTCACTATGCAGTATGGTTTGTTTGAATATCTGGTTATGTCTTTCGGACTAACAAATGCTCCTACCCACTTCACCTATCTTATGAACTCGGTATTCATGCCTGAGCTGGATAAATTTATGGTGGTATTCATTGATGATATGATGATATCTTAATGTATTCCAAGAATGAAGAGGAGCATGCTCGGCATTTACGGATCGTGTTAACGTGCTTAAGAGAACATCAATTATATGCTAAGTTCAGTAAGTGCACGTTCTGGCTGGAGGAAATCCAATTTCTGGGACATGTATTATCTGCCAAGGGGATTGCGGTGGATCCCAGCAAAGTCAAGGATATTTTGGAGTGGAAACCCCCAACCACTGTACATCAAGTCCGAAGTTTCCTTGGACTAGCTGGTTATTACCGTCGATTCATTCTAGATTTTTCTAAGCTTGTGAAACCAATCACAAGTTTATTGAAGAATGATACTAAATTTATTTGGTCTTCAAAATGTAATGAAGCCTTTGAACAGTTGAAGGTATTATTAACCACTGCCCCGGTATTGGCTCAACCGGATATTGAAAAGCCTTTTGATGTGTATTGTGACGCATCAGGCAGTGGTCTCGGCTGTGTTTTAATGCAAGAAGGCCGAGTAATAGCCTATGCTTCAAGGAAGTTGCACCGGCATGAGGGACATTATCCAACTCATGACCTGGAGTTAGCTGCGGTGGTTCATGCTCTAAAAATCTGGCGTCATTATCTGCTAGGGAACATCTATCACATTTATACAGATCATAAAAGTTTGAAGTACATCTTCACCCAGTCAGAGCTGAACATGAGACAGAGGCGATGGCTCGAGCTTATTAAGGACTATGAATTGGAAATTCATTATCACCCAGGCAAGGCTAATGTAGTGGCAGATGCGTTAAGTCGCAAGGCTTCCTGCCATTATCTGATGATGAAGACTTCTGACATTACGTTATGCCAAGAAATGGAGAAGTTGAACCTGGGAATAATTCAACATGGAACTTTGAATCACTTGAAGCTTGAGTTAGTCCTCCTACAGAGGATAATTGATGCCCAAAGAAATGATAAGGGTATGAAACACATCCATGAGAAGATAAAGGCCGGAGGAGCCAAATGTTTCAGAAAAGACGATCAAGGTGTTGTATGGTTTAACAACCGCATAGTTGTGCCTAAAAATGAAGAAATCTGCCAGCAAATATTAGATGAAGCACATCTTAGTCGCTATTCTATTCATCCCGGAAGCACTAAGATGTATCATGATCTAAAACGACATTATTGGTGGACAAAGATGAAGATTGAAATCGCACGCTATGTGGCAAGATGTGACACTTGTAGGCGTGTCAAGGCCATACACTTGAAAGTTGTTCGTCCATTATAATCTCTACCTATACCAACATGGAAATGGGAAGATATTAGTATGGACTTTATTGTGGGATTGCCCAGGACCGCAAAGGGGTATGATTCTATTTGAGTTATAATTGATCGGCTTACGAAAATTGCTCATTTTCTGCTAGTCAAAACATATTACCCAGTCCTCACATATGCGAAACTATACATTGCTCGCATCCTCAGTTTGCACGGTATTCCGAAGACAATAGTGTCAGATCGTGGACCTCAATTCGTATCCAAATTCTAGAAAAAACTTCATAAATCCTTGGGTACTAAATTGCTCCATAGTTCAGCCTATCATCCTCAA
Source organism: Zea luxurians (assembly GCA_029449295.1). Lineage (NCBI taxonomy): Eukaryota > Viridiplantae > Streptophyta > Magnoliopsida > Poales > Poaceae > Zea > Zea luxurians. The sequence continues at coordinate 18,796,304 of JAOPSE010000052.1, read as the reverse complement.
ACCAGTGGGCAAACTGAGAGGGTAAATCAGATACTTGAAGACATGTTGCGAGCATGTGTTCTGGAATTCCCACAGAAATGGGATGATTGTTTACCATTAGCGGAGTTCTCATACAATAATAGCTATCAAGAAAGCATTAAGATGGCACTCTTCGAAGCTTTGTATGGCCGACGGTGTCGTACTCCGTTAAACTAGTCTGAATGAGGTGAAAGGAGTTTCTTCAGGCCAGATATGGTAAAGGAGACCGAAGAGAAAGTTCGGCGAATAATTCATAATTTAAAAGAAGCTCAAGCTCGTCAGAAGAGTTCGCAGACCAACGAAGGACACCCTTGTACTTTCTAGTTTGAGATTATGTCTATCTGAAAGTGTCACCAATGAAGGGTGTATCATGTTTTGGGGTAAAAGGGAAGCTTGCACCCCAGTGCATTGGCCCTTTCCTTGTTCTTGAACAATGTGGACCAGTGGCATACCAACTCCAGCTACCCGAAACATTGTCTGCTGTACATAATGTGTTCAACGTGTCTCAGTTGAAGAAGAGTCTTCGGGTTCCCGATCGAACCATTGAAGTAACGGATGTTGCCCTAGAACCAGACTTGACATATTCGGAGCATCCTATTCGAGTTTTGGATCAAAAGGACAGAATTACCCGAAGAAGAACTCTCAAGTTTTACAAGATACAATGGAACCAGCATTCAGAAGATGAGGCTACTTGGGAAACTCAAGAATTTTTAGATAAGAATTTCCCAGGCTTTTTAGCCTCATGTAATTTGTAAAGTGTATACAATTGTGGTAATAGGAGTGAGCCCCGTACCACTCCTGCCTTGTGCCAAAAATAAGGAAATAAAGTTATGACGTGTTTCCTTTTCCATAACTTGCCATAGGACTTTTAATCTCGGGACGAGATTCTTTTATGGGGGGAAGGATGTAACACCCCTAGTGTTACTGCCACTAAAACTTGAGCATAACATCATAAGCATGGGCATATTATGTGTTTGTCACACCTAGACTGCATTCACTAGGCAAAAATTTCAAATAAGTTGTATTGATGTGACATGTTACTAGTGAAACCGTAGGGTACAGTGTTTAACCCTAGATTGGGCTTAATAGAGTAACCAAAGCCTAAACAAGGGAAAACTTCAAAACTTGATAATAATGATCATAAAACACCACCATTAATGAAGTTAAGGGATATCCAAACCCTAAGAGCACTAAAAACCCTAAAGTGAACCTTGGAAAACCCTGGACTGAAACCCTAAGGGGTTATTTGCAAATGTGCACACCTTTGGACTAAAGTGCAAAAACCAAGGTATTAGGATACCTAAAGTCATAAGGTTCACATGTTTGAGGATTTCTAAGTCAAAAGTTGTGAATTGGACCTATTTGCAAAAAACACAACTTAAACCCTATGAAAATAAGTCTGAAATTCAGAGAATTGGCTCAACTTTGAAGCTTTGTAACTTCCAAATTAGGAGGAGTTTGCCCTAGATCAACACATCAAACCTATAGAGCCATGAAAGGAGAACAATTCTTATTAAGTGACCAAGCATTGATGTTGTGTAAAAACTAGAGAAAAGCAAGCCCAAAGTTGGGCTGTCAGGCTGTCTGAAACCTGAAATTTGGTATTCAGTGACATCAGATGAACTTTGAGAGTCTTTTCGTGGATGATCCAGTAAGTGTTTGGCTAGGGTTGCTATAACAAAATTATAGATGGATCAGTAGACAACAACTTTGATACAAGCCGATCAACTAGTTGCCATGTAAATTTAGGAGAAAATTGAACCCAAAGTTGATCTGTCAGGCTTACTGAAGAACAACCTAATGGTACAGTGCACTAAATATCCCAGGCTTCAGTCTCTCGCCGCCGACAATCTGTGCGTCCGGATTCGCGCCGCTGGTCATCGCGATTCATGCCCTGAGCTAGTGGATTATGCTCGACATGAAAAGATCTTGCCCTGGATAAACACAAGCCACTGTGGTCACTCTGCCTTTTGCCCACTTGCGCCGGCGACGTGGCCGCACGGCCATTACCACGGGTACCGTCGTTCTCCCTGGTCGTGCCACGCTGTGACCCTTTTTACCACGTTGCAATGGCTCGGCTTGCGGTGTCTGTTCATCGCCGGTGAGCTCGCCACGACGAAAGACACTAATCACGCACACCAGTAACTTCTTGTTTCTCCGGCCGCCAGCACATCCTCGTGAAATTGGACGCCACCGCCGTTGGAGGCTATAAATTGCCACCCTTGTCCGCTCCGCTAGGTAATTGCGCAACCAGTGAAGCAAACCATGCCTCAAATCCTCCCCTAGAACTCCCCAATTTGGGATTTCCCCCAAATCCCTCAAGAACACCGAGCAGTTGACCTCGCCGTGGCCAGCGCGTCTCAGGTCCGCTCATACCTTCTGCCCTCCCGTTTTAGCATTCTGGTGTGCCCCTCATACTCCCCGACCAACCCAATTAGGCTAGAGTCCCTAGGATCGCTGGGAACGTGTATGAATATCCGCGATGCCCGCTGTCACCGTGGACAGAGCAAGGTAGATTGTCGTTTGTGAAATTGAGTGGGGGGAAACGATCCTTAGGTCTTGAATTTGGTTTCTGTTGAAATAGGGCGCCGGTCATTGAGTAAATCGGCCGGTGAGAGTTTGTCGGAGCGCGGCCCGGCATCGTTCGTCGTCGTGGGCTTCAGACGGTAAAGGAATAGAAGTGCAGGGACTTTTCTGCAAATGTCAGTGACCCAGTTAAATAGTGTTGTGACCCCGCTTCAAGTTATCCAATAAGACAAGGCCCTTTCTGCAAAATCAACACGCGCGGGCGCTTTCTTCCTGTGTTGGGTCGGCTCGGGCTGGTTTCGGCCGAGGACTATTTATTGTTTCCTTTTTAATTTTTCTGTCAGACTTTGGAAATCTATAAGAAATTGTAGAAAAATGCTAAAAATACAAGACCAATTTTGCTAGACTTCTAATTTCCTATAGTATTTAATAAAAATAGTTTCATGATTTTTTGTTCAAATAGGGAATTTTGGAACATTTAAAATAATCAAAAACTATACTTCTGGATTTTTAGAGGATAAATAATAAATCCAAAATTCCCCAAACTTTAAGGATAAACTCTAAATAATATTTAGAAGCCTTGGGTAAAGTTGGTATCATTTGGACCATGTTTGATACCTAGAACCCAAAACCCTACCCCTGCCCTATGAACTTCATTATAGACTCCGAAAACCCTAAATTCTCGGAGAATCGTGAAGAAAAGTTGTATTCAAGACTTTAGATAATAAACTTTTATTATCTTTGCACTCTCATGAGCATTCATTATTATGTATGGTTATATTTAGAAAACATAGAAGAAGTAGAAGTCGAAGAAGCAAAGACTTCACCACCACCACCTGAGGAACATCAGGCAGGCAACTGTTTTTATCTTGATATCTGCGGAACAGAGCCTGATTCACCAGTAACACAAGGCAAGCCCCGGTGCATTTGCCACCTCCTTGTTGCTTTTAAAATCTTTCTCACTTGCTTGATGCATTAGGTGATAGGAGTTGTGTGCTAAACCAATTCCTGCATTTCCTTCCTTGGATTTGATTATCTCTTAAATTCCTGTTTTACAAAAGGGTTTTTCTTATGCTTAGTATTGCTTTAGAAAAACAAAACATTTTGTTTTCACAAAAGATGATGCTTCAAAATGGGTGGGATGTTTTCGAAAATAAAACTTGATGGTGAATCCATCATGGCCATGATAGGTTCAACATCAGAAAAGATGTACCTCTGCCAGGTACCAAACTTTGGGGATTGAAATGATAAAGCTGAGACCGGGCGGGTGACTTGCACGGGAAGAGAGTCTCGGTGTAGTGTCTCCGTCTGAGTCGATTAAGGACCGTGTCGATGTAGGCTTGATGATCGAGGACCCTTTAACTGGTCACATGCCTCGTCATGGGGAAGCTTTGCCTCGAGCAGACTAATACCAGAATAAGACAACACGCAATGGGAGTGGAGAGATGGCGAGAGTAGCGTGTACCCTCCGTAGCAAGTGGCTGGACGGTGGTGTATCTGTGCTCTCGGTTGGCGTGAACCTGATTTGGTCTTAAGAACCCCGGTGGCGAGTTGACATATGCAAGGGTTAAGTGCTACATATGTCATGTGATTGGAGATCCTCAGCTGAGTATAATCGATTCGGATCATCGTAACTTCGCGGTTATGAAGACTTGGTCACTGACTTACACGTAGCAATTCAGTGAAGATAAAGGGTTGATAAGAAATTGGCTAGTATAGGTCAAGTGATTGAATTAGGGTAGAAAGAACCCTAGCTGCAGGTAATTTTACTTAACCTGACAAATAAAACTAGATTTTTAAGGATCCACTCTTAGTAAGCATTTCTACAAACAGAGTCATTGATTATTGATAAGCCTTACCTTCACTCCCTTAAAGCCAACATATCCTAGAAAGTCTTTTACTTTGTCGGGTAAGTCTTGCGAAAGTACACTTCGTACTTAGGGCTTTGTCCCATGTTGTTTTAGGTGAAGAAGTGGCAAACTTTTGTTGCTTCTGTTCAAAGGTGGTACCAAAAGAAGAGAATCAAGACTAAAGCTACGGGAGGAAAAGCCCTCCGTTAAAAACTTTTTACTGCTTATTCGGGAGGAGTTTTTGCCTCCCATGTTTTGTAATAATAATACTCAGCACTCTTATATTTGTTTCTGGTCTGTAATATTATTATAACCCTCTCCTACTTTAATATAAGGTAAGTTATTGTAATTGCTTCCGCACTTTCATATCTCCGATAAATTGTAATGTCTGCGTGACGGGTGAAACGCTCTTGGGAAAGGTAAGGAATACAGATACCGAACTTGTTAAGTGATTCAGGTGCACCTGCAGGATTGTCTGAGGTCCGTTGGACAAGGACAACTATAGGTGGGCCTAATAACTTGGGAGGTTCCATCACAACGTCCTCGCACTGTAGTGGACCCTACACAAACCCATCGAAAGGTTGGACCCGTGGGGAGTCCAGAAGGGTCTCCGGGGGAAGGCAGGCTTCGGTCCCATAGGCTAGGTAACACAGAGCTCCCCTGGTGGTTTGTCTAGTTGTCTTCACCGGAATTGGAGCCTCTAGTGAAGATATCCTTCAGGACCCCCTCGGGTGACTGATACCCGAGGTCTGGTTCGGCCGCGGCCACCTCCTCATCGTTGGCCCTTTCCTTGCTGGGTCGGCGACGAGGTGGGGAGCCATCCCCAGAAGATTGCTCGTGTCGCGCGCTGACACATTTCATGAGGTCGATGATCTCGCGGCATTCTGCGATGCTGTGGCGACCGTTGGGGTGCACGGGGCATGTGTCGTCGTTACCCCTCGGTGATCGTGGGCGTTTGCTGCGGTCGCCCCGGCCCCCAGTCACAGCTGCCACGACCAGAGCGGTGGAGTGCGGCTTCTCGTTATCGCGGTTCTTTTTCTTCTTTTTCTTGTCGTCCTGAGCGATGGCACCTGAGCCGCCCGTTTGGGCAGCCCCGATCTATGGCGCTGAGTGCCACGCACGGCCCTCAGCAGCCTTAGCGCACTTGTCAGCCAAACAAAGAGTGTGGGGACCGTTTCCACGTCATGCGTGGCTAACTTCTCCAACATCTTTTCATCACGTACCCCCTGGCGGAAGGTCGTGATGATAGAAGCATCGGAGATGCAAGGTATAGTACCTCGCACCTTGGTGAAGTGGGAGATAAATGTCCGAAGAGTTTCTCCGGGCTCTTGCCTCACTGCGTGGAGGTGGGCCTCCACGCCGTGTTGCTGGTAAGCACTGGTGAAGTTCACTGTGAACCGTGCGCAGAGCTCTTCCCAAGAGTAGATTGACCTTGGGGCAAGGTTCATGAGCCAAGTCCGGGCGGGCCCAGACAAGGCGACATGAAAATATGTCGCCATCACAGCGGTGTTTCCACCTGCTGCTGTGATAGCGGTGACGTACACCTGCAGAAATTCCGACGGGTTTGACGTACCATCATACTTTTCCGGCAAGTGCGGTCGGAACTTGGATGGCCAAGATGCCGCGCGGAGATGATCCGCGAGAGCGACGCAGCCTACGCCAGCCAATGGGACACCGGCCTGGGTCCGGGCACTCGCCGGCGTTTGCGGTGTTACCGCTGCGAAGTCTTGATCGAGGTTACGCCCCTCGATGTTTTATCGGCGCTCTCGTGCCCTCTCCAGAGAGACGCGGGCGTCCTCGCCCGCACGTCTGTGGTTGAGTTCTGCTCGCAGGTCATTAGACTTCCCAGAGAGACCGGAGCGCCCTCCGTCGCGCGCTGGCGGTTGAGCTCCGCCCTCAGGTCCTCAGTTGGCGCTGCCCTCACCGAGGGCGAGCGCACAGACGCCGGGATGACCGAGGCTTAGGCCTGGTTGAGGCAGAGTGCACCATGCCAAGAAGGTGATCCACGTCATCGCGCCACTGCTTCATGGCACTTGGAGAGGCCGTGGAGCTTGGAGGGTAGCGCAACAACTCCCTTGCTGCTGACAGCGCCCCAGGCGCAGCCCTAGACGCCCTGGACGCCTGCGTGGGAGTGTGCTGTTGTGCATAGTGCATAGCTGCCGCCGCACCAGGCGGCGGGAGGTTGGTGGCCCGCGGAGCGGAAGAGGCAGCTTCCTCCTCCAGCATATAGTCCTCGGGCATGAAATCTTGGTGCTCGACGATATGTACCATGGCGTCGAGCAGGAAAACAAGCAAAAACTTCAAGCCAAGCCCCCTACCTGGCGCGCCAAATGTCGGAGAGGAAATTCTTCGGCCGGGTGGCGGAGTGCACCCGCCCTAAGTCCTAAGATGTGGAGGGGGCTTAAGCGTTTTGCTTGTTGGGAAAAGTAGGAATGAACACTAGAACACGCAAGAGTTTAGAGTTGTTCGAGTCGCCAGAGCGTAATACCCTACTCCACTATGTGTTGTATTGCTGGAGAGCTTGAGTCGTGTGTAAGCCCGAGGGAGTCTAAGTGTGTTCTGGATGACCTGGGTCTGATCCTCCCTCGTAACGTTGCATGCTCCCCCTTTTATAGCTCAAGGGAGGCATGTACAAGAGTGCTGAGCCCCGACATGTGGGCCTAGGAGCACAATGGATGCAAGACTTGGGGCAGCAATAGTTGGCTGCTGGAGCAATCTTCCTGCGCTCTGACACCCGTGGTCCGCATAGTGTTGGTGTGCTGGGGAAGCTTCCCTGGTCATGCACAAGTGCTGGTGGACATAGCGTATCCTACAGCACGGACATACTGTTTAGATTATACGGGCATGCCGCCTACTGCATGGCCTGGGCGTTGTCTGCCAGCGGAGTGGACAAGACGCATTAAATGCCGCAAGGGCACATCACCTGACAGCAGGGTGGACAGGCAGCGCATCCTCTTCGCAATAAATGCGGATGTCGCGCGGCCCAGAGTCCCTACGTCATGCTCTGCCCGCTGGCCTACGTCACGGGCAATAAGCCATGCGACAGCATTGGGCTCCCGGTCGAGCGGGGAGCGGAGGCGCACCGGGTAGAGCCCGGACACGTGTCAACACCGGACCCTTGCCTAGGCCATGGCACTTCCTGCCCCGAGACTTTGTTATGGGCGGTTTGGACCTTACTTGGGGGGGTCCGAACTCCATCCCGGGTCGTATTCGGGGGTCCAGGTTGTGCGCACAGGAATCCTGTGCCTTCTTTGAGGAGGTCTGGGCCCGGTGACGCTGTCTCCGTGAACACCACCTCAACTGCCCACGAGATATCCTTGGGGTTGTTCTCCGCGTGGCTAGGGATAGCCGCACAGGCATCGTGTCTTCATACCGTAGTAAGGGGTACCCCTGATCCAGGGTGCCGACAGAGCGCAACAGCGCATAACCTGCGGGGCACAGGGAAGAACATGGCGGTGTTGGGGTGGCAGGGGTAGCGGCGGCGTGGGGAGGAAGAGGGCGAGGCGACGCCGCACGTGGTGGAGAGCGAGGAGGAGCGCTCGCGTCTTCCCTGTGGCGATGCCCCCATGGAGGAGAAGCAAAAGCACTGTCGCAGGCGCTCGGAGCCGAAGGAGGTCAGTCACCTGTTAGCAGTCAGGCAATGCCTCGAGTAGCTCTTCAACGGTGCTCCGCTCATGCTCCCCTTCCTCCTGCTTCACGACAGCGATTGGGATGGGCTGGCGCCTAGGCATCGATTTGGCCCTATATCGAGACGGAGAGGCTGGATTGGATGCAGAGAAGCGGGTGGCGAGGGGCAGCTCGCGGCGGTGGCACGAAGAAGGGGCCAAGGTCTGGACGAAGGCAGTAGCGAGGGAGGGATTGGGACACGACACGGTCGAACTCAAAGCTGGATTGGAGAAAAATGTTTTCGGGTACGATGCCCGGGCACGCGTCGGCACGCTAGCGGCCGAGTGCCCGCCAAGTATGGGGAGGCTCCCAACCGAGTCAGGTTTTAATACTTTAGGTGTATATCATTATTCAAAATGTATTTTTTTACTAATTTAATAGGGTGTTTATGAAGCTGACACAACAGTTTGGGTAGTTCGTATAACCAATCTGAACCCAAAATTCTAGGTACCTAAATTTTCGGGTATTGTAAAACCCGTTGTAATTTCAAGTACTAATTCTTAGAACCTAAAATTTAAATTACCCGAATTAACCGACCCAACATTTTAAGAATAAGCTAGATTATTGTGAAAAAGGTAGACAAGTAAAATATCACTTTGGAATTACAAATAAGTTAAAATAAGTAACCCAATACTAGCTTAGTTCAACTTATTTACAATTATAAAGTGATATTTTACTCTACTACTTTTTTACCATAATCCAACTTATATAATGTAGAAAAAAACAAACTCATCCTAAATCTCCTGTTTTGCACGATATGCTGCAGATGAGCATTGGGTAGGCTGCATCGGTGCCACTGAGAAAAGAGTAGGTTGCAGATCCATCTAGGCATACAGTGACATCACCTAGCCTCCCGTGAGCAGAGCATAACCAGAAAGTTATGCCATGTCACAATCCGAACATGTTTTACATTCGTAAAAAGAAATTCTAAAATGTTTTAATTCGTAGAAAAGGAATTCTAGCACTCTCTTGCTTGTTTCTGTAGCCTGTACAAAAAAAGTAAAAGAATAACGCAAAGCGAACAGACCTACGTATATGTACAGGTACAGCCAACGGGCATGCAAATTTACATTTCACATGTTGATGGCATAAGGGAAAAACTACGGATTAAGCCAAGAAATAAAAGGTTATGACTTGCGTAGGTTTTAGTCAGATGTCCGTGGCTCGTCCTTTTCATCAAGGAGCGGCCTGAGATTTGATCTCTCGGCGACAGTAAGGCCATGCTCGCTCTCTTCATTGAAACGATCGACGCTGGGGATAAATATGCCTGCAAAGACAAGATCATCTCAACTTCAGTTGAATTATCATAAAATACAAATCTATACAAAAGGTATATACAAGTACTGACTACTAAGGGCTTGTTTGGTTTATAGGGACTAATTTTTAGTCCCTCTATTTTAGCCTATTTTAGTTCCTAAATTACCAAACACAGGACTAAAAGGAACTAATTTAGTCCCTTTGTTTGGCAATTTAGGGACTAAAAAGAACTAAAATAGATGGACTAAAAATTAAACTTCAGAAAAAACCAAACATGCCCTAAGAATTGCGGACGACAATGTCAAACCGACAGGGGCTTTAGGTGGGGAATTTTATTTGATTCATGGATATTACATAGTATACTTGGTAGAACAGGAATATTCAAAACATACATTGTTGATCATAAGCATGCAATTATTTTTTGGGTGAATTAATGCCAAGTAGCAAGTGGTCATAACATCAAAATGCTCCTGAAGTGGGATAATGCTTTAATGAAGGTTTTTCATCAGCATGTGAAAGTCTGAAAGAAAGAAAAAAGAGAACCGATAATTTGTGAAACTGTAGCCTATTATATTGTGAAACTTACCAATGAACCAGAACACAACAGCAGCGAAAAGGATGGATGTCAAAATAAGAGCTGTGGCCCTCCAGTTATTGATTTTGTCCTGCATTAAGGTTCAAAAGTATCTTTCAGGGAAAAAACAAAACAAAAGCATATTACAGAAAAACATCCATGCATGTTTTAAGTGCGTTCAGGTGAGACCATAAAGATCATCCATGTTTCGCACAGAATCCTGATACACCGAAATTTCAACAAGTGATTGTACTACACGTGCCAATCTCATATTCATGGTGGACCTATATTTAGGGAGTGTTTGAATGCAATAGAGGCATAGAGCTAATAGGTAGTTGGCTAAAAATTGATGGTGGAATTAGCTAGTTAACAAATAGCTAGCTAACCTGCTAAAAATAGCTAATAGATGAATTATTAGCTAGCCTGTTTGAATATCTTTAGCTAATTTTAGCAGCTAACCAGTAGCTCTAGTACATTCAAACACCCCCTTAATCATGTAGAAGAAAAATGGCAAGTTGTGGATAGTCAGTTTGCTAACTAGAATGCAATATCAACAATTACAACGAAGAAGCACCTGAAGAAGCCCAACAAGAGGTGAAGAAGGCACATCGCCAAATATATGGATTGAAACAGTGGATACGGCCATTGCCAATGGCCGCAAATGTGGCTTCACGGCATGAAGGCATACAAAATTTACAGGTGCCTGCAAACCAAAAAAAAATTGAAGCATATGCAGAAGTTAACTAGGTGCATGCATTTAAATACACTGAAAAAAATGCTTCTGTTCAACAGCGTGAAAAGTAAACTAAAGAAGAAGCAAGTTTGTAAACATAAAGCAATTATTTGCTTGTTGCACCAATACACGTGCAGAAATTACCATTGCAGGTGAATAATGATATTAAGATATAGAATGAAGTAGTATGTATGAAAATGTTGTACAGAACAATTGAACAAAGCAATTACCTGAGTTGCGAACACTGAAAGCTCCCCAACTGCAAAGGAGGGTATGAACCCATAAAGGCTCTTGAAACAAAAAGCACCAAAGCAGAATATTGCCCCTACAAATGTCGCACCCGAAAGAAGCTGCAAGAGAAGTCTCATGAATCCACGGAAATAAACATAGCAAACTTTTGGGGGTCAACGATTGAAAGCGGTACCAAAATGACTTATGGGTTGTTTGGTTTCTTTAGTCACCATCCTAAACTTTAGGGACTAAACCTTAGTCCCTAAAATTTCTATTTAGGTGGTGTTTGGTTCTCATTCTCACCTCCTGATTTTTAGTGACTAAGGTTTAGTCAATTTTAGTCTCTAAAATACCAAAAGGGTGACTAAAATAGGTCTTCTAAAACTAGTTTCTAAGTTTAGGAGGGTGACTAAAGGAACAAAACACCCTCTTAGGAGGCCTCATTTAGTCATACCGTTTGATAGTTTAGAGAATAAAAGTGACTAAACTAGTCAACTAAAGTTTAGGAGGTGGGAACCAAACACCCCCTTAATTAATCTCTATTCCCCAAAACTAAAGACTCATACGCATTTTGGGGGTCAATGATTCATATATAGTGCTCAGTAGTTAGTACTCCTAGATACTAGTGTGCCCATGTTAAATATCACTGTCAGGTTGAGAAAAAGGAACAAGAATGAAGACAAATTGGCAAGCACTTACCCTAAGGTCAGGGGTGGTAATGGGCTCTAAATTTTACACTACAAAATTTAAGGATTGGGCTCTATTTCTATTCATTTTTTGAACTCAAATTAATTAAGGGCTCAAACGAATTCTAAAGTGACATTTGGATCGTGATCCATCATCCATTACCATCCCTACCTAGAGCCGTTTGGATCCTTTCCTCTTAGAGGAATTGGAAACAACTAAATGGATTAGGCTATTTGGCTTAGAATTTGTTATTCCACGGCTTTTCTAAGTCAATATATAAGCCTGTTTTAAATTCATAGGGTGGGGGCCATGCTGTGTTCCTACCCTGCAACTTATAGCGCACTCTTCAGCTCGCTTCACTATATTAAAAATGCAACCTATAAGGATTTCCCTTGTATGGCTATCAATAGTATAGAAATATTTTTTTCTAGAACGCGCAGGAGAAATGTGCATCACTATATTAAGCGAAAAAGGTCTAAAATGGACCGATACAATCATATTAGCTTAATTAATCTGTGTACAAGTTATAATTATTAGAATTGATTCAGTTCCAACGATCTAAATGGGCCATAAATGAATATAAAATAGAAAAGTACATGAATTGGTACTGTATGCCCTGTCCTTAGTTAATATTCAAATGGTAAATGCATGAACTGATTATTACATGTCAATGTCATATATAAAAATGGTAAATGCACCGACATTTGAGGTCAACCATCTACCTGACTCATGAAAAGGCAATTAAAAAGCATATATTAAGGCTTCTGAAAATGTTAGCTTGAATCCTACTTCATAAGTTAAAAACAAAACAAAGATGTGTTTCGAATGGACAAATGTCAAAGACAAAACTGTCATTTATGAACATATTGAAATATATACTCACTCCATCCCAAATCAAAATCCGTTTTAGATGTTTAATATATGTGTCTAGATTAATCATCATCCATATGAATATAGACATAAAAATCAAGAGCTAAAACGAATACTTCATCTATCCCAAAATATAGTTTTTCTAGCCTCTTTTTTCCGTGCACATTCGAATGAATGATAGCGAATGTAGACATACATACAAACTACATCCGTAGATTAATTAATTAATGTATATTTAGCCTAAAACGAAATATATTTTGGGACGGAGGGAGTACTATTTTGGGACGGAGGGACTAGTATTTTATTACCTTGAAGGCATTAGGAATAGTAGACCCTATCTTGTCAAGGATGAAACCTCCTGCTAGTGATCCAATAATTCCACACACTATAGTAATTCCACCAAACATAAGATCTGCACTCCCCTGATGTCCAAAATGCAAAGTGAAAAGTTACCCAGTGAACAAAAAATGTACTGAGTTGTGATGAATTATGAAATACAGCATTATAATGAACAAATATGCTAAGACATTGCCGAATGTGAGTTAAAGACAGGGCATTTACCATATTGTAGATCTCTTGACCTGCCTTTGGGCCCCAGTAGGAATAAGCACCAATGACGAAATTGTAGGAGATATAACCTGAAATAATGTAGGTATAAAGTAAACTCCAAAACCATAAGCAGAGGTACAAAAACAATGGTACACATAAGACAACGAGAGGCAATCTAACCTAAAACAACGATGACAAAAACCTTCTCTTGTAGTAGTTCTTTCATATCTTTGCTGAAGCGACCAATTTCAGTCATGATACCGTGGCAAAAACTGGACCTGGAGGATCAAAACAGTACTAAGCCTTTATATATCATTAAAAGGTCCAGAAAAGACCTTTATGCACATAACAGCAGTAAACCAGCAAGTTGGTAACTCATAATCACTTTAAAAGCTAAGGAAATTATTTTTATACACATGTACAACTCAGGTAAATTATCAATTTATCATATTAAACAGTACTCCCTTTGTTATAAATTATAAGATGTTTTGGCTTTTCTAGATACATTCCTTTAGTTATGTATTTAGACACATAGGGTATATCTAAGTGCATAGCAAAATCTATGTATCTAGAAAAGCCAAAACATCTTATAATTTGGAATAGAGGGACTACATTATACGAAGGCAATACATATGAAACAACCCAATATTTCAACACTTGCAGAAAAATGAGATTTCTGGAGGTTCTTACAAGGAGAACTTTTGTGGAACCTTCCCTGAAAGATCCTCAATTCCACCAGGCAAAACATGCTTTGTCGCATTATTATCTGGAAAGAAGAAATCATATAGACATGCAAAAATAAGGGAGAATTACTGAATTAGCCATACCCCAAGAGGAGGCAGCTTGCCAGCTTCTACTTATCATGAACCATGTTGCATAATAAATATAGACCTTAGCAAACAGGCTTTAGGCGTATTGAGAAGGTCACCAAGGAAACATATATATAACTTGGTTGATATTTCTTCTCTAGAAATAAAGTTACCATTTTGTATTTAAAAGGGAAATTAAAATAAGGCAATGTCCTTGCTAAAACACCCGTCTTATTCAAGAACCATTGTTTACGTTATCAAAATTTGAGATGCTTATGAATGCCAATCTAGTTCAATTCAACCCATTATAGAATTACTTCTCTGCAACTCTGAATTGTTTCTTTAACAAAGACGGACGGAAGCGCGAGAAGATGACAGAATCCAAAGAAACTTCAGCAATCAGCATAAAGAACAAAGTGCTCTGATGGAGACTACTGTTTCTATTGCTCTGTCAAAAACTAAATTGCATTCAAGAACCATTAAGTGTCCAGTACTAGGGTAAAGGCACATACTTATCTGATCTTGAACCTCAGGATTAAGCATCTGGCCATATTCTTTTGTTGTGTTGTGAGCAAATCCTGGTAAAGAAAACCGCAAGTCCCCAAAGAGGCACAAAAGGTGAAGAAAATTATGTATCACAAGATGATAAATACCAAGCTGTAATTTCTATTGCATACTAGTATTTGACTATTTGTTAGAGTACCCGTTAGGGTTTTGGGGTTAGCCCCTTGTAATTATAGTCTCACCCCTGTGTAATGGGCCAGACCCATCTAACTTGGTCCATTAATACAAACATCCAACCCCGGGTTAGGGTTAGTGTTTCCCACAGTATTGTTTGCTTATGAAATAAGAAACACACAGAAGAGAAAGCAATACCTTTGAGGTTTAGTGGCTTTATTACAAAACCAAGAATAACAAAAGGAACCATCAATATTGACTCTCCCCAGAAAGCAGCACGCCAGTTCAGATATTTTCCAACCTAAAGAGAAGTAACATAATTTTTAGTCTGTTCATGCAAATTGACAGTATAGCTTTGCAAAAATAAGCTCAATAATAAAGAATGAGTCCCATTCTTTTAATGACCATACAACAACAATAACTAAGTCTTTTAGTCTCAAGCCAGTTGGGGTAGGCTAGAGTTGAAACCCAACAGAAGCCACCTTTTAATTATCATTTTGAAAGATAATTTATAGTATCATTTGACTACCAAAACAGTACCCATTTCCACTGCCAGAAACAAAGAAGCCATGGAATGGAAAACAAATAGAAATTTGATGGGGTATTTAGTGGGCAGAGACGCCAGAGATGAGATTGCAAGGATCAGGTGCTTCATAAAATAATTCTGAAAACATTTGTTACTCAAACAAAATAACAAGAAAAACAGAGTTCATGATAAGACTTACCTGTCCGCCATAAACATATCCTAATGCTATCCCAGTTGGTATACACATGTAGAACATACCAAGCCATGCTGTTTTCTGGTAACAGTAAGTAGAAGTCATTGGCCGTAAGAGACATGACATACTATAAATAACAGTAACCAGTAGCGAAAAATTGTAGCATAGCTTCATGAAAGAATTGTTTGAATTAATCTTATGCGCACCTATGGCCCAAACCCAACTCTGGACAAGTCTATCCCATAGGTACCAGGCCCCCTGGACATTTGTCCTTGTTTCATACAGAAAGGCAAACCTAGAATTACACAATTTCACTATATGAGTATCCAGTCTGGGATTAAACTCCCTGCAGTTAGACACATAGGCAACTATTTATTTTGGACAAGTGTCCTGCCTATGAAGGTATGTTTCAAGGTGCACACACTTTCAGGCTTTGGAAAAGAATTTGGAAGACCTGGGCACTTGGTAAGTGCAGGTTCTTTATGTGGTTGGTGGCACACAACAGATACTGGACCACACATGGCCTTGTCTGACATGGTCTCCCTCATCCTGAAAGATGACCATTATGTGATTAGACTGATGAAATGGTAAACCACCTGCTCACCACTCGCGTTTTTGCCCGCAAATGTGACTTTATCTCCTGCGTAAGGTTGGTTTATAATCCTTGTCTCCACAGTCAGATGCCACCTCCTTTGAATTGGTGGGCTTCTGTCAGCGATAGAGTTGATGGCCAGGTCCGTAAAGGCTTAAATCCAATCATCATCTAGGAGCATTGGCAATCCGGACTCACCGCAATCAATGTGTTTTCGACAGTGTTTCCCCCTTTCTGATTGGTGGTCATATTGTGTCTCTAGTTTTGAGTTTAGGTTTTGGAGTTCGGCCAGGGCTTTGCGGTCTGTCTTATCTCCCCACCCCCCACAACTTTGGAATCTAATGATTGATCCGGGTCATTTTTCATGTTTTATTTTCTGATAGGAGTGTGTAATCTCCCTCTTATTTGGAAATGTACAGGCTCTAATCCCCCTTTATTCTCATTGATATAATGATATGCAGCTCTCGTATGTACTAAAACAAATGGATATGTGTTACAGTAGAGAAATCACAAGACCAATAGTGCAACAACATAACCTGAGCTACCGGTGCATTGTCATCAATGAATGGAGCTGCGAGACTTATAAATGAAGCTTCGCCAACGCCAACAAACCTGAGTTTCAAAATTTTTTGAATAAATGACAATGTGATTAGAAGAGTGCCAATGAATCTTTTTTAACAGATACTTGATAGTTGGTAGCAATGATAAAGCACTTACATGCGGCATATAGTAATTGACCAGAAATCAAATGATACTCCACAACCAGCTGTTGCGATAGTCCACACTAACAAGCCAACACCAATAAGCCTGAAAGGATTATATCTGCAGAGAAGGGATATGGTTGGAAAACTGATAGCATTCCAAAAGGTTGGGATAGGGGGGAGGGAGGAGAGAGAGAAAGGAGGGAGCATGAAACAGGTAACAACATTCTAGATTATCTAACGATAGTTTAGAATTTTATGACCAGAAATTTTTTCATAGATCTAGTATGGTTATTATTTGACTAACGTTGAATATTTAATACATGCATTTTCTATGACTCAGTATTTATTTCATATGTCCTAAATATTTTTCTGTTTTACTTTGCGAATGTGCACGTACTGCTATGTTGATTAGCCGGAATGCTCAGATGAAACCGCTAGATGATAGTAATTACCATTTGACGAGAGGATATTGATATGATAACCACGGTGGGTGAAATAGATTACTCATTATGGTTTGATAGACCAACAGAACCCACAGTGGGCACTCCCAACTTGATCACAAGTGGATGCAATACAGCATCGACAAGGTCAACTGAGAGAGGTCAAATGATAAATATATGATTATTCTTAAGAGGAGCATCAAGGAGCCTCTTAAAAGTTCCATACCAGACTTTGAGACTGCCAAAGAGTACCTTGAAAGGGTAGCTCTCATCATAAAGCGTCATCTAAGACATATGCTTGCTCTCTAATGACCGAGTTTGTAAACGCAAAATACGATGAAAATTGTGTCAGACCATTTATCCAGAAAAAGATATCCATCGTTGCTAAGATAAACAAATACCTCGGGTCTCCTTTGCACGAGGAATTTGTGGTGTTTATGATAATGAAGTCTCTGTCTAAGAAGTTTAAGACTTTTCACATCCAGTATAACACCAGTGTCACTGATAAGTGGAACATAGATCAACTCTTGGCACAGTGTGTCCAGAAGAAAGAAATGTTGAAGCAGACTGGAGACTCTATCAACTTCGTAAAAGACAATATCTCTAAACAGAATAAGAACTTAAAGAAGTTCAAGAAGCAGGGTAAACAGTATAACCAGGCTTCTAGCAACAACAATCAGCCAAAACAAGGAGACAGTTTCTCAGTTCCCCTGATATCTGCCTCTACTGCAAGAAGACAGGTCATTACAAAAGGAAGTGCCCTAAATTCCTGTACTTTCTTCTAGAGAGTGGTAAGGACCAAGTTACATTTGTAAATAAGGCTTTATACTTAGAATATGCCATTTATTCTTGGTGGATTGACTTATGTGCAACTGTTCATGTTGCCAACTCTCTACAGTGACTCCGTTCAAGCCAAAGGCTCTCAAAGGGCCGAAGAATAATTAGAGTGACAAATGGAGTCGAAGCAGCAGTCGAGGCCATTGAAGATCTACATCTTAGTTTACCTAATGGTTTTGTACCTTCCTTGCAAAGAAACCTTATTTCAGTTTCTAGATTAGATGATCAGCACATTCAATGTCATTTCGGTGATAGACAGTGTGTTATTCAGTTTGATAATAAAGATGGTGGTCTAGCCGTCCGACGAGATATGTTTTATTTACTTTTGCACAGTGATGTTGTTAATGTACTAGATACACCAGAAAACGATCCAACCAGCAGTGGCGAAAAAAGAAAACGAAGTGATGGAGAAACTTCATCGAAATTATGGCACTATCGTTTGGACCATATTTCGAGGGGGAGAATAGAACGTCTCGTTAAGAAACAGATTCTCCATCCCCTAGACTTCACAGACTTAGAGCAATGCAGAGATTGCATTAAGGGTAAATCTGCGAAGCAGATTAAGAAAAATGCTAAGCACAGTACGAGAGTGTTAAAAATTATTCATACAGATATCTGTGGTCCTTTTCCAGTTAGGACAGTAGATGGGTTTAACACTTTCATAACCTTCACAGATGACTACTCTCGCTACGGTTATATTTATCCCATTAAGGAAAGATCGGAAGCTTTAGACAAGTTTAAACAGTTCAAGGCTAAAGTACAAAATCAACACTATTTGAAAATAAAGATCGGCAGATCAGATCGTGGGGGGAGTACTATGGGCGCCATACTGAGTATGGACAGGTCCCAGGGCCTTTCGCGAAGTTCCTAAGTGAAAATGGTATTGTTGTTCAATATTCAACATCTGGTGAACCTCAACAGAATGGGGTTGCCGAAAAGTGTAACAGAAGGCTAATCGATATGGTAAGGAGTATGCTTAGTTACTCTAACTTACCATTGGGTCTATGGATGGAGGCTTTAAAAACCGTTATGCATATACTCAACAGAGTTCCTAGTAAATCAGTGGCTAAAACTCCATATGAGTTGTGGACTGGCAGAAAGCCCACGCTCAACTACTTTCACAAATAGGGTTGTCCAACAGAAGTTAGAATATTTAATCCTGGATAGGGAAAGCTAGATGAGAGAACCACTAGCTGCCATTTTATTGGATACCCTGAGAGATCGAAGGGTTATAGATTTTACTGCCCAGGCAGACAAATCAAGTTTATAGAAACCAGACATGCCATTTTCCTAGAGGATGACATGCCTGTTTGGTTCAGCTTTTTCTGAGGAGCTTTACTGAGAATCTAGTTGTGATCAGAATCTGGTTGTGGAAAGAATCTGAGTATCGTGATGATTACATGTGAAGAAAGATAAAAGAGTCAATAGGGTTTATGATGTCGAAAGTGATGGTTTACTACTATCGTAATGACTCAGCCAATTCTATATTCACGTTGATTTTGAATGGTTTTGACCAAAGTGATTCTTATAGAAGCAAGCTGAAAAGCTAGGCGTTTGGCAGTCTGCAGCAGCTTCTGGTGGCCAAAATCTGAAAAAAGCTGAAACAAACAGTGCCATGATCAAGGGGAGTAAGGTACTCAGAGAGGTTGACATTCAGGAAAAGAGGACGTATCACGTATGTCCTGTTTCCGATGGTTGAAAAACAATACTTCTCGATACCCACTGTGGTCCCACCAACAGTCATACCGATTGTGGGTGAAACCCCTGCTGCAAATGTTGTATCACCTAGTGCAACTACTACAGAGCAAGTAGCTTCACCTTCTGCGCATCTAGGCCCTGACCTGGCTGCACAGGAAAGTTCAGAAGACAATGTTGCGCCAAGTGACGCACCACTGCAGGAGCCCCAGATTGAACCTGAACCATAACCAGAATCAAGTCTCAAGAGGTCACAGAGGCACAGAAAATCTGCGATCCCTGATGACTATGAAGTCTATGCAACAGAAGAGACAGGAAGTGATGAGATTTATATGAGTGAGGACATTGATACAGAAGGTGATCCCACTACATATGAAGCTGCTAGAGAAACGCAAATTCATCCAAATGGTTATCGACCATGGAAGATGAATTAGAATCTATGAGAATGAACAAAGTTTGGGACTTAGAAGTCATTCCCTAAGGAGCCAAGATAGTAGGCTGTAAGTGGGTCTACAAGACCAAGCGTGACTCCACAGGGAATGTAGAAAGATACAAGGCTAGACTTAGCTAAAGGGTTCACACAGAAAAAAGGCATTGACTACCATGAAACCTTCTCACCTGTCTCAACAAAAGATTCATTCAGAATCATTATGACACTTGTTGCTCATTTTGATCTAGAGCTCCATCAGATGAATGTAAAGACAGCATTCATAAATGGAGAGTTAGTAGAAAATGTGTTCATGGCACAACCAAAGGGTTTCGTCGTGAGCGATAAAGAACACATGGGATGTCACTTAAGGAGGTCCATTTATGGATTAAAACAAGCCTCCAGACAGTGGTACATCAAGTTTGATCAGACTATCAGAAAGTTTGGTTTCGAGGAAAACAAGGAAGACAATTGCATTTATGCAAAATTTAGGAAATGAAAGTATATCTTCCTTGTTCTGTATGTCAATGACATACTCTTAGCTAGTAGTGATAAGGATCTACTGACGGAAACAAAAAGGTTTCTTTCCTCGAACTTTGATATGAAAGACATGAGCGAAGAATCCTATGTTCTTGGAATAGAAATTCAGAAACAGACAAAAGGGAGTATTAGGACTCTCACAGAAGTCATATATAGAAAATGTACTACAGAGGTACAATATGCACAAGTGTAATGTATCGCCTGGTCCAATAGTTAAGGTGATAAGTTTGGGGAATATCAGTGTCCCAAGAATCAGTATGAGAAAAACAAGATGAAGTCAATACCATATACTTCAGCTATCGGAAGCATTATGTATGCTCAAGTATGTACTTGCCCTGACTTAGCTTTTACCACCGGGATGCTAGGACGCTATCAGAAGAATCCAGGCATAGATCACTGGAAAGCAATCAAGAAGGCTCTAAGGTACTATAAAGGTCTCATGCCGACTGGGGAGGGTGTAGAGATACACTAAATTGATGCTCTCTGGGGGAGCTATTTCTTGGAAGAGTTGCAAACAGACAGCGAGAGCATCGTCAACAATGCACGATGAGTTTGTAGCTACGTATGAGGCAACTAGACAGGCGATATGGATAAAGAAATTCGTACCTGGATTAAGAGTATTTGATAGCATAGAGCGACCACTGAGAATTTACTGCGACAATGAACCAGCGGTATTTTTCTCCCATAACAATAAGTCAAGTGGCTCTGCCAAATATATTGACATTAAGTGTTATATTGTTAAGGAGAAGATTCTGGATCACACCATTGAAGTTGAGCATATAAGAACCCATCATATGCTTGCGGATCCGCTCACAAAAAGTCTTCCACCCAGCGTGTTTAGTAAGCACACAACCGGCATGGGATTAAGGGAGTACCTATGGTCCTAAATCGCAGGGGCTACAGATTGCAACCTAGTAAAGTCTTTTCGTTCTAAAGCAGGGGGAGCATGTTGTAGTCAATGAGTGTGGTGATACTTAATAGATCATTGTCACGCAATGGTCTCTATGTGTAAACTAGTCAAATGATGGAATTCATAAAAGTTTTGAGTGAAAGGTATGTAGAGAACAAAGGTTAGATTGTTAGGATGTGTCCTCTATATTAGCCGATTAACAGTAACCGGGGTAGGGTTAATCCTAATCGTCTAATCGCGCCCCTAATCGGGGGGCTATCCTAACTGTTGGTTGCAGCCCCGGTCACACGACACGATATAAATAGATTAAGGGGCCGACGGGTTTAGCCAACGCTAATCACTCGACCACAAAACCCTAATCGACATACTGTGAGGAACCGATCCCCGAGGCGCTCGGAGTGACTGGAAGAGTTGTGACTATGTCTCAGATCCCCATCTCCCTATTGGGAACCGGATCTAAGCCTCCCCTTGCAGATGCTACTAAAGGAGTTGATCCACCGCCGATCAACGACGGGAACTAATCTCCTCGTCACATGCAGGGAGATCGAAGAGGGGGAGGAGGCGGGTCTTCGCTGCAAGACGCCGCCACGATGGTGGCCAGGAATAACAACGAAGGTATGTGTACCTATACCTCTCAGTAGAATAGATCTACTCATCATCGAGGTATTGTAGATACGGATTGGTATTCTAGAGGCTTAGGAATTGATCCTAGACACCATAGAATCTAACCGTTGTCACTTAAGAGAACTTATTACTATTGAGGCCTCTAAAAAGAGCTAAGAACATAATTACAGCAGAGGCAACATAGTGATGAAACCACAGTTTCTGTTTGGTCATTTATTTACTTTTTCTCGACCAATGACATCAGAGTAAATTGGCATTGTTAATTAAAACATATTCCCTCCTTCCCAAAAAGAGTGTCATTCTAGATTTGTCCTTAGTCAAACACTAGCTTAAGTTTGGCTATTTTATAGAAAAGATTATTAACATTTGTTGTGGCACTAAACAGATATGCTGTGAAAATATATTTCACGAGGAATCAAATGGTACATATTTTGTGTCACAGATTTCTTTAATAACTTGGTCAAACTTAAAATGGTTTGACGGAGAACAAAGTTAGAATGACATTCTTTTGGGGACGGAAGGAGCACCAAGACACTAGATACTTGCTTGTGTGGATGAGGGCTGGCCATCCACTTTTTCGTGGTGTTTGGTTGCAGGGCAGATGGAAAAGGCCATC
The DNA here is from genome assembly GCA_029449295.1 of Zea luxurians. Classification (NCBI taxonomy): domain Eukaryota; kingdom Viridiplantae; phylum Streptophyta; class Magnoliopsida; order Poales; family Poaceae; genus Zea; species Zea luxurians. The sequence goes on along the minus strand of JAOPSE010000052.1, from coordinate 18,773,752 downwards.
AGTTCCAACTTATATGGATATTCCTCATTGATGCTGAATTGATTGATCTACTGATCTGCCTTCTGTTTCCTAGTCTGATGAGGTCATCCTCCATGTCTAATATTGATCAATAGTGATAATTAGTACTCCCTCCCTTCCAAATTATGTCATTTTAGCTTTTCTAGATGTGTAGTAAAAACTATTTACAGAACCTATATCTAGGTGCGTAGCAAAAGCTATGTATCAAGAAAAGCTGAAACAAATCACAACTTGGAACAAAGGATGCAGTATTACTGATTAGTATTTATACTGCGAGATCATATTGATCGGTACTCCTTTAAGTCACAAACAAGTCATGTTTGAGGTTGGCTGAAGTTAATCCTTCGCAGACAAGTGGTGTTTGGAAAAAATGGCTTCAAAAGGCCCCAAAGCGACACTTATCTGTGACTAGAGAGAGTATTAGTGCATTGAATAGTGGACAACTGATGTGTCTATTAGAGTAGTATTTATGATAGTTAGCATGCTGCATTCTTAATTAAGAATTATCATGGCAAGAAAAAATAATAAGTCTTTGTAAGCTTTGTAAATTGTGATTTTGACTATCAACATACCATCCACCCTCGTCCCTCCAACTGTACAAAAACTGGCTTGTCACATCCACTGATCCACCCTACCAAACAAAAGACTTATGTCCATATTACTAAAACTTGGATGGTCATATCCAACCCAACCTTGGCCTCAAACCAAGCACGGAGAATTTTGGTGTCCAGTTTATGAGTTAAATAAACTAGCATAGACTAGATTACTAAACATGACAACTGCACATACATAGCTAAATGCAGAGACGTTGCATTTAATCTAAATTGTAATCAACTAATCATGAAACTTTCTGCCAGTATGTGAACCATAGAGAATGGTCGCCCACTCGCCCTAATTGTTCTCTTCAAACTTGAATTCACCAAATTTGAATACACCATAGACCCAAATTTGAATTCTATACACAAACCCAAAAAAAGAAAAAGAAACTGTGGATGAATGAGAAAAAATGATGTCAGGTTTAGCGTTGAGTTTGAGTAATAGCTAATAAAATTTAGAGTTCTAGACTTCTAGTACTTGTAGATTCATTTTAGTAGCAGTGTATTGTGCATGTAATGCTACCAAAGATGCAGACTGAATTTAGCATTCCGGAATGTTATTATATTTAAATAGAATAATAAAGAGAGAGCTAACCTTTTTACAAGGCTTGCAAATATCAACGAAGACACCAACAACCCAACCATAAATGCTGAGGACAGTGTACCATCTTCAAGATTATTAAGATTGAAGTCCCCTCTGTAGGTAAGACAGATACTAAGTAAATAGGACGAGGTAACGCTAACATATTGCACCTTAAGGCAGTAGACAGGTGGTGACTTAAGTAATATAAAAAATGACAGGATAGGAGAGGAATCATGTCAGCAGAAAACAATAGCATAAATAACTTTCTGGTAATCCTGGCACTCATTTTATCTCATAAACCAAAGTATATTAAATCATTTATATCATATAAAATCCATCAGTTTGAGAAAAAGAATTCTTGTAGAGCTTACTGAATTCCTGAGCCCGAGGTGCATGTGCCACCAGAACAACTTTTGCGGGTACCATTGACCCCATTACTTGCTATTACTCCTCGATCAATATAGTTCAGCATGTTGATAATGCAGAACATGACAAGTAATCTGCATGTGTAGAATAATATACAATTCAGTCTGTGTGTATATATATACTGAATTGTTTATGTCGTATGCCAAAGTAAACCGTGGGGTATATATACTGAATTGTTTATGTCGTATGCCAAAGTAAACCGTGGGGCTGTTAGCTTCGGATTAAGGTCCACTGTTTGAACTGTTGCACAGATGTAGTTGTAATTTATAGAGACAAAAACATTGTAGAAGAAGCCGGTACGGATTAAAGCCAAGCTTCATTGTAGAAGCAGTAGAAACCAATACGGATTAAAGCCAAACTTCTTCTACTTTGTCTCTATAAATTACAACTGCAGATGTGCAACAGTTCAAACAGCCCACCTTAATCCGAATTGCTGATACAATCTACATAAAGAAGAATTCGTACTAAAGACAACATAACAGTTGATTGTGGCAATAAGTCATGTCAGGCTACAGTTGAAACCCAACAGAAAAAAAAAATGAGAAAATATGAGCTTGAAAACTTGAATAAAATTCAGCAGCATCCTGAGAATATGATTACAATACTAAATAATCAACTCAGAGGCGGCAGTAACCATACAACAGAACAGAACCAAACTTTCATATCAGATGCTCATATGACCGGAGGACAGGTGGGAAACCAAATAACCAACTCTCCAGCTTCCATCTCGATAATATTGGGATCCAACGGTCGCCCTGTCTCAGCAGAATATACAGGCAATTGAAGGTACAGCCTACAGTTGACCTCAACTGAAAAAGGTCCCTTCCAATTGCAATGCACGGTAAACTAAATTTAACCAATCTGGCTATCTCGCGGAAAAGGGTTGCCAGCACAGCAGTTGCCCAATAAAAAAAAGTGCATCGAGCCAACACTGAATTGAAAACACAATTCCATACCAGGAAAGCAATTCCATACCACGAAAGCGAGCAAACGAGGAGAAACGTAGAAATTCGAGAACTCCGAGTCACGAATGGAACAACCAGAGCGACAAGCAAGCTCCGAATTAACTAATGAAACACACCGCACCAAATGATTTGTTGCTCCAGTTCGAACTACTAAACTGCTACCTCCGCTGGCCTGCTCAGATCCCACCGCACTTGAACATCGCCAGAAGCTCAAGTAAATCCCGAGCAGCTGCCAAGCAACCCAACAGCTCAAATGAGCTACAGCTCACAACGTCGAACTGGAGCTCCGGATAACCCAATTTCTCAGACCCAGCAAATCGAATCCCAGTACTACCAATTGGAGCTCAAGAGAAGCAAAAAAATCCTCAGAACAAACAAGCAAGCAAATCGCCCAAACCCGAGGTCAACACCGCCCCCAGAGCTCCTCAAACCAGATGCAACGGAAACAGATAAAGCCTACCACAGCCGAGCCTACGACGATGGTACTCAATCGAGCTCTGCTACGGCCTACGGGTTGGGGGGGAATTACCTCTTAGGTGTGAACCAGGAAGGCTTGTCACCGTCCCGGTCGCTGGTGCTCGCGTCCAGGCCCGTCTCGACGTCCCGCACTACGGTGACCGCCATGGCCTGCACGCCTCCTGCCGCCGCTGCTGCTGCTGCTGCTGCCGCCGCCGCCGCCGCCGCCGCCTGCTTAGTTTCCTCCGTCTCCGACACCGACTCCTGCTTGGCCTCCGCCGCAGGAGCAGGAGTCGCCGCAACGGGAGGAGGGAGGGAATCGGAGGCGGAATCGACGGGAGAACCCGCGACTAGCACCACGACCCTGGCGCCGTCGTCGCTCGCGTCCTGAACTGCGGCGACGGGTGATCCTCCGCCCATAAAATTTTATGGGCTGATTTTTGACTTGGGGGTATCGGTTACCGCACGAGGAGATTCGTCTCGCGGCGCACGGTCAAGATCCCAGCGAGATATATCATGGGTCCAAACGGAACGGACAATGCGTCGTGCGGGCGGGGTTTTTTTTTTTTTGGGGGGGGTCTGCGCTTCGTTTTTATAGGATATCGGATGAGCGGCGGGCGGATGAGCTGAATATTCGGTGCATATTGTTATGGGGGAAGAGGCCGTTGTGGTTTCGACCGAGAGGGGAAGGCGACGCAGCGGCCGTGGGGCTGGGGACGAAGGCTACGGGAGCACGAATGCTGGGTGTTGGCTGCCGGCTGGTAGGAGATTCCTTCCTCTCCCCGAGTTTCGGTTTCGCAGTTCGCACGCTGCCCTCCGGACTCCGGCGGCGTGGTGATGGCAACGAGGGAGACAGGCGCTAGTGGACGTGCGGGGCACGCGGCGCGTGGACAAGGCTCATGGACCGGCCGCTTATCTGGCATACAGCAAACTACTAGGACGCTTTTTAATGCGCGATTTATATTATAGATAGATGGAGATGGTAGCTGGAGTAGTTGCAATATTGTTTAGCAAATCACCTTTGCTGACAACTTTATACATGTTTGAGTGAGAAAAATAGAAGAACTAAAGAAAACTAGTGTTTTAGATCCAACTTTTTTTTTCATTCCTGGCGAGAATATAAAAAGAAGAGTTTCACTAATAATTTTGTTTTAAAAAAAGATATGTAGTAAAAAGATCTTATAAATTTGTTGATAAAATCGATCAAACAGGACCTGTGAATGCGAGAATGCACGTTCTATTTTACTACTAGCAGTAGCTGAGAATCTTCAAAAGGGTCCTAAATAATGTTGTATTTTAAAATATTAGACTCTAAACCATAAAGTACCCTTCAACATTAGTTCTATTTCATAAAAATTCATCAAACAATTATAAAACTCAGTATCTGGGGTCTATCACATATATTAAAGTCATTTCCTAGTTTTCTCTTAATATATTACTATTTGTTTTCTAATAACGTGGCATTATTTAAGACTTAACTGTTACAGTCAAATTTCTTGTTGGATACTATATATATGATTCATAATAATTATTACATTGCTCAGTAAACTAGATCCTACTCCAATATTTCATTGTGTGTAAATGTGACAAGCTGTGAGACTGACGAGGCACTCGTTGCATCCCGATCCAGCAGTACCATTCCGCACCAGCTGCAATGATTGTGAATTGGACCGCATCTTCTGCGTTTACTGGCTTTTACTGCCCCGTCTTGAACTTGTGTTTTGGAAGTATATAGCGCGGCGTGTGGGGCCGCCTGGTTCACAATCACAAAGGTGCGGTGCGGTGCGGTGCAGGAGGGGACACGCTGCTCGTGCCAACATTCTTGCTTTTTTTTTCTTTTCTTTCTTTTCCGGGTATTTTTTTTATCTACCTGTGACCTTGGACGGACCAACGACAGGGGAGATTAGCTGTTCGGCGGGGCTGTTTAGCTCCACCCAGCGGCCATGCGCCCTTGGCTTGGCCCCGGCCCCCTATCCTGCAATTATTATTCCCAATCATCCGTCTAGGCATCAATCGGGATCTGCCTAATGTCTCGTGCTGTCAACAGTACGTAGCAGACCGTGCCTTTCTGCTTGTCTTCCAAATTCCAATAACTCGAGCCATTGCTCCGCCACCCTACCAACGTTCTCAAGTGTTTTTCTTTCTTTCTTTTTATTTTTTTAGAAAAAAAAATTTGTGCGCAACAGCCATATTTAAAGTCGTGAACGGAGTCGGTGTAGGTCCGCGCCCGCGTTCTGCCTCGCATGCTCCCGCGCTCCCCGCCGGCCTTGCGGAGTCCGCACAACGGCACAAGGAGACGAGGGTTGGTTGCAGGGGTGAAGTGAAGATTATTTTTCGGCTCCATCTTCTCCGGGCAGTTCCAATCGGCGTGATTTAAGAACTCACGTCCGAAATTCGTTCTCTCCAGGCCGTTCGGTTTGGCGCTTGGCAAGGCACAAAATCAGCAGTTCTCTCCGATATATGCGCCTTTTTCAGTTCTGGACCGGCCCGGTAAGCAAATCGAAGCTGCATGCTACGTCGTTGAACTTGAACCGTTCCGATCCGCTCCGTGCCTTGCAATGGCCTCTCCGCCGTCACCGTCAATGACTCAATGCTTCACCAGTCTAAAGTTTGAAAGGCGTGCCAAGCTTTAACGCGCGGACGTGTATAAAGGCCTCTAAAGATTTTTTTTCCATGTGCGGTGAGACCGTGAGAGGTGTGTTGCTTTTAGCCCGCAAATGATCATTGCAGGCACGAGACGGCCGTGCTTTGGACACGAAAAAAGAGCGTTGCTGTGCTCCTCCTCTAGAAAACATGCGCATGCGCTAGCTAGCCCCAACCGTCATTCCGTCGTCGCGGGGAGTGGGCGGCGGCGTGAAATTGTAGCAGGTGGGTGAGCTCCAGGACCAGGAGTCACGCCTAATATAAGTTCTCTGGTGCTGGGGCTACCCTGTTTTGTCTTCCACTCCACTTCACCATGCCGTGTGCTTTCTTAACCTAGCTCGCTCACGATTTCAGATGGTCCAGACGTATCTTTGATTCACCCAAGTGCACTGCACTCATCGTTTCGTCAAAAGATAAAGGAAATACACGACACGACCCATCCATGATCCATCCATGCATGACGTGTCGTACACTTTGCGTACATGCAGTCATGTGCACCCACTATAAAAAACGGTTTACAAAATATATATATAGTTGGCAACATGATGCACTGGTAGATTTTTTTTAGAAAATTAAAAATTTCATGAAAACTTAGCAAAAGTTTTTACATTCTTCCTACCACTCCACTATAGAACATTTTCAAGAGGTTCTTAAATTTTTGTTTGACTCTCTATATACATTTTCATAAAAATTACACTCTCTATATATATCATCTCATAGTCTACTTTGACTAGTTAGGTGGTTAGCCAAGTTTGGCTAATGAGAGCACTACAAGAAACGCATAAATTTTCGTGGGCCAAAAACCCACGAAAATAAGCGTAAACCGACGAAAAAAGTCTAATATATTCGACGAAAATGTGCAAGTATTTTCGTCGGTACCGACGTAAATGACTTATTCTTGTCGGCTTCCCCAAGGCCGACGAAAATATGTGCTCGGCAGGGTATTTTCGTGGGCCACGGTGGCCGACGAAAATAAGATGCTTTATTTTTGTCGGCTTCCATATGTCCACGAAAATAGCCGGCGGACCTGCATGTATTTTCGTCGGCCTCTGTGCAGGCCGACGAAAATTCATGGTACCCCCAAACAGATTTTTCTGCACCTTTTAATTCACAGTAAAATACACATAATCCACAATCACATATACAATAAACAGTTTTAATACAGAATTCACAAACCACATCCACAATCAATACCATAATTGTTTCAAACATAGTCCATACATAGTCCATAACTGTTTCAAACATAGTTTCAATACCACAGTCACATCCATAATAAAAGTCCATACATAGTCCATAAATAAACTCACTCATGGCAAGTCTCACTCCTGCGGCCTGTGGGAGTTTTGGCCACTCCCTCCTCCACGCACCAGGAAGGTGGCCACTCCCTCCAAAACCATGGACGAGGTAGTATTACGTTGACAGCACCTTCCGATCCCTGAGCATGTGACACTGAACCCTGCAATTCATCAATCATTCAAATAAGATTGTGTTTTGCTATCCCTATACCTATACATTGCTATGTTTGGTCACTATTTGCATAAAACTAAACATGGAACGTCACTTGTGATCCATTGTGCTGAGGAGGCTGTGCATGCATCCACGAGTAGTGTTGTGCTGGCCACCCCTGAGGTGGTGGCACCCATCCCGTCGGTGGCGGTGCCATCCACGCTTGAAATGCTGAGAGCCCGGCGGTGGCTGGGAGACCGGTGGCACCCATCCCGGGCTGGCTGCGATCCTTGGGGTGGTGAAGCCGTCCAAGTGCCTGGATGTGCCTGCGTCCACCCAACACCGGTCCACAGTGGCTGCGACGCTGGAGCTTGTCCTGGCCACTGTCCCCATCCTTGTGCCTGCGAGCCATTTTTGATAATAAAAAAAGAGTTGCTATGGAATTGAAGTGTTCAGATAGTGTTACCTGGGGAGGGTGAAAAGCGGGCAAGTTCATATCAGGGCCGAGCCGAGTAGTCATTTCCTGCAAATGGATGAAACGTTAGAATCGCAACATTATACTTTGAATTCAATGACACGTGATGAGATAGACGAATTACCTGAAAATAAGAAGACATATACTGCGTCAGCTGTCCGACCTGCTCCTGCGCTGCTCGAGCCTGCTGTTGTGCTGCTCGAGCCTGCTCCTGTGCTGCCCGAGTCTCCTCCTCCAGCTGAGCCTCTCGAGCAGACCTGGAGGAGCGAGAACTCTTTGCCGAAGACGATGTCTTCCCTTGACCTATTGTCCTGTTATACTCCACAACGTCGGGTCAATTTGGAGAATCGGATAACCTGACGAGTCAGATAGCTAGTCTGTTGAAGATTTATTTTACCGTTGAGTAGTCAAAATTTAGCTTGATAATTTATTTGGCTAGTCTGTTGGATAGTTATTTTGTTGTTGACTAGTGAAAATTTGGCTTACTAGCCATTTGGCTAGTCTTTTAGAGATGCTCTCACGGTCATTTGTGGCCAAACTCTGGATCCAACCATTTTCTTTTAAAATATATGAGTTTTATACTTTTAAAACAAAACTTTAAACCGTAGATCTTTAACTCTCATCGAATACTATAACTTTACTCTAGGATGTCTTTCCATCCAAGCTCGTTTAGCCTGGTTTGATTGATCTATATCCACAATCTTCGTTAATTATCTACCGCAACGCTCTACTGTGTAATCTTTATCATCACTCTATAGCCACCTCAACGCTACATTGACTTTTAGTTGGTATGAAACACAATTTTTTATTATAATTTAAATACATCTGGCTACGTAATTAAGTTAATAAAATTGCGTACTTTATTAAAAACCAATTTAAAACAACATAATAATAAATACATAATTTATAAGTAAAAACATACCTTAAGCATAAAAAATAAAAAATAATGAATAACTCGTTAATATAATATAATTTATAGATTAGATTACAGGATTTTTGTTTGAATTTTTTGGATTTCAGATGGTTAAAAATAGCTAATAACATGGCGCATGCATGGATCAATCAGAGCACACCAAATCACTAAAGTTAGTCGGTATCTACCTATCCGAATGGGTAACACCGATCAACGTGGTCGGTAGTCTCATGGATCGGTCGGCTCAATTGACCGTGATTGATACCGACTAGGACAAGGTGTTGGTAACGTTGGCATTGTACGTAGCCTTAAAAATTCAAATATATAATAAACTACGAACTTACAATATAATTTTGGGACTCTAAATAACTCTAGATAAGAAAATCGTCAACTATAAATTGTAGGTATATTTGAGTTCTACATGTTTTGTATAAATTTTGTTTGACAACTTTATTTGAAAAGTTATGATTTGTTGTCTATTTTAAATGTGGACCACATTGTCAACCATCTCTAAGAATCCTAAAAAAAATCTAAAAGTAACCTTTATTTTTGAAGGTTGTTGACAAAAAATAATTTATGGACAGTACTGGTGTTGTCAACAACCTCTGAAAATATAAGTTTTTTTTTGAAAATTAAATGTAATGACCGGTCTTTTGAAATATTTTAAGAGATGGTTTTTATTGAGTTGTCTTTGATGAAGCGCCTCTGATCATAGTGTCCTGTCTCGTTTTTTCTCTCATGTTACCTCTTTTTACAAGGAAGGGCTATATATTAATTATTATCAAGGGTAACAATAATGGGGTCTTTATGCATCTAGAGGATCTAATCGTCTAAGGGGCACACATGGCGTCCATCACTGAGAGCAAAAGCTAGATTACGAGCTTTCGACATTGTTTTCCTTTCCAAGGTGGCAAAAGCTTGACTGATGTAGCCAATCTTTCTAGGGCACCTTTTATTTTAATTATTTTAAAAAATTATTTTTTAAAAAATTATTTTGGAAAATACTATTATAGTAATTTTATTTTTGAAACTAGCAATTTAGTCACGCCAATCTTTCTAGCATGGCCAAAGAACCCTAATGCGCTATATCGCCTCACGTTGTAGACTACCAATGAGACCGATCAGCTAAATGTTGGTGGTGATGTGACAACTGTCGTGCCATCACCACCAACATTTAGCTGATCTTGTGCCAGCACATAAGGCACCTCTTTCCTCGGCCCTCAGGGCATCTCTTGTGTTGGCGCCTAAGGCACCTCTTTGTCTTGGTCTGGTCCATCACCGATGACTTTCTTCTACACAATAAGCACATCTTCGGGCCATCATAGCATGATTTGAACCACTAGGTGGTCGCACTAGCCCATTATGTTTGTGACTTCGTTTGCGCGTGTGTCACATGTCAGCACAACCAGACACTGACCCTGCAGCCGATCGATCTTCTTCAGCCATTCGACGTGTCGTACCAGGTGTGGACAGACATTTCAATGAATTTCATCGAGGGCCTCCTAAGGTCCACGAGAAGTATGTTGTTCTCACCATTTCCAATTGCTTCTCCAAATTCGTGCACTTCATTGCCCTGAATCACCCATACTCGCTTGTATTAGTTGGCCACACCATATTTTAAGGACAACGTTCGTCTATACGAGTTTCCCCACCTCCATCACCCATGACTGTGATCCTGTCTTCACTAATCACATGTGACATGCCCTCTTCAAGATGGTTGGCATCGAATCCTCCTAAGCATAGGATTCCACCCCAGATGAATGGCAAGTTAGAGACTGTCAACAATGTGATAGCCATGTACCTCCATTGCGCCACGAGGGACCGACCACGTGCTTGGGTTGACTGGCTTCCGTAGTCAGAATATTGCTACAATACCTCGTCCCATATGATGCTCCGCACCACTCCCTTCCCGGGTGTTGTACAATCAGTCCTCGTTGCATCTATTAACACACATAACACGGTTGCTCAAAAGAAGATGGTGGACTCCCTCTTGCATGACCACAATGACTTACTCGTGGAGGTTCGCCAGCGCCTTCTCTAGGCTCAGCAGTACGTCAAGTGGTACTACAATGACCAACGTCACGAGCTCGAGTTCAAGGTGGATGATTGGGTGTGGCTCCGCCTTCTCTATCGCTAGACGTGGTCGCTGAATCTATGTCCCAATGGTAAGCTTGGGCCTCACTATGCAGGTCCCTTTCAGGTGTCCGAGCAAATTGGGTAGGTGGCGTACCGCCTTCGGCTCTCGGTCGGCACCTGTCTCCTTGACGTGTTCCACGTAGGGCTACTCAAGCCGTTCTATAGGACCATTCAACGACTCTACCATAAGTGTCACCCATTCAAGATGGGCGGTTGTGCCTACTCTAGAGCGTGTGTTGTGTGCCCAATTGTGTCGTGGCATCTGGCATATAATAATACAATGATAGGGCCTGACCATCGATGACGCTACTTGGGAGCCACTACACAACTTCAAGGACTGCTACTGAAAGGGAATTAGGCTTACACCTATATTCCTAAATTGATTTTGGTGGTTGAATTGCCCAACACAAATAAATGGACTAACTAGTTTGCTCTAGTCTATAAGTTCTACAGGTGCCAAAGGTCCACAACGAGCCAATAAAAAGACCAAGAAAAGGGTTCAAACAAAAGAGCAAAAGACAACCCGGAAGGCACCCTGGTCTGGCGCACCGGACTGTCCGGTGCACCACTAGACAGTGTCCGGTGCACCACCGGACAGTGTCCGGTGCACCAGGGCGATCGAAGCCAAACTCGCTACCTTCGGGAATTCTCAAGGGCGCTCCGCTATAATTCACCGGACTGTCTGGTGAGTCACCGGACAGTGTCCGGTGCACACCGGACTGTCCGGTGTGCCAGCGGAAGCAACGGCTACTCGGCGCCAATGGTCACCTGCAGAAGCATTTAATGCGCTACAGTGCACGCCAGAGTCAGAGCACGCGCGGGAGGCGCACCGGACAGTCTACAGTACCTGTCCGGTGCACCACCGGACAGCTAGGCGACCCCACCAGTCAAAGCTCCAACGGTCGAACCCTAACGGCCGGGTGACGTGGCTGGCGCACCGGACACTGTCCGGTGGCGCACCAGACTGTCCGGTGCGCCCGTCGACAGCAGCCTTCACCAAACTGCTAGTTTGGTGGTTGGGGTTATAAATACCCCAACCATCCCACATTCAAGTCATCCAAGTTTTCCACCTTCCAACTACTTACAAGAGCTAGGCATTCAATACAAGACACACCAAAGAGATCAAATCCTCTCCCAATTCCACTCAAAGCTTTAGTGATTAGAGAGAGTGATTGTTGTGTTCATTTGAGCTCTTGCGCTTGGATTGCTTCTTCTTTCTCATTCTTTCTTGCGATCATATCAATTGTAATCGAGGCAAGAGACACCAATTGTGTGGTGGTCCTTGCGGGGAAGTTTGGTTCCCGTTTGATTGAGAAGAGAAGCTCACTCGGTCCAAGGGACCGTTTGAGAGAGGGAAAGGGTTGAAAGAGACCCGGTCTTTGTGACCACCTCAACGGGGAGTAGGTTTGAGAGAACCGAACCTCGGTAAAACAAATCCTTGTGTCTCACTTCTTTATTCGCTTGCGATTTGTTTTTACGCCCTCTCTCGGACTCGATTATATTTCTAACGCTAACCCGGCTTGTAGTTGTGATTAACTTTATAAATTTCAGTTTCGCCCTATTCACCCCCTCTAGGCGACTTTCAATTGGTATCAGAGCCCGGTGCTTCATTAGAGCCTAACCACTCGAAGTGATGTCGGGAGATCACGCCAAGAAGGAGATGGAGACCGGCGACAAGCCCACTACAAGCCACGGGAAGGCTTCATCGGAAGAGTCCTGCAACAAAGGGAAGGGGAATGAGAAGAAATCGTCTTCCCACAAGTCGCATCGGAGAGGCGACAAGCACAAGAAGATGAGGAAAGTGGTCTACTATGAGATCGACTCTTCATCACCATCGACCTCTGGATCCAATGCGCCGTCCATAACTTCTAAGCGCCATGAGCGCAAGAAGTATAGTAAGATCCCCCTACGCTATCCTCGCATTCCTAAACATACACCTTTACTTTCCATCCCATTAGGCAAACCACCAACGTTTGATGGTGAATATTATGCTAGGTGGAGTGATATGATGCGATATCACCTAACCTCACTCCACAAAAGTATATGGGATGTTGTTGAGTTTGGTGTACAGGTACCATCCGTAGGGGATGAAGATTATGATGAGGACGAAGTGGCCCAAATCCAACACTTCAACTCCCAAGCCACAACTATACTCCTCGCCTCTCTAAGTCGAGAGGAGTATAATAAGGTGCAAGGGTTGAAAAGTGCTAAGGAAATTTGAGACGTACTAAAGACCGCACACGAAGGAGACGAGGTGACCAAGATCACCAAGCGGGAAACGATCGAGGGGGAGCTCGGTCGCTTCCGTCTCCGCCAAGGGGAGGAGCCACAAGACATGTACAACCGGCTCAAAACCTTGGTGAACCAAGTGCGCAACCTCGGGAGCAAAAAATGGGATGACCACGAAGTGGTTAAGGTTATTCTTAGATCACTTGTTTTCCTTAACCCTACTCAAGTTCAATTGATTCGTGGCAATCCTAGATATACACTAATGACTCCCGAGGAAGTAATCGGGAATTTTGTGAGCTCTGAATTGATGGTCAAAGGCTCAAAGAAGATCAACGAGCTTGATGGCCCCTCCACGTCTGAAGCACAACCGGTCGCATTCAAAGTGACGAATGAGAAGAAGGAGGAGTCTACATCAAGTAGACAGCCCATTGACGCCTCCAAGCTCGACAACGAGGAAATGACGCTCATCATCAAGAGCTTCCGCCAAATCCTCAAGCAAAGGAGGGGAAAGGATTACAAGCCCCGCTCCAAGAAAGTGTGCTACAAATGTGGTAAGCCCGATCACTTTATTGCTAAATGTCCTATTTCTAGTGACAGGGGCGACGACAAGAAGGGGAGAAGAAAGGAAAAGAAGAGATATCACAAGAAGAAGAGCGGCGATGCCCATGTGTGCCGCGAGTGGGACTCCGATGAGAGCTCCACCGACTCCTCCTCCGACGAGGACGCCGCAAACTGAAAGTCGCCTAGAGGGGGGGTGAATAGGGCGAAACTGAAATTTACAAAATTAATCACAACTATAAGCCGGGTTAGTGTTAGAAATAATATTGAGTCCGAGAGAGAGGGCGCAAAACAAATCGCAAGCGAATGAAGAGTATGACACGCGGATTTGTTTTACCGAGGTTCGGTTCTTGCAAACCTACTCACCGTTGAGGTGGTCACAAAGATCGGGTCTCTTTCAACCCTTTCCCTCTCTCAAACGGTCCCTCGGACCGAGTGAGCTTCTCTTCTCAAATCAAACCGGGAACAAAACTTCCCCGCAAGGACCACCACACAATTGGTGTCTCTTGCCTCGGTTACAATGGAGTTTTGATCACAAGAACAAATGAGAAAGAAAGAAGCAATCCAAGCGCAAGAGCTCAAAAGAACACGACAAATCTCTCTCACTAATCACTAAAGCCTTGTGTGGAATTGGAGAGGATTTTATCACTTGGGTGTGTCTAGAATTGAATGCTAGAGCTCTTGTAAGGTGTAGAAGTGTGAAAACTTAGATCTAATGAATGTGGGGTGGTTGGGGTATTTATAGCCCCAACCACCAAACTAGCTGTTGGTGTGGAGGCTGTCTGTCGCATAGTGCACCGGACAGTCCGGTGCACACCGGACAGTCCGGTGCGCCAGCCACGCCACCCAACTGTTAGGATTCAGACCGTTGGAGCTCTGACTGCTGGGCCCGCCTGGATGTCCGGTGGCGCACCGGACATATACTGTAGAGTGTCCGGTGCGCCGGTTCGCGCGTGCCTGACTTCTGCGCGCACTGGCGCGCATTTAATGCCGCTGCAGGTGACCGTTGGCGCCGAAGTAGCTGTTGATCCGCTGTTACACCGGACAGTCCGGTGTACACCGGACATGTCCGGTGAATTATAGCGGACTAGCCGTTGCGGATTCCCGAAGCAGGCGAGTTCAGAGTCGTGTCCCCTTGGAGCACCGGACACTGTCCGGTGTACACCGGACAGTCCAGTGAATTATAGCGTGGCGCCTCTGATTTTTCCCGAAGGTGCGAAGTTCAGTTTGGGGTCCCCTGGTGCACCGGACACTGTCCGGTGGCACACCGGACAGTCCGGTGCGCCCGACCAGGGTGCCTTCGGCTGTCCCTTTGCTCCTTTGTTTGAACCCTTTATCTTGATCTTTTTATTGGCTAGGTGTGAACCTTTGGCACCTGTATAACTCATAGACTAGAGCAAACTAGTTAGTCCAATTATTTGTGTTGGGCAATTCAACCACCAAAATCATTTAGGAAATAGGTGTAAGCCTAATTCCCTTTCAATCTCCCCCTTTTTGATGATTGATGCCAACACAAACCAAAGCAAATATAGAAGTTCATAATTTGAACTAGTTTGCATATGCAAGTGCAAAGGTTATTTAGAGTTGAGCCAATAAACATTACTTACTAGATATGCATGGATTGTTTCTTTATTTTTAACATTTTGGACCACGCTTGCACCACATGTTTTGTTTTTGCAAATTATTTTTGTAAATCATTTTCAAAGTCCTTTTGCAAAGTAGTCAAAGGTAAATGAACAAGATTTTGCTAAGCATTTTTTAGGTTTTGAAACTTTCTCCCCTTGTTCCAAATGCTTTTCTTTTGACTAAACAAAACTCCCCCTCAAAGAATTCTCCTCTTAGTGTTCAAGAGGGTTTTAAGATTTCAATTTTGAAAATACTACTTTCTTTCCCTTTAGAACACAAATAGATATCAATTTGAAATTTACCAATTGAAAATCATTTTTTTAAAAATAGGGTGGTGGTGGTGCGGTCCTTTTTGCTGCGGTCCTTTTTGCTTTGGGCTCATACTTTCTCCCCCTTTGGCATGAATCGCCAAAAACAGATACTTTGAGTGAGATATAAGCCCTTTTCGAACTGCTTTCTCCCCTTTGGCAAAAAAATATGAGTGAAGATTATACCAAAGACGGAGAGATGCTTGGAGCGACGGTGAAGGATGAGTTATGGGGTGGAGTGGAAGCCTTGTTTTCGCCGAAGACTCCAATTCCCTTTCAATACACCTATGACTTGGTTTGAAATACACTTGAAAACACATTAGTCATAGCATATATAGAAGAGACATGATCAAAGGTATATTTATGAGCTAAGTGTGCAAGACATCAAAAGAAATTCCTAGAATCAAGAATATTTAGCTCATGCCTAAGTCGGGTAAAAGTTTGTTCATCAAGTGGCTTGGTAAAGATATCAGCTAATTGATCTTTAATGTTAATGTATGCAATCTCGATATCCCCCTTTTGCTGGTGATCCCTAAGAAAATGATACCGAATGGCTATGTGTTTAGTGCGGCTATGCTCAACGGGATTATCCGCCATGCGAATTGCACTCTCATTATCACATAGAAGAGGAACTTTGGTTAATTTGTAACCATAGTCCCGCAGGGTTTGCCTCATCCAAAGTAATTGCGCGCAACAGTGGCCTGCGGTAATGTACTCGGCTTCGGCGGTAGAAAGAGCGACCGAATTTTGCTTCTTTGAAGCCCAAGACACCAAGGATCTTCCCAAGAACTGGCAAGTCCCCGATGTGCTCTTTCTATTAATCTTACACCCTGCCTAATCGGCATCCGAATAACCAATCAAATCAAAAGTGGATCCCCGAGGGTACCAAAGCCCAAACTTAGGAGTACAAGCCAAATATCTCAAGATTCGTTTTACGACCGTAAGGTGAGATTCCTTAGGGTCGGATTGGAATCTTGCACACATGCATACGGAAAGCATAATGTCCGGTCCAGATGCACATAAATAGAGTAATGAATCAATCATCAACCGGTATACCTTTTGATCGACGGATTTACCTCCCGTGTCGAGGTCGAGATGCCCATTGGTTCCCATGGGTGTCTTGATGGGCTTGGCATCCTTCATTCCAAACTTGGTTAGAATGTCTTGAGTATACTTTGTTTGGCTAATGAAGGTGCCCTCTTGGAGTTGCTTGACTTGAAATCCCAAGAAATATTTCAACTCCCGCATCATCGACATCTTGAATTTCTGTGTCATAATCCTACTAAATTCCTCACATGTAGATTCGTTAGTAGACCAAAATATAATGTCATCAACATAAATTTGGCATACAAACAAATCATTTGCAAGAGTCTTAGTAAATAAAGTAGGATCAGCCTTGCCGACTTTGAAGCCATTAGCTATAAGGAAATCTCTTAGACATTCATACCATGCTCTTGGGGCTTGCTTGAGCCCAAAAAGCGCCTTAGAGAGCCTATAGACATGATTAGGGTACTCACTGTCTTCAAAGCCGGGAGGTTGCTCAACATAGACCTCTTCCTTGATTGGTCCGTTGAGGAAGGCACTCTTCACGTCCATTTGGTAAAGCTTGAAGCCATGGTAAGTAGCATAGGCTAATAATATACGAATTGACTCAAGCCTAGCTACGGGTGCATAGTTTCACCGAAATCCAAACCTTCGACTTGTGAATACCCCTTGGCCACGAGTCGAGCTTTGTTCCTTGTCACCACACCATGCTCATCTTGCTTATTGCGGAAGACCCATTTGGTTCCTACAACATTTTGATTAGGACGTGGAACCAAATGCCATACCTCGTTTCTAGTGAAATTGTTGAGCTCCTCTTGCATCGCCACCACCCAATCCAAATCTTGTAGTGCTTCCTCTACCCTGTGTGGCTCAATAGAGGAAACAAAGGAGTAATGCTCACAAAAATGTGCAACACGAGATCTAGTGGTTACCCCCTTATGAATGTCGCCGAGGATGGTGTCGACGGGGTGATCTCGTTGGATTGCTTGGTGGACTCTTGGGTGTGGCGGCCTTGGTTCTTCATCCTCCTTGTCTTGATCGTTTGCATCTCCCCCTTGATCATTGCCGTCATCTTGAGGTGGCTCATTTCTTTGACCCTCTTCTTCATCAACTTGAGCCTCGTCCTCATTTTGGGTTGGTGGAGATGCTTGCGTGGAGGAGGATGGTTGATCTTGTGGGTGTGGAAGCTCTTCGGATTCCTTAGGGCACACATCCCCAATGGACATGTTCCTTAGCGCGATGCACGGAGCCTGTTCTTCACCTATCTCATCAAGATCAACTTGCTCTACTTGAGAGCCGTTAGTTTCATCAAACACAATGTCACAAGAAACTTCAACAAGTCCTGAGGACTTGTTAAAGACTCTATATGCCCTTGTGTTTGAGTCATATCCTAGTAAAAAGCCTTCTACAGTTTTAGGAGCAAGTTTAGATTTTCTACCTCTTTTAACAAGAATAAAGCATTTGCTACCAAAAACTCTAAAATATGAAATATTGGGCTTTTTACCGGTTAGGAGTTCATAGGATGTCTTCTTGAGGATTTGGTGAAGATATAACCGGTTGATGGCGTAGCGAGCGGTGTTAACCGCCTCGGCCCAAAACCGATCCGGTGTCTTGTACTCATCAAGCATGGTTCTTGCCATGTCCAATAGAGTTTGATTCTTCCACTCTACTACACCATTTTGTTGTGGGGTGTAGGGAGAAGAGAACTCATGCTTGATGCCCTCCTCCTCAAGGAAACCTTCAATTTGTGAATTCTTGAACTCCGTTCCGTTGTCGCTTCTAATTTTCTTGATCCTTAAACCGAACTCATTTTGAACCCGTCTCAAGAATCCCTTTAAAGTTTCTTGGGTTTGAGATTTTTCCTGCAAAAAGAATACCCAAGTGAAGCGAGAATAATCATCCACAATAACTAGACAGTACTTACTCCCGCCGATGCTTATGTAAGCGATCGGGCCGAATAGATCCATGTGTAGGAGCTCCAGTGGCCTGTCAGTCGTCATGATGTTCTTGTGTGGATGATGAACACCAACTTGCTTCCCTGCTTGGCATGCGCTACAAATCCTGTCTTTCTCAAAATAAACATTTGTTAATCCTAAAATGTGCTCTCCCTTTAGAAGCTTATGAAGATTCTTCATTCCAACATGGGCTAGTCGGCGGTGCCAGAGCCAACCCATGTTAGTCTTAGCAATTAAGCATGTGTCGAGTTTAGCTCTATCAAAATCTACTAAGTATAGCTAACCCTCTAACACACCCTTAAATGCTATTGAATCATCACTTCTTCTAAAGACAGTTACACCTACATCAGTAAAAAGACAGTTGTAGCCCATTTGACATAATTGAGATATGGAAAGCAAATTGTAATCTAAAGAGTCAACAAGAAAAACATTGGAAATGGAGTGGTCAGGAGATATAGCAATTTTACCCAAACCTTTGACCAAACCTTGGTTTCCATCCCCGAATGTGATAGCTCGTTGGGGATCTTGGTTTTTCTCGTAGGAGGAGAACATCTTCTTCTCCCCTGTCATGTGGTTTGTGCACCCGCTATCGATGATCCAACTTGAGCCCCCGGATGCATAAACCTACAAAACAAATTTAGTTCTTGACTTTAGGTACCCAAACGGTTTTGGGTCCTTTGGCATTAGAAACAAGAACTTTGGGTACCCAAACACAAGTCTTTGACCCCTTGTGTTTGCCCCCAACAAACTTGGCAACTACCTTGCCGGATTTGCTAGTTAAAACATATGATGCATCAAAAGTTTTGAATGAAATGTTATGATCATTTGATGCATTAGGAGTTTTCTTATTAGGCAACTTAGCACGGGTTGGTTGCCTAGAGCTAGATGTCTCACCCTTATACATAAAAGCATGGTTATGGCCAGAGTGAGACTTCCTAAAATGAATTCTTCTAATTTTGCTCTCAGGATAGCCGGTAGGGTACAAAATGTAGCCCTCGTTATCCTGAGGCATGAGAGCCTTGCCCTTAACAAAGTTAGACAGTTTTTTAGGAGGAGCACTAAGTTTGACATTGTCTCCCGTTTGGAAGCCAATGCCATCCTTGATGCCAGGGTGTCTCCCACTATAGAGCATACTTCTAGCAAATTTAAATTTTTCATTCTCTAAGTTATGCTCGGCAATTTTTGCATCTGATTTTGCTATATGATCATTTTGTTGTTTAATTAAGACCATGTGATCATGAATAGCATTAATATCAATATCTCTACATCTAGTGCAAATGGAAACATGCTCAATGGTAGATGTAGAGGGTTTGCAAGAATTAAGTTCAACAATCTTAGCACGCAAAATATCATTGTTATCTCTAAGATTGGAAATTGTAACATTGCAAACATCTAATTCTTTAGCCTTAGCAATTAATTTTTCATTTTCAAACCTAAGACTAGCAAGAGAGGTGTTTAATTCTTCAATCTTAGCAAGCAAATTATCATCATTATTTCTAAGATTGGGAATTGAAACATCACAAACATGAGAATCAACCTTAGCAATTAATTTGGCATTTTCATTTCTAAGATTGGCAATAGTGTCATGGCATGTGCTTAGCTCACTAGATAACTTCTCACATTTTTCCACTTCTAGAGCATAGGCGTTCTTAACCTTAACATGCTTTTTATTTTCCTTGATTAGGAAGTCCTCTTGGGAGTCCAAGAGATCATCCTTTTCATGGATGGCACTAATTAGCTCATTTAGTTTTTCCTTTTGTTGCATGTTTAGGTCGACAAAAAGGGTTCGCAAGTTATCCTCCTCATTACTAGCATTATCCTCATCATTAGATGTTTCATATTTGGTGGAGGATCTTGATTTTACCTTCCTTTTGCCATCCTTGGCCATGAGGCATTTGTGGCCGACGTTGGGGAAGAGAAGACCTTTGGTGACGGCGATGTTGGCGGCGTCCTCGTCGGAGGAGGAGTCGATGAAGCTCTCGTCGGAGTCCCACTCGCGGCACACATGGGCAGCGCCGCCCTTCTTCTTGTGATATCTCTTCTTCTCCTTTCTTCTTCCCTTCTTGTCGTTGTCCCTGTCACTATCACTTGATAATGGACATTTAGCAATAAAGTGACCGGACTTACCACACTTGTAGCAAACTCTCTTAGAGCGGGGCTTGTAATCTTTCCCCCTCCTTTGCTTGAGGATTTGGCGGAAGCTTTTGATGATGAGCGCCATTTCCTCGTTGTCGAGCTTGGAGGCGTCGATGGGTGTTCGACTTGGAGTAGATTCCTCCTTCTTTTCTTCCGTCGCCTTGAATGCGACGGGTTGTGCCTCGGGCGTGGAGGAGGTGCCTTGCTCGATGATTTTCTTTGAGCCTTTAATCATTAGCTCAAAGCTCACAAATTTTCCTATTACTTCCTCGGGAGACATTAGCTTATATCTAGGATCACCTCGAATTAATTGAACTTGTGTAGGGTTAAGAAATACGAGGGATCTAAGAATAACCTTGACCATCTCATGGTCATCCCATTTTTCGCTCCCGAGGTTGTGCACTTGGTTCACCAAGGTCTTCAAGCGGTTGTACATAGCTTGTGGATCCTCTCCTTGGTGAAGCATGAAACGACCTAGCTCCCCCTCGATCGTCTCCCGCTTGGTGATCTTTGTCACCTCGTCTCCTTCGTGCGCGGTCTTGAGTATGTCCCAAATTTCCTTCGCACTTTTTAACCCTTGCACCTTATTATACTCCTCTCGACTTAGAGAGGCGAGGAGTATAGTGGTGGCTTGGGAGTTAAACTGGTGAATTTGGGCCACCTCATCCGAATCGTAGTCTTCATCCCCTACGGATGGTACCTGTACACCAAACTCAACAACATTCCATATGCTTGTGTGGAGTGAGGTTAGATGATGCCTCATTTTGTCACTCCACATATTATAATCTTCACTGTCAAAAACCGGTGGTTTGCCTAATGGAACGGAGAGTAAAGGAGTACGCTTTGAAATGTGGGGGTAGCGTAGGGGAATCTTACTATACTTCTTGCGCTCTTGGCGCTTAGAAGTTACGGACGGTGCATCGGAGTCGGAGGTCGATGGTGATGAAGAGTCGGTCTCGTAGTAGACCACTTTCCTCATCCTCTTGTGCTTGTCGCCTCTCCGATGTGACTTGTGGGAAGAGGATTTCTTCTCCTTCCCCTTCCCTTTGTTGGAGGAGTTTTTCTTCTCCTTCCTCTTGTTGCGGGACTCTTCAGATGAAGTCGACCCGTGGCTTGTAGTGGGCTTGTCGCCGGTCTCCATCTCCTTCTTGGCGTGATCTCCCGACATCACTTCGATCGGTTAGGCTCTAATGAAGAATCGGGCTCCGATACCAATTGAAAGTTGCCTAGAGGGGGGGTGAATAGGGCGAAACTAAAATTTACAAAATTAATCACAACTACAAGCCGGGTTAGTGTTAGAAATAATATTGAGTCCGAGAGAGAGGACGCAAAACAAATTGCAAGCGAATGAAGAGTATGACACGCAGATTTGTTTTACCGAGGTTCAGTTCTTGCAAACCTACTCCCCGTTGAGGTGGTCACAAAGACCGGGTCTCTTTCAACCCTTTCCCTCTCTCAAACGGTCCCTCGGACCGAGTGAGCTTCTCTTCTCAAATCAAACCGGAAACAAAACTTCCCCGCAAGGACCACCACACAATTGGTGTCTCTTGCCTCGGTTACAATGGAGTTTTGATCACAAGAACAAATGAGAAAGAAAGAAGCAATCCAAGCGCAAGAGCTCAAAAGAACACGACAAATCTCTCTCACTAATCACTAAAGCCTTGTGTGGAATTGGAGAGGATTTGATCACTTGGGTGTGTCTAGAATTGAATGCTAGAGCTCTTGTAAGGTGTAGAAGTGTGAAAACTTAGATCTAATGAATGTGGGGTGGTTGGGGTATTTATAGCCCCAACCACCAAACTAGCCGTTGGTGTGGAGGCTGTCTGTCGCATAGTGCATCGGACAGTCCGGTGCACACCGGACATGTCCGGTGTGGCAGTCACGCCACCCAACCGTTAGGATTCGGACCGTTGGAGCTCTGATTGCTGGGCCCGCCTGGATGTCCGGTGGCGCACCAGACATGTACTGTAGAGTGTCCGGTGCGCCGGTTCGCGCGTGCCTGACTTCTGCGCGCACTGGCGTGCATTTAATGCCGCTGCAGGTGACCGTTGGCGCCGAAGTAGCTGTTGATCCGCTGTTACACCGGACAGTCCGGTGAATTATAGCGGACTAGTCGTTGCGGATTCCCAAAGCAGGCGAGTTCAGAGTCGCGTCCCCTTGGAGCACCGGACAGTCCGATGAATTATAGCGTGGCGCCTCTGATTTTTCCCGAAGGTGCGAAGTTCAGTTTGGGGTCCCCTGGTGCACCGGACACAGTCCGGTGGCACACCGGACAGTCCGGTGTGCCCGACCAGGGTGCCTTCGGCTGTCCCTTTGCTCCTTTGTTTGAACCCTTTCTCTTGATCTTTTTATTGGCTAGGTGTGAACCTTTGGCACCTGTATAACTCATAGACTAGAGCAAACTAGTTAGTCCAATTATTTGTGTTGGGCAATTCAACCACCAAAATCATTTAGGAAATAGGTGTAAGCCTAATTCCCTTTCACAAACATCGTCGTCACCAAGGGTCTTCTCTTCCCCAACGTCGGCCACAAGTGCCTCATGGCAAAAGACGGCAAAAAGAAGAAGGTTAAATTCAAATCCTCCACTAAATATGAGTCCTCTAGTGATGATAATGCTAGTGATGAGGAAGATAATTTGCGTACCCTTTTTGCCAACCTCAACATGCAACAAAAGGAAAAATTAAATGAATTGATAAGTGCCATCCATGAAAAGGATGATCTCTTGGACTCCCAAGAGGACTTCCTAATCAAGGAGAACAAAAAGCATGTTAAGGTTAAAAATGCTTACGCTCTAGAGGTTGAAAATGTGAAAAATTATCTAGTGAGCTAAGCACATGCCATGACACTATTGCCAACCTTAGAAATGAAAATGCCAAATTAATTGCTAAGGTTGATTCTAATGTCTGTAATGTTTCAATTCCCAATCTTAGAGATGATAATGTTGATTTACTTGCTAAGATTGAAGAATTGAATGATTCTCTTGCTAGCCTTAGGATTGAAAATGAAAAATTGCTTGCTAAGGCTAAAGAATTAGATGTTTGCAATGCTTCCATTTCCGATCTTAGAGATAACAATGACATTTTGCGTGCTAAGATTGTTGAACTTAATTCTTGCAAACCATCTACATCTACCATTGAACATGTGTCTATTTGTACTAGATGTAGACATATTGATATTGATGCTATTCATAATCATATGACTTTAATTAAACAACAAAATGATCATATAGCAATATTAGATGCAAAAATTGCCGAGCATGAACTTGAAAATGAAAAATTTAAATTTGCTCGTAGTATGCTCTATAGTGGGAGACGCCCTGGCATCAAGGATGGCATTGGCTTCCAAAAGGGAGACAATATCAAACTTAATGCCCCTCCTAAGAAATTATCCAACTTTGTTAAGGGCAAGGCTCCCATGCATCAAGATAACGAGGGTTACATTTTATACCCTGCCGGTTATCCTGAGAGCAAAATTAGGAGAATTCACTCTAGGAAGCCTCACTCTGGCCCTAACCATGCTTTTATGTATAAGGGTGAGACATCTAGCTCTAGGCAACCAACCCGTGCTAAGTTGCCTAAGAAGAAAACTCCTAGTGCATCAAATGATCATGACATTTCATTTAAAACTTTTGATGCATCTTATGTTTTGACTAACAAGTCCAGCAAGGTAGTTGCCAAGTTTGTTGGGGGCAAACACAAGGGCTCCAAGACTTGTGTTTGGGTACCCAAAGTTCTTGTGTCTAATGCCAAAGGACCCAAAACCGTTTGGGTACCTAAAGTCAAGAACTAAATTTGTTTGTAGGTTTATGCATCCGGGGGCTCAAGTTGGATCATCGATAGCGGGTGCACAAACCACATGACAGGGGAGAAGAAGATGTTCTCCTCCTACGAGAAAAACCAAGATCCCCAACGAGCTATCACATTCGGGGATGGAAACCAAGGTTTGGTCAAAGGTTTGGGTAAAATAGCTATATCTCCTGACCATTCCATTTCCAATATTTTTCTTGTAGACTCGTTAGATTATAACTTGCTTTCCGTTTCCCAATTATGTCAAATGGGCTACAACTGTCTATTTACTGATGTAGGTGTCACTGTCTTTAGAAGAAGTGATGATTCAATAGCATTTAAGGGAGTGTTAGAGGGTCAGCTATACTTGGTAGATTTTGATAGAGCTGAACTCGACACTTGCTTAATTGCTAAGACTAACATGGGTTGTGTTGGGGGCCTTCGGCTCCCGAAGGTCCTCAAATGTATAGTTTGATAATATTTTCCAAGTGTAATATGTGAGCAGACACCTTCGGAATAGGCACCTTCGGAGTCAGGTCGCGAATATACAAGAGCATGGTTAAGACGAAGCGCGACTGGAATGAAAAACGATCATGACGAAGGATAAGACGATCACGAAGCTATGTGCAGAAAGGCTTCGGCACAACAACAGAAAAGAGGAACCGACTTAAAGATGAAAAGCCAAATTGGACCTCGAAGAATTACTGTAGTTATTGATAAATGTAAAGGGCATCAATGTAATTTTACACGGGCTGCGTCCCGTGCCTATAAATAGGTGAACAGTACTCCCGTACTGTTCACGCTGACTTGGCATACGCTTTTTCGCATCACGTTTTGTACCTTTACTTTACATCAATCTGAAGGTATGTTTGTAATTTGTTTTTATGAATTTAAAAATGGAAATATATCGATGATAATGCTGGTATTATTACTCGCACGTTATATATAATGACTCTGTTTTACCATTTATTGACCTAACGAAGGTCTTTTCCTCTGTAACCTTCGTCTGAGATTCATTATATCTGAAAGGATATACTGTTTCTAAGGACGAAGGAACTCGATATTTAACACCTTTATGTTGTCTTGTTCTTAATTCATAGCATTTGAGAACAAGTCCCCAACATTGGCGCCCACCTCCGGTCAACTCACTTCCACTTTTTGGGTTTTGAAAACCTTCGGCAAGTGTCACCTTCGTCATGCCGCCGAAAAAAGCTTCAACGATAGGGGCTGCCACTCTGCAGCCGCTTGACCCCAATCAGGATGTCGTCTCTCTTAAGGAGGCCCGAAGCCAGAAGAGGAAGGCCATCAGTCCAACGCCTCCGGAAGATGACTTGGACCAAGAAATACAAAAAATGGAGATGCTCCATCAACAGGTTCAACGGAAGAAGGAGAAGATGGCTCGTCTAGCTGATCTTCAAAACCAGATAGATGAAGCCTCTGAAGAGCTTCGACATCTCGCTCAAGATGACCAGAATCAAAGGCCCCCGCGCAGAGAGCTTCATCAAGAGGGTTTCTACAACGAGGATGACTGGTATGAAGATTTCCATCACGGAAATTTTGCTTTTGATGATGCTTCTCCCTTGTCAACAGAACTGCAGGCTGTTCCTTGGCCACAGTCTTACAAGTCGCCTCAGCTCCCCATGTACGACGGTCATTCAGACCCGAAACAATTCTTGATGAGCTATGAGGCAACTATATCTTCGTACGGTGGCAACACGGCGGTCATGGCAAAGTCCTTCGTCATGGCTGTCAGGAGCGTTGCACAAACTTGGTACTCTTCCCTTAGGCCAGGTACAATCACCTCATGGCAAAAGTTGAAGGATATGCTGATAACCAGCTTCCAAGGGTTTCAGACGAAGCCAGTCACTGCTCAAGCTTTATTCCAGTGCACCCAGGATCACGAAGAATACCTTCAGGCATATGTCCGAAGGTTCCTACGTCTGAGGGCACAGGCACCAACAGTGCCCAATGAAATTGTCATTGAGGCCATGATCAAGGGGCTTCGGCCAGGACCTGCAGCTTAGTACTTTGCCAGGAAGCCTCCTCAAACTCTGGAGAAGCTGCTCTAGAAGATGGACGAGTACATTCGAGCTGATAATGATTTTCGCCAAAGAAGGGAGGAAGCTCTCAGGTTCTCTGAAATGACTAGGGGCTTCGGAGGAAGATTTTATCCAAGGCACGTCAGGTCAATTCACAATTCTACTCAAAATGACGACAAAGGGAGTCAACACCAAAGGCCACAGTGCTCCTCGCAAGCTTCGGGGCAACAGCAAAGCTCCTTCCGGCCGCCAGCGCCAAGGGGCAGAGGCGCCAGGGGCTTCGGGGGAAGATTTGGGGGATCAACCAAGAAAAATATACTGCCTATTCTGTGGTGAAGGTAAGGGCCACACCACCAGGATGTGTCACATTACCATCCAGAAGCAAAAGGAGCTAGCAGAAGCTGCTGCACAACAGAACCAGCCGAAGCAGGTCATGCATACTGCTTCGTACCATTCGCCTTACATTCCAGAATATGTAGGCAATCACCCTGCAGCCTCTGTTGCTTCTGCAAGCCAACCCCAAGCTTCCTGGCAACAGCTTCCACCGCCACCACCAATACAACGAGCTTCGCAGCCAGAAGGGAGCCAGCACTCTCACCCCCAGAGGGACTTCAAAGAAGAATCCGAAGCTCGCACAGTCAATAGCACTGTGCCAGAGTCGAAGCACATTTACTGACAAAATATCCTACTCCCACAGCAGTTTTTTATGCTTTCACGTTCAGTTTTATTTTCCTCGCATTAAAGAACAATTATGGGGAGTTTAAGTGTTTTTTATTGTTTTTCAAATCCTTGTAACAGTTTACCGTATTATCATAATGAAAATATATCTCCTCCACAGGCTTGAGTTACCGAAGCACAAAAATTTATGGAGGCACAGAGAACCTTCGGATTATCGAAAACTTGTTCTAAGGAATGAGCCGTAACTTTTTTAAAGTAATAAAAAGTCGTTCCTAAGGGAGCGCAGTGTAAGTTTTCTGCTCGAAAGTCGTTCCAAAGAGAATGCAGAGCTCACAACGAAAAATAAACGCTGATTCCGCTGAAAGTAAAAGGCGAAGAAGCTCCTAAGGGAGGCTTACAGCGAAAAATAAACGCTGATTCCGCTGAAAGTAAAAGGCGAAGAAGCTCCTAAGGGAGGCTTACAGCGAAAAATAAACGCTGATTCCGCTGAAAGTAAAAAGGCGAAGAAGCTCCTAAGGGAGGCTTACAGCGAAAAGTCAACGCTGAGATAAAAAGATTGTGTACTCTATGGCAGGGATATATGTATTTTCAGCATAAATGTCATTTTGCATAACATAACATCATTACATCATTTTGCATAACATAAGCATCATCCATCATTTTGCATGGAGAACAGGAAGGGGACACAGCATTGATCTTCGAAGAATGTTTTGAAAAAGAGAAAATCGTGCCAAGGCACAAGATAAATTGAGAAGAAGTGTAGCTTCATTTGAGAGGCAACAAAAGACTTTTTTATGGATTCAAAGAATGGAGATTCTTCATCAAAGAAATATGGTAATTCTTGTGACACATAAAAAATTTTCTTTACGAAGCATGAAAAGAAGGGAAGGTGTTTTTTCGCCGAAGGCTCAAAAAGCGGTATGTATGAAAAAGTTTCATGCATCGTAAAGAATTAAACCGTAAATAGATTATATATTACATTCAAAGTTACAAAGTTTTACACTTGTCATGTTCCAAGTATTTTTACAATAGCATCTAATCTTCCCTAAGAACTACTTCTGCAGCTTCGTTTAGCAGCTGGTTGACAACTTCGTCCATGATGGCTTCGGCCACCTGTCTAATTTCACCGTCTCCCTTCGGGGGAGGGTCCGTAGATGCCCCAGCGGGTTCTGAGGGAGGAGAGGACACGTCTATATTACTATTACAAACTACGAATAAAGTTCAAAATCAAAAATTACAACAAAATAAAAATCACTAATTAATACCTATTTGCCCTTCGGGCCCTATGCTTTTTTCAGCAGCCCTCGCTACCTCCCTAGCATCATGGATGCCTTTTTCACTTCTCTGAATAATTTCTTGAGCCATTTTTCGGCCGCCATTGTCCCAAATGTCAGTGAAAAATTTTCCACCAACCTGGCTGGCTTCGGCTGAAGGGTCTGTGATATCTTCAGGGGACAAGGCAACTTCAGACTGTGCCAAAGATTTTACATGCTCGCACCCCTTCTTCTCTAAAATGGTAACAATTCCCCTGGCGCCCGAAAAAGCACAAATGTCCCCGCGACTATTCAAGATTTCGTCGAAGACATCAGCTTCGCGACTAATCCATTCAATTGGGCCTTCTGGATTTCCTCTTGTGAAATTTTCTTCACTGGAGAACGCGCCAACGCTGGCGAAGCTGGATTTTATTTTCTTAACACATTCTATGGATTTATCGTAACACCTCTTCTTCGAAACACGAAGCTCTTTAACATTTACTTCCAAATGATCTGCCCATTGATCGCTTAATTCTCGTTTTGTTTCTTCAAGAATGCGTTCTTCTTTGGCTCGGGCTAGTTGTTTACGAAGATCTTTGATTTCACGCTTCTGAGCTTCGGCTTGAGTTTTAGAGTTAGCTTCGTCTTCCTTCATTTTTTCCACTAATGTAAGCAGAATTCTGTCCTTCTCCAAGGCTTCGTTTCTTAGCCTGATAACCTCTGTTCGAAGGTTGTTGAGAGCAATGGTGCAACTCTCGTCTTCAGCATTCTTTTGTGCTCTTAAGGCATTACTGAGAATTAAGCTCTATTCAAAAAGAATGAATGGATTAACACAACAATAAAAGACTCATTCAAAATCCACAAAATTCAAAATTTACAATCTTCGTAGCTTCAGACTGTTATATGCAAGACTATCCGCAAGATCCTCCTTCGTCATGGCGCAAAGGCCAGCTTCAAGCTTCGGGAATCCCATGCTTCTAGCCATCTCCCGGCAGACAGATAGTTCTTTATTGTCTGGGAGGCAATACAAGAAGTCATCTTCGTCTGTCCCATTGAACACTACGGCCCCCCTCGGATACTTCAGTTCTCGGGCATAGTGGTTGGCTTCAAAGATCTCTTCTTCAGATAGTTTCTTCCCCGAAGCATGTCGCACAATATAATCATGTATTTTGGAAGATGCTTCGGGGGTGGCAGTGCCAACTTCCTCAGTCAGAATCGGCTCTGTTATTTTTGCTTTTTCAGTTTCTAAACTTGCCTTTGACATTTTTTCGACCTCCGAAGGTTGTATCTTGGTGGATTCCGAAGGCCCAGCTTCAGTTTCAAATTGCTGCTTCGAAGTTTCAGCAGCAAAGACTTCAGTAGACACTTCAACAGTTTTCTTTGGAGTTGTGCTTGAAGATTTAATTGTCTCCAAAACATCCAGCACATTAACCATCCTTTTTCTTTTAGGGGTTGCTACTGGCCCCTTTTGGCCTTTAGTCGCCTCAACTTTTGATGAAGAACTCAAAATTTCTAATGTTTTTCCTTTTTCAGTTTCTGGTTCTTCCGCTTTCTCTATTGCTGGTGTTTGGGCCATTTCTTCGGATTTTGGCGCTGTAGTTGGTTCTCTGGCTTTGGTGGCCGAAGAGGCCTCGCGAATAAACTCGGGCACTATGGCCGGCTCAATACAGCGTGGAGGGTGTGTGAACACTTTTACCTTCTTCCTCTTCGGCGCTGGCTCCCCGGGAGCAGCCGAAGCAGTGTCCTTTGCAGGAGAAGTATTTTTTCTCTTTTGACCTCGCATTGGATAATAGTAGTCGGGATAGATAAACCCAATAGCATCAAATACTCGGTTGAGTCTCTTCTTCTTCCGGCCTCCGAAAGCCGCTGATAATGCAGTGTTTTCGGCCTTTGAGTATGCCCCAAGCAATTCATCACTTACATTCTCAATGCTTTTCAGCCAATCATCATCCGGTTCAACAAATTTATCTCCGTACTTGAATGTATATTTCAGCCTAATTAGTCCACCCTCGTCAGCTTCTTTAACGGTCTCCTTCGGCATTTCCCAATTATCTGCAAGTGGCCACACTCTGAAGGCAATGTGCTCTTGCATTAAATCCCTGGTCCCAATAAAAGAACAGATTACGCCGAAGGCCCTCTGACATTCTTCAGCTGCTTCGTCCATTTCTACCTTTGGTTTCCGAAGTCCGAAGCGCTGCCAGATAGGGCGCATGATGATATCTTTGATATCTTCCCGAACTTTCAAATCGTTCTTCACATAGAATCATTCCTTCATCCATTCCCCGGGCCATCTCTTCCGAAAGGTTGGCACGGGACAGCTTGACCCAGAGCGGGCACCGAAGCTATAGCAACCAAAATTATTATGATATTGCTCCTTACCCCAGGGTTTCGTCTCATACACTAGCTCGTGTATATTGCAAAAGCTTTTTGCACTTGGCTCCAGATCCTGGCTCTTCACGGCCCAGACGAAGATTCCCAATCTTATCACTGCCTCGGGGGTAAGTTGATGAAGGTAAATTTGATATATTTTCAGAACTTCTACCACAAACCTGCTTAGAGGGAATCGTAGCCCAGCCTTTAAAAAGCTTCGGAAGATCACGACCTCATTATCTTCAGGGGTTGGCGTAGTTTTTTCTCCGTCATCTGCCCTCACGATGGATATATCTCAGAAATATCTCCCCATCATATTTTCAAGATGACTCTGCTTTATAGTTGATTTTCCGAAGTTTGAGTGACTAGGCCACCACGGGCGATCTTCGGAGTCCTCCCCACCACTATCCACATCATAACTATCACTGTCGCCAGTATCTTCAGATAAACCCTCCAAAGTTTCCTTGACAATCTTTTCTGTATTGGTCTTCGACATTGACTCAAGAAAACCCAGGTGCATTTCCTCCGAAAGGCTTAGCTTCGAAGCACCAGCAACTATCTTATCCTCAGACATTTTCGCGAATGCTGGCAAACTAGACTTGAAACCGAAGCTTAAAAATTCAAGACCGAGCAAATGCTGTCGCGCGCAGACTAAAAGCTGGGTGAGTAAAAAGCAGGTGGCAAAAGGGCGTGCCAAATAAACCCACGGTGAGCTTGTATTTATACACCCAGTATGTCGAAAACTGGAGGGCCTCGCTTATCAATGACTGTTGCTATTCTAGCAAAAGGAAGGTGTTTTTTCAGACCTTCGGCTTAAAGCCTTCGTCCATGTCGCAATATGAATTTATCTTTACAATAAATTGATATTACGAGGGGCTACTGTTGGGGGCCTTCGGCTCCCGAAGGTCCTCAAATGTATAGTTTGATAATATTTTCCAAGTGTAATATGTGAGCAGGCACCTTCGGAACAGGCACCTTCGGAGTCAGGTCGCGAATATACAAGAGCATGGTTAAGACGAAGCGCGACTGGAATGAAAAATGATCATGATGAAGGATAAGACGATCACGAAGCTATGTGCAGAAAGGCTTCGGCACAACAACAGAAAAGAGGAACCGACTTAAAGATGAAAAGCCAAATTGGACCTCGAAGAATTACTGTAGTTATTGATAAATGTAAAGGGCATCAATGTAATTTTACATGGGCTGCGTCCCGTGCCTATAAATAGGTGAACAGTACTCTCGTACTGTTCACGCTGACTTGGCATACGCTTTTTCACATCACGTTTTGTACCTTTACTTTACATCAATCTGAAGGTATGTTTGTAATTTGTTTTTATGAATTTAATAATGGAAATATATCGATGATAATGCTGGTATTATTACTCGCACGTTATATATAATGACTCTGTTTTACCATTTATCGACCTAACGAAGGTCTTTTCCTCTGTAACCTTCGTTTGAGATTCATTATATCTGAAAGGATATACTGTTTCTAAGGACGAAGGAACTCGGTATTTAACACCTTTATGTTGTCTTGTTCTTAATTCATAGCATTTGAGAACAAGTCCCCAACAGGTTGGCTCTGGCACCGCCGACTAGCCCATGTTGGAATGAAGAATCTTCATAAGCTTCTAAAGGGAGAACACATTTTAGGATTAACAAATGTTCATTTTGAGAAAGACAGGATCTGTAGCGCATGCCAAGCCGGGAAGCAAGTTGGTGTTCATCATCCGCATAAGAACATCATGACGACTAACAGGCCACTGGAGCTCCTACACATGGATTTATTCGGCCTGATCGCTTACATAAGCATCAGCGGGAGTAAGTACTGTCTAGTTATTGTGGATGATTATTCTCGCTTCACCTGGGTATTCTTTTTGCAGGAAAAATCTCAAACCCAAGAGACCTTAAAAGGATTCTTGAGACGAGCTCAAAATGAGTTCGACTTAAGGATCAAGAAAATAAGAAGCGACAACGGAACGGAGTTCAAGAATTCACAAATTGAAGGCTTCATTGAGGAGGAGGGCATCAAGCATGAGTTCTCCTCTCCCTACACGCCACAACAAAATGGTGTAGTGGAAAGGAAGAATCGAACTCTATTGGACATGGCAAGAACCATGCTTGATGAGTACAAGACGCCGGATCGGTTTTGGGCCAAGGCAGTCAACACCGCCTGCTACGCCATCAACCGGTTGTATCTACACCGAATCCTCAAGAAGACATCATACGAACTCCTAACCAGTAAGAAGCCCAACATTTCATATTTTAGAGTCTTTGGTAGCAAATGCTTTTTTCTTATTAAAAGAGGTAGAAAATCTAAATTTGCTCCTAAGACTGTAGAAGGCTTTTTACTAGGATATGATTCAAACACAAGGGCATATAGAGTCTTTAACAAGTCCTCAGGACTAGTTGAAGTTTCTTGTGACGTTGTGTTTGATGAAACTAACGGCTCTCAAGTAGAGCAAGTTGATCTTGATAAGATAGGTAATGAAGAGGCTCCATGCATCGCGCTAAGGAACATGTCCACTGGGGATGTGTGTCCTAAGGAATCCGAAGAGCCACCACATGCACAAGATCAACCATCCTCCTCCACGCAAGCATCTCCACCAACTCAAAATGAGGACGAGGCTCAAATTGATGAAGGAGAAAATCAAAATGATGAGCCACCTCAAGATGATGGCAATGATCAAGGGGGAGATGCAAATGATCAAGACAAGGAGGATGAAGAACCAAGACCGCCACACCCAAGAGTCCACCAAGCAATCCAACGAGATCACCCCGTCGACACCATCCTCGGCGACATTCATAAGGGGTAACCACTAGATCTCGTGTTGCACATTTTGTGAGCATTACTCTTTTGTTTCCTCTATTGAGCCACACAGGGTAGAGGAAGCACTCCAAGATTCGGATTGGGTGGTGGCGATGCAAGAGGAGCTCAACAATTTCACTAGAAATGAGGTATGGCATTTAGTTCCACGTCCCAATCAAAATGTTGTAGGAACCAAATGGGTCTTCCGCAACAAGCAAGATGAGCATGGTGTGGTGACAAGGAACAAAGCTCGACTCGTGGCCAAGGGGTATTCACAAGTCGAAGGTTTGGATTTTGGTGAAACCTATGCACCCGTAGCTAGGCTTGAGTCAATTCGCATATTATTAGCCTATGCTACTTACCATGGCTTCAATCTTTACCAAATGGACGTGAAGAGTGCCTTCCTCAACGGACCAATCAAGGAAGAGGTCTATGTTGAGCAACCTCCCGGCTTTGAAGACAGTGAGTACCCTAACCATGTCTATAGGCTCTCTAAGGCGCTTTATGGGCTCAAGCAAGCCCCAAGAGCATGGTATGAATGCCTAAGAGATTTCCTTATTGCTAATGGCTTCAAAGTCGATAAGGCCGATCCTACTTTATTTACTAAAACTCTTGACAATGATTTGTTTGTATGCCAAATTTATGTTGATGATATTATATTTGGGTCTACTAACGAATCTACATGTGAAGAATTTAGTAGGATCATGACACAGAAATTCGAGATGCCGATGATGGGGGAGTTGAAGTATTTTCTAGGATTCCAAGTCAAGCAACTCCAAGAAGGCACCTTCATTAGCCAAATGAAGTATACTCAAGACATTCTAAACAAGTTTGGGATGAAGGATGCCAAGCCCATCAAGACACCCATGGGAACAAATGGGCATCTCGACCTCAACACGGAAGGTAAATCCGTCGATCAAAAGGTATACCGGTCGATGATAGGTTCATTACTCTATTTATGCGCATCTCGACCGGACATTATGCTTTCCGTATGCATGTGTGCAATATTCCAAGCCGACCCTAAGGAATCTCACCTTACGGTCGTAAAACGAATCTTGAGATATTTGGCTTATACTCCTAAGTTTGGGCTTTGGTACCCTCGAGGATCCACATTTGATTTACTTGGTTATTCGGATGCCGATTGGGCGGGGTGTAAAATTAATAGAAAGAGCACATCGGGGACTTGCCAGTTCTTGGGAAGGTCCTTGGTGTCTTGGGCTTCAAAGAAGCAAAATTCCGTAGCTCTTTCTACCGCCGAAGCCGAGTATATTGCCGCAGGCCATTGTTGCACGCAATTGCTTTGGATGAGGCAAACCCTTAGGGACTATGGTTACAAATTAACCAAAGTTCATCTTCTATGTGATAATGAGAGTGCAATCCGCATGGCGGATAATCTCGTTGAGCATAGCCGCACTAAACACATAGTCATTCAGTATCATTTTCTTAGGGATCACCAACAAAAGGGGGATATCGAGATTGCATATATTAACACTAAAGATCAATTAGCCGATATCTTTACCAAGCCACTAGATGAACAAACTTTTACCAAACTTAGGCATGAGTTAAATATTCTTGATTCTAGGAATTTCTTTTGATGTCTTGCACACATAGCTCATAAATATACATTTGATCATGTCTCTTTTATATATGCTATGACTAATGTGTTTTCAAGTGAATTTCAAACCAAGTCATAGGTGTATTGAAAGGGAATTGGAGTCTTCGGCGAATACAAAGGCTTCCACTCCACTCTATCACTCATCCTTTGCCGTCGCTCCGAGCATCTCTCCGTCTATGGTATAATCTTCACTCATATGTTTTATTTACCAAAGGGGAGAAAATAGTTAGTCAAGGGCTTATATTTCACTAAAGCATCTGTTTTTGGCGATTCATGCCAAAGGGGGAGAAAGTATTAGCCTAAAGCAAAAGGACCGCACCACCACCCTAATTTTAAAACTAATGATTTTCAAATTGGTAAATTTTAAATTGGTATCTTATTGTATTCAAAAGGGGGAGAAAGTAGTATTTTCAAAATTGATATCTTAAAACCCTCTTGAACACTTGAAGGAGAATTTATTGAGGGGGAGTTTTGTTTAAGTCAAAGGAAAAGCATTTGAAATAGGGGGAGAAAAATTCAAATCTTGAAAATGCTTCTCAAAATCTTATTCATTTACCTTTGACTATTTGCAAAAGGACTTTGAAAAGATTTAGAAAAGGAATTTGCAAAAACAAAACATGTGGTGCAAGCGTGGTCCAAAATGTCAAAAATTAAAGAAACAATCCATGCGTATCTTATAAGTATTTATATTGGCTCAATACCAAGTAACCTTTGCACTTGCATTATGCAAACTAGTTCAATCATGTACTTCTATACTTGCTTTGGTTTGTGTTGGCATCAATCACCAAAAAGGGGGAGATTGAAAGGGAATTAGGCTTACACCTATATTCCTAAATTGATTTTGGTGGTTGAATTGCCCAACACAAATAAATGGACTAACTAGTTTGCTCTAGTCTATAAGTTCTACAGGTGCCAAAGGTCCACAACGAGCCAATAAAAAGACCAAGAAAAGGGTTCAAACAAAAGAGCAAAAGACAACCCGGAAGGCACCCTGGTCTGGCGCACCGGACTGTCCGGTGTGCCACCGGACAGTGTCCGGTGCACCAGGGCGATCGAAGCCAAACTCGCTACCTTCGGGAATTCTCAAGGGCGCTCCGCTATAATTCACCGGACTGTCCGGTGAGTCACCAGACAGTGTCCGGTGTGCCAGCGGAAGCAACGGCTACTCGGCGCCAACAGTCACCTGCAGAAGCATTTAATGCGCTACAGTGCACGCCAAAGTCAGAGCACGCACGGGAGGCGCACCGGACAGTCTACAGTACCTGTCCGGTGCACCACCGGACAGCCAGGCGACCCCACCAGTCAGAGCTCCAACGGTCGAACCCTAACGGCCGGGTGACGTGGCTGGCGCACCGGACACTGTCCGGTGGCGCACCGGACTGTCCGGTGCACCCGTCGACAGCAGCCTTCACCAAACGGCTAGTTTGGTGGTTGGGGTTATAAATATCCCCAACCATCTCACATTCAAGTCATCCAAGTTTTCCACCTTGCAACTACTTACAAGAGCTAGGCATTCAATACAAGACACACCAAAGAGATCAAATCCTCTCCCAATTCCACTCAAAGCTTTAGTGATTAGAGAGAGTGATTGTTGTATTCATTTGAGCTCTTGCGCTTGGATTGCTTCTTCTTTCTCATTCTTTCTTGCGATCATCTCAATTGTAGTCGAGGCAAGAGACACCAATTGTGTGGTGGTCCTTGCGGGGAAGTTTGGTTCCCGTTTGATTGAGAAGAGAAGGTCACTCGATCCAAGGGACCGTTTGAGAGAGGGAAAGGGTTGAAAGAGACCCGGTCTTTGTGACCACCTCAACGGGGAGTAGGTTTGAGAGAACCGAACCTCGGTAAAGCAAATCCTTGTGTCTCACTTCTTTATTCGCTTGCGATTTGTTTTTACGCCCTCTTTCGGACTCGATTATATTTCTAACGCTAACCCGACTTGTAGTTGTGATTAACTTTGTAAATTTCAGTTTCGCCCTATTCCCCTCCCTCTAGGCGACTTTCAGCTACCCAAATGTGCAGATGTTGGATGAGGTGTCTGAAGTGGTTAGGAGAGATTTTATGACTGTTTTCTCCTATGCTCGCCAGAAAACATGCCATACAAGTGTTGGGCCGAAACTACAATTGGCGTCAACATTACGTTCTTAGAAAATAGAATTAGTTTGCTAGGGGAAAATCCAAATCTATAAAGGTTACTCGTTAGAGAAGGGGAGTCCAAATATATAAGAATTCATCCTCTAGTTTGTTTGGGAACCAAATCCTCTAGGGACTATAAATACAGGAGCCATGTGACCAAATGAAGACAAACAAGACAAACAGCTTGCCCAGCCTCAAGAGCTTCCCCTACATGTTCTCTCTCCCTCGCTCGCTGCCGCTCTACACCTAAGCCACCAATGGCGTCTTCCCGAAGTCGAAAATCCTGACCCTGATTTCTAACCCACATTTCTACGCACTTCGCAACCGCGATAGGATAAGTATCACACATGCTTGCATACATGACTTCGAATAGCGCTGATTATTCTAATTGCATACATGAACTGTAGCCATCACTCTCATGCAGTTTGGTTTTAGCAGTTCTTATTCTCATGCTTACTGATGTGCCAAATTATTATTTTTATATGCAGTGGCTATGCATTTTGCAGTTTTTTTACCATTCATTCTAGATGTTGAGATCCAAGATCACTTATCAGTGTTTTATGCCCTTGTATGCTGTTGACTATTAGCCTTTAGCCTTGCAAGCATAAACAAGATTATTTCCTTTGATAATGTTAGTTCAATTTCTTTTGCCTGGATTTGTACCTTGCCTGGGCTTCAAGCACGGGAAGGCGATCTGGTGCACTTGAACTATGGGCCGGGCCTGTTTGGATTCGATTAAAATTGGTGTTTCTATATGGAAACACGAGAATGACGAAAAGCGCCTCGCGTTTCTGTCGATTCTCGTGGCCGCGGTTTCATAAACTAGGCAGATTTTATACTGAAACACGAGAATCGCGAAACGACGCAAGAATCGCGTGTTTCCTGACCGCGCTGCGCTTAGACGCGCGTTGGAGAAACACGGAAACAAACAGGCCACCGCGCAAACTGTTATTTCGTGTGGGATGAAATTCTAATGCCAGTGTTCAGTACGTATACACTGAAAACATGTCACGGTTTCAGATTGATTCTAGTTATCTGGTGGTCTCAATATATTTTCCCTGCCCTGTTTGCTGCAACCCAGCACGGTAGAACTTTTCAGTGGCGAGAAGCAAGCCAGTGACATGGTTACAAGCTTCACTCCTGAATCTTTTTCCTCAATATTCCGGAGTGTAGATATCATCTAGGTGCACTCTGCTAAGTACTCGAGGCCCCAAGATAATCCCCTTTGGCACAAAATACATCTAAATGTAACATATGTTCCTGAATGATGTGTAAATTCTTAGATTTTCGCAGTGCAATGTGGTCATATTTCAGAATCTGTCGAGAACACATGCTATTGGCAGCCGATGCAGATAATTTACTTAGGGAAGAGGGTTTTGGTGCTCCGTTTTGCTCGATAGGAAGAGAAGGAATTTGATACAACCGGTGGTTCTCTTTGCTTAAAAGAGCCAGTTTAGGGCCCCTTTGGCAGGGCTCTGGCTTCTCCAAAAACGGCTTTGGCTCTGGCTCACGAGGTGAAACCACTTCTTTAGATGAGCCAAAGCCATTCTGAAAAATCATTTGTCAAAACGGCTTATAGGTTGTTTTTCAGAAAGACCCTTGTATAGTTTATCTCTCCTGTACGTGGCTAGGGATTGAGGGCAGGACCAAAAAAAATAATTTGGACTGGTGGGAGGGCTATTGTGCAAAAATGACGTGAGCTGAAGCCGGGTGAGCCACTTTTTTTTGGCTCATGCCCTCTAGTTCATTTTGGAAAAGCACTTCACTGGTGAAGCCATTTGAAAAAGAGGTGTTTGGCACAACTTTTGCATGAGCCAGAGCCGAAGCTGAAAAATAAGCCCTACCAAAGGGACCCTTAATAATAGAGTTCACTGGTGGTTCTAACTCAGTGGCATATTATCTAGAGCCAACAATAAATACACTTATATAATAAAGCTGACTATAAGATTGACTCTTAAATTAATTCCTTATCTTTTTCTCTCCATCATTTTGTCTTAGAGCCTTTGTAGTACCGGACTCTTGCGTCAAAGACCATTTCCTCTACATTTTAATGTCTCTCTCCTCTACAACTAAAAATGTTATATATAAACATGTTGAGAAAAAACACAAATAAAGGTAAAAATAAGACATCAGCAAAACTAAAACACCACCTTAAAAAAATCGATTATTATATTATATTTGCTCTAAGGTGGCAGGTTAAGATGTCCATACCTGACCACCACCTGGCGTAGGTCGGCGCCCAGTCATTGTCATGAAAGAGAAAGAGCACACACGATGCACTGGAGAAGGCTCGGGCCACGCTGTACCAGTATCGCCGATGCCAACGCTCTGGCGGAGGACCGCATCGATCATGCCATGGAGCCCACGGCAACGACGCCGTTGCTATGCGCGAGCCTGCACCACGTCGAGCTCTTGGCGACTGCCTGCGGCCTGCCGGATGTCCTCTATGTATGCGGCGTGGCGGGAAGGCGGCGCCAGACTCGTAACACTTGGTTTGGTATCTAAGACGCCACAATACGTCTAACTTTTTTGCTTAAACTTAGTTCTTCAATTCGAACGACTAAACTTAGGCAATCTGTAGCGCCTTAGGTAGAAAACCAAACAGGCACTCAACGCAGCGTTTAGGCCGGCGGCGTGGCCGAGTCGGACGGATGTGCACACGGAGGTTGTGCACGAGCTGGTGGCCACCGTGTTGGCGTGTGGGTGCCTGGGTGGTTCGTCTAACTCGGCGATGTGGAGAGTGCTGACGCAGTGACGTTCAGGCAGGACGTGAGCAGCGTATAAGGTCAGGCAGATGGATGGGCGTAGGATTTAAAATCGGAGGAAGACCGTAGAATATACCTCATGCTTCACGTGGCATCAGATGACATCGGACCTACTCTTAAGCAACCGGGTGACGGATGTTAAGTCCGCGCAGGAACCAGCTGTTCCCTCAATTGCGTCTCTGCAACAGCTGTCCTCCGGCCTCATCCTATCCGCGCATGTAGCGTAGCGGGGATCGCATTCGCACCGCCCGCCGCTCAATCACCATGCCGCCTCTCGCCACCATGTACACCAAGTACGAGACCCGCCGCCGAGATCCGGACCCCCGCGCGGCCGTGCTCCTCGTGATCGACGTGCAGGGCCACTTCGCCTCGCTGGCCGCCCCGATCATGCCGGCCATCGCGTCCACCGTCGCTCTGTGCCGCGCCGCGGGCGTGCCCGTCGTGTACACCCGCCACGTGGACCCGGTCCCGCGCCTGCCCCCGCTCGGCGAGTGGTGGCCCGGCGACCGCATCGACGCCGGCACGCCCGCGGCCGAGCTGCTCCCGGGGGCCGGCCGCGCCCAGGGGGACCTCGTGGTGGAGAAGGGCACGTACAGCGCCTTCGTGGGCACGGGGCTGGAGGCGACGCTGCGGCGGATGGGCGCCGGGGAGGTGATCGTGGCCGGCGTGATGACCAACCTGTGCTGCGAGACCACCGCGCGGGACGCCTTCGTCAGGGGGTTCCGCGTGTTCTTCTCCGCCGACGCCACGGCCACGGCCAGCCAGGACCTGCAGGATGCCACGCTCGCCAACATGGCGTACGGGTTCGCTTACCTCGTCGATTGCAAGCGGCTCGAGGCGGCGCTGGGGAAGGCGGCCCAGTGATGAGGTGTGTGCGACGTTGTGATCCAGATGCTCTGCACCTTGTATTTATACCTTTACGGTTGTGCCTATGCTTGTTGAACTGCTCTGCTGAGTTTGCTTGCATTGCATACAAGATGCACGATGGACCAGTGGCCCTTGTGTCTGCTTTCAGGTCTTCGTTGGATCTATCGGCTATGATGCGAATGTATAGAACCTATGTATACGTAAAAAAGAAAAAGAAAAACATAGTCACAACCGCTAACGCCTGCTTGTTCAGATCTCGTTTTGCAACGATACTTGTATTCAGATCTCTGGTGCAGTGCCGTTGTCTGTCACATGAAGTAACAGGACTTGCAATATCTGAAGATCTGGAGGGTAATATCTAGGCAACCCTGTATGGGTTGTGTCCTCTTTCCCATCAGTTCTGTTGCCAATGGCGCATATTATCCGTTCAGACTTCCAACAGGTTATTGCCTCAAATCGTGCTGGTCAACTGAACTGTATTTTGCTCCGATCTACCGCGACATATCTGTACCGCGACATCTGTGTATAACATTCTACCTCAACTAGAAGCAGAAATGACGCCGCGTCATGTAACATCTCTATTGGTGTGTTAAATCAATGCTCTATTCTAAAATACTAGTAACTTGTGCACGCCTTGCGCGCATCAAAATCATTTTTGTAATATAAATTATAAAAATATTATATCTTGTTAACTAAATGTTATAAATGTAGTGCATGCATTATATATGTGCAGAAGGTAAAACAATCAGGTAGCTCTGTTAGCTGGAACTGAAACCATCATCTAAAATAAAATACAGCAATTGGGAGGAGATGCAAGGCGCATCAAAATCATTTTTGTAATATAAATTATAAAAATATTATATCTTGTTAACTAAATGTTATAAATGTAGTGCATGCATTATATATGTGCAGAAGGTAAAACAATCAAGTAGCTCTGTTAGCTGGAATGTTAGCTGGAACTGAAACCATCATCTAAAATAAAATACAGCAATTGGGAGATGGAATAGTTAACGGTTAAGGTGAATTAACATAAGAGCTAGTTTTGTGTGTTTGAACACATAATTAGGTTGTTGTATTTATATAATATATATGTCCTGGGAATACCAATAAACAACTTAGCAAGTATAGAGCAAATTTCTATATTCTAAACGTAGAAGGAAACATGGTCAGCTAGGGTGTCCACGTCGTCGCTTTTGTTAACAACCGTTGGATCATCAACCAACGGTAGCCGATCTAACCTTTTCACTTTTCTATATTCTAAACGCGGAAGGAAACATGGTCAGCTAGGGTGTCCACGTCGTCGCTTTTGTTAACAACCGTTGGATCATCAACCAACAGTAGCCGATCCAACCTTTTCACTTTTCTATATTCTACTAGGTGGGTGCCCGTGCGTTGCAACGGAAACATATTGTCAGCATAGGGAACGCATCTCCTACCAATCTGGTATAAAGGTCTCGACGATCATGAGCTCTGCCTCTGCCCCCAGGCAGCAGCCGCCGCCAGCATCAGGCGGCCCCCCAGCAACGTCCAGCGCGCATGTCGCAGCCTCTGCTTCGTTGGGAGCCATGATGCTTCGCCAATACTCCCCCAAATACCTAGCGTCCTTGCCGGGCAGCGCCACTGGGGGCATGGCGGCCCCGCAACCAATGGTACGCTGTACGGCGTGGTAGACGGGCTGCTCTCCCAAGAGCGCAGCAGCCTGCTGCCCCACGTCTCAGCCACAACAACTGCATGGTCGCCCTACCATGCGCACACCCATAATGCATTTTATCATATTAATTCTATAGCAACACACGGGTATATACCTAGTAAAAGAAGAAACAATCACAAGGGTTGGGACCTGGTGTCAACACATGCTATGTTTGATAGGATGTCGATCAGGGATGCCATCTACAGAGATTTAATTATGATGTTCATGCAGTGTGTTAGTTTGATTCACAAATCACTCGTAGGTCGTGGGATGGCATGATCGGAAGTGTGTGTGTGCGTGGATGAGTTGAGTCGATTGTTGTTTTTGCTTTAAGGAGTTGAACACAGAAAAAAACGCTGCTATGTTGCTTAGGTAAATTAACTTGGCTCAAACCTATCCCAGGGCCTCAGCAAGTTATCATAATTCAGGGTTCAGAGGGAATTATATCACAATTTTCTCACAATCTTTTGCTTTTCGCCCCATATATACAAATGTAAAGTGTGCTACACAGAATGCATCTTTTGTTACTTCGCACAAATATGAAATCGCAAAAATATCAGGAAAATTGCAAGTAGTGTTTTGTTGTATTGTGTAGATGTATGTAGGAGACAACTGCACTTGACAGTTCATGTAGAAGCATTTCATTCAATTCATCAATGTAAATGATATATAAAGTTGTTATTATGAGTAAGTTAGAAAGCGCTACAACAATACGACAACCCCATGATGCTCCTCGGATGCTGAACTCAGTCTCGGATCAGTCATTGGCAACTAATCCTACTTCCATGATAATGCAGGGAAGTAATTTATCACGCAATCTAAACAAGAAAAAAACAAAGGAAACGAAGCGTGGCATACTGGCATTGACATACAGGTTGCAGCTGCAGGGGGGTTTATGTCAACCTCATGTTTCATTTGCATCAGATATTACCAGGGTTCCATGGGCAAAGAGTCGATTCAGCCTACCAGACACAACAACAAAAGAGTTTAAAGAAACGAACGAACTCTCATGTTGTCCTAGGAGAGTCTCACTCCAGTCCCATGGGCCATGGCACGGGCCCCTATATGAAATGGCTGAGCAGGAGCATTAGCAGGCACTGTGAAATGTACAGCTGCTCATGTATTGGCCCCATGAGAATGGTTCACCCAGAGCCAGAGCAGAGCTTTTCGAGAGCCATGTTCTCGTCGCCATCCACGCTATTCAGGGCACTTCTCACCTGATCCTCTGGGAAGCCCATCTCAACC
The DNA here is from genome assembly GCA_029449295.1 of Zea luxurians. NCBI lineage: Eukaryota > Viridiplantae > Streptophyta > Magnoliopsida > Poales > Poaceae > Zea > Zea luxurians. Next base: position 18,729,990 of record JAOPSE010000052.1, on the reverse strand, counting down.
AGCTTCTGCACCTGCAGATAACAAGTGCAAACAGAGGGTGGTGACCGCCGCTGGCAAGCATGGAATGTATCACAATGGGATGATGAACAGTGCTCGCCATACCTTCTCTTCCATGCCCGTTGATGCACTCTTAGCAAAGGCCTCTGTCCAGTAGCGAGCCGTAGCGGCAAATGTTGGATAGTCACGCAGGTACTGCAGAAACATATTGACACATATAAACTAATTGGGACAAAGCCTGCAATAGTGATTCAGCTAAGCATCATACACTACCGGAATCAATCTCTTCGCCGAGTGCCTGAAGCACTCGGCGAAGCCTTAAAAACACTCGGCAAAGAAGGCTCGGCAAACAGTACATCGGCAAAGACTTCTTTGCCGAGTACTTTTTCTCGGGCACTCGGCAAAGATGTTTGCCGAGTGCCAGGGAGCACTCGGCAAAGAAAAGCGACCGTTACGGCGCCGGGTGACGGAGACGGCGGCTTTGCCGAGTGTCAACGGTGACACTCGGCAACGAAGATATCTTTGCCGAGTGTCTTCCTGGCAGCACTCGGCAAAGCCGCCTTCTTTGCCGAGTGCCAGTTGGGGCACTCGGCAAAGAACCCGCCAGAGAGTCTTTGCCGAGTGTCGCCCTGTGCCGAGTGTCCAGCACTCGGTAAAGAGACGCGTTGCCGAGAGTCTAGCTTCACCGAGTGTGGCACTCGGCAAGGCACTCGGCAAAGAGGCCGACACTCGGCAAAGCCTCGGATTCCGGTAGTGATATAAGTTCATCCAGAACTCTATTACCACGATGTTCCTATTCATCGTTCATGTAATTTCAGATCTTATGCCTACATTCAATATTGCAGCGAATATCGTTTCAGTTAGTTATCTCCAAAGCTCATCTCTAGTCTATAATGCCTGCTCTGGGGCGGTCGTGTGGCGGGATTCGTGGCGGGCATGCGGGCTGCTCGAGGCAGAGGCGGCTGCTGGCGGTCGTGCGGCTGGTTCGCGCGGGCGGATTCGCCGCGGGCGTTGCGGGTTGCGGGAGAGGATTCGCGGCGGGCGGGCGGTCGTGCGGCGGGATTCGCGGCGAGCGTGCGGGCTGCTCGAGGCGGGGGCAGTCTACAGTATCCCCTTAATAGTTTGTAGAGGTTTGATCAGCCCAAAATAAGTAAATCAAAATAAAGACTGGTTTTATGTGTCAATTACTAAGTTTATAAACTGTGAATAATTTTTAAAAGCATGCCATTTGCATGAGAAATCAGAAGTCAAGAAACAAATAATGAAGTAAAATAGTAGTCTGCAGCTCAGAGTGTATTTGAGGTTTACCTGGGAAAAATGAGCCTAATGCAATTGGCCTTATATGAGCACTTTTGAAATAACGAGTCAAGAGTCCTGTTTCAATATAAAACCTGTGGATGGAAGCATATTATAGTAACTTCATAATGATTGCTTTGCATCAAAACAAAGAGCACTAAATGACACTGAACAACATAAGAAAAATCATTAGCAGACGTTCCATTCTGCTTATTTAAGCACAATAAGTAAAATAACAACATTTCCTTACAAGTCTGTAGGTCAGGGGGTGTTACAAGGGCTAATTACACAATGACAAAAGGCATCCCCATTGTAAGTCTGTATAGGTCACATAAGTGGAAGGTTTGGAGTTCATTTAGCTGTCAAGAAACCAGATATAGAAGTTGTCAGTCAGCACTGTTCAACGTATAAGAAGGCAAGATAACCAAACATATTATAATTAGACAAGCAAACAAACACTATATTCAGAGATAATAAAAAAACCACAAGAAACTAAATCAAATAGTGTCTGATTCAATATGGCCAGCTGATACAAATAGGCAGATTCCAATAGGAAGTTTGCACCTATCCAGATTTGATTTCTTTGATGTCACAATGAAAATTGAATCTTCCTTCAAGGTCTATTGGAGAAAGGATGTGTAAACATATGTTTGCAAAAAGTCAACTGCACCTTGAAATTGTATTAGAAATTGATTCAAACTTACCTTGCCAGCAATACTTTCAAGAAGGTCTAGATCAGTGGTAGGAGAACTCCTACAGTCGAGTTCTTCAGCTTAAGGAAAACGATAGGTGATAGAACATGGCTGGAAATTTCAAGCTATAGAGTTTCTGATAGTTCATATTGAATAGGTATGTGCCCGTGCGTTGCCACAAGAGTTAAAAATTAATATAAAACATAGAGAATAACAACATCACTATGATATGCAAGGAACAGAATACTAATAGTACGATGATGTTGTCAGCTTAAAAACATAGAAGCTAGTTTCATAGCGTAAATTGCATAGACATTCTTCAGGCCACCCATCACCTCATGGCCGATAAGATCATTGTGGTCCAGTGTTCTTAAGTCGGTAAGGCGAGCAAGTAAACATGACCACCATCTTAACGCCTAGGCGGGCAAGGTGCCTAGATTTATCCAATCGCTTGGAGGCCTAGGCGACGCCTTAAAAACACTGTTGTGGTCCCAGACAATGAAATGTGGCTGCCTTAAAAACTGAGGCCTAGGTTGGGCAGGTGTCTTGTGTTCCCAAATCCCATAAAACTCTCGCCTGGTTCTTGGCAATTGACGAGTGTCAAGGCTTTAGTGGGAGCATTCGGCCCAGCTTTACAAATTAGAACAGGTGTCATTTCACTACTCACTGGAGAGGGATCTGGTTTGGTGTTCTGTTCCACCCATCAGCTATTTCACAGGAGACAGGCCAATCACATGGTTTCTATTTGCCCGGCACTGGATTTTTAATGCCTTAATTTGTTGTAAGCCTAGGCTATGTTGTAGTAGTATTGCATGACAAGGACCTCTTGTACTATGAATCTATGATCAAATGCAAAAAAACAGGAGACACTGTATAATGGAAAATATTTACCTGTTCCTTCACTATGTTTGTCCGAAGCAGTGCAAGGTCTGAGTAAATATGCAACAAAAGTTAGCTAAAAGTGAACTCCAAATCATGTTGTAAAATGCTATGATTTTTCTTTTTGAAAGGGAAAAACATGTTTGGTCTTTGGGCAAAGTTGAGATTTCCAATCAAATAAGCTGCTTGTTTTGTTAAACCACACAATTTACCTGTGCCACTGCAAACATTCCAATCAAATAGGTATGTCACTTGTTGCCCCCTGGGAAAATGTATTTCAAATAGATAGTTTAATATTTACCTCAAAAAGGCATGTTATTATTTGAGAGGTTACAATATATTTGTTTTTTTTCTCTTAGTATCTGTAAAATGCTAATCACAATCTTCTGTTTTTCCCATGCAGCAAAATATGTGGCAAAATATTAATTCAAAATTAAAGTTTGTATCCCATGCAATATATATATATATATATGATATAGAAAGGCAAGAATGCTAGTTTGAATACTTCTAAAGATACTTTGTTATGGTAGTTGGATAGGAATGACGCTGCTCAAACTGAATACATGTGCATTGAAATTTAAGTGAGAACACAACTGCACTAACTCCATAAGTAGCTAGTTTGAACTCGATACATTTTTTGACAGAATTTGGCTGACCTTCTCGTTGATACTGAAACAAAATATCCTGAGATTGTATTGATACTTCCCGATGGATTGGTCCGACATAACCAATTTGGTCCCTAGGGAGTCTGGTTACAGTTGTACAACTAATTAGGTTTAGTTACTGTTTTAGCGCAACATGTGTGCCATCTGTTTACCTGAGGGACCTGCACAAGGCCATCAAGCAAACCGAGCTGGCACTGATCTCTTTCAACCCCACAATCCAATCCATCGGGAAGTTTCAGACACCGTGTGTTGATACTGAAACAAAATATCCTGAGATTGTTCTCTATCACTAACAAAAAGAGACATAATGAGGCTACATCTACTTCTTTTCCGTCAAATCAATTACACGGGATGGAAACCAAAATATCTAAGAAATTCATATTAGCAACTCTTACGTACATAGAGTAGTTTAGCCTGATTTTGCTGCCGGGGAGCAGCCTCCAGCAGCCTTATAATGTTCACTTCCACCTTGTTGAGCCTCATGTTGATGTAGCGACCTTGACAAGGAAGCATTGCGGTTTCATACGTGGGCCGAGTAAAGTTAGTACATGGGATCAGAGAAAGCTGGCATTAGAGATCTTGCAACGAAGATAATGGAAGGGAAGAAGATTATTGGTTCTTACCAGGCTCCCTGCCTGGTAAGCGGACGACGCGGGGGCTGGGGACGCGCCGGTGTGACCGGAGACGGCGGTGCGGGGAATGGGGACGCGCCGCCTAGGGAGTCTGCCGACCAGGATGGGGGCTCGCCGGCGCTGATTCACGACTGGCGCTATCGCCCGGCGCGCGGAGGCGGAGAGGTGTCGAGGAGCAGCACGCTGAATGGCATCGAATCCGGTCCCATTTCTGCCTCCACGGAGATTGGGTTGCGGAGCCGGGGCGGTGATCTGGGGCGATTAGAGAGGAGATTGGGGGCTCTCGATTGGTGCGCGGCATACTCGCGGTCGGGAGAGAGGCCGCAGTGGCGCAGGTCGGACTCGGCATGGGACCGCGCTCCGACGCTGATAGCGGAGCTCCTACTCGGACTCGGGCATCTCGATGAGTGGAGCGGCGAGGACGCGACGGGAAAAATAGATGGAATCCGCGGCGGTCGTGGGGTTTCCCACCAGATTCGCGGGGGTCGTGGCGAATCCGCGGCGGTTCGGTGCTAGGCTCCGGCGCAGACAAAGGTCTGCGGCGCGCGGGTGGGTGCGGATTTCGCGGCGGCTGCGGCGCGCGGGTGGGTGCGGATTTCGCGGCCGCTGCGGTGTTGCGGCAGCAGAGGTCGGCGGGGCGTGCGGGAGCGGGGGTTTCGTTGGGCAAGGAGCGGGGGCAGTCTACAGATGAGTCTTAATAGTTGTAGAGAAAGGAAACATGGTCAGCTAGGGTGTCCACGTCGTCGCTTTTGTTAACAATCGTTGGATCATCAACCAACGGTAGCCGATCCAACCTTTTCACTTTTCACTGCAACGTCGCGATGCTTCCAGGTTTTTCTTCCTCCCACTGCACGGTTCGGCAGCCGCCTCTCTCTCCTACTGAAATCCTTATCTCTCGCCGCCTAGCTTCACCCGCCCATGCCCACCGTCGTTCGTGTCGCCCACCTGTAGCCCCGCCTCTCTCTTCCTTCCTCCTTGCACCACATAAGGACGGGAACATTGGATTAAGACATCACAATAAAAGAAATATCAATTAGAATCAACTTCTCAGTTTGTTTACAGGGGGTTGGGCGATTTTAGATATCGATGAATGGGATGATAGCCAGAAAGAAACAACCAGAGCATGATCTTCGCATCTGTAATTATAGCAAAGTCACGTGGTTTGCATTATCCAAGCCTAAACTTAAGGTGAAAGAAAGCATGATTACCCGTCACTTCCCTTCACAAAAATATGAGACATGGATGGACAGATATTACAATATTAAGCAGACAATATCAGTTTCAGCCTCTGTGATTACCCCCATGCTTCATGTGGAGACTCAAGTTCTGTTAGCAATTATATTTTTTGAGCATCCTTGAGTTTTGAATTCACTCGATTGTTCTGAGCCGTGGGTGCTAGTTGTCCAATGGTTGCAATTACACATACCTAACAAACAAATATAAATATATTTAGATTTACTACTAATATGAATGCTTCACAAAAGATACCAAAAAAATACCCAGACTGCAGAACTCTGTTTAACAATCCTAAAAGGGATTTTCATTTGCATAAATAGTCTGTATCACTTATTGCAAACATATAGCATTTTGTAAGTGTGTAAGTCACTATCCAAAAAATAGCAAAGCATGGTCCAGTTAATTACATTTTATAATTAGCAAAGCTACTTCGAATTCTTTTTATGTAATTGGTTTACCTAACGACCTTGTAGAAAAGCATGTGGGAGGAGGCTGGAGCTGAAAGGATGTTTCTACTGGCAGCCTGGTGTGAAGACAGAGTTGAGCATATGTGGCAGAAGCAAGTTGTATGTAGCACATAGTTATATTCATCATTGATAATAAATCAAACTATTGACTTGATCCTTGATGTATGTTTTTCAACATTTTTTTTGTCTACGTGTTTAGTATCAATATGTAATTATATTATTACACTTTACAGAGTGGTACACATAACTGATACAAACCTAAAATCAAATTGAAAAGAACAATTGCATAGGATCTTGATGCTACGATATGATGCTACTCAAACAATACTACTTAGGATATTTCTCAGCGCTATAATTAGCCTACCTTATGATTAAGCAAGGAATAGTTATGGGCTAATAAGGACTAATTGTTGTTACTAACAATTAACATATATTAGCTTCCATTAGCTCAGAATTAGCCTATATTTGGCCTTTCTAATTAGTATGAGAATACAGGGGATAACTTTTAGCACCATGGAGTCAAACAACCCTTTTTAATGTCTTGATGTTAATAACCTTGGATGGATCCAAAAGAAAAGCTGTTATACATTTTTGTGTATATAGTGATACCAATATACGTGTGATCTTTTCTATAAATTGTACTAAAAAACTAAAATTTTAACTTAATGCAACTGTAAGAACTGACTTATTTAGGAATGGAGGAGGATACCAACTTGCTTGAGACTAAACTGTTAGAAAAACTATTAGTGTTTGATCCAAAGGACCGGCTAACAGTAGAAGAGGTAGTCTTTTGCTGCTGTCTCATCTTAAAACTTTTTTGTGTCTAATTTTTCTTTATGGATCTAGATATGTGATGTCGCTTCAACCTTACTTTGTAATCCTAAGTATCTGTGGCATTTCTTTCAATATATCTATTATTTCAGGCATTGTGTGATCCATACTTCAAAGGTCTTGCCAAGGCTGAAAGAGAACCATCTCTTCAGCCATTCAGAAATGTGGAATTTGACGCTGAGCATAAAAGAACGTCAAAGAAAAAGATAATCGACTCCCTCGAGGGCCTCCTCGGCTACGGCAGTGGATGGTCGTGTCGTAGGGCTGTTGCATCGCACTCGCTCCCCTACTGGCTGACTGGCAGATGTGACTATGTGAGTCTTCCCCTGCCTCGGTGGGAACAGCACCACGTGGATGAAAACACCGCCGTGCTCGTCACCTGCATCTGCAACTTCCGCCGGAGCAGGGGCCCGTGTCTGGCCTGCTCAAGGGCTACGTCAGCCTCAGCATCGTCATCTTCACTAACACCTGCTCCGAGGCCCGAATGCAGCAGTGTCGGGGACCATAATTAGGGGTACCCTCAAGGCTCCTAATTCTCAGCTGGTAACCCCCATCAGCATGAAGCTGCAGAGGCCTGATGGGTGCGATCAAGTCAGGGATCAGTCCATTCGAGGGACACGATCACGCCTCACCCGAGCCTAGCCTCGGACAAGGGCAACCGACCCCGGAGGATTTCCGTCTCACCCGAGGCCCCCCTTTTAGCGGCGAACATATTCCCGGCTCGCCCGAGGCCCTGCCTTCGCTAAGAAGCAACCCTGACTAAATCGCCGCACCGACCGACCAAGTCGCAGGAGCATTTAATGCAAAGGTGGCCTGACACCCTTATCCTTGCACGCACCCCCCGCCGGCAGAGCCGAAGTGACCGCCGTCACTTCGCCGCTCCACTGACCGGCCTGACGAAAGGACAGCGCCGCCTACGCCACACCGACTACAGTGCCACTGGACAGAGTAAGACTGACAAGCGGTCAGGCCCTGCCGGAGGCACCATAGGAAGCTCCGCTTCGCCCGACCCAGGGCTCGGACTCGGGCTAAGTCCCGGAAGACGGCGAACTCCGCCCGACCCAGGGCTCAGACTCGGGCTAAGTCCCGGAAGACGGCGAACTCCGCCCGACCCAGGGCTCGGACTCAGGCTAAGTCCCGGAAGACGGCGAACTCCGCCCGACCCAGGGCTCGGACTCGGGCTAAGTCCCGGAAGACGGCGAACTCCGCTCCGCCCGACCCAGGGCTCGGACTCGGGCTAAGTCCCGGAAGACGGCGAACTCCGCTCCGCCCGACCCAGGGCTCGGACTCGAGCTAAGTCCCAGAAGACGACGATCTCCGCTCCGCCCGACCCAGGGCACGGACTCGGGCTAAGTCCCAGAAGACGACGATCTCCGCCTCGCCCGACCCAGGGCTCGGACTCGGGCTAAGTCCTAGAAGACGACGATCTCCGCCTCGCCCGACCCAGGGCTCGGACTTGGGCTCGGCCCCAGAAGACGACGATCTCCGCCTCGCCCGACCCGGGGGCTCGGACTCAACCTCGGCTTCGGAGGAGCTTCCACATCGCCCAACCTAGGGCGTAGACCAGCCACGTCGACAGGAGGCGCCATCATCACCCTACCCCGAGCTGAATCGGGCCGCAGGGAACAAGACCGGCGTCCCATCTGGCTCGTGCCGCCAGATAGGCAATGATGGCGCCCCGCATGCTCTGTGACGACGACGGCTCTCCGCCTCCTTACGGAAGCAAGAGGACGTCAGCAAGGGCTCAACCGCTCCGACAGTTGTCCCTCCACCAAGCTCCATCGCTCCTTCGACGGCCACGACATCACACTAGATGGGTGCCAAGATCTCTCCGGCTGCCACAACGGCATGTACCTAGGGCACTAGCTCACCTCCGCTAGACACGTAGCACCCTGCTACACCCCCCATTGTACACCTGGATCCTCTCCTTACGTCTATAAAAGGGAGGACCAGGGCCCTCTTAGAGAGGGTTGGCCGCGCGGGGACGAGGACGAGAACAGGCGCTCGCCTGGAGCCGCTCGCTCCCTCTCCCGCGTGGACGCTTGTAACCCCCTACTGCAAGCGCACCCGACCTGGGCGCGAGACGAACACGAAGGCCGCGGGATTCCCACCTCTCTCACGCCGGTCTCCGGCCGCCTCGCTCTCCCCCCTTCGCGCTCGCCCTCGCGCTCGACCCATCTGGGCTGGGGCACGCGGCGACATTCACTCGTCGGCCCAGGGACCCCCCGGTCTCGGAACGCCGATAGTTGGCGCGCCAGGTAGGGGCCTGCTGCGTGTTAACGAACAGCTTCCCGTCAAGCTCCAGATGGGCAGTCTCCAGCAACCTCTCCAACCCGGGACGGTGCTCCGTTTCGGGAGTCTTGAGTTCATGTCCCTCGACGGCAGCTACGGCATGATACTCCTTCCACCGCCGTGCGACAACAACAGTGGCGGCCGACAACCCGCCTGCCGGCGGCGGAATCGGCGACGTCTTCCCCGCATGGTGGAAGAGCAACCTTCGAGCTCACCCCGTCCTCTCCCCCGTCGACGGAGGAGGAGGCGGGGCAACCAAGGCCAAGCAGGAGACAGCGCCTCGTCGGCTGTCGAGCGAGTCGATGGTCCCGGCACCCCAACGGGGGGCGCACCAGGCGTCGACCTCGCGTTTGAGACGAAGGCGAGCGCCGTCTCCCCGCGACACGCCAATCCTGAGCAAGCGGACGACGCCAGCACGCTCGCGAAAAGCTTGCTGGATGTCACCCTCGTACCTGAGACGACGGCGCAGTCAGTCCCCGACGCGACCTGATCGCCGCCCGTCGACCAAAAGGTACCGATCGATTCCCATCCCGCATCTTTTGGGTTCAGCCTCAACCCGTCTAGCGACTTCGCTTTGGCGGGCGCTCTCGTAGAGGCAAATCCAGACCCTCTGGGGTTTCGTGTGCGGTCACCTTGGGACCGGCTGACGGACGTCTCGACCTACGGGCCCTCTAGGTCCGAGGAAGACGACGAACCCAGCATCTGTTGGGATTTCTCTAGACTTGGTAACCCCAGTGCCATGCAGGACTTCATGACCGCATGCGACTACTGCCTTTCCGACTGTTCCGACGGTGGCCGAAGCCTCGGCGACGAGGATCGCGGCCCAAGTCGCGAATGCTTCCACGTCGATCTAGGGGGTCCCCCCGAAGGCAGCCATCTCGGCATGCCGGAGGACGGTGACCTCCCTAGGCCGGTGCCTCGCGTTGACATCCCACGGGAGCTAGCAGTGGTCCCCGTTCAGGCGGGGGGTCATGACCCACAGCTCGAGCAAATCCGCGGGGTGCAGGCCAGGCTCGACGAGGGAGCAGGAGCGCTGGAGCCGATCTGTCGGGACGTCGGGCAGGCATGGGCGGGCCAACCTCCGGCCGGAGAAATACGTCATCTACCCCAGGGCTTCCAGCACCGCATCGCCGACGACGTCAGGCTCAGGCCACCACCCGCATCCAGTGGGGTCGGCCAGAACCTGGCGGCAGCAGCAATGCTTCTTCGCGCTATGCCAGAGCCATCAACCACCGAGGGGCGGCGAATCCAGGGAGAACTCAAGAATCTCCTGGAAGGCGCCGCGGTCCGACGGGCCGAGAGCTCTGCCTCCCGAAGGCAGGGGTACCCCTCGGAACCTCATGTCGCGACTTCCCGATTCATGCGGGAAGCCTCGGTCTACACCGGGCGCACGCGCAACACCACGCCTGCGGCCCCGGGTCGCCTCGGCAACGAGCACCACCACCGCGACCGACGGGCCCACCTCGACGAGAGGGTGCGCCGAGGCTACCACCCCAGGTGTGGGGGACGCTACGACAGCGGGGAGGATCGGAGTCCCTCGCCCGAACCACCCGGTCCGCAAGCCTTCAGCCGAGCCATCCGACGGGCGCCGTTCCTGACCCGGTTCCGACCCCCGGCTACTATCACGAAGTATTCGGGGGAGACGAGACCGGAACTGTGGCTCGCGGACTACCGTCTGGCCTGCCAGCTAGGTGGAACGAACGATGACAACCTCATCATCCGCAACCTCCCCCTGTTCCTCTTCGACTCCGCTCGCGCCTGGTTGGAGCACCTGCCTCCGGGGCAGATCTCCAATTGGGACGACCTAGTCCAAGCTTTCGCCGGCAATTTCCAGGGCACGTATGTGCGCCCCGGGAATTCCTAGGACCTCCGAAGCTGCCGACAGCAGCCGGGAGAGTCTCTCCGAGACTACATCCGGCGATTCTCGAAGCAGCGCACCGAGCTGCCCAACATCACTGACTCGGATGTCATCGGCGCGTTCCTCGCTGGCACCACCTGCCGCGACCTGGTGAGCAAGCTGGGCCGCAAGACCCCAACCAGGGCGAGCGAGCTGATGGACATCGCCACCAAGTTCGCCTCCGGCCAGGAGGCCGTCGAGGCTATCTTCCGAAAGGACAAGCAGCCCCAGGGCCGCCCGTCGGAAGGTACTCCCGAGGCGTCAACTCAGTGCGGCGCCAAGAAGAAGGGCAAGAAGAAGTCGCAAGCAAAACGCGACGCCGCCGACACGGACCTTGTCGCCGCCGCCGAGTACAAGAACCCTCGGAAGCCCCCCGGAGGTGCCAACCTCTTCGACAAGATGCTCAAGGAGCCGTGCCCCTATCGCCAGGGACCGGCCAAGCACACCCTTGAGGAGTGCGTCATGCTTCAGCGCCACTTCCACAGGGCCGGGCCACCCGCGGAGGGTGGCAAGGCCCGCGACGACGACAAGAAGGAAGATCACCAGGCAGGAGAGTTCCCCGAGGTCCACGACTGCTTCATGATCTATGGTGGGCAAGCGGCGAAAGCCTCGGCTCGGCACCGCAAGCAAGAGCGTCGGGAGGTCTGCTCGGTCAAGGTGGCGGCGCCAGTCTATCTAGACTGGTCCGACAAGCCCATCACCTTCGACCGAGACGATCACCCCGACCATGTGCCGAGCCCGGGGAAATACCCGCTCGTCGTCGACCCCGTCATCGGCGATGTCAGTCTCACCAAGGTCCTCATGGACGAAGGCAGCAGCCTCAACATCATCTACGCCGAGACCCTCGGGCTCCTGCGTGTTGATCTGTCCTCTGTCCGGGCAGGCGCTGCGCCCTTCCATGGGATCATCCCCGGGAAGCGCGTCCAACCCCTCGGATAGCTCGACCTTCCCGTCTGCTTCGGAACACCCTCCAACTTCCGAAGGGAGACCCTGACGTTCGAGGTGGTCGGGTTCCGAGGAACCTACCACGCGGTACTGGGGAGGCCATGCTACGCGAAGTTCATGGCCGTCCCCAACTACACCTACCTAAAGCTCAAGATGCCGAGCCCCAACGGGGTCATCACCGTCGGCCCTACGTACAAACACGCGTTCGAATGCGACGTGGAGTGCGTGGAGTACGCCGAGGCCCTTGCCGAGTCCGAGGCCCTCATCGCCGACCTGGAGAGCCTCTCTAAGGAGGTGCCGGACGTGAAGCGTCACGCCGGCAACTTCGAGCCAGCGGAGACGGTTAAGTCCGTCCCCCTAGACCCCAGCGGCGACACCTCCAAGCAGATCCGGATCGGCTCCGGGTTTGATCCCAAATAGGAAGCAGTGCTCGTTGACTTTCTCCGTGCGAACGCCGACGTCTTCGCGTGGAGTCCCTCGGACATGCCCGGCGTACCGAGGGATGTCGCCGAGCACTCGCTGGACATCCGAGCCGGAGCCCGACCCGTCAAGCAGCCGCTGCGCCGATTCGACGAGGAGAAGCGCAGAGCTATAGGCGAGGAGATTCACAAGCTAATGGCGGCAGGGTTCATCAAAGAGGTATCCCATCCCAAATGGCTTGCCAACCCTGTGCTTGTGAGAAAGAAAGGGGGGAAATGGCGGATGTGTGTAGACTACACTGGTCTCAATAAAGCATGTCCGAAGGTTCCCTACCCTCTGCCTCGCATCGACCAGATCGTGGATTCCACTGCTGGGTGCGAAACCCTGTCTTTCCTCGATGCCTACTCGGGGTATCATCAAATCAAGATGAAAGAGTCCGACCAGCTCGCGACTTCTTTCATCACACCCTTCGGCATGTACTGCTATGTCACCATGCCGTTCGGTTTGAGGAATGCGGGCGCGACATACCAGCGGTGCATGAACCATGTGTTCGGCGAACACATTGGCCGCACGGTCGAGGCCTACGTCGATGACATCGTAGTCAAGACGAGGAAAGCCTCCGACCTCCTTTCCGACCTTGAAACGACATTCCGATGTCTCAAGGCAAAAGGCGTCAAGCTCAATCCCGAAAAGTGTGTCTTCGGGGTGCCCCGAGGCATGCTCTTGGGGTTCATCGTCTCCGAGCGGGGCATCGAAGCCAACCCGGAAAAAATCGCAGCCATTACCAGCATGGGGCCCATCAAGGACTTGAAAGGCGTACAGAGGGTCATGGGATGCCTCGCGGCTCTGAGCCGTTTCATCTCACGCCTCGGCGAAAGAGGTCTACCTCTGTACCGCCTCTTAAGGAAGGCCGAATGCTTCACTTGGACCCCTGAGGCCGAGGAAGCCCTCGGGAACCTGAAGGCGCTCCTCACAAAGGCGCCTATCTTGGTGCCCCCAGCTGCCGGAGAAGCCCTCCTGGTCTACGTCGCCGCGACCACCCAGGTGGTTAGCGCCGCGATTGTGGCCGAGAGGCAAGAAGAGGGGCATGCACTGCCCGTTCAGAGGCCAGTCTACTTCGTCAGCGAGGTACTGTCCGAAACTAAGATCCGCTACCCACAAGTCCAGAAGTTGCTGTACACGGTGATCCTAACGCGACGGAAGCTGCGACACTACTTCGAGTCTCATCCGGTAACTGTGGTGTCATCCTTCCCCCTGGGGGAGATCATCCAGTGTCGAGAGGCCTCGGGTAGGATTGCAAAGTGGGCGGTGGAGATCATGGGCGAGACAATCTCGTTCGCTCCTCGAAAAGCCATTAAGTCCCAGGTCTTGGTGGACTTCGTGGCTGAATGGGTCGACACCCAGCTACCGACGGCTCCGATCCAACCGGAGCTCTGGACCATGTTCTTCGACGGGTCGCTGATGAAGACAGGAGCCGGCGCAGGCCTACTCTTCATCTCACCCCTCAGAAAGCATCTACGCTACGTGCTACGCCTCCACTTCCCGGCGTCCAACAATGTGGCCGAATATGAGGCCCTGGTCAACGGGTTGCGAATCGCCATCGAGCTAGGGGTCCGACGCCTCGATGCTCGTGGTGACTCGCGGCTCGTCATCGACCAAGTCATGAAGAACTCCCATTGCTGCGACCCGAAGATGGAGGCCTACTGCAATGAGGTTCGGCGCCTGGAAGACAAGTTCTACGGGCTCGAGCTCAACCACATCGCTCGGCGCTACAACGAGACTGCGGACGAGCTGGCTAAAATAGCCTCGGGGCGAACGACGGTTCCCCCGGACATCTTCTCCCGAGACCTGCATCAACCTTCCGTCAAGATCGACGACACGTCCGAGCCCGAGGTACCCTCAGCCCAGTCCGAGGCGCCCACGGCTCAACCCGAGGCGCCCTCGGCTCAGTCCGAGGCACCCTCAGCTCGACCTGAGGCACCCTCGGTTCAGTCCGAGGTACCCTCGGCCCCCGAGGGTGAGGCACTGCGCGTCGAGGAGGAGCAAAGCGGGGTCGCGCCTAATCAAAACTGGCAGACCCCGTACCTGCAATATCTCCACCGAGGAGAGCTGCCCCTCGACCGAGCCGAGGCTCGGCGGGTGGCGCGGCGCGCCAAGTCGTTCGTCTTGCTGGGAGATGAGAAGGAGCTCTACCACCGCAGCCTCTCAGGCATCCTCCAGCGATGCATCTCCATCGCTGAAGGTCAGGAACTCCTACGAGAGATACACTCGGGGGCTTGCGGCCATCACGCAGCGCCTCGAACCCTTGTCGGGAACGCTTTCCGGCAAGGCTTCTACTGGCCGACGGCGGTGGCCGACGCTACCAGAATCGTTCGCACCTGCGAAGGGTGCCAATTCTACGCGAGGCAGACCCATCTGCCCGCTCAGGCTCTGCAGACGATACCCATCACCTGGCCTTTTGCGGTGTGGGGTCTGGACCTCGTCGGCCCCTTGCAGAAGGCACCCGGGGGCTACACGCACCTGCTGGTCGCCATCGACAAATTCTCCAAGTGGATCGAGGTCCGACCCCTGAACAGCATCAGGTCCGAGCAGACGGTGGCGTTCTTCACCAACATCATCCATCGCTTCGGGGTCCCGAACTCCATAATTACCGACAACGGCACCCAGTTCACCGGCAGAAAGTTCCTGGACTTCTGCGAGGATCACCACATCCGGGTGGACTGGGCCGCCGTGGCTCATCCCATGACGAATGGGCAGGTGGAGCGTGCCAACGGCATGATTCTACAAGGGCTCAAGCCTCGGATCTACAACGACCTCAACAAGTTCGGCAAGCGATGGATGAAGGAACACCCCTCGGTGGTCTGGAGTCTGAGGACAACGCCGAGTCGAGCCACGGGCTTCATGCCGTTCTTTCTAGTCTATGGGGCTGAAGCCATCTTGCCCACAGACTTAGAATACGTCTCCCCGAGGACGAGGGCCTACACCGACCAAAGCAACCAAGTCAGCCGAGAAAACTCGCTGGACCAGCTGGAGGAGGCTCGAGACCAGGCCTTGCTACACTCGGCGCGGTACCAGCAGTCCCTGCGACGCTACCACGCCCGAGGGGTCCGGTCCCGAGACCTCCAGGTGGGTGACCTGGTGCTTCGGCTGCGACAAGACGCCCGAGGGCGGCACAAGCTCGCGCCTCCCTGGGAGGGGCCATTCGTCATCGCCAAGGTTCTAAAGCCCGGAACATACAAGCTGGCCAACCGCCAAGGCAAGGTCTACGACAACGCCTGGAACATCCAACAGCTACGTCGCTTCTACCCTTAAGATGTTTTCAAGTTGATCATATACCTCGCACCCACGCAAAGTTTAGTCATCAAGGAAGGGTCGGCCTCGCCTCGGCAAAGCCCGACCCTCCCTTAGGGGCTAAAAGGGGGGGAACCCCCTCTGCGTCGAAATTTTCCTCGAAAAAAGATCTTTTCTGCCAGAATGTCTTTCGCGCTTTTTGGCTACTTCGAAAGTGGATCCTAAAAACGACGGAGTACACGTAAGCAGCCAAGGCTGACCGAGCCGAGGGACTCCTACGCCTCCGGGATACGGATACCTCACTCATCACCTTCTGCGATAAGTAACTCACGTTCGGATAAGTGATTCTGCGGACCGAACAAGTCTTCACGCCCGAAAGCTCTTCTGCCAAAGCGATCCTCCGAGCCTTCTCGACTGCGTCGGTGACAGAGCCCCATGGATGGGTAAGAGTGCGCGTAAGCGGCAAGGCCGACCGAGCCGAGGGACTCCTACGCCTCCGGGATACGGATACCTCACTCGTCACCTTCCGCGAGAAGCAACTCTTGCTCGCACAAACATTTCTGTTACCAACAAAAAAGTCCAGATACTCGAAATAAAAGGAAAAGAGACGCAGCTTTACAACACGGCGAGGGTGTGTTTAGGCCTCGGCGGCTGCAGGAAACACACGCTATAAGACAATCCGATCCTGCAGGCTTGGATCTTGACGGCTGAAGGGAGCAGCAGCACCCTTGGCATCGACGACACCTTCGGCGAGGGCCGGCCTAGCCTCGGACGGCGACGCGGTTCGAGGATCTCCACTTTGGAGGACGACGTCATCACCACGCCCGGGCCATCGCCGCTAGGGTCTTCTCCGGGAATCCGGCCTGAGCAGGCGGCTCGGCCGGTCGCCCCGGGGCCTCGGCCAGTTACCTTCCAAGGACATCAATCCGGCCCGAGCAGGCGGCTCAGTCGGTGACCCCGAGGCCTCGGCCAGCTGCCCTCCGAGGACGTCAGCCCGACCCGAGGCCTCGGCTGGTCAATTCCGGCGTCGGTCCCGCCGACGGACGACCCGGCCAGGCTCCGGCCAACCAGGTTTCCTTTTCAAGCCAACTCTGCCTCTGCCCATGTTGACGCCGCTACCCCTGGCCTCGGCTCATCGAAGAGCAGCTGAGGGGTTCCTTTAACTAAGTTAGAGAAGCCTCGGACAATAAGGCCGACCGAGCCGAGGGACTCCTACGCCTCTGGGATACGGATACCTCACTCGTCACCTGTACACGGGGCGACTCACGCTTGGTGAAGCGGTTCAGACAACCAACAGGCGAGTTTCAGTGCTCGGAAAGGAGGAAAATACATGGCTCCGTGCCGAAACTACATACATGTTCAGGCCCCGACAGCCACAATGAACAAAAACACTGGCACTCAAGGTGTCATTACAAACGGAACTCCGGTTCCGCCTCCGCAGGTACGAACAACCCCACTCGACGGGGGAGAGGCCTGCGGAGCAACAGAGGATCGACGAACGGCTTGTCGTCGCCCGCCCCAGCCGTGGCGACGACGACGACTTCTGTCCCGAGGGGCCGAACAGTAGCAGCGATGACCTCAAGGCGGATGCTGCTGCCAGGAGGCCCCCGCCCGTGCCCAAACTCGAGAAGGCCGTAGAGTTGGAGGTCGGTCCGCGGGTGGCGCCGGCAAACTCATCGCTGGCGGAACCTCTTCCAGCTGCCGTGGCGGGAGGCGGCACCGGGAGCGGCTCCGAAGCCGCTCGGCCCAGCAAGCCGGGCACGGTGCAGCTGTCAGCGCCACGGACGACTCCCGCCCTTCCCCCCGATCACTGAGGGAAGGAGCGGGCCACTACCCACGCAGGGGCCGACCCAAACTCGGCACACTCCCCTCCCCAGCGCTAGTGATGAAAATCCTTGAGGCTGAGGGAGGGGCGGAGGCCGCAGCCCGCCTCGCTTTCCCCCACCATCAAACTGGAGGTCACCGTCTTGGGTGACCACCGGTGGAGGGGTGCAGCCGGGCTGCATGATGAAAATCCTTGGAGCCGAACGATGGCTGAAAGGTACCAACTCCCGCGGAGTTGCATTCCCCCAACGACGAGGCGGAAAGACGGCGGATCTCCCCCATCCGGGGGCCTGGAAGGTGGAAAGACACGATGCATAAATGAGCGCGAAGACATGGTCGCCCTCCAAAGGGGTCACCCTCCTTTTAAGGACGGTTCTCCCTACTCGCGCCCCCAGCCGTCACGGGCTGAGTCTTCTCCAACACACTCCAAGGTCCTCCCCTACGGCGCGGGGGCTGGGTCCCACACGTCATGCAAGCCAACTCAGGGCAGAAGAAGCCAAACCGCCGCGCGCGGTGCACACAACCGCCCAGCGGTTACAAGCGACCCTCCACTTTTGCCCAGACCAACGGGCGAAAGGGTGGGCAGCCATGCAGGCGGCATGCAACCGCGCCAAGTGGGCGCACTCCTCCGACTCCCAACACGCCTGGCATAGAGGCCCAGGCCCACGCGTCGTGCAACCGGTGCGCCGTTTGCTACGTGTGAGTAACTGCATCGCCACCCGCGCCACCACCGCACCTCCTCGACTGCGGAACCAATACCGCGACTCGAGGCGACCGGGCGCGCAACCCAGCAGCGCCAGCCTGGCGCGATGGTCAACACGGCCAGAAGTGGGCTGGCAGTAATGGCGGTGGCAGGCGAGCAGGCGCAGCGGTCGCGTCGTCAGCCAAGCTTACGTCCCATCCGGGGGCAGCGAGAGAACCCTCTCCCACGGCGTGAAGACGACGCGCCCGTGATCCGTTCCTCGAACGGCTCGCGCACGTGCAACGGTCGCCTCTCCAACCACTCGCCCCGTCACATTAACTCCGCGACGGGACACGCGGCGCCTCTGGCAGGAGAAGCGGGCGACGCTTCCCCTTCGCCAAAATGAATGCGTCCAAAAAGGTACGCCGCGTCGTTCGATGTCGTATCCTTTTCCGTTTTTCCTCTTTCTCTCTCTTGCAACAGGGACCAGGAAAGGGGGATACCCCGAAAAGGATCCTTCCCTGAGAAGGAACCAGGCTCCGAGCCCCCCTACTGATCAGAGGTTCGAAGGTTGGCCCCCCGGAAGGGTTCAACAGCCACTTCAGATCGCGTGGGCCCTACACCCACTACTGGTCAGGGGTTCGAAGGCCGGCCCCTCGAAAGGGTTCAACGACCGCCTCAGGCTGCTCGGGCTCCGCACCCAATACTGATCAGGGGTTCGAAGGCTGGCCCCCGAAGGGTTCACAGCCGCCTCAGACGCCGAGCGAGGGATGACCATGGGTACGTTCGATACATAACCAAGGCTCGGGCTGCGCTCCCGAGGTACCCTAGGACATTTCCGAGACCGGCGGGAACGATCTTGTAACAGAATCCCACCAGAGGGAGGCATCGAGCCCTCGGACCCCGTCGCCAGGGGACCGGGTCTGGCAGATCACCCGTAGGTACTTTTGGGCGTGCCTCTGGGCCCCTAGCCGACCCCTAACGAACGGGGCACGGACGTCCACTCGGATTACCCGCTTGCAGCTCGTCGGAGACACCATGTTCGACGCCCATCGAGGGCAACATGGCGCTTTCCCCCCCTCCTCCTTGCGGAAAGGCGACGCAGGGGCGTATGTAAAAAAGCCGAGTCTACCCCTGACCGCCCTCTCGCTCTGTGCAGAGGCTCGGGGGCTGCTCTCGCAAACCCGGCTCCGGCCGAACCGTTGACAGCGTCAACATACCAGCCCGAGAACTTGGGACCCGACCGTACACCAGGGCTACGGCCAGTTCGCATGAGGGAACGACCAGACCAGCCGAAGCACTACGTGAGGCAGTAAGACCTCGAAGGAGTGAAACCACTCCTCCGAGGCCTCGGGGGCTACATGAAAGTCGCCTAGAGGGGGGGTGAATAGGCGAAACCTGAAAATTAAAACTTTATCCCCCAACTAGATCCCTTGATTAGTGGTTAGAACAAGATATACAAATATCGGAGAATATAAACTAAGTTCTTGCTTGAAAAGAGTATTGCTAAATAATGCGGAAGTGATAAATCAATACAACTAGTAAGTTATAGAATAACAAAGCAAGAAGCCTTAGATGAGAAGAGTACTAGGACAAGTTCTTTCTTGCAACGTGTTGCTTTACTAAATGGGAATTTAACTTGAAGCAACACCAAATGATATTAGCAAATAAAGATGCAAGAAAACTTAGAGCAAGGGAACACAAACAAATCACAAGCAATAAACACAATGGACACGGATGATTTGTTTTACCGAGGTTCGGCCCTCGAAGGCCTAGTCCCCGTTGAGGAGTCCACTTAAGGACGGGTCTTTTTCAACCCTTTCCCTCTCTCCCCCGATCACACAAGGATCGGCGAGCTCTTCTTCTTCTCAAGGATCACTCTCGATCCCACAAGGACCACCACAATCTTTGGTGTCTCTTGTTAGCTTTTACAAGCCTCCAAAACTTTGGAGGAAGTTCGAATGGGAGTCAAAACTCCACGCGCAAATGAACACAAAGATGAAGCACACACTATCTCTCAATGAATCTCACAAGGCACTAGTGCTAAACTCAAATGAGTAGCTCTCTTTTGCTTGCTCTCTATTTTGTGGCACTTGTGTTGGTTGTAGTGGTCTAAATCTTGTGTATAGGATGGATCAATGAATATATGTGGTTGGGAGGGCTTGAGTATGTCAACTAAATGACTTGGAATGTTGCTTGGGCTCCCCCACCTTGAAGTGGCCGGTTGGGGTGGTATTTATAGCCACCAAACAAAATCTAGCCGTTGGTGAAGGCTGTCTGTTCGATGGTGCACCGGACAGTCCGGTGCACACCGGACATGTCCGGTGCGACAGCCACGTCACCAAATAGCCGTTGGGGTTGGAGCTGGTCGACCGTTGGAGGCTTTGTCTTCATGCGGCACCGGACAGTCCGGTGCACACCGGACAGTCCGGTGACTCTCTGATCCTCTGCTCTGACTCTGCCGCGTGTACTGTTTACTGTCAGAGTCGACCGTTGGCGCCGAAGTAGCCGTTGCTCCGCAGTTACACCGGACAGTCCGGTGCACACCGGACAGTCCGGTGAATTTTAGCGGAGCGGATGCCGCGCGAACCCGAGGCTGGCGAGTTCCGGAGACCGCGTTTCCTTGGAGCACCGGACATGTCCGGTGCACACCGGACAGTCCGGTGAATTATAGCGCGCCGGCTTCCGAGAATTCCCGAGGGCGAAGAGTTGGAGTTGGAGTCCTCTGGGCGCACCGGACACTGTCCGGTGCACACCGGACAGTCCGGTGCCTTCAGCCAAAGGTGCCTTCGGTTGCCTCGTTGCTCCTTTGTTGAATCCAAAACTTGGTCTTTATATTGGCTAAGTGTGAACCTTTTGTACCTGAATAACTTGAGTACTAGAGCAAACTAGTTAGTCCAATATTTGTGTTGGGCAATTCAACCACCAAAATTATTTAGGAACTAGGTGTAAGCCTAATTCCCTTTCAATCTCCCCCTTTTTGGTGATTGATGCCAACACAAACCAAAGCAAATATAGAAGTGCATAATTGAACTAGTTTGCATAATGTGAGTGCAAAGGTTGCTTGGAATTGAGCCAATATAAATACTTACTAGATATGCATGGATTGTTTCTTTATTTTTAACATATTGGACCACATTTGCACCACATGTTTTGTTTTTGCAAATCCTTTTGTAAGTTCTTTTCAAAGTCCTTTTGCAAGATAGTCAAAGGTAAATGAATAAGATTTTGCAAAGCATTTTCAAGTTTTGAAATTTTCTTCCTTTGTCTCAAATGCTTTTCCTTTGACTAAACAAAACTCCCCCTCAAATAAATTCTCCTCTTAGTGTTCAAGAGGGTTTTAAGACATCAATTTTGAAAAAACTACTTGCTCCCCCTTTAGAACACAAAGAGATACCAATTTGAAATTTACCAATTGAAAATCATCAATTTTTAAAATTAGGGTGGTGGTGCGGTCCTTTTGCTTTGGGCCAATACTTTCTCCCCCTTTGGCATGAATCGCCAAAAACGGATACTTGGAATGAAATATAAGCCCTTTTAGAAATACTTTCTCCTCCTTTGGTCATAAAATAAATGAGTGAAGATTATACCAACGTTGGAGAGTGATGCGGAGCGACGGCGAAGGATGAGTAGTAGAGTGGAGTGGAAGCATTGTCTTCGCCGAAGACTCCAATTCCCTTTCAATGTACCTATGACTTGGTTTGAAATTCACTTGAAAACACATTTAGTCATAGCATATAAAAGAGATATGATCAAAGAGATATATTAAGTTAAGCATGATCATAGTTCTATATGATATAGATTGCTCCCCCTAAATATGTGCCGTGAGAGGAATACATATTTTGGCCTTGAAATGCCAATTGCACATAATGAGGTTAATGAGAACATATCTATACCATAGAGAATGTGAAGTGCATTGTGTCATAGGATAAGTGTGATGCTCATGACAGTTTATGCACTAATGAAAGCATGTTACAAACATTTTAAGCATTTTCCCTTAAGGATTTCAAAGAGACTTAAGGACCATCCACCTTTGAAACAAAGGCAGCTTATCCTCGTTACAAGGTTAAGCTTTAAGCTCTTTGACAATAAAAGTACTTTATCTAGTTTCAACAAGGATGCATTAAGGCATGAATGAGTTTTTGAGAAGTTAAACTAGATATGAAGCAGGGATAATACATGGACATGCTTTCTCTTCCTTTTATACAAGATATGCAAGGAATGTATAGAAAAGGAAGATTTAGGTACAAGTTTAAATGAAAGGAGATAGTTTTACCTTTATGTACCTTTACATAGGGACGCTCTCTTCATTGTGCTTGTCCTTAGTCTTCGATGCTTAAGACCAATCCTTAATGACAATATATGGAATTATTTTGCACAAGAGAGAGTTCCACAACTAGTGATCTTTTCAAGTTATTGTTAGCATATATCAAATGGATCACAAGTTGCATAAATGTATCATGAATTCTCCTTTTAACTTAGTGCATATCAAGAGAAATATCGATTGATAGTATATATGGCACTAAGAAGCATGATTGTTGATTGAAGTCATTCAATGATCAAGCAAATAACAGATGTGATCAAAAGAACAACATTCGCATTAGATTATCAATTAAGCTTAGAATAGGAGAATCCAGCAAATATGCTACTTTAGAGTGAAAGACAAGAATTTTAAAGATAGTAGCATACTTCATGAGAAACTTATTCTTATGCAAGAGACTATATGAAATTACTGAGATAAAGCAATAGTCTCAACATAGTCAAGATAAAGAAGGCTCCCCCTAAAGATATGCATCAAGTATTTGAAAGAATTGAATGGATGTAATTACTTTAAAGACAAATAGAGAGAAGCATTATACATCTTGACCAAGGCTCATTAAATTTGCAATAAACAACTTGAGCCTAGTATACTCAATATGAAAGGGTTTAGAATACTCACAACCACATCATGATTGTTTCGTAGAAGCAGGTGGTGTTGTTCTTGATGTTTTCCTCTTTCATTTTAGAGTCCTCCCTTTGTAGTGGCCTTTTTTTTTCAAACTTATTGAAAATACTCAAGAAGAATGTTAGTAATACAAGGGAGTATATAGTGATGGATGATTTCTTTTAGATAGGAAATAAGCATAATTCATCATCCATAAGTCACACAGACATGAAGTAAAATCCTTAACATTAGTGCACTTTTATTTAAAAAGAGGAACATGCACTATTAAACAATTTTCTCACTCATAGAAATTTACTTCTTCATGTTGAACTTTATTATCATGACTTAGAAGTGCATCAATATGAGAATGGATATAGCAAAGGCATGAATTAGATTCTAATGGACAAACACATTTATGAATATGATATTGAATGCACACTTAGTTATTTTAGGTCCAATAAAGAATCTATTCCTCACAAGGGTAGAATATGATAATTTAGATTAAATACCCATTGAGATGGGAACCAAACTTAAGAAGATGAGTTCCATACCTTTGCTTTTACCTTTCTTCCTTTGGGTGAAGATCAACCCATGAGGCTTGTGCTCTTTCTTTCTTGTAGATTTTCATAATTGAACTTAAGAGAAATGTTAGTAACATAACAAGCACAAGTTTCCATTTTTGTAATCATTTTGATAAGGAATGGGAAGCTAGATTACTAAAACATGGAAACTTCATAGCATGAACTAGATTATCCATAGATGATGTTATGCTTAATTTTAACTCATAAAACAAGCATAAATAATCCTTTAAGATTATGGGAATAAATCTAATTCATGATGTGGAAAGCGATAAATGTGAAAGAATCAAATCCATTTTGAGCAAGTAACAATACATCATAAACATTTGGATTGATTTTTCTTTTCATGTTAGATTACACGCTTTCAAAGAGAAACTTATTCTCTACAAGTGAGACTACTTTGGGTTACTTAAATGCAATCAATAGTCTCACTATTCTAGTTATAGAGAGAGTTTTCCTTTTACAAGTGTCCTAAGGATTTGAATTCCTTACATGACACCTTATTCTTTTAAGAACATGAAATATCTCTCTATATCTAGAATCATGGCAATAACAAGATAATTAGAGAAAGAATATGCCATGACATACTTGCAATAAATTAAACCATGTAGATTGTCATAGAATGGAAATGATGAATGTGCAATCTACCATATGAGAGGAAATTCTTCAAAGAATGGTAATATTAATTTAAAGACATTTGAAGTGCTTCAATTTTTCTATGTGACTACATAAGACACATAAGAAATGATATTCTAAAATACTTGCACTTAAAGCATAGAAGTTACCATCCTTTGACTTTCCTCCATGTTGTAGGCCTTGATTTTTGCACATGATATCTCTTCACTTCCTACAACATATAATATCTTCCTCGAGATGATATGAGTTTAAGACATAGCAATTTGAAAAATAACCTTGGGTCAATCATGTATGTAGATCATTGACGATTGATAGCTTGAGTGGACTCTCTCAAGCACACCAAGGCTTCATATCATCTCCTTCCCCTACAAAGCTTGTCAAGCATATTTTGGTACCCATCGCTTGATGGGTCCATTACGGTTAGTCAACAAAGATCTAGGAACCCAAAAGTCCTTTGTGTTAGCATTAGGTAAACTCATTACCTTTCTAGCACAAGTTGCAATTTTGGGTTGCCTAGTTACATGAGAAGTAATTGACAAGCTAGGAGTGGAAGATTTACCTATGGGACAATCCTTGCATTGATGTCCCTTCTTTCGGCATGTGTAGCAAAGGCGTTTTTCAAGTTTTGAAGTTTTCTTCTTTCCTTGTTTGTTGCTTGCTACATGGTTAGTAAAAACTTTCTTTTCTAACCCTATGCCTTTTTGTTTTAAATGGGGACAAGATCTAAGCAAGTGTCCCTTCTTGGAGCATTTAAAACAAAGTCTATCATCCTTGTTAATAATCAAGCCATTTTTTATGTAGGGACATGACCTAATCAAGTGCCCTTCTTTAAAACATTCACTACACCTCTTAATGTGAAGTGTGGCTTGATCATTACCTTGGATGTTACCTTTTGTGGAGGCATGGTTGAGGCTTTTGGAGGAGGTGTTGAATTTCATCTTTTGTTTCTTCCTCTTGGTAATCCTCAAATCCTTGACATTTTCTTTAAGGGATGTAGTGCATGCCACGGTTGTTCCTGTCTCAAGCTTCTTCACCATGTGATCACGGTTATCTTGAGAAGGTTGGGCAACGCATTTCCCTTTTAGTTGTGTCAAGCTCTTCTTTAGCCTCTCATTTTCTTCCTTGAGCTTTTGATATGAATCATCATTTGTTCCTGCAAATTCTAGCTCAAAGGAAGATTTGCTTGTCGACAAACAACAAGCATTAGCACATGGTAATATAGTATCAATTTGAATACATGTGCACGAGTGAGGTTGTTGGGATTTTAAGTTTTCTATCACAACCTCATGAGCAATGTTTAATATGATATGATCATCCATAAGGTTTTCATGAGAACATAGAAGCATATCATATTTTTCTTGAAAAGCTAGATTCTCAACTTTTAGCTTTTCTACTTGGTCCTTAAGCAAGGTATTCCCATTTTCTAATTGAGCGATACAATGTAAAGCGTTATCTTGCTCAATTGAAATAGTGTCATACCTTTGGACCAAATCAACATGAGAGCACTTTAGCTCCTCATGTTCCTTAGTCAACTCGTCAAAGTGTAGCATTTTCATGGAGAGAATATCTTCTAGCCTTTGACGAGCTTTGCTTTGCTCTCTTGCTCTTTCTAGAAGTTTGAGCATGACCGCCTTATCTTCTTGGCTTAGGCGAGCGTAGAGATGCACAAAGCTTCTTTCTTCCTCCTCATCCTCATTTGTGCTTCCGCTATCATTTGCATTAGCCACACAACACATGTGGGAATCGAAATGGGAAGACAAACCTTTTGGAGAGGTGGATTCATCGTTTGGTCTCCACCGTTCATTTTCTTCTTCTTCCTTGCAAGGGTTAGTATCACAAAGACTAAAGGAAGTAGAAGCATCAAATGAACTATCATGTTTGGACTCATCAAATTTGTTTTTAATTCTAGTCCAAATATCATGCGCATCATAGAAAGATTCGTCATAGTTTGATATGAAGGCATGATAATCTTCTCTACTAAGAGAATTAGTTAAGATGTCAAAAGCTAGATAGTTTAAGCGATAACATCTTTGATCCTCCTCGGAATTAATTTTTCCATTGAAATTAGAGGAAAAAATACTCTTGTCTATAATTTGTTCTAATCGTGGATCTATGGTTCTAAAAGCATTTATCACACTAGTAGACCATGAATCATAATTAGAACAATCATCAAGTAATATTTCAAGAGTTACCTCTTTTCGAGTTACGTTCGATGGAGGAGTCTTCTTGTTCTTTTGGGATCTTCTACGAGCCATCACTTCGAGTTGTTAGACTCAAGATGAAGTGCCTAGCTCCGATACCAATTGAAAGTCGCCTAGAGGGGGGGTGAATAGGCGAAACCTGAAAATTAAAACTTTATCCCCCAACTAGATCCCTTGATTAGTGGTTAGAACAAGATATACAAATATCGGAGAATATAAACTAAGTTCTTGCTTGAAAAGAGTATTGCTAAATAATGCGGAAGTGATAAATCAATACAACTAGTAAGTTATAGAATAACAAAGCAAGAAGCCTTAGATGAGAAGAGTACTAGGACAAGTTCTTTCTTGCAACGTGTTGCTTTACTAAATGGGAATTTAACTTGAAGCAACACCAAATGATATTAGCAAATAAAGATGCAAGAAAACTTAGAGCAAGGGAACACAAACAAATCACAAGCAATAAACACAATGGACACGGATGATTTGTTTTACCGAGGTTCGGCCCTCGAAGGCCTAGTCCCCGTTGAGGAGTCCACTTAAGGACGGGTCTTTTTCAACCCTTTCCCTCTCTCCCCCGATCACACAAGGATCGGCGAGCTCTTCTTCTTCTCAAGGATCACTCTCGATCCCACAAGGACCACCACAATCTTTGGTGTCTCTTGTTAGCTTTTACAAGCCTCCAAAACTTTGGAGGAAGTTCGAATGGGAGTCAAAACTCCACGCGCAAATGAACACAAAGATGAAGCACACACTATCTCTCAATGAATCTCACAAGGCACTAGTGCTAAACTCAAATGAGTAGCTCTCTTTTGCTTGCTCTCTATTTTGTGGCACTTGTGTTGGTTGTAGTGGTCTAAATCTTGTGTATAGGATGGATCAATGAATATATGTGGTTGGGAGGGCTTGAGTATGTCAACTAAATGACTTGGAATGTTGCTTGGGCTCCCCCACCTTGAAGTGGCCGGTTGGGGTGGTATTTATAGCCACCAAACAAAATCTAGCCGTTGGTGAAGGCTGTCTGTTCGATGGTGCACCGGACAGTCCGGTGCACACCGGACATGTCCGGTGCGACAGCCACGTCACCAAATAGCCGTTGGGGTTGGAGCTGGTCGACCGTTGGAGGCTTTGTCTTCATGCGGCACCAGACAGTCCGGTGCACACCGGACAGTCCGGTGACTCTCTGATCCTCTGCTCTGACTCTGCCGCGTGTACTGTTTACTGTCAGAGTCGACCGTTGGCGCCGAAGTAGCCGTTGCTCCGCAGTTACACCGGACAGTCCGGTGCACACCGGACAGTCCGGTGAATTTTAGCGGAGCGGCTGCCGCGCGAACCCGAGGCTGGCGAGTTCCGGAGACCGCGTTTCCTTGGAGCACCGGACATGTCCGGTGCACACCGGACAGTCCGGTGAATTATAGCGCGCCGACTTCCGAGAATTCCCGAGGGCGAAGAGTTGGAGTTGGAGTTGGAGTCCTCTGGGCGCACCGGACACTGTCCGGTGCACACCGGACAGTCCGGTGCCTTCAGCCAAAGGTGCCTTCGGTTGCCTCGTTGCTCCTTTGTTGAATCCAAAACTTGGTCTTTATATTGGCTAAGTGTGAACCTTTTGTACCTGAATAACTTGAGTACTAGAGCAAACTAGTTAGTCCAATATTTGTGTTGGGCAATTCAACCACCAAAATTATTTAGGAACTAGGTGTAAGCCTAATTCCCTTTCACTACACCCGGCGGGTGCGCTCGCGCGCACCCACCGGAACAAAACGCAACCGAGAAAGGCTGGTCCCCTTGCAAAAAGGTGCGACGAAAGCCTCCAAGCGAGTGCAAACACTCCCTTCGAGGCTCGGGGGCTACTGTCGGAGACCATAATTAGGGGTACCCTCAAGGCTCCTAATTCTCAGCTGGTAACCCCCATCAGCATGAAGCTGCAGAGGTCTGATGGGTGCGATCAAGTCAGGGATCAGTCCATTCGAGGGACACGATCACGCCTCACCCGAGCCTAGCCTCGGACAAGGGCAGCCGACCCCGAAGGATTTCCGTCTCGTCCGAGGCCCCCATTTTAGCGGCGAACATATTCCCAGCTCGCACGAGGCCCTGCCTTCGCTAAGAAGCAACCCTGACCAAATCGCCGCACCGACCGACCAAGTCGCAGGAGCATTTAATGCAAAGGTGGCCTGACGCCCTTATCCTGGCATGCACCCCCCGTCGGCAGAGCCGAAGTGACCGCCGTCACTTCGCCGCTCCACTGACCGGCCTGACGAAAGGACAGCGCCGCCTACGCCACACCGACTACAGTGCCACTGGACAGAGTAAGACTGACAAGCGGTCAGGCCCTGCCGGAGGCACCATAGGAAGCTCCGCTTCGCCCGACCCAGGGCTCGGACTCGGGCTAAGTCCCGGAAGACGGCGAACTCCGCCTGACCCAGAGCTCGGACTCGGGCTAAGTCCCGGAAGACAGCGAACTCCGCCCGACCAAGGCTCGGACACGGGCTAAGTCCCGGAAGACGGCGAACTCCGCCCGACCCAGGGCTCGGACTCGGGCTAAGTCCCGGAAGACGGCGAACTCCACCCGACCCAGGGCTCGGACTCGGGCTAAGTCCCGGAAGACGGCGAACTCCGCTCCGCCTGACCCAGGGCTCGGACTCGGGCTAAGTCCCGGAAGACGGCGAACTCCGCTCCGCCCGACCCAGGGCTCGGACTCGGGCTAAGTCCCAGAAGACGACGATCTCCGCTCCGCCCGACCCAGGGCACGGACTCGGGCTAAGTCCCAGAAGACGACGATCTCTGCCTCGCCCGACCCAGGGCTCGGACTCGGGCTAAGTCCCAGAAGACGACGATCTCCGCCTCGCCCGACCCAGGGCTCGGACTTGGGCTCGGCCCCAGAAGACGACGATCTCCGCCTCGCCCGACCCGGGGGCTCGGACTCAACCTCGGCTTCGGAGGAGCTTCCACATCGCCCAACCTAGGGCATAGACCAGCCACGTCGACAGGAGGCGCCATCGTCACCCTACCCCGAGCTGACTCGGGCCGCAGGGAACAAGACCGGTGTCCCATCTGGCTCGCGCCGCCAGATAGGCAATGACGGCGCCCCGCATGCTCTGTGACGACGGCGGCTCTCCGCCCCCTTACGGAAGCAAGAGGACGTCAGCAAGGGCTCAACCGCTCCGACAGCTGTCCCTCCGCCAAGCTCCATCGCTCCTTCGACGGCCACGACATCACACCAGCTGGGTGTCAAGATCTCTCCGGCTGCCACAACGGCATGTACCTAGGGCGCTAGCTCACCTCCGCTAGACACGTAGCACCCTGCTACACCCCCCATTGTACACCTGGATCCTCTCCTTACGTCTATAAAAGGGAGGACCAGGGCCCTCTTAGAGAGGGTTGGCCGCGCGGGGACGAGGACGAGAACAGGCGCTCGCCTGGAGCCGCTCGCTCCCTCTCCCGCGTGGACGCTTGTAACCCCCTACTGCAAGCGCACCCGACCTGGGCGCGAGACGAACACGAAGGCCGCGAGATTCCCACCTCTCTCACGCCGGTCTCCGGCCGCCTCGCTCTCCCCCCTTCGCGCTCGCCCTCACGCTCGACCCATCTGGGCTAGGGCACGCGGCGACATTCACTCGTCGGCCCAGGGACCCCCCGGTCTCGGAACGTCGACAAGCAGGAAAGGGTGTGGAGGGGGCGAGACAAATAGAACCACCATCTGGGAGAGGCGAGAGAGGGCCACGATGAAGACGCGGAGCGACGACGGCAGCAGAGGTGCAGCGTGGGAGAGCGCGTGGCAGAGGGCGAGGACCGCGAGCACGGGCGCGACCACATGGAGGAGGCGGCATGCGAAGGATGCTGGAGATGTGTTTGAAGGGAAGGGGAAGCGAAGAAGCAGCGATGATGGTGCATACTGCAGAGGAGTACCGGAGGAGCCTGGAATGCTCGCGACGCAGTGGGCAAGTTCGGCCATCCATGGAGAAGTTTGAACCTTTGGCTACCGTTGAAAGACCATCGTGTGGCTACGAAAAATAGAGACGACGTGGATGCTTGGCTGAGCCTCTTTGCGCTCTCGTTTAATAATGCGCGCCCTGCGCGCGCTGTTATACGAAGGTATTATGCTAACACAACATTGATGTTTCTTTTTTGTTAATGGTATATATACAATTTTGGTACCTGTTCAAGTTGTACATCATAAAAAATATGTGTTGTAAATCGTAATGATAAGTTATCTTTAGGAAGCAGATAGATGTAAAGGCTAACTATATATACATGTATTGTACCTAGTTACAAAGCGATAATATATATAGTCTTAGACGTCATATCTAATTGGGTTATCATCCAAAATAAATATTGCAGTGTATCTAGTTGTGTGCTAAAATGATTTAATTGCAACTACAGATAGTCAGATTAGAGTATTATAGTGCTTTGGCCCTTCTTGTTCTTAAAAAAAGAGTATTGGAGTACTATAATGGGACTACCATCAAGGGATGAACAAATAGATAATGTCAAATATGAAAGTTCATATACATATAATGCATTAAGGATATTGAAACGGAATCTACAACATGAACAATGTCTAAGTCAGGCATTTCACTGTTTTAGTTGGTGTCAAGGCAAGCTCTACCATGAAGGGATGGACGAATATATATTATCAAAACTGGAAGTTGATAAACATAATGCACGCCAGGCTGGTGACAACAACCCAGATGGGAGGAGAGATCATACCATTGAGGTTAACACGATGTGCTCATCAATCATTTGCTTGCTTCTGAAACAAAACCATACATGGGGTCATGTTCTTTTGATGCAGGCCTTTTCGGTTATTCATCCTACCAAAATAAAAGGATCATGGGAGAGTAAGTACAACAACTTCTAGTTGCAGTGTCAGTAGGGAATAGGTAAATCCAATATTTTTACAAAAAAAAATCTCTGTTGTATTACAAATATAAGATGCTCTCATGTGTGTTCTACAACAAAATATTTTACAAACATTATCTAGATGATGATGAGGTGAACACAAACATGGTACAGAACTACAGATGTACTTCACCTGTAAATTAATCTCCACGCAAGAGCAACTTGGAACAGTAGATGCAATTATCGAATCTGCCAAGATGTCAGAAAGATCAAAAGTCCATTCAGTTGTTGGTTCTGGGTTGCTCATCTCAACATATACAATTAGTTCGCCTTCCATTGGTTCCATTGCATCGTCCTCTATGTCATTGCAACTTTTCGTATCTGTTAAATTTCTGTTACATTTTTTGCTACATCTGTCGGGTCAACAAATTTATGTGGGAAAACCTCCTCTGAAACCTCACTGTTTTCAGAATATCTATGTTGACCATCTCTCTCGAATGAAGAGAGTTCTTCAAGAACAACCAAGTCTAAGCCTTGAAGTCTAAAATTGACAACGGCTTGATGCAACTATAAATGTCATCTCAGGTAAGCCATCCATCCTTGAATACCTAATTATTCTCTGCATTTGGACACTGCACAATATCTTTTAGACTCATAAAACCAGTAGCAATCAGCCAACATAAAAGTCTTTTTCTGCTAAAACTATTTACCTTCCATCCAGTACATCTGTACCCCTTTTCGTATAAAGCAGTCTGTCGTCTCTCTTTGAGCTTTAGGTAAAGAGAAAACCATAGAACCTGACTTGTTTTTAAATGGACCTATAACTCTTTAATGTGTCGCTTCAGTCCCCAAAATATCCTTCAAGTAGAGAACAAATAGTTTAAAAAAGTTATTGATAAATAGATTTTATGTAAAAAATACATGACATGTTTGCTAGCCAATCCATTAGTTATATATTATAATCCCATTATAAGTCATAATAAAATGTGGAGCGTAGAGAAAAATGTTGTGGCCAAATCAAATGATGCATAATTTTTAATAATGTAGAGCAAGTTAGGAACATGTGCACGTGTACAGATACGATGGGCAAAATCAATAATCGAAATTCGGAGATCCGTAGAACCCATCGAATATCACATAGATAAGAACGTTTCACATAAAGAACTGCATATAGAGGGGAAAAAGCAGTGCAAATTGCAAAAAATGCAAGATATGGATTCTACTGCACTAAATACTATTGTTGGAGGGCTGGAGGCTACAAAGTTTGAGAGGATATCTATTAAAGATTACAACATGTAAGGGTTATAATTATAACACAAACAACTATAATTAGTTATTATATTCACTGTTATACTTAGCTGATTGAATGGGTTGCTGCTCAGAAATAGTATGTTTGTAGACAAATTTGGTCCGAAATTAAATTGTATGTCCTATCATCGCTCGACAACTACGCAATCAGAAACTGGTGCATAACATCAGTTTTTAGAACTGAAGGAGGTTCTAACAAGACCACACCAAAATGCAGTGAGGTCAGGACATAGAACAATTGTGGCTAATGAAATTGTATTATTCAATCAAAAGAAAACACGAGGTAACCATGTATACACTACTAACGCACATAGCTCAAGTTAATAAACAGTGAGGCTAAATAAATCAAGTCTACTTGAGCAAGCAGAAATAAAGTGGGAGAAAGGAAATAAGTAATAGAAATAAGTTAGAGTTCAATAATGAATATAGAAAAAAAGCAGTGCAAATTGCAAAAAATGCACGGTATGGATTCTACTGCACTAAATACTATTGTTGGAGGGCTGGAGGCTACAAAGTTTGAGAGGATATCTATTAAAGATTACAACATGTAAGGGTTATAATTATAACAAACAACTATAATCAGTTATTATAGTCATTGCTATACTTAGCTGATTGAATGGGCTGTTGCTCAGAAATAGTATGTTTGTAGACAAATTGGTCCGAAATTAAATTGTCTATCCTATCATCGCTCGACAACTACGCAATCAGAAATTGGTGCATAACATCAGTTTTTAGAACTGGAGGAGGTTCTAACAAGACCACACCAAAATGCAGTGAGGTGAGGACATAAAACAATTGTGGCTAAAGAAATTGTATTATTCATTAAAAAACACGAGGTAACCATGTACACACTACTAACGCACATAGCTCAGGTTAATAAACAATGATGCTAAATAAATCAAGTTCACTTGAGCAAGCAGAAATAATGTGGGAAAAAGGAAATAAGTAAAAGAAATAAGTTAGAGCTGAATAATGAATATAGAAGAGATTTAGATGTCAGTATGTAATTGTTTTCCTAGCTTTTACATGGAGAGAACATGACATGTTTATTAGCCATTTCATTACATATACAAGAATCTTCTGTTTGCCTACCAGAAGCTCTACATCATACTGTTCTTTCGAAAATCAAGTACTTGCCTGTTCTCAAGCAGCAGGAGCTTCACGCTCTCCCGATCAGATATGAAATAAAAAATCCGTAAAGCTGAGAAAAAAGACAAGAAGATTAGAGATCTGTTCGTTACCTGTAATCCGGGTTTCATAGAAAATGAAGGTTCAGGTCTTGGTAATGAAGAATGACTGTTCAGCAGTATAGGGAACTCCGATGCTAGCATGGCTCAAAGAGGAGATGCAAGGTAGGCTCCTCTCGCTGACTGTGCTGGCCGTCAAGGTGGCAACGTTCCAGCTGCCGCTGCCGTCCGAGGACACCGCCGACTTCTCCCTATGGGGGCTCGTGCCCATCTCACAGAAGTCCTCGCCCAGCATGGTCTCCGGCGGCCACACCACCGCCCTGTCCCCAACGCGCAGAAACGGTAGGTACGGCACGGCCACGGCGTCAGCTCCGCTCTAAGGTCCAGGCGGGGGAGCTCGATCCTTGAGTGGTCAACGACCATAGGCGCGGGACATGTATGACCACCTCCGATGTGATGGATGGCTTGGACCGTCGGACGCGTCGACGCCGTCGGGAGCCCCGGATGGAGCGCAAGCGAGATGCGCACGGTACCCGCGAGGACGAGGACGCGACTTCCTGTTTTTCTTTTCAGGTTGCTCGTCTGGAAGGCTCGCGTGGAGAAGCAGAAATACAGACATCTGGAGACCGTTCGTCTTTCTAGGCGTCGAGGAGGAGGCGAGGGGCGAAGGGAGTTTGGGATGAAGGCGAGGCCGAGGTGTGGGGCCACAGCGGTCGTTCGTCTTCCCGGGTGTCGAGGAGGAGAGAAGAGGCGAAGGAGAGGGAGTCTGGGATGGAGGCTGGGCCGAGATGCGGGCTTACGTCGAGCAACAAGGCTGCAACCGTCGAGCGAGGAGGAGGCGAGAGGCGAAGGTGATGGAGGCCAGGATGGAGGCGGGGCCGCGGCGAGCAGCGAGGCCACAAGGCGAGGGAAGCATACATGGAAGAGAGGTGGAGCACACGCAAGAGAGGCGGAGCACAACGAGAGCGTCAGTGGAGAGTCACGGAGGCAGGGCGTGAAATTTCTAGAATCTTCGGGACGCAGGATGTGCGATCCAACAGCGAAAAAGGGACGAGCGACAAGGTGGAGAGAACGAGAGAGGCAGAGACAGTGATGCGAACGCAAGCCATTGATGCACAATCCAGCGGCTTGAAAAAATTATGCCGACGTGGCTAGGCTAGGAAGCCGTGTTTTGGAGCTCCTCTCATATATAGGAAATATGGATTAACTTATAAAAAACAGCTCTAACTGTGCCGTCATACCGTGACTCAAATATCCCTATGTTTATAAATATATCTATGTTTATAAATATATGTGTCGGGGACCATAATTAGGGGTATCCTCAAGACGCCTAATTCTCAGCTGGTAACCCCCATCAGCATAAAGCTGCAGAGGCCTGATGGGTTTGATTAAGTCAGGGATCAGTCCATACGAGTGACTCGATCACGCCACGCCCGAGCCTAGCCTCGGGCGAGGGCAGCCGACCCTAAGATGACTCCGTCTCGCCTGAGGCCTCCTCTTTCACGGCAGAAGCATCACCGGCTCGCCCGAGGCCCCGCCTTCGATAAGAAGTAACCCTGACTAAATCACCGCGCCAACCGACCAAGTCACCGGGGCGTTTTACGCAAAAGGTAAGACCGACGGGCGACCAGACTTCGCCGGAGGTGCCATAGGAGGCTCTGCCCGACCCAGGGCTCGGACTCGGGCTAAGGCCCCGGAAGACGGCGAACTCCGCTCCGCCCGACCCAGGGCTCGGACTTGGGCTAAGGCCCCGGAAGACGGCGAACTCCGCTCCGCCCGACCCAGGGCTCGGACTTGGGCTAAGGCCCCGGAAGACGGCGAACTCCGCTCCGCCCGACCCAGGGCTCGGACTTGGGCTAAGGCCCCGGAAGACGGCGAACTCCGCTCCGCCCGACCCAGGGCTCGGACTTGGGCTAAGGCCCCGGAAGACGGCGAACTCCGCTCCGCCCGACCCAGGGCTCGGACTTGGGCTAAGGCCCCGGAAGACGGCGAACTCCGCTCCGCCCGACCCAGGGCTCGGACTCGGGCTAAGGCCCCAGAAGACGACGAACTCCGCCTCGCCCGACCCAGGGCTCGGACTCCGCCTCGGCCTCTGCCGAACGATCTCCGCCTCGCCCGACCCAGGGCTCGGACTCTGCCTCTGTCTTGCAGGACGGACTCGACCTCGGCTTCGGAGGAGCCTCCACGACGCCCGACCTAGGACACGAGACCGCCACGTCAACAGGAAGCGTCATCATCACCCTGCCCTGAGCCGACTTGGGTCGCAGAGAACAAGACCGGCGTCCCATCTGGCCAGCTACGCCAGATAGGCAAATGATGGCGCCCCGCTAGACCATGACGACGGCGGCTCTCAGCTCCCTTACGAAAGCAGGAGGACGTCAGCAAGGGCCCAGCCACTCCGACAGCTGTCCCTCCGTCCGGCTCCGTTACTCCTCCAACAGCCACGACGCCACACCAACAGGGTGCCAAGATCTCTCCGGCTGCCACCTTGGCATGTACTTAGGGCGCTAGCTCTCCCTCGCTAGACACGTAGCACCTTGCTACACCCCCATCTTGTACACCTGGAACCTCTCCTTACGACTATAAAAGGAAGGACCAGGGCCTTCTTAGAGAAGGTTGGCCTCGCGGGGACGAAGGGCAGGGGCAGGCGCTCTCTCGGGGCCGCTCGCTCCCCTCACCTCGCGCGGACGCTTGTAACCCCCTACTGCAAGCGCACCCGACCTGGGCGCGGGACGAACACGAAGGCCGCGGGAATTCTCCGACTCCCTCACGACCCGGCTCCGGCCACCGACCTCTCTCTGTTCCCCCCTTCGCGCTCGCCCACGCGCTCGACCCATCTGGGCTGGGGCACGCGGCACACTCACTCGTCGGCTCGGGGACCCCCCGGTCTCGGAACGCCGACAGTTGGCGCGCCAGGTAGGGGCACGCTGCGTGTTGACGAGCAGTTTCCCGTCAAGCTCCAGATGGGCAGTCTCCAACGACCCCTTCAACCCGGGACGGTGCTCCGTTTCGGGAGTCTCGAGTTCATGTCCTTCGACGGCAGCTACGACATGATACTCCTTCCACCGCCGCGCGACAGCGACAATGGTGGCGGACAGCCCGCCCGCCGGCGGCGGAATCGACGACGCCTTTCCCGCGTGGGGAAAGGACAACTTTCGAGCTCGCCCCATCCTCTCCCTCGCCATCGGAGGAGGAGGAGGCGGGGCAACCAGGGCCGAGCGGGAGGCCGCGCTCCGATGGCTGTCGAGCAAATCGACATCCCCAGTGCCCCGACGGAGGACACGCTAGGCGTCACCCTCGCGTTCGAGGCAAAGGCGAGCGCCATCCCCCCGCAGCACGTCGACCCCGAGCAGGTGGACGACGCCAGCACGCTCGCGAAGGGCCTGCAGGACGTCGCCCTCGTACCCAGGACGACGGCGCGATCAACCCCCGACGTGACTTCATCGCTCCTCGTCGACAAAAAGGTACCGACTGCTCCCCATCTTTCGTCATTTCGACTCGACCTCAGCCCGCCTGGCGACCTCGCTTTGGCGGGCACTCACGTTGAGGCGAGTGCAACCTCTCTGGGGTTTCGTGTGCGGTCGCCTTGGGACCGATTGACGGGTGTCTCGACCTACGGACCCTCTGGGTCCGAGGAAGGTGACGACTCCAGCATCTGCTGGGATTTCTCCGGATCTGGCAACCCTAGTGCCATGCGGGACTTCATGACCGCATGTGACTACTGCCTCTCCGACTGTTCCGACGGTAGCCGCAGCCTTGGCGACAAGGACTGCGGCCCGAGTCGCGAATGTTTCCACATCGAGCTAGGGGATCCCTCCGGAGGCGGCTGTCTCGGCATGCCGGAGGATGGTGATCCCCCTAGGCCAGCGCCTCGCGCCGACATCCCGCGGGAGCTAGCTGTGGTCCCCGTTCCGACGGGGGGTCACGACCCACAGCTCGAGCAAGTCCGCGGGGCGCAGGCCGGGCTCGATGAGGGAGCGGGAGCGCTCGAGGTAATCCGCCAGAACATCGGGCAGGTATGGGCGAGCCAGCCCCCGGCCGGAGGAATACGTCACCTGCCCCAAGGTCTCCAGCACCGTATCGCCAACGATGCCAGGGACAGACCGCCACCCGCATCCGGCGGAACTGGTCAGGACCTGGCCGCCGCAGCGATGCTCCTCCGCGCAATGCCGGAGTCATCAACCACCGAGGGTCGGCGAATCCAGGGAGAACTCAAGCATCTCCTGGAAGGCGCTGCGGCCCGGCGGGCCGAAAGCTCTGCCTCCCGAAGGCAGGGGTACCCCTCGGAACCTCGTGCCGCGACTTCCCGACTCACGCGGGAAGCCTCGGTCTTCACCGGGCGCACGCGCAACACCGCGCCTGCGGCCCCGGGCCACCTCGGCGACGAGCACCCTCATCGCGACCGTCGGGCACGCCTCGACGAAAGGGTGCGCCGAGGCTATCACCCCAGGCGTGGGGGATGCTATGACGGCGGGGAGGATCGGAGTCCCTCGCCCGAACCACCCGGTCCGCAGGTCTTTAGCCGAGCCATTCGGCGGGCGCCGTTTCCGCCCCGATTCCGACCCCCGACTACTATCACGAAGTACTCGGGGGAAACGAGACCGGAATTGTGGCTTGCGGACTACCGCCTGGCCTGTCAACTGGGTGGGACGGACGATGACAACCTCATCATCCGAAACCTCCCCCTGTTTCTCTCCGACACCGCTCGTGCCTGGTTGGAGCACCTGCCTCCGGGGCAGATTTCCAACTGGGAAGATCTGGTCCAGGCTTTCGCCGGCAACTTCCAGGGCACGTACGTGCGCCCCGGGAATTCCTGGGACCTCCGAAGCTGTCGGCAACTGCCGGGAGAGTCTCTCCGAGACTACATCCGGCGGTTCTCGAAGCAGCGCACCGAGCTGCCCAACGTCACCGACTCCGATGTCATCGGCGCGTTCCTCGCCGGCACCACCTGCCGTGACCTGGTGAGCAAGTTGGGTCGCAAGACCCCCACCAGGGCGAGCGAGCTGATGGACATCGCCACCAAGTTCGCCTCCGGCCAGGAGGCGGTCGAGGCCATCTTCCGAAAGGACAAGCAGCCCCAGGGCCACCCGTCGGAAGATGCTCCCGAGGCGTCTGCTCCGCGCGGCGCCAAGAAGAAAGGCAGGAGGAAGTCGCAAGCGAAACGCGACGTTCCCGATGCAGACCTTGTCGCCGCCGCCGAGCACAAGAACCCTCGGAAGCCCCCCGGAGGTGCTAACCTCTTCGACAAGGCACTCAAGGAGACGTGCCCCTACCATCAGGGGCCCGTCAAGCACACCCTC
The DNA here is from genome assembly GCA_029449295.1 of Zea luxurians. Lineage (NCBI taxonomy): Eukaryota > Viridiplantae > Streptophyta > Magnoliopsida > Poales > Poaceae > Zea > Zea luxurians. Next base: position 18,690,974 of record JAOPSE010000052.1, on the reverse strand, counting down.
GAGGAGTGCGTCATGCTTCGGCGCCACTTCCATCGGGCCGGGCCACCCGCAGAGGGTGGCAAGGCCCGCGACGACGACAAAAGGGAGGATCGCCAAGCAGGAGAGTTCCCAGAGGTCCGCGACTGCTTCATGATCTACGGAGGGCATGCGGCAAACGCCTCGGCTCGGCATCGTAAGCAGGAGCGTCGGGAGGTCTGCTCGGTGAAGGTGGCGGCGCCAGTCTACCTAGACTGGTCCGACAAGCCCATCACCTTCGACCGGGATGACCATCCCGACCACGTGCCGAGCCCAGGGAAGTACCCGCTCGTCGTCGATCCCGTCATCGGCGACGTCAGGCTCACCAAGGTCTTGATGGATGGGGGCAGCTGCCTCAACATCATCTACGCTGAGACCCTCAGGCTCCTGCGCGTCGATCTGTCATCCGTCCGAGCAGGCGCTGCGCCCTTCCATGGGATCATCCCCGGGAAGCGTGTCCAGCCCCTCGGACAGCTCGACCTCCCTGTCTGCTTCGGAACACCCTCCAACTTCCGAAGGGAGACTTTGACGTTCGAGGTGGTCGGGTTCCGAGGAACCTACCACGCGGTGTTGGGAAGGCCATGCTACGCGAAGTTCATGGCCATCCCCAACTACACCTACCTGAAGCTCAAGATGCCGGGCCCCAACGGGGTCATCACCGTCGGCCCCACGTACAAACACGCATTCGAATGCGATGTGGAGTGCGTGGAGTACGCCGAGGCCCTCGCCGAGTCCGAGGCCCTCATTGCCGACCTGGAAAGCCTCTCCCGAGAGGTGCCGGACGTGAAGCGACATGCCGGCAACTTCGAGCCAGCGGAGACGGTTAAGGCCGTCCCTCTTGACCCCAGTGGCGACACCTCCAAGCAGATTCGGATCGGATCCGGGCTCGACCCCAAATAGGAAGCAGTGCTCGTCGACTTTCTCCGCGCAAACGCCGACGTCTTTGCGTGGAGTCCCTCGGACATGCCCGGCATACCGAGGGATGTCGCCGAGCGCTCGCTGGATATTCGGGCCGGGGCCCGACCGGTCAGACAGCCTCTGCGCCGATTCGACGAGGAAAGGCGCAGGGTGATAGGCGAGGAGATCCACAAGCTGATGGCAGCAGGGTTCATTAAAGAGGTATTCCATCCCGAATGGCTTGCCAACCCTGTACTTGTGAGGAAAAAAGGGGGGAAGTGGCGGATGTGTGTAGACTACACTGGTCTCAACAAAGCATGTCCGAAGGTCCCCTACCCTCTACCTCGCATCGATCAGATCGTGGACTCCACTGCAGGGTGCGAAACCCTGTCTTTCCTCGATGCCTACTCAGGGTATCATCAAATCAAGATGAAAGAGTCCGACCAGCTCGCGACTTCTTTCATCATGCCCTTCGGCATGTACTGTTATGTCACAATGCCGTTCGGTTTGAGGAACGCGGGTGCGACATACCAGCGGTGCATGAACCATGTGTTCGGCGAACACATCGGTCGCACGGTCGAGGCCTACGTCGATGACATCATGGTCAAGACGAGGAAAGCCTCCGACCTTCTCTCCGACCTCGAACTGACATTCCGGTGCCTCAAGGCGAAGGACGTCAAGCTCAATCCCGAGAAGTGCGTCTTCGGGGTGCCCCGGGGCATGCTTTTGGGATTCATCGTCTCCGAGCGTGGCATCGAAGCCAACCCGGAGAAGATCGCGGCCATCACAAGCATGGGGCCCATCAAGGACTTAAAAGGCGTACAGAGGGTCATGGGATGCCTCGCGGCCTTGAGCCGTTTCATCTCGCGCCTCGGCGAAAGAGGCCTGCCCCTGTACCGCCTCTTAAGGAAGGCCGAGTGCTTCACTTGGACTCCCGAAGCCGAGGGAGCCCTCGGGAACCTGAAGGCGCTCCTCACCCAGGCGCTCATCTTGGTACCCCCAGCTGATGGAGAAACCCTCCTGGTCTACGTCGCCGCAACCACTCAGGTGGTCAGCGCCGCGATCGTGGTCGAAAGGCAGGAAGAGGGGCATGCTTTGCCCATTCAGAGGCCAGTTTACTTCGTCAGTGAAGTGCTGTCCGAGACCAAGATCCGCTACCCACAAGTCCAGAAGCTGCTATACGCAGTGATCCTGACGAGGCGAAAGCTGCGACATTACTTCGAGTCCCATCCGGTGACTGTGGTGTCATCATTCCCTCTGGGGGAGATCATCCAGTGCCGAGAAGCCTCAGGACGGATCGCAAAGTGGGCGGTGGAAATCATGGGCGAGGCAATCTCGTTTGCCCCTCGGAAGGCCATCAAGTCCCAGGTACTGGCGGATTTCGTAGCCGAATGGGTCGATACCCAGTTGCCGACGGCTCCGATCCAGCCGGAGCTCTGGACCATGTTTTTCGACGGGTCGCTGATGAAGACGGGGGCCGGCGCGGGCCTGCTCTTCGTCTCGCCCCTCGGGAAACACCTGCGCTACGTGCTCCGCCTCCATTTCCCGGCGTCCAACAATGTGGCTGAGTACGAGGCTCTGATCAACGGATTGCGAATCGCTATCGAGCTAGGGGTCCGACGCCTCGATGCACGCGGCGACTCGCAGCTCGTCATCGACCAAGTCATGAAGAACTCCCTCTGCCGCGACCCGAAGATGGAGGCCTACTGTGAGGAGGTTCGACGCCTGGAAGACAAGTTCTACGGGCTCGAGCTTAACCACATCGCCCGGCGCTACAACGAGACTGCAGACGAGCTGGCGAAGATAGCCTCGGGGCGAACGACGGTTCCCCCGGACGTCTTCTCCCGGGATCTGCACCAACCCTCCGTCAAGATAGGCGACGCGCCCGAGCCCGAGGCACCCTCGGCCTTGTCCGAGGTGACCTCGGCCCAGCCCGAGCCATCCTCGGCTCAACCCGAGGAACCCTCGGAACCCGAGGGCGAAGCGCTGCGCATCGAGGAGGAGCAGAACGGGGTCATGCCAGGTCAGGATTGGCAAACCCCGTACCTGCAATATCTCCACCGAGGAGAACTGCCCCTCGACCGAGCCGAGGCTCGGCGGGTAGCGCGACGCGCCAAATCGTTCGTCTTGCTGGGCGATGAGAAGGAGCTCTACCACCGTAGCCCCTCGGGCATCCTCCAGCGATGCATCTCCATCGCCGAAGGTCAGGAACTCCTGCGGGAAATACACTCGGGGGCTTGCGGTCATCATGCAGCACCTCGAACCCTCGTCGGGAACGCTTTCCGCCACGGCTTCTACTGGCCAACGGCGGTGGCTGACGCCACTAGAATTGTCCGCGCCTGCGAAGGGTGCCAATTCTATGCGAAGCAGACCCACCTGCCCGCTCAGGCTCTGCAGACGATACCCATCACCTGGCCCTTCGCTGTGTGGGGTCTGGACCTCGTCGGCCCTCTGCAGAAGGCGCCCGGGGGCTACACGCACCTGCTGGTCGCCATCGACAAATTCTCCAAGTGGATCGAGGTCCGACCCCTGAACAGCATCAGGTCCGAACAGGCGGTGGCGTTCTTCACCAACATCATCCATCGCTTCGGGGTCCCGAACTCCATCATCACCGACAATGGCACCCAGTTCACCGGCAAAAAATTCTTGGATTTTTGCGAGGATCACAACATCCGGGTGGACTGGGCCGCCGTAGCTCACCCCATGTCGAATGGGCAAGTAGAGCGTGCCAATGGCATGATCCTACAAGGGCTCAAGCCTTGAATTTACAATGATCTCAACAAGTTCGGCAAGCGATGGATGAAGGAACTCCCCTCGGTGGTCTGGAGCCTGAGGACGACGCCAAGCCGAGCCACGGGTTTCACGCCGTTCTTCCTGGTCTACGGGGCCGAGGCCGTCTTGCCCACGGACCTGGAATACGGCTCCCCGAGGACGAGGGCCTACAACGAAGAAAGCAACCAAGCTAGCCGAGAAGACTCGCTGGACCAGCTGGAAGAGGCTCGGGACAGGGCCTTACTACACTCGGCGCGGTATCAGCAGTCCCTGCGACGCTACCACGCCCGAGGGGTCCGACCCCGAGACCTCCAGGTGGGCGACCTGGTGCTTCGGCTGCGGCAAGACGCCCGAGGGAGGCACAAGCTCACGCCCCCCTGGGAGGGGCCGTTCATCATCGCCAAAGTCCTGAAGCCCGGAACGTACAAGCTGGCCAACAGTCAAGGCGAGGTCTACGGCAACGCTTGGAACATCCAACAGCTACGTCGCTTCTACCCTTAAGATGTTTCCAAGTTGTTTATATACCTCGCACCCACGCAAAGTTTAGTCAACAAGGAAGGGTCGACCTCGCCTCGGCAAAGCCCGACCCTCCCTCGGGGGCTAAAAGGGGGGAAACCCCCTCTGCGTCAAAATTTTCCTCGAAAAGAAAATCTCTTTTACCAGAACATCTTTCGTGCTTTTTGACTACTTCGAAAAGTGGGTCCTAGAAACGACGGGGTACACGTAAGCAGTCAAGGCTGACCGAGCCGAGGGACTCCTACGCCTCCGGGATACGGATACCTCACTCATCACCTTCTGCGATAAGTAACTCGCGCTCGGATAAGGTGAATCCGTGGATCGAACGAGTCTTTACGTACGGAAGCTCTTCTGTCGAAGCGATTCTTCGAGCCTTCTCGACTGAGTCAGTGACAGGGCCTCATGGACGGGTAAAAGTACGCGTAAGCGGCAAGGCCGACCGAGCCGAGGGACTCCCACGCCTCTGGGATACGGATACCTCACTCATCACCTTCCGCGAAAAGCAACTCTTGCTCGCACTAACATCCCTGCTACCAACAAAAAGTCCAGATGCTCGAAACAAGAGGAAAAGAGACGCAGCTTTATAACGCAGCAAGGGTGTGTGTTCTGGCCTCGACGGCCGCACAAGGCCCACGCTACAAGACGATTTGACCCTGCAGGCTCGGATCTTGACGCTGGAAGAGGGCGAAGATACCCTCGGCATCGACAGCACCTCCGGCAAGGCCCGACCTAGCCTCGGACGGCGACGCGGTCCGAGGGCCTCTGCTCCGAAGGACGACGTCATCACCACGCTCGAGCGATCTCTGCCAGGGACTTCTCCGAGAACCCGGCCCGAGCGGACGGCTCGGCCGGCCACCTCCGGGGCCTCGGCCGACCGCCTTCCGAGGGCGCCGGCTCGATCCGAAGCCTCGGCTGATCAGCTCCGACGTCGATCCTACCAACAGACAACCCGGCTAGGCTCCGGCCAACCAGGTTTCATTTCCGAGCCAACTCCGCCTCTGCTCATGCTGATATCGCTACCCCTGGCCTCGGCTCGTCGAAGAGCGGTCGAGGGGTCTCTTTAACTAAGCTAGAGGAGCCTCGGACAACAGGTCCGACCGAGCCGAGGGATTCCTACGCCTCCGGGATACGGATACCTCACTCGTCACCTTGACACGGGGCGACTCATGCTTGGTGAAGCGGTTCAGACAATCAGCAGACGAGTCTTAGTGCTCGGAAATGAGGAAAAAACACGGCTCCGTGCCGTGGTTACATACATGTTCAGGCCCCGAAAGCCGAAATGAACAAAAAACCCGGCACTCGAAGTGCCATTACAAACGGAACTCCGGTTCCCCCCCCCCCCCCGCAGGTACGAACAACCCCACTCGATGGGGGAGGGCCTGCGGGGCAGCAGAAGACCGACGAACGGCACGTCGCCGCCCCGCCCCGGCAGCGGCGACGATGCAGACGTCTGTCCCGGGGGGCCCAACAGCAGCAGTGATGGCCTCAGGGTGGATACTGCTGCTGGGAGGCCCCCGCCCTTGCCCAAACTCGAGAGGCAAGGACGGGCAGAAGGCCGTAGAGTCGGAGGTCGGTCCGTGGCCAACCTCGGCCGTCGCGCCGGCGGAAGAACCTCTTCCAGCTGCCGTGGCGGAAGGCAACACCGGGGGCGGCTCCGAGATTGCTCGGCTCAGAGAGCCGGGCACGCTGCAGCTGTTGGCGCCACGGACGACTCCCGCCCTTCCCCCCGATCACTGAGGGAAGGAGCGGGTCACCACCCGCGCAGGGGCCAACCCCGACCCGGCACACGCCCCTCCTCAGCCCTGGTGATGAAAATCCTTGAGGCTGAGGAAGGGGCGAATGCCGCAGCCCGGCTCGCCTTCCCCCACCATCAAGCTGGAGGTCACCACCCTGGGTGACAGCCGGTGGAGGGGTGCAGCCGGGCTGTATGATGAAAATCCTTGAAGCCGAACGATGGCTGAAAGGTACCAACTCCCGCGGAGTTGCGTTCCTCCAGCGATGGAGCGAAAGGACGGCGGTTCCCCCCATCCGGGGGCTCGGAAGACGGAGAGACACAGTGCATAAGGGGAGGAAGGAGACATGGTCACCTTACGAAGGGGGTCGCCCTCCTTTTAAAGGCAACTCCCCCTGCTTGCACCCTCAACCGTCACGGGCTGAGTCTTCTCCAACACGCCTCCAAAGTCCTCCCCTGCGGCGCGGGGGCTGGGGCCCGCCTGTCATGCAGACCGGCTCCAAGCAGAAGAAGCCGAACCGACGCGCACGACGCACGCAACCACCCAGCGGTTACAAGTAACCCTCCACTTTTGCCCGGACCAGCGGGCGAAAGGGACAGGCGGCCATGCAGGCGGCATGCAACCGCGCCAAGTGGACGCGCCTCTCCGACTCTTGACAAGCCAGCGCGACGGCTCAAGCCCACGCGTCGTGCAACCGGCGCGCCGGGTGCTGCATGCGAGCCACTGTGCCACTCGCTCCACCACCGCACCTCCTCGATTGCGGAACCGATACCGCGATTCGAGGCGACCCAGCCCGCGACCCAGCAGCGCCAGCCTGGCGCAGCGGTCAAAAGCGGTCAAAAATGGGCCGGTAGTAATGACGGTGGCAGGCGCGCGAGAGCAGCGGTCACGCCATCTGCCAAGCTCATGTCCCATCCGGAGGCAGCAAGAGAACCCCCTCTCACGGCGTGGAGACGACGCGCCCGTGACCCGTACCTCGAACGGCTCGCGCACGCGCAACGGCAACCTCGCCAACTACTCACCCCGGCGCATTAACTCCGCGGCTCGACGGACAGCGCTACGGGCGGGAGCGGCTGGTGACGTTTCGCCTTCGCCAAAACAACTGCGCCGAAAAAGGTACGCCACGACGTTCAATTTCGAATCCTTTTTTCCCTTTTCCTTCTTTCTCTATCTCTTGCAACAGGGACCGGGAAAGAGGGTACCCCCAAAGGGATCCTTCCCCGTGAAGGAACTAGGCTCCGAGCCTCCCTACTGATCAGGGGTTCGAAGGCTGGCCCCCCGAAGGGTTCAACAGCCGCCTCAGATCACGTGGGCCCGACACCCACTACTGGTCAGGGGTTCGAAGGTCGGCCCCCGAAAGGTCCCACAACCGCCTCAGGCTACTCGGGCTCCGTGCCCCCTACTGATCAGGGGTTCGAAGGCTGGCCTGTCGAAGGGTTCACAGTCGCCTCAGACGCCGAGCGAGGGATGACCAGGGGTACGTTCGATACATAACCAAGGCTCGGGCTGCACTCCCGAGGTACCCTAGGACATTTCCGAGACCAGCGGGAACGACTCTGTAACGGAATCCCATCGGAGGGAGGCAACGAGCCCTCGGACCCCGTCGCTAGGGGACCGGGTCCGGCAGATCACCCGCAGGTACTTTTGGGCGTGCCTCCGGGCCCCTAGCCGACCCCTAACGAACGGGGCACGGACGTCCACTCGGATTACCCGATTGCAGCTCACCGGAGACACCATGTTCGGTGCCCATCGAGGGTAACATGGCGCACTCCCCCCCTCCTCCTTGCGGAAAGGCGACGTAGGGGCGTATATAAAAAAGCCAAGTCTGTCCCTGATCGTCCTCTCGCTCCGTGCGGAGGCTCGGGGGCTGCTCTCGCAAACCTGGCTCCGGCCAAACCGTTGACAGCGTCAACATACCAGCCCGAGAACTTGGGCCCCGACAGTGCACCTGGGCTACGCCCTGCTCGCATGAGGGAACCGCCAGACCAGCCGAGGCATTACGCAAGGCATTAAGACCTCGAAGGAGTGAAACCACTCCTCCGAGGCCTCGGGGGCTACACCCGGCGGGTGCGCTCGCGCGCACCCACCGGAACAAAGTACCACCGAGAAAGGCTGGTCCCCTTGCAAAAAAGTGCGACGCAAGCCTCCAAGCGAGTGTTAACACTCTCTTCGAGGCTCGGGGGCTACTGTCGGGGACCATAATTAGGGGTACCCTCAAGACGCCTAATTCTCAGCTGGTAACCCCCATCAGCATAAAGCTGCAGAGGCCTGATGGGTTTGATTAAGTCAGGGATCAGTCCATACGAGTGACTCGATCACGCCACGCCCGAGCCTAGCCTCGGGCGAGGGCAGCCGACCCTAAGATGACTCCGTCTCGCCTGAGGCCTCCTCTTTCACGGCAGACGCATCACCGGCTCGCCCGAGGCCCCGCCTTCGATAAGAAGTAACCATGACTAAATCACCGCGCCAACCGACCAAGTCACCGGGGCGTTTTACGCAAAAGGTAAGACCGACGGGCGACCAGACTTCGCCGGAGGTGCCATAGGAGGCTCTGCCCGACCCAGGGCTCGGACTCGGGCTAAGGCCCCGGAAGACGGCGAACTCCGCTCCGCCCGACCCAGGGCTCGGACTTGGGCTAAGGCCCCGGAAGACGGCGAACTCCGCTCCGCCCGACCCAGGGCTCGGACTTGGGCTAAGGCCCCGGAAGACGGCGAACTCCGCTCCGCCCGACCCAGGGCTCGGACTTGGGCTAAGGCCCCGGAAGACGGCGAACTCCGCTCCGCCCGACCCAGGGCTCGGACTTGGGCTAAGGCCCCGGAAGACGGCGAACTCCGCTCCGCCCGACCCAGGGCTCGGACTTGGGCTAAGGCCCCGGAAGACGGTGAACTCCGCTCCGCCCGACCCAGGGCTCGGACTCGGGCTAAGGTCCCGGAAGACGACGAACTCCGCCTCGCCCGACCCAGGGCTCGGACTCCGCCTCGGCCTCTGCCGAACGATCTCCGCCTCGCCCGACCCAGGGCTCGGACTCTGCCTCTGTCTTGCAGGACGGACTCGACCTCGGCTTCGGAGGAGCCTCCACGACGCCCGACCTAGGACACGAGACCGCCACGTCAACAGGAAGCGTCATCATCACCCTGCCCTGAGCCGACTTGGGTCGCAGAGAACAAGACCGGCGTCCCATCTGGCCAGCTACGCCAGATAGGCAAATGATGGCGCCCCGCTAGACCATGACGACGGCGGCTCTCAGCTCCCTTACGAAAGCAGGAGGACGTCAGCAAGGGCCCAGCCACTCCGACAGCTGTCCCTCCGTCCGGCTCCGTTACTCCTCCAACAGCCACGACGCCACACCAACAGGGTGCCAAGATCTCTCCGGCTGCCACCTTGGCATGTACTTAGGGCGCTAGCTCTCCCTCGCTAGACACGTAGCACCTTGCTGCACCCCCATCTTGTACACCTGGATCCTCTCCTTACGACTATAAAAGGAAGGACCAGGGCCTTCTTAGAGAAGGTTGGCCTCGCGGGGACGAAGGGCAGGGGCAGGCGCTCTCTCGGGGCCGCTCGCTCCCCTCACCTCGCGCGGACGCTTGTAACCCCCTACTGCAAGCGCACCCGACCTGGGCGCGGGACGAACACGAAGGCCGCGGGAATTCTCCGACTCCCTCACGACCCGGCTCCGGCCACCGACCTCTCTCTGTTCCCCCCTTCGCGCTCGCCCACGCGCTCGACCCATCTGGGCTGGGGCACGCGGCACACTCACTCGTTGGCTCGGGGACCCCCCGGTCTCGGAACGCCGACAATATGACATCGTTGAATTTTTTTTTAAAAAAATTTGACTACTTGACTTATTTAAAAATAATAATAAATTATCATTGTGATTTTATTTTATGGTAGCTTGAGCTTGACTTAAAATTTTATATTTTTAATAAATATTTTGAATAAAATGAGTGGTTAAAGTTTTCAAAAAATTCAACAGTGTCATATATTTATGAACGGAGGTAGTATACCCTATATTTATGTCATATTTTTTGTTTCCTAGATCATTTTTAATACTTTTTCTCTAATAATGTAGTTTACTTCCTAAAAACATGATCTAAGGTTTAAGTATTAGAGTGCAATTTATTTTTAGTGTCCTAACTACTTTTAATTATGTGGCATTTTAATTTTTAGATTATTAGTTTAAGACACCTTTTTGAAGATTGGAGATGCTACCTAGAGGAGGAAATGGTGCCACAAGTCCGCAAAGCACCATGCATACTTTGCTCGGCGCACTGTTCTTAGCGCTCGACATGAGTATTATGACTACCTCAAATTGGATAAAGGATATGACTTTAGAATATTGTTTATGTCTTTGACTAAATTTATATAAAAGATACCTATGTATTATTATATTATATGTTTCAATATATTTATCATAAAATATATGTTTTCATAAAAAATTAAGTTAAAGTATTATTGAATCTTCGTCTCGTTCCTTAAGGCATGTATAATCTAGATACTACGTTTCGGTTCTCCAAGTAATAGATATACCTAAGAAACCCCTTCATACAACCCAATGTATAGTCTTGTATCTTATTTACTAGAATCTCTCAATATACGACTCATTTGTGGATTGTAAGGGTAGAACCGTATCTAGACTTAGAGAATCGTGCTAGAGACAATCCTTCACCAAGATACTATCTCTTATGTTTTTTGCACTTACTCTCTTGATAGTTGATACCTCTTAAGATACGGCTCTTAAGATACGGAGCATTTACGTAGGGTTGTACATATCCTAAATTGACAAATTGTACTTTAGACTCTAATATATTTTAGTGTACATCCCGGTATAAATTTGCCACGTGCCCTGACAAGTGGCCGATCTGGCACTCCTCGTGAGCTGAATATGCATGAGACACTAATTTAATGTATATTTGAAGTAATAATTGTTTTTTTGTGAGACCCAGTATACATGCAGATACTCACGTCTATATGAACACACACCCCATCCCTATCAGTAGCTCGACAAATCTCAAGAGTGACGAAGTCATCGTAGCTACATCATCTACCATTGAAAGAACAACGTTGTTAGAACCTAGAACAAACAAAAAAAAACGAATAACTAGGTCAAATCAAGACTTGAACCTTGATAGGTGTGTTCTACAACCAAAAACTTAAGTCAAAGGATCTATGGATATCTAGAGTGGGGATAAACTCTAATTAAACTTTCTACAAACTCACAAATACTGGGAAAAGGTGTTAGTATAAGAGAATTAAGCGATAAACCAAATAAGCAACTAGAGGCTATACCAAACAACTAAGAAGCTAGCTATAACACTACTACAGTAAACCTCTGTACAGGCGGTCTGGTTAGCCTCTACACAGGCGGTTCCAGGAACCGCTTGTGGTGCACCGTCTGTGATGTAAAACAACATCACAGGCGGTCAATCAAAAACCGCTTGTGATAGACACACATTACAGACGGTCCAGTTTAAAGGAACCGCCTGTGATAGATACACATCACAGGCGGTTTCTAATCCTAGCCGCTTGTGTTGGCCACACATCACAGGCGGTTTCAAATATACGTACGACTGTATTCAATATAAATCACAGGCGATTATCAATATACAGATCCATATACAGAATTTTCAAACACAGTTTCAAACACAGATTCATCAAACACAGATTCCATACACAGATTTATACATATCAAGTTCCATAACAGGTTCCATACACAGATTCATTCACATATCAAGTTCCATCATACACAGATTTATACACATATCAAGTTGCATAACAACTCAACATCTCAAAGTTCCATAGACAACTAAACATCTAAAGTTCCTAACTAAAGATCTAAACACTGTGTGATATCGTGTACAAACTTAGTTCTGGGAATTGTTGCAAATTTCTATTTGTATTGTAGAATAGCCCTTGTTGATGAAGAACTTCACGGCGCATAAAGTAAAGCAAGTCCTTTACAACCTTAGCCACGCCGACGGAAACCATATCTCTTTCTAACCATTCAGCATTGATCTTGGATTTAGGAACCTGCAATGAAAGCAAAAAAGCAAGCAGTGCTAAGAGTAATGTGATGAGCAACAATATAACATAAAAATTGCAACATTGACAATGATAGCGAACTTACATCCTCACGATTGACCATGTAATGGAAGGTGACACGACACCATTCGCATACATAATAACCGCACAGGACAGTACCCGGAGGTTGTTTGTCACCATATGGAAATAATGATATTGACAAATTAGGCTTGTCCCCTGGATGTTCGCCACCAAGATCTTTCCAATAAAATGGTATGCACTGCATATAAGAATAGCATTGTGAGATTAAGAATACATTTGTTAAGTTGTAATAAGTACAAGTGTGCAATAATAATCATACTTCTCTAAAATCTTCAAGAAGTCATTATATGTAGCCTTTTCCATTCTCAGTGAGTCGAAGACCACGACTTTACCATGCTTTGGAAAGATCATGATACAAATGTAGTGGTCACTATATAGACATAGACGAAAACACATGTTAAGATCACGATTGCCATAATTTATAGTTCAAAACCATGTCGAGAACTTACTTAAAGTGGTGCGGAGCTATTATTAAGTCCTTGCCATGTTGTACACGATTATACATGGCTCGTCCAATGTATGCCGCCATTACCTTCATTTTCTTTCTTTGATTCTGTTTGACGGCTTTCTCAAATTCAGCATCATCCAAGTCTTTATATTCTTCTCCATGTCTTCGAGCAACTTCTTTGTAGCGAGCTTAGGATATCATCAACGGGTCAAGAAACTCTGTCTTAAGTTGTTTCTTCTTATCATCCATGTATTGCATCCTACGTGTAAAAGTGTTAATCGTTAGACTCTCGTTTACGTGTGCGTGTACAAAACTAACAAATATGAAAGTTTAGAGGTACTTACAAGCAAAAGAGGGTTAAGTAGTTGGTTTCCATCCTTTGTCAGTGGTACAACGACCAGAGATCGTCAAAGAATAAATGCCGCACAGGATCTATATTATCTTTGCTCCAAAATGCATCTTTTGGCACAACAAATGTGAAGTCCTCGAGTTTATATTTGTTGCTAGCCACCATGTACCACTCATGCATTCTAATCTCCGGAGTCGACAACTTAGAAAGTTGCACCGTCGTCAAGAACGGTCTCCCATTCACAAATTTAGGAGGAACATCCTCCTTCTTGTATATCGAGATATTGGTTTTAAGACGTAATGATTCTCGAGTATGAATCATTCCATCTTCTTCCCATACTTCGAAATTGTCTATTTGGGACCATGTGCGTACTCCATGAGATGTTGATTCCGCTTTTGATTGATTTGTCATAACTCTCCGCAATTTATGCAGGTAGCGTGCCACTGATTCTGACGGTTTCTTGACATCATCAGTGGTGATTCGCTGATGAATTTTCTTTGAAATAGTTGGCCCTTCAACATTCTGAAGTGGCGATTCGCTGATGGCTTCCTTTTTTATGTTTGCGTCGACATTCTGAGGAACAATTTTGTCTACGTCCCCCTCGTCGAGTTCCTTCACAAGAGGTGATATGATTGTTTCAACGATTTTTGTGGAGGTCGGTGTCATATTTTCCTGCACCATGGGGTATGGAATGATCGAACTATCTTTCTGTTGCATTGGTGTTGAATTCGGCATTGGTGACTTATGACGCGATACACGGCTTAAGATCGGCTCCTCACCCAACTTGATGTCGCGTCGATGCCAAAGGACCAACTCGTTCATTGCCTCCTGCAAAGTTATGATCCCTCAACTGAAAAGTCTATCTCCCAATCTTCACAACCACTGTCTGTGATCTCTAGAACTTGGACCACAGCATAGTATGGTGGGACAGGATTATCCTTGTAGTTAACAAGTCCTGGTTTTACCAAACCAGTAGCAGCTTGTTTTGTTTTTGTCCCAGACCGATTGATTGGAATATGAAGAAAGCAAGGCTTGTCCTCAACAATATCGTCTACAGGGTACTTGGTGAAGTCTTGCACAGATCCTACGCTGCTAGGGACTATAGGTGGACTCATGTGGCCTGGCTTGAGTTCAAACGATATGCATTCTGTTTTCTTCATTTTGTTCATCACGTCATTAATAGCCTTTTGTACCCTTTCATCAATAGTCTCTTCAAGGGTCCTTTTCGACTTCTCGTGTTTCCTATATGACGTCGCATACTCTGGAAACACCTCTCTCCAGGAAATCTTAGAAGAGATTCCCCGAGCCCGTCCAGTGTGTTCAGGATTGCCTAGTGCTGCAGTTAGTATGTCATTCTCCCTCCGAGGCTTAAATTCACCCTTCTTTCTCTTATCTGCATATTCTTGAATTTTTGTCGAAACTTTGCCTACCAATTCTGGATGCAAAAGTTTGCCGTCCTCACTCAAACCTGCCCGACCTAAGATCCAACGAATAGCTCGCTCATCGATATCTTTTAATATCGGGTCCAAAGTGTCGTTAGCTATAGCTTCCTCGATTATCCTGTTCCACTGCATAACTTTATGGTGATATCCGGTTGACCCCAGGTGATGGGGGTGTTTGTTCATCTTCGCTCTCTGAGAATTAGTTTCGCCCAGTTCTTTGACCTTCAGTTCGTTCTTTTGACGAACAAATTTCTCCCACTGAGCTTGAGTGATTTTCCCCATTTTCTTGGGCGGAGGAACCTTATTCTTCTTAACAAATTCCCTATTCATCTCGGCCTTCCACCCACGAAACATCTTGGCCATAGCAGAGAGCATCGACTTCCTTACTGCATCATTTGTGCCTTTTGGGAGCTTGAATGACTCAGACAACTTAGCCCATAGCTTATTGCGGGTGTCTTCATCTAAATCCTTCCATTTTTGAAGTGTGATTGGCACTATATCTCTAACAGTAGACCCGCAGGAATTTCGAAACTTTGTAACCATGTGAAGTGGTTCTTCAGGAAACCCCTCTGCATTTAGTTTTGTTACGTACATGACTGCACCTTCTTTCATCTGATTGGGACCTCGTCGCCCTCGTTTCCGCTTATGTGAAACGGATGATTCAGGCATCGGAGCATCCTCCGTGTTTCGTGTAGAACATGCATCCTCTTTCTTCTCTTCATTTGAAATCTATATATTGAAACAATTAATGGCCTTTCATATATGAACATTATTTTAGAATATAGTCGACATATTTCTATTTACCTCTTCATCGTTGGGAATATAGTCGGCATCAAGCTCATCTGATGTTTTTTTCTTCCTTGGAGGTATAGGAGGACAAGGATTGTCGTCACTAGAACTATCCTCCCCGCTCCCTTCACCGGAGCTGCTCGTTGTCTGCCATTCAAGTTTGGTCGTGTCTTCATCAACTTTGTTAGACGCACCGGTGCAGACCACATCCATCCTAGTAGGTACCTAGTAGGATATACTGTTAGTCTGATATACTGGTTCCATCAACAAGGGAACTTGGAGAAAAGGTGATTCAAAAGAAATCGAGCCCAAACCCACCTCCGTGTCCCTCCTTTCCTCCCCAAATAGAAAGCCCAAACCCGCCTCCGGAGCAGGATCGGGCCGGGAAGCACGGAGCAAATAGAAGTGCACTTTCCAATGCAGTTAGACAGAGAAGGCATGGCTGTGATGTTATAATGCTGAAGGACCCCAAGAAGAGATTATGGCCTGTCGTGCACCACCACTGCCCGTTATTTGTGGGCTTCACCGAGGGCTGGAAACATTTGGTGACAGCAAACGACCTTCGGACTGGGGACGTCTGCGAGATTGTTAAGGGGCCAGACGATGGTGAGCCGGTGTACTCTGTCCAGATGTGTGGCCACAAAATTTAAAGCCGCCCCGGCTTCATCTGTGCGCTTCTCTTCTCTTATGTCGGCTGCTAAGATCACTTAGCAGCCCACCTAAGAGAAGAGAAGCGCACACATGAAGCCGGGGCGGCTTTAAATTTTGTGACCACACATCCGGACATAGTACACCGGCTCACCATTATCTGGCCCCTTAACAAGCTCGCAGACGTCCCCAGCCCGAAGGTCGTTTGCTGTCACCAAATGTTTCCAGCCCTTAGTGAAGCCCACAAATAACGGGCAGTGGTGGTGGATGACAGGCCATAATCTCTTCTTGGGGTCCTTCAGCATTATAACATCACAGCCATGCCTTCTCTGTCTAACTGTATTGGAAAGTGCACTTCTATCTGCTCCGTGCTTCCCGGCCCGATTCAGGCATTCAGCCGATGCCATTCTCCATATAAGTCCCAAACAGAGAATAGGGATGAGGTAGTCAAGATTGTAGGCGCTAGTGCTCAACTACTAGCATCTATAGATATGGACACAAGTCCAAATTTGGTGCTACTCGACACCATCGATATCACTAGGGAAAACAAATACATCAAAGAGATCCACTTCCCAATAGTACTCGAAGATAGTTCATTGACTTGACACTCTCTAAGAGGTTCATACAAAATACATTATCTCTAAGAGTGAAACCTACGATACTCATATCGTGTTGTTTAGGACAAAACATCAACAACCCCTTGATTGGTCGCTATCATACTCAATTCCAAAATATTTTTCCAATATGTCGGCTTGAGTAAGGAGATCTGGGCTTGGGAGTTCCTCAAAATCATCTGCAGCTTCATCATCTTCAGCATATTGCAGGGCTTCATCTTGAATAATTTTAGCCCTCTTGGAGTCAGCATACTTTTTGATGGACAGAGCACACTTCTCAAGCATGTCGCATACATCTCCAATTTGAAACAAAGTGGTCTTAAGTGTGTACACTGATTCCGGTTCACTAGTATCCACAACCTCATCAGTCACTAGACTGCGAATGATGTCAACATGTGTCTCGATGACTCGAACTGAGCTCTCAACCATGTCAAGTGGCTCTTTTTCCATCTCTGAAACTGAAAATGACCAAGTCTCACAATCAAAATTGAGATCGCAACAAAGGCAGGGATCAGAGGGAAAACAAGGATGTGGCTTATAGGGCAAAAAGCGGGGTCCAAATAACACTGTCATGGCTATGAACAAGTCAAAGAAGGGAGATAAGAACAAGTCTTATAACATAGGGTTGGGAAGCACAGGGAATTCATGTATGCCAACAATGCACATACTCGGTGCTCGATAAGGGGTTCCATGATGTACTTCCATGATGTATGTGGCCATAAGAACATTTGCCCTAATGATTATCAAACAAAGATAGGTAGTCAAAAAACACTAAAAATAGACTTGTTGCCCCAATCACTATGGAGATTTTCTACCAAGAAGGGGTCCTAGTAGTTGCATCAACTATCCATGACAAGATCAAACAACTGACATCGATGGAGGGACACAAAATTATTCATTCGAAGGATACTAACACCTTAATGGTATACAAACATTTAATCAGAAGGACTCTATTATGCAAGTACAATATGCTCTAGCTCAGCCACTTAATTAGTTCACCTCGCCTGAGAAATAATCAGTAATGTGTAAGATTGCTGCGAAACATTATTCGACCATGAAAGGACAAACTTTAGAGACGACTTTGAAGAAGAAATTAGCTAGGATATCCACCATGCGATCATGGCAACCAAATATGTGAACAACATTAAGGCCGTGTTCTCACGATAATATCTACAGCATAAAGTTGATCAAATCAAATAAACAAATGGTAGATATGAGAGTATTTCTTTCTGTTGGTGGTTGGTGCGAGTATTCCTGTCGAGGACTCCAACCATGAGTAGTAGATGGCTAGATATGCAAAGGGGCATAATGTGGGTTCTTCGCACTTGCAGCAAAGGAAAAAAAACTAGTTTCCACGGCAGTTTCTTATTCTAAACACACTGTTAGGTTAAAAAGGATTTTTCATACCACACACACCATAGTAGATCAGTTTTCTGCTCCGAGGACCACAAGCAAATGATTGGATTTATCCATGATCTATAATGAATTAAGCATCACATCGAGGACCACGAGCGCGGACGGCTATGAAGCATCACATTCGAGCCATGAACTTAGAAGAAATGGAACCTGAACTTCGACCTTACTACGAGAGGAAGAAGAAAGAGCTTCTTGAGTACCTCACGAGCCTAATGACCAACAGTTCTTGAGTACCTCACGAGCTCGGGCTCGGGGACGGCGGCGCACTCGTTGCTCGGGCTCGGGGACGGCGGCGCTCGGGCTCGGGGACGGGGACAGCGGCGCTCAGGCTCGTGGACGGCGGCAGCCTGGCGGCGCAACTGTGTCAGCTCGGGCGGGACGACTTAGGCTTCCTGCCGGAACCAACAAGCCTTTTATATTGTAAACAATCACAGGCGGTTAGAATCAAAAACCGCCTGTGATATATCACATCACATGCGCTTTTTTATTCCGACCGCCTGTGATAGATTAACTTCACAGGCGATCAGAATCAAAAACCGCATGTGATATATCACATCACAGGCGCTTTTTTATTCCGACCGCCTGAGATAGATTAACTTCATAGGCGGTCAGAATAAAAAACCGCTTGTGATGTGATATATCACAGGCGGTTTTTCTAAATATCCGCCTGCGATGTGTGTACAGTATAAAAGGACTAGCCCACGGGTTCCAGAACCCTATCTCCCAGAACAGTCACAGCACTGTAGCGGCGGCGACGGGTATTTTTTGAGATCTACAGGGAGAAGGTTTTGTTTTTGAGTTTATTGATTGATTTCAATAGTTTATGCATATATATGATCTCCATTTGTTTTCTTTCTCATTTTGATGCGATTTTTTTGCCTAAATTTTGTAATATAGACCGGATTTGAAGAAAAGCTTAGGAATTCCAAGATTTGGACTTGTAGTTTTGATCTAATTTAAAGATTCTTTAGAAACACAGTTGTCTCACCTCAAGATACCTATCGCTGCAATGTTTGTTTCATTTTCATGCACATCAATTCGTTTCATGTTTTATGGATGAATTTAATTAATTAATGATTTTATTGATGTTAATCAATATAGGGATAGGTAATGGACCGAGGTTGGATGTACAATGTGCCAAGACCACATCCGTCGTACATTCGAAATTTGAGAAGCTTTATTGAAGCGGCCAACAAGCACGCGAATTTGCGAAAGAGTAAGGAGATATTATGTCCGTGCATCGATTGTGATAACAAGATAGCTTGGAGAGATACAGGAGTAATCCAATCACATCTGCTAAAAAGAGGGTTTAAAGACAATTACACGATATGGTCAGAACATGGTGAGTTGGATCCGTGTGAAGTGCCTGGTAATGACGAGAGAGTTGTCGGAATTTTAGATCTTAAAGTTGATGGTGAAGTGGATTATGTGGATGCTAATCAAGATTTTGAAGAAATTGATTGCGAAGAGATGTTGCGCCATATGGAACCAGAAATGTTGAGTTCTGTGGGATCGCAGAAAGGGCTATCTAAAATGGAGGGACTGGAAAGTGCCTCAAAAGAACCTTTATATAATGAATCAAAGGGTTGTGACAAAGAGTTTACTACACTGCGTACAGTTCTAGAACTTCTTAAGTTGAAGGCTAGCGCCGGATGGTCTGATAGTAGCTTCACAGATCTTTTGAATTTTCTGTCCCAATTACTACCAAAACCCAACAAACTACCAACAAGCACTTATAAAGCGAAGAAGCTTATATCTCCCATAGCTCTGGGTGTGCAAAAAATTCATGCATGTCCGAACCATTGTATTCTGTATCGTGGCGATTTTGAGAACGCATCAAGATGCCCAGTTTGCAATGTCAGTCGATACAAGAAGAGCTACAATCAAGACTGTGTAAAAAAATTCCCGAGGAAAAATAAAAACAAGAAATCCACTATTGGACTTGAAAGTGACGATGACACTTTTGATGACATGGATGGGAAAAAGAAGTCAAAGATCCCAGCTTTGGTGATGTGGTATCTTCCAGTAATTGATCGCTTAAAACATTTGTTCTCAAATCCTAGGGAGGCTGAGCTTATGCGTTGGCATGCTGAAAATTGCAAGCAGAATAACAAACAGATTCGACACCCTGCTGATGCATCACAATGGAAAAATTTCGATCTTATGTATCCTGAGTTTGCCAAAGAAACCAGAAATGTAAGATTTGCTTTGGGTACAGACGGAATGAATCCATTTGGTGAAAAAAGAAGTGTACATAGCACCTGGCCCGTGACTTTAACGATGTACAACCTTCCATCATGGCTGTGTCACAAAAGAAAGTACATTATGTTGACTATTCTTATTCAAGGTCCGAAATCAGCTGGTGTTGATATTGATGTGTTCCTAGAACCGCTTATGGAAGATATGACAAAGCTCTGGAATGAAGGAGTTAGAATATGGGATGAGTATTGCCATGAGTATTTCAACTTAAGAGCAATTATATTTGTTATCATCCATGATTCTCCTGGTGGCGCCACACTATCAGGGCAAAAGACTAAAGGAAAGAATGGTTGTGTAGTGTGTGTCGATGGAACTGCTTCCATGTACCTTAAATCATCCAAGAAGTTGGTGTTCATGGGACACAGACGGTTCTTGATGAAGCAGCATAAGTACCAAAAGATGAAAGAGTAATTTAACTATGAATTGGAAAGTGAAGGTGCACCAAAGCCTTATAGTGGGAAACTTGTTTTTGAAATTGTAAAGAACATTCATGTTGTATTCGGAAAGGGAAAAAACAAAGGAGAAAAGAGAACTGACCCTTCAACTTACACAACTTTCAAGAAGCAATGAATTTTTTTCAAGTACCTCCCATACTGGAAGGATATGGAAATTTGCCACAACATTGATTTGATGCATGTAACAAAGAATGTTTTTGACAGCATCATTGGAACCTTGCTGGGCATGCCGAGTAAGACAAAGGACGGACTTAAATCACGCAATGATCTAGTAGATCTTCAAATCAGACCGGAACTTCATCCAGTGGATAGTGGCAAAGGGAAGCCTTACCTCCCCCTAGCTAGCTACAACTTGTTAGTTAAGGAGAGAACAAAGATTTGCAAATGTTTGCGAGGGTCAAAGTGCCCACAGGTTTCTCATCCAATATCAGCAAACTAGTCAGGATGAAGGACTTGTCTCTATTTGGCTACAACTCTCATGACTGCCATGTGATGATGACGGTGTTCCTCCCAATTGTGGTAAGAGCCCTCGAAACAGAGCATGTCAAAGTTGTCATCACACACTTGTGTTACTTTTTCAATGCGGTTTCACAAAAAGTAATAGCTTTAGAAGACTTGGACTATCTAAAGGCATACATCATCGAGACTATGTACAAGCTTGAAATGTGTTTTCCTCCATCATTTTTTGATATGCAAGTACACCTAATCATACATCTCGTGGATCAGATAAAAATATTAGGGCCACTATATTTACATCATATGTTTCAGTTGGAGCGATACCTGGGAGTATTAAAAGGTTATGTGCGAAATCGCGCTCACCCAGAGGGTTCAATCATGGAGGGATACACTACAGAAGAAGTGATTGAGAGCTGTATAGATTACATCAGTGACGGAACAATGATAGGTGTGCCTTTACCTAAACATGAGGGTAAATTATGTGGGAGAGGGAGAATGGGCAGGAAAACTTTTTGCGTTGAGGATTACAAGCTAGTACATTATGCTCATGGTAGTGTACTGCAACATCTCACGATAGCCGAGCCTTACATAGAGGAACACCTGGATGAGCTTCGTAAAGAAAATCAGAACCGCACAGAGGACTGGATCATGAGGGAGCACAAACATCGTTTCAGCGAATGGTTAATGGACAAAAACATCCCATTCAGAGACTCTATGGAAGAGAAAACAATGAAGAATTTGGCTTCTGGGCCATCGTGTTTTTGTGACATCATGGCAAGCATATGACATCAATGGGTACACATTCTACACTAAATCAAAAGACATGATAAGTGCTGCACAAAATAGGGGTGTTCGTATCGATGCTTTTGACCTACATGGACAGAAGACCACATATTTTGGATTCATAGAGGAAATATGGGAACTTGATTATGGCCCAAGCATGAAAATACCCTTATTTAAGTGCCAATGGGTACAACATCCCGTGGGGGTGACAGTGGATAACTAATCACACTGGTAGACTTAAAAGAAAGTAGGATATAAAGATGACCCGTGGGTTCTCGCCGAATGTGTTGCACAAGTGTTCTATGTACTCGATCCAGCAGATGAGAAGATGCATGTAGTTATTTCTGGAAAGCAAAAAATTGTTAGAGTTGAGAATGTGGGAGACGGAGATGAGGAATACAATAAGTATGAAGAGATGTTCGTCTTTAATGGTCCAGAGAGAATCAAGCGTGTGGAAAAGAAAATTGAGAAGAACTTAAAGCCATACATGCGGAAAAATGGTAGTTCATGAAAAATTGTATGAATCAAATTGTATTTGTTATCATGTATGATCGACTATATGCATTGTGGTTGCCAATTAATTTAAAATCTCTCTAGTTATCTATGTGTGCTATTAAAATTCATTTAAATTGTATTTTCATATTTCTGTTAAAAATTAAAATATTAATTCATTTAAATTGTATTTGCATATTTATGTTAAAAATTAAATATTAATTCATTTAAATTGTATTTGCATATTTCTGTTAAAAATTAAAATATTAATTCAAATTAAAATATTAATATGGTTAAAATATTAATATGGTAATCAAATCGCAATCACAGGCGGTTTTTCATTAGGGTCCGTTTGTGAAAAGAATAGAGCACCACAGGC
Source organism: Zea luxurians (assembly GCA_029449295.1). Classification (NCBI taxonomy): domain Eukaryota; kingdom Viridiplantae; phylum Streptophyta; class Magnoliopsida; order Poales; family Poaceae; genus Zea; species Zea luxurians. The sequence goes on along the minus strand of JAOPSE010000052.1, from coordinate 18,668,391 downwards.
GGTCCTAAACAAAAACCGCTTGTGATACTAATACATCACAGGCGGTTTGAATAGCCTGGGACATCCCAGGCGGTTTTCTAACCGAACCGCCTGTGATGTAAAAAGCCTACCGCTTGTATAGAGCCAAATTGTACTAATGTAAGAACAACTAAACTACATAACTAACAAGAGAGCTAGCATTAACAAGTAAAGACAACTAGAGAGCTAGAGATAATAAGCAACAACACAAGCACATGTGAAAGGAAATGTGCCCTTGGGCCATTTCTATATGTATTTTGGTGATTTGATGTCCAACACATATTGAGTGAGTTCTTATGTGCCAAATGAGTGAGAAGTGTGAAATCAAAAACAAGGTATGTCTCTAGACTTAGTGAATTGTTTTTGAATACTAACATGGTTATCTAAGTGCTAGAAACAGTGCCAAGAAAAGAAGATTTGAATTGGAGAAGAGTTGGCAAAGTACAGCCAACACTAGCTCGGGCCTGGCACACCGGACTGTCCGGTGGTGCACCGTGAACCGACCGCTCTCGGGAAAAGAGAAAGGCGACGTGGCTATAATTCACCGAACTGTCCGGTGTGTCAACAGAGCCAGCAGCCAACGGTCGTCCGCGCGATCAACGCGCAACACGTGGTCCGCGCCAATGGTCGGTTGAGCACACCGGACTGTCCGGTGTGCAGTGTCCGATGTGCCAACCGGTCCTGAGGACCAACGGTTGGCTGCGCCCGGTATGGAAGGAAATCGAGCACCGGACTGCTACAATGGATGTCCGGTGGTGCATCGGACTGTCCGGTGCACCACTCGACAGAAGGCAAGAATTGCCTACCAAATTGATGTTCAACGGTTCCTAGCTGCCTTGGGGCTATAAAAGGGACCCCTAGGCGCATGGAGCATAACACCAAGCTTACAAGAAACATCCTAATACACCTAGACTCTGCATTCACGCAATCGGATCATCGTTCTTGAGATTTGAGCACTGTTCGAGTTGTAAACTCCTTGAGCTGTGTTTGTGTGCTCACTTCTTCACTTGTGTGCGTGTGTGCTACGGATTTGGGTCTTGCGTGTGTTGCTCTCTCATCCTTACTCTTGTGCTTTCTTTGTGATCATAACTTTGTAAGGGCGAGAGGCTCCAACTTGTGGAGATTCCTCGCAAACGGGAAGAATACTCAAGATAAAAGATCGTGGTATTCAAGTCGATCATTGGATCACTTGAAAGGGGTTGAGTGCAACCCTCGTCCATTGGGACGCCACAACGTGGAAGTAGGCAAGTGTTACTTGGCCGAACCACGGGATAAAATCACGTGTCTCATGTGTTGCTTTTCTGTGATTGTTTTGTTCGCACGAGCTCGCTCCATAGCCACTTGGTTACACTAACACTTCAATAATCAACTTTGTGGCTATTTAGTGTTTGATTTTACAGGATCACCTATTCACACCCCCCTCTAGGTGCTCTCAAAATGATATAACTTAAAATTGCAAGTGTTGAAAGAGTGAACCAGTGAGGGTGTCGGGGAGGTCTATGGTAGAAGGTCCATATTAACTAAAATCATTATTGAAATATTTTCAGGAAAGGGACCCAATTCAAGGTTTAGTACAAAGAGAAAAAGCTTCAGATCAAGAAGTAACCCCAAAGTTATTGTCTAATCAATGAAGTTGATTGCTAAAAAGTCAAAGTAAGTGAAAAACTATCAAACATGGAGAAACTATGAAGCATAGCTGAAGGAAAAATGAAGTCCTAGTGCATTCGAAGTTGCCTTCAGGAAAGGAAGGAGAACATAAAGTTAGGGAGAAGAAAAGACGTGTATGCCACGTCTTTGTTATAAAAATACACAATTTTATTCTCTTAAGTATCATATAATAGAAATTACATTCTTGTAATTCCATAAAAATGTATATTTGTTTGAACTTATAAATAGGTGAACAATTTCGTGGCTATAGAGTTCAACTGTTCCATAACCCAACACTTGTAATAGCTTTCCCAATAGAACTTTTGAAGGTTTAACAACACAAAGTTTTGATGTATTTTATCACTATAAATTTTCATTTCATAATGATCAAAGCAGAACTTTGTTGTTAATAGAATTAAATGCAACTTGCTGACTCTACAAAGTATGCCTCACCTCACGTCATAGTATATTTGAATTTGCTATTGATAGCATTATCTCGTTGAATTGATTAAATGTTTCCCTAACCATCCTTCAACTCTTTGGTACCTTCAAAGGAGAGAAGGACATAAATCAATACTCATGTTGTCCTGTTGTGTTTCTTCTTGAAATCTTGATAGGTCCACAACAGAGGACAAGTGACCTAATGAATTTTTCACCAAGGTTCAATTACTTGTCTAAAACCTACGTCCCATTGAGGTGGACCCAAAGAACACTACTTTACATAGAAGATGGTTGATCACTATGGACCTTTGTAAGCACCGATTGATTTCACTATAGCTACACTTTGTGATTCTCCCATAGGAACAAGAACAAATCCCTTCACAATAGCCAAGACTAGAGACACCAACAATCACCAGGACATTCTCAACGATTACCACAAGCACCACTTTTTTATGGGTGGAAGGGAAATTGTAACAACTTTGGTGTTAAGCATGCTTATACATCTCGTATGCAACATGAAAGCATCATCATAAGCATCATTAATCACTCATAACTTGAATTTAATTCATGAGTTGCTTGTCATTTGATGTGGTTTGTGAATATGCTTGAAACACTAGAAGCTTATATCCTTGAATTCTTTACTACTAGGGAGTAGTGTATGTGTGCTAAAATAGCCTAGATTGAGTTAGACTTGTCCGTTCAAGATTTGTGAACCATTATCACATGTAGTGATTGCCCGCTAAACTTGTGGTATGTTTGCCTAATGTTGGATCTGCTTGTTTCACTGTGTATCATAGTAAATCAAGTTAAGAAAAAGATTAGTAGTGAAAGTCGCCTAGAGGGGGGTGGATAGGCGGAAACTAAAATTTACAAACTTTAAGCACACTTCAAGTCGGGGTTAGCGTTAGAATAAAAGTTAAGTCTGGGAGAGAGGGGAAAACAAATCAACCAAGAAAATAAAGCGGATGACATGGTGATTTGTTTTACCGAGGTTCGGTTCCAAAGAACCTGTTGAGGTGGTCACAAAGACCGGGTCTCTTTCAACCCTTTCCTTCTCTCAAACGGCCACTTAGACCGAGTGAGCTTTCTTCCTTAATTTCCTGGGTCACTTAGACCCCGCAAGGACCACCATACAATTGGTGTCTCTTGCTTTGCTTACAAGGCTTGAGAATAAGAGTAAGAGAAAGAAGAAAGTCAACCAAGCAACAAGAGCAACAAATAAACACAAGACGATCTTCTCACAAGTCCTAAAATACTAGAGTTGATTTGTGGACTTTGATTGGATCAGAGGCTTTGGTTTGTGTCTTGGAGTGTTGTGTACTGCTCTTGTATTGAATGAGGAGTAGTGAATGCTTGGATGGTTGGAGTGGAGGTGGTTGGGGGGTATTTATAGCCCCCAACCACCAATTCAACCGTTAGGGCAGACTGCTGTCGATGGGCGCACCGGACAGTGTCCGGTGCGCCAGCCACGTCACCCAACCGTTAGGGTTCTGACGGTTTCGACCGTTGGAGCTTTGTCATCTGGTGGCACCGGACAGTCCGATGCCGCACCGGACAGTCACTGTTCACTGTCCGGTGCGCCTTCTGTGGCTGCTCTGACTTCTGCGCGAACTGTCCGCGCACTATAGCATTGCAGACGACCATTGCAGTCGACCGTTACCCTGGCTAGCCGTTGCTCCGGTGGCACACCAGACAGTCCGGTGAATTATAGCGGAGCGCGGGCTCAGAAACCCGAAGGTGAAGAGTTAGAGTCAATCGCCCCTGGTGCACCAAACAGTTCGGTGCGCCAGACCAGGGTTCTTTTCGGTTTTTTTTTGCTCCTTGCTTTTTGAACCCTAACTTGATCTTTTTATTGGTTTGTGTTGAACCTTTAGCACATGTAGAATATATAATCTAGAACAAACAAGTTAGTCCATTTATTTTTGTTGGGCATTCAACCACTAAAATCATTTATAAGAAAAAGTTAAACCCTATTTCCCTTTCAAGTAGCTCCTAAAATTTGTTAAGATCAGTATGAAGGTTATTTTATGTGATGGTTTGTTTGGATCCATTTGCTGGATTGAGTTTTTTTCCTTTTTGACTTAATCGAGTTTAGGAGTAGTGAATTTAACTTAGTGAAAATGGCTAAATAAGTGAGGTATCTAAATAAAAGAAGTAAATAATCTTATAAACAACTAATAGGTTGTGGACCCAAGTAAAGAAAAGAGGGTTAAATGCTTGTGAGTGATTAAGAAACAATTAAGAAAAAATAGAGAAAAATCTGAAATTTTTCTAAGTCCACTTGCTCACCTAGCATCAAACTTTGTCATGTTCATTAAGAATTAGGGAAAACAAAGCGCCCCTGAGTATATGCTTGCCAAGTATGACCTCGGTGGATGCACACTATATATTTTCAAAGTAACAAAAATGTGAGGAGTGTTGATGACTCCGACTAAACCCTAATCCCATGGGAATTCAACCGGAGCCACGCTATAAAAATGCTCGAAAATGGTCAAAACCATACAACAATTTCGCTTGGAATTCGAAACCTACTGTTCACACCATGGAGATAAAAAAAAGATACATATAAACAATTACTCTGACATGTAGTTAGTAGGGATCAAATTTTGAATGTTGCCAAAAATAAAATCAAAAGGGCTTGTTCACTTAGAGGTAGATTGAGGGGATTAAATCCACTCTTAGGGTTGGTTCCAGTGCACTATTTCTTTCTCACCCTTGCCACATTAACTCTCGACTCCACCATCGTCTCTACTGCTCCAGTGCACATACTATAACCTCAACCTACAACCACATCATCTTTTCTAATTCAGAATTAACTATTCGTACAAATTTATTTCAACACTTAAAAATTACACAAAACAATTTTAATTTTATTTGTCGAATTAAAAATTATGTATCACATAATAAATAAAATAAAACTATATAATAATTAGAAAAAATGCTTGAGATGAAATAGTGTGTGAAATAAATTTCAACTATGTAAGAGTAATTATAAATGGGCTGAGAATGAAATTTATATATATTTTTACAATTTTTCCTAAAAGACTCCAAACAATCATCGTGGCACTGACGTGACTTACACCGACCAATCAAAGGTCATCTGACTCCTGCCTGCCTGTTGCTCCCACCTGTTATATCTCCTCCGATAACACCAGTCTTATATACATTTAGAGTAAGTTTGGTTCGTTATCTAATTCGCCATATTTTTTCTAACTTTTTTATCTAAGGTTAATTCTTTAATTTAAACGACTAAATTTAGACAAAATATAATATAGATAGTCACGAACCAAACACACCCTTAGAGCAACTCCAATAGTTATGTAAATTTTAGCTCTCTAAATCACAGATTTAAGAAGTTGCTAAATGACTTTTAGAGTAAAAAATGTGAGTTCTCCAATAGTTCTCTAAATATAGGTTGTAATTTTGTTTTGTATTTATCCACATAAAAAATAAGTCACAAAAACTATATAATGCAGTCAACATTTTTGTTTAGGGAGTTGTTAAATGGTTGCCAAATGTAGAGAGAAAATGAGGTTAGATGACAAGTTGTTAAATTTAGAAAGTTCATTTAGAGAACTGTTGGAGAATAGTTTTCATGTTAATTACCTAAATTATTGATTTAGAAAGTCTTTTAGAGAACTACTGGAGTTGCTCTTATATCCACACCCTAAACGAATAAGAGCAGAAGGTGGTCTGCTGTGGCACGACTGCCAGTTAGCAAATTCATTTGTCAACTGCTCCCACTACGGCACTAAAAACGAACCATTTACTGCCAACCCCCTCACCTCCACTTTATTCCCCGTCCTCCTCTGTTTTTAAACCGTGCTTCCCTCGCCCCCGTTTCACCACGGCTCTCCCCCTTCCACACGCGCAGTGCAGGGAACGCTGCCACGCCCCCACCACCAGACCCCGCGGCCAACGCACAGCGACGACCATGGCTGTGGCTATGGCCTCGGCATTGCTCATGCTCGCGCTGGCAACGGCGTCGGCAGCGGTCAGCGGCGCGCCCTGGAGGAGCAGGAGCCCGAGGCCGGAGGCCGACCTGGTGACCGGGCTGCCCGGGCAGCCGGTGGTCGGGTTCAGCCACTACGCCGGCTACGTCGACGTCGCCTCGGGCGGCGGCGGCAAGGCTCTCTTCTACTGGTTCTTCGAGGCGGAGCGGGAGCCGGACAAGAAGCCGCTCCTGCTCTGGCTCAACGGAGGTACGAACGACTTCTGAGGCACTCGCCACTGGGGGCTGTTCCGTTCTCGTAGTTCTGTAGATCCTCTAATTGCTGTCAATTTCGGTTTGTCTTTCGAATCTGCTTCTCATCTCATCTTCCAGTCGCAGTGCATTGCATAGCGGCACTTTAGAAAAATGCTTCTCTCTGTTCGCGGATCTGCCTACATTTAGTCGCATGCCATGTCGCCTCTGGTTTACGACGTATTTATAATTGGATAAATAGCTATTGCCGAATACGGCGGCAGCTGGAACGAATCCTAGTGAAAATGGCAGCGAGCGAGGCATCGATACTGTGCTCGCATTACTACCTCTTGTCCTCTTTGTTTGTTTCTTTTCGCCCCCCAAAAAAAATGCGTCGGCAAGTCGGAAAGCACAGGCCGTGGCCCGTGTGGTGACAGTGAAGAACAGTGCTTTCCGGCAGCAAAAGCTGCTCCCCAAAGCAAAGCGCTAGAATCTAGACGAGGGAGAGGGAGGATGAGACTAGGCGAGAGCGCGCGTTCGGATCTTACGGCAGTTGAGAAGAGCCACGTCCTCCCCTCACGGCGCAGGGAGAAAAAAAAAGACGCTGCCAAAGGGCAAAAGAAGGCTCGAGGCCGCCGTACGCCCTGGTCCCGGAAGAGAAAGCCCGCTCCGCTCCGGCCGGCCGGCGACAGGGGCAAAGCTGGAGGGGGAGAGGGACATAGCGAGTATAGATGTCCAATAAGCACGAGGCCCGCGAGCCCGGCACGAAGCCCGCTTTTTGGGCCCGGTCCGAGCCCGGCACGGCCCGGTTATATGCGGGCCCGGGCCGGCCCGGCACGAATAAGCAGGCCGGGCTCGGACAGGAAATTAGGCACGGTGGGCTAGCCCGGCACGGCCCGTTTAGCTCTAAGCTCGTTAAGCCCGCTTTTTTTACACTAAAACGTACTTTTCGGCCCGCTTTTTTTCGTGCTAAACGGGCCAGCCTGGCCCGTTGCGGGCCGGGCTCGGACAAGAAATTGAGCCCACGTGCTTAGCCGGCCCGGCCCAGTTTTTTAATCGTGCCTGGCGGGCCGGGCCCAAAACGGGCCGGGCTTCACCGGGCCCGGGCCGGACCGGGCCCGGGCCGGACCGGGCCGGGCGGCCCGTTTGGACATGTCTAATAGCGAGTGCGATGCAGTTTCTAGCACTCGGTCTGCAGCACCGGTGCGGTGACAGTGTTAACGATCGGACGACCAGATGCTGTTGTTGTCTCGCGACTCGCTTTCGCTTCGCTTGGCCTTCACATGCTCTAGGGAGGCCAATGGGGCAGCAGCACAGCACCAGAGGAGGACGATACGGTAAAGATAAAGAGAGAATATGAGCAGTAACACTATCCTAGATCATATTATATCATATTGTATTATCTAGAGTTGCACATGGGCGGGAGTACCATGTGAGCGTGTCTTCATTTGAAACAAAACTAGAGAATCGAAGCGTTAAGGTAAGAGAGAGAGAGAGAGAGACAGATGAGCAAGTAGTACTCTTTTGTCATGACGCTTCACGCGTATCCGTATCAGTCAGGCTTCAGTGATTTCTTCTTTCTTACGTATTTGAGAAAAGATAGTCGTAGAATGTGATCTTTATAGAGTGGCGAAAAAAAGGTTGGGAAGGAATTACGATCGTATTCAACTACACATAGAAGTACGAGTCCCTGACGCTTTGACCACCAGTGAAGGGCACTAGGGGCAGGCAGAGAAGCCTTTCTGCTTGGCAAATCAGCCGTCTGCTCTCCGCTCTGTTATACCTTTGCGCATTTGCTTTCTCTATTCTCCGGCAAGGCAGGCAAAATTTTTTTCCTTGTTTACTGGTACTCGATGTAGACAGTACTACTCAGAAAGCCTACGCATGTAGGAGTAAGCTCAGGCTGTTAACAATTCCCGTAGCGTAGCCGCGTAGGCCACTTCAGAGAACTTCAGTAGCTAGCGGCCAATGGAGAACGGATAAGGCTGCCGAGTGGGGTAAAAAACACTCGATCTGGTCTCTCTCCATGTAGTACTGTACTGTAGCAGCGCGTGTGTGATACTTGCGATAGAAAATTCCTGTGCTGTGCATACTGACGACCGATTTGAAATGGATGCCATCCCTCCACGCTTCTCAAGTACCAGTAGTACCAGGCGACTCGCCTTTTCTCTCGCTCGCGCAGAGGGGATGGCTCCGTGTCGGTGCCGACTGATGACAGCAGACCGAGTGCATTACAGAATTCAAATTTGAGTAGCAATCGATTCAATCCATCCATGATCACCAAACCACGTGAGCCATCCCTCTCTACGCGACTCGCCGGTTGCAACGCAGGGCCCGGGTGCTCGTCGGTGGCCTACGGAGCCGCCCAGGAGCTGGGCCCGTTCCTGGTGAGGAGCTACGGCGCGAACCTCACGCGCAACGCCTACGCGTGGAACAAAGGCAAGCAGTTCATTATTACTCTGGAACCCTGAATCTACTTCTCTCATGAAATGAAAAATCTCGTGTGGATTGGCATTTGGCAATGCCTTTTTTTTTTAAAAAAAAATTATTTCTTTCAGCCGCGAACCTGCTGTTCCTGGAAGCGCCGGTGGGCGTGGGGTTCTCGTACGCGAACCGGACGTCGGACCTGCGGCGGCTGGGCGACCGCGTCACGGCGCAGGACTCGTACGCCTTCCTCCTCGGCTGGCTGGACAGGTTCCCCGAGTTCAAGGGCCGGGACTTGTACATCGCCGGAGAGAGCTACGCCGGTAATATAAAAAGCCTAGGCAACCTGTGTGTTCTTAAGCTGCTGCATCGCGATCTGAGAGCCGCCGCCGCATACGTAGTTACGTACGCCTTTTTTTTCTTCTTTTTATCCTGTAGGGCACTACGTCCCACAGCTCGCGGAGCTCATCTACGAAGGGAACAAAGGGGCGAGCAGGGACAGAGCCATCAGCATCAAAGGTTTCATGGTAAGGATGACTGACTCTCACAAGGAACCTCATCAGTGTGATAAAAGAAAAGTCGAGACCTCTTAAGTAACGCTTGCCAAGTTGCTGTCATGCCAGTAGGACTGCTTGCTTCGTTCCAGACAAACAGCTTTCACGCAGCAAATAAATCGGGCATTAGCTAGTGTTCTAGAAAGATAAAGCCAACGGGGAGATAGAGACGAGTCAGTGCTGCCTGCGCCGTGGTAGAAAAGTAGATATTCGGATACCCCCACCCCGCCCTGCGAGCTTTATTACTCGTTTTTTTCTGTTATTTAGGCTCCGTTTGTTTCGAATACGCATGCTGCAGTGCATTGCATGGCATCGTGCGCGGCTCTGTGAAAAAAGCAGAACCATTTGTCCATTTCTGCATCTGCAACGCTGGCTGCAACCGCGAATGTTTCTCTCTCTCTCTCTCTCTCCACATGCTGACGCCTGACGTGCGAACACGGCGCGCGCAGATCGGGAACGCGGTGCTGAACGACGCGACGGACCAGCTGGGCATGGTGGAGTACGCGTGGAGCCACGCCATCATCTCGGACGAGCTCTACTCGGCGGTGCGGCGGGACTGCGACTCCTTCAAGGAGGAGGCCGACGGCGGGCGGCCCGGCAAGGGCTGCTCCCCGGCGCTCCGCGCGTTCCTGGGCGCCTACGACGACATCGACATCTACAGCATCTACACGCCGACGTGCCTGCTGAGCAACCTCTCCTCCGCCAGCGCCGCCGCCGGCGCTAGGCCGCGGCCGGCGAGGCTCGTCGCGGCGCCGCGCCTCCTCTCAAAGCATGTACGTTAACGTTACGTACGTCGTCTGTGAGTGCGGCTGCTGCTGGCACGCGACTGACTTGTGCATTGCCTGCTGTGGCGCGCAGGAGGAGTGGCATAGGCTGATGAAGCGTGTGCCGGCAGGATACGACCCGTGCACGGAGGCGTACGTGACCAAGTACTTCAACCGCGGGGACGTGCAGCGCGCGCTGCACGCCAACCGGACAGGCCTGCCCTACCCGTACTCGCCCTGCAGGTCAGCACTCCGCAGTCAGTCACTGTCTCAGCGTCCGTTCTGACGGAACGTAGTTGTTGTGTACTCATTCCGTGTCTGTGCTACAGCGAGGTCATAAGGAAATGGAACGACTCGCCGGCTACCGTGCTGCCCATCCTCAAGAAGCTCATGGGCGCCGGGCTGCGCGTCTGGGTCTACAGGTACTCCACTCGAGCATAGCCTTGTTGTCTTGTCCCTCTGATGACGCTGAGCTCGAAACACTGGCACGTTGCAGCGGCGACACGGACGGGCGGGTGCCGGTGACGTCGACGCGGTACAGCATCAACACGATGGGGCTGCGGCCGCGGCAGAGGGCGGCGAGCCGGTCGGCCGCTTCGGCAGGCGGAGCGGCGGCGGAGTGGGGCGGGTGGCGGGCGTGGTACTACCGGCAGCAGGTGGCCGGGTGGGCGGTGGAGTACGAGGAAGGGCTGACGCTCGTCACGGTGCGCGGCGCGGGCCACCAGGTGCCGCTCTTCGCGCCGGACCGCTCGCTCGCCATGCTCTACCATTTCCTCCGGGGCCAGGCCCTGCCGGCCGCGCGCTCCTCCGGCTAGCTCACCGTCACCGGTCACAATGGTGGTTAACCTGACCCTCGCTGCTCAAGCGGTAGATCGTTCTGGTTAGCTACAAGCTGGGTAGGCGTTGCCAATGTGCCACTGCAATCTGTACCGATAAAACGGGAAAATTAATCCAGTGGAGAAATTGATGCAAGGTTTCAGATGAAACAGATTGTCCCTCTCCTCATTACGCTGAGGATGGCGCTTTTCCGCTCCTCGCCCAAGTTCCTCCTCGACTAAGACAGTGAGGTTTGGGCGTTTGGCGAATCACTGACAACAGCATCACTCACAAGAGAGCCAGGACGTATTTTGATCAGTTCTCACACAGAAAATTACTAGGCGTCAGTTACGCTTAATTTTCTTATATTAGTGTCGTCATGCATCCTTAAAATACTTGTTTCGTGCATTACAGTTCTTGGAAAAGGCAGGTTTCCATGGAAAATAAAGTAAATCTGCTCCAAACATGACGCAACAATAATAACCGGATCTTCCTTACTACGGCAAGCATGTCAGAAAAGCTCGTACAATAGAAAAACATGAACACTTGTTAGTCTTTTTCCCCCTCCAATTCACAAAGTTCAGCGAAAGCTTTCAGCCTATATATATGGCTTTATGCAGTGTAACTCATGCTGTTTTTGAGCTCTAGGGCTCTAAAGGTTTGGAAATATGTGATACACTAAAAAAACGATATGGTATCCCCCCTCCCCCAGGTTGGGCCATTTTATAGATCACTCACCTGTTACCAAAAATGCCCTTACATAGCTTTATTGGACATTTACATGCACCACAGTTGAAAAAGCATAGCTTCTCAGTTGCCTATGTAAGCCAGGTGGGTGTGAATACAAAAGAATTTCAAGATAAGGTGCAGAAGCCTTCTGCTTCTTATGTTAGTACAGCATCACCACCTTTTATCTAGACCTTGCAAGGGCAGCTGCTGCTGTTGCCTCAATCTCATTTCGAAGTCCTCCAAATATTCTCTGCTGTTGATCTCTGTCAACCTGAGAAATCACAAGCCAGAACAGAAGGCACCAGGCAAATACGAGCATCAAGGGTTGATTGGGATCTGTGATTCGACATGGCAGGAAGAGCACTAATCTGAAATCTACGTCCATCAGCAATAGCATGCACACACTTCAAGTTACCTGCTAATCGTACGATCCTTGGCAAATCCAAGCTCATTGTCCACGCATAGGTCAGTGTCGTCGCTTTTCTGTGAGCGCGAAGATCTTGGTGAAACCTTCCGTGCTTCAGCAACAGTCACGATATTCTCGAACAGTCCTACTGGTCCAGCCTCGGCTGTACATAACAGCCTTGCCTTGTTCTCGTACATAACCTACGAAATCATTCAGTGTTTCAAGATAACAAAACGTAGGCTGTAGTATGCAGAATCTATTGGCAGAGAGTTTTGGAAATTCAGATTGAGGGAAAATACATTTCTATTATTTACATCCAAGTATCTAACTTGTAAGTATGAGGTATTACTGCATGTAATCAGATCTAATTTATGATCGAACCTCCCTTAAGGCAACCACACCGAATGTTGAATTTTAAGGTCACGCATCGAGTCTGAGACGTACTTAAACCTAATAAATTTAGAGAAAACAAGGACCATACATCAATCAGTGTGACAAACCGATAAGCTGCTGTTCTGTTACTAGACCCAAGCTTTGGAATACCGTCAAGTGCCAGGGTGTGAAATTTTTCTGTAGGGAAAAAATTGGTTATCAGTTAACAGGTTATTAAAGTCCAAATTAATCAGGCAGCAATATACTTACTAAAGAGTCCAAAGTAATCCGCTGCACCTAAAGGTTTATCACAAAGGTCTTCAAAAGGAAAATATGCACAACCATTTGCTCCTAGGGGAACCTGCAAAATCATCGTTAAGTAATAAAAAATGTCTTTAGTGGGCTGTTTTTGAATACCATACCTGTAATTTCCTTCCCATAATTACTTCAACAGTTTGTGGGCTGGGTTTCACATCTCCAATTAAAGACTGGAGCTTCTGTTTCAGAAGCGTACTGTAATGTTTTCCGACAAAATAGAAACCTTGTTCAGCCTGCTCAGACATCAGTTCAAAGATGTCAGCGAAGAGAGTGGGGAAGAAACCAAGGACTACTAAGCTTGCAGAAGATGGTAACATACAGAACCCAGTTGACGATAGTCCACCGCAGATCCAATGGCATGCACGATGCATCTTTCCTGCAATGGTCCACAAAAGTAAAGACCAACATACTAGCTTAATGGACCATGCAGAGAAATTGATAAATGTAAAACAACTCGTACTTTCAAGGTGTCAATAAATGGCAAGAAAAGGTCCCGTTGTAAGCCACCTTCATAAAGCTTATCTGGAGCACGGTTAGAAGTCGAAACAAGAATCTGAGCACAAAACATGCAAATAAATCCATGTCAAAAGTTGATGCATTGTATAGATGACCTGAGTAGTTTAGTCCCATAAGAAAATGGAAGAAAATAGTAGCCACATACAACGCCTTTGCTGAACAATTGTCTGAACAGACGGTTCAGAATCATAGCATCAGCAACATCAGTTACCTGTGCAGTATAGTTGGGCTTGTTACAAACATATGTATTAGAACACTGGTGGAATATTTAACCTCAGAAAAGCATACCATAAACTCATCAAGACATAATATGATGGCCTCATCTGAAATCTCAGCTGCTACAACATCAAGGGGATCTGAAACACCTTTGTGCATCTGTATATAGACAAGAGTGTCAGCCATGACAACAATTATCATATCTTACTGAAGGCTGAAGCTTGGAACAGGGTACTTCTGAAGGCAGTTTGCACATATAAACAAATTACCTGAAGACGACTATGTACATTCAGCATGAAATCATGAAAGTGAATACGTTTTTTTCTCCAATTAGATGGCCTGCCATGACAAAATAATAATATCAGTTACCTAAAGTGAAGAATGCATGGAAGTACCAACAGTTTGTCTAAATATTATTGTGAAGTCATAAGATTTGTATGAAGCTCTGTTATTTCAATATTATTTGGAATAAAAATATGTTTCTAAATGTATAAAATGACAAGAAAGTTATGGCAGCATTTCATTCTCTCCATCTAGTTTTTCCATCAACAAGAGAAATATGAGTATATGACAGGATTTGTGTTGGTCATATGCACTACAGGTTCCAACTAAAAATTGGAGAACTGCGAAGGCATCAAACACAAATTTTGACAATTTGCTTATATTTCATCTAGCCATTTATCCTGGGAATCCATACTCCATACATTGGCATAACCATCATCGCATAAATTTTGTGATATGTTCTACATACAGACATACAGTACTGGGATGTAATCAGGGAAGATTTATAAACTGGTCAATCCCAAAATCGGAAAGCCTCACAAATTTCTACTAATGATTCAGTCATTACCTTAATGACCAAGATTTATAGTAGTATAATAATGGTGAATGATTTCTAGCCAATTTCTTAGCCTAGTTTCTTCTTCTCGAACGACGCAGGAGAGCTGCGTGTCATTTCGTTAAGGTAGAAGAAACATAACAAAAGCATGATGGGGGAAGCCGACCAATTCATATTTCAAGAAATATAGGCAATGGAATTCCTTAATTAAGAAGTGTAGTTAATTCTCAATGAACAAGGACCAATGGTTTCATCACCACGTAAAGTGCCTAAGAATGCAACTTGCAGTGAACTATTTCTGTTTTCAAGTATATTTTAGCAATGCAATAAATTGAGGTATATTTTATATGTGAACAAAACAAACATACTTGATACAAACGAATGTTTGGATGACATTATCGAACATGTTTCACCTAAGCAGATGAATGTCAAAGTTTAGCATTGAGAATTCTCAAATATAAGGCAGTTGTCGTATCTCTGCGTAGGTAGCACCCAGTGACAAGGAGTTACAGGAAAAACTGCAACCTTCATACTGCTAATTCCTAAATATCCTCATAGATAAAAAATGTAAATATGCCAAATTTTCAGAGTACAAGCCAACTGTCTAGAAAACTTGAATACTAGAGCAACCAATTAAAATTACATTACTGAAAAAGGAGGTCATTTTCCTACTGATAGCCAGCTACCATCTTCTGATTACATGCCACTGGTCTTCAAAAATTCTGACAGTAATGGATGCTAATATTAATACTAATGCATTTGTTAGGTGTTCTGTTAATTCACAATTGTGCATGATTTGAAAAGAATGACAGAAAGAATAATGACCCTTAGAATGTGAATAATTGCCATAACAGTTGTGATACAGAATCACTTATATAGGCTGATGCACCAGCGGAACATTAATATTATTCACAACTACTTTGTGATGGACTAGGAATAATGATGCAGGTTACAAATGGACGATTCATAACATTGTTATCACAAAGTGGTGTGACGTACATCTTATCCTAGAAGGCTAGAACTGATGGACTTACAGCTGTTCATAGAACAAGTCCATAAGCATTGTCTTCCCTGTACCAACACCACCATAGAGGTAAAGGCCCTTAATAGGAGCATACGTAGAAGGCTGAGTAATGAGGCGGGACCATAGCCATCGACTCCTTCAATATCAAAGACTAAGTTTATGTTTTTTCAAAAAAAGAATAAGGCTAAAACTTAAGATAATACACTACATACAAAATATGTCACCTTAGTGCAGGAAACTGCTCTTACCGGCCTGATTTCTCAGATGATTTATATCTATCCAGCTGACAGTCTTCTTCATTCTCAATCAACTCCTCATAGAGCCTTTGTAATTGTTGAATTGTATCAACCTGTATGAACCAGTGAAAAGGTGGGGAAACTTTTTACCACAGCATTGATCGGAAACTATCCAAGAAACGAACTTTGGTCAAAGACCAGAACAACACCTGAAAGCTATCACCGTCTACTAGCTCTCCTGATGCTATTCTCCTCTCATATTCCACCATTGGACCACCTCTTCCAATATCTACAGCAAAGTTCAAGAAAATAGGTTGATTCAAATGGCACCCAAAAATAGAAGATAGATATCAGCACCCGTAAAAGAGAAATGAGAAGTGAACCTTTGATCGAATCAGTCACTACAGTAGAGAACATGGACCTCATCAACTCGACGCCAGGGCTTGCAAATCTGCTAATTTCACCATTACAACGTAACGTGCTCAGTGAACCAGATGTCGAACCGCACATGATTAAAGCGTTCTGCTGCCCGAACAATCTGGTTGCTTGTGAGTGCCCCTCTGCATGGTGCTGAGTGAAACGGCGAAGCTGGCGAAGTGACCGAACAACTGATCTCATCTTCCACTGTGTATCTTATTTCTCCACTTTCTAGGCACACCAAACACCATAAAGAAGTTATGAGCCTACAGATGCAGCAGACCAAAGAATCATTAAAGAATGATAGAGTACATATGACATATCCTAATAGTAACATATTACCGGCCTTGTGAGGAAACAAGCAGCAATCATGTGCCATAAACAAGGGAATGGCAAAAGTAAGCAAACAAGTTAAAACATGGGGTGGGAGCATGAGACATAGAATCTACCATCATAAAAGTTAAAAGGTAATCAAGAAAATGACATGGAAAGGGTACTTAGTAGTGAAAAGAAATGCCGCTGCTAGTACATACTACTACACTGCAATTAATAATTAGGTCAATAAAAATACCAAGAGCACTTAAAGTTTCCCGAGAAGAACTAGAAATCTGTATCATATTGACCACTACAGCTCCATCGATTGGCTAAAGTTTCACGGCCAGACGAAATATATTTATAAGCCCTTCAAAGTAGGAAACCAAGAGCCCGAGATCGGCAAATTCTTGCACGACGGGCTAAAGGTAACGCCAGCTCCAGGAAGACGGGAGTACTCTTACGAGTGCATCTCATCACGTCTCAAAGATTGAAACTTGCTACAGATCGAGGAAGATGAAACAGGATTAGCATCTACAACTACAACCAGCAGCAGGTAACAAGAAATAAACCAAATCGGGAAATCTGAGCTCCAATTTTTGCGGAATTATTACAGAGCAAATCGAGACCGATCCAGACAGCGACCCAGATGGAACGATTCAAGTTGGAACAAGAAGACCAGCCGCCCGATTCACCTGAGCGAGGAACTCTAGCGCACGAACGGCGGTTGGGCTGGCCCTGCCCGAGCACACCTTCCGCACAGGGATGTCCGCCTCACCGCGTCCAGTCCGCGACAATCCGCTGCAGCAGAACAAGAGACGCCCCGGCGCTGCAACGCGGCCACCGGACGCGGCGATTAGTAGCTGCCACCGACAGTGGCGCCGCCGGCGAGCAGTCAAGCGTGAGGAGACAGACAGCGACGGGGCCTCAAGACAACTCTGTACTAGAACCACTTTTCCTATTCAAACAATTAATAGAGAACGGAAAGAAGTCGAGAACAATCGAATCAGAATTGTACGTAACAAAGAAACCCGGACAATGAACCGAAACTGGGAAGAATACGGCATATACGCACGCACCACAAATCAGGAGAGGAGTCAAACTCCTCGGGCCAGCCAGGAAACCGAAACCGAAACCGCGCCGGCCGCCGCAGCTTCTGACCGCTCCGTCGCGGCCAGTACCACTGGCTCGGCAGCGACTATGCCCCAGGGGGGCGAGGGTGTTCTCTTCTCCTGGAATCCTGGGACGTCACGAAACAGGACAGTCTGAAAAATGCGGCAAGAGGCTCCGGTAGTCGGGCCGGTGCCGAGGGGATGGGAAGTTGGGAACAGGTCGACTGGGATGGAGGAGTGCAGCGTGAGCTGGAATTGTGGGGGTGCTACACTGCTACTGCGCTTGGATAGGCGATTAATTAACAGTTCCATGGACGGCTTTGAGTTAGAGCCTGGACAACGCAATTCCTTTAAACCGTGCAACAGTAAAAGAACTACTTTAGGTTACAACAGTACATTATACAGTTTCTATACGTCATATGGGTAGATTTTGTTTTAATAAAACATAAAAATATATAATCTTTATCTTTACTACTACATAAGACAGTAGTGTAGACGTCCACATATTGGTGGTGCACGGTTCTGCCCTGACCCCACCCACTCCATTCAGCTCCGCTCTCCCAGATGGTGCTCGCGCTTTCGTCGCCGCCATCAACGATCCCATTACTCCATCACCTCAGATCCCCTTCCACGTCCGCGGTCGCCCCCGATCCCCTCCCAGGATGGCGCTCACCTACCATCAACGCCGCGGCCGCCCCTGCTCCCCTCCCAGGATGGCGCTCACTTACCTTCAACGGGTCGAGCCTTCCATCGACGGGTAGAACCTTCCATCGACCGGTGCTCAACCCAGATCCCCTTCCACCGACGGTTCTATGCGAATCCTAACTCCTCCCATTCGTCGTAGGCTCCACCGCCGCCGCTCTCTATGTCCGCCACTTCTGGCGAGACGACGCCGCCTCGCCTCATCGTAGTGTGCAAACGGTCGTGGATCCAAGGGCGAAGCCGCCGCCCATGGCGGCGCACCACCTCAAGACGTGGGCACCCCCACTGTGATCTCGCGTGCGTGTCTTCTCTCCCGAGCCCGGTAGTAACCGGGGTGCCGCCGGCAACTGCAAGGAGGAGGACCAGGGGTCTAAGATCCGAGATAGCCCGGATCCCTCTTCACAGGTGCTCACCCCAGTTCGCGCGCAGGTGGACATGGGCCTCAACGACGGCAGCTAGCGAGGGGGCCGTACCCAGCGGCGCATCCACTGGTACGTCTGTCTGCTCCATGCCTCCATTTCCATTCACCCCCTTCCATCCCCTTCCAAAGTCGGGGATCCACAATCAGAGCCCGACATTTGCGCCCGCTTGCACTGCCATCGGCTCCCTACAGTGTTCTAGGCCCCTTGTGTACGTGCCCGCCCGTCAGATCTGGTTGCTCATCGTCCTCCTGCTCCACAAGCTCTCCCTAAGATGCGGTGGATCTGTTGACAGCAGTTGAGAGGGTGCGCGAAGAAGGCGAGCTCTCCCCAAGACGCAGCTGACGACATAGTGCATCTCGGCGGCCAGCCGTGGAGGCGGGGTGCTCGTCAGACTGTGTTCCATCTTATGATAAACCCTGAGTATACCTGGACACCGTGTTCCATGCTTTGTTCTTAAAGATTCATGTTTATTGATTTAAAATCGTATTCTATAGGTTGTGCATACTTTCCAGCTAAGTTAAAAGTGAACATAAAATTTGGAAACAACACAACAAAATAAGTGCCTCAATAGAACTGATAGTTTACGATTTCTATAGCACTGGTAAACTAAACATGTCTTACTTTATATTGTAATATTAGCATTTTCATTGTTTACTTTATCATGACTTCTAAAAAAAATCTAGAACATGTTTTTAGAAGTTTCTTTTTACAGCAAAAGATGAGAATTCCCATCTTAACTAAACTGACATTGTGTTCTGCGCCGCGATGTCGAGGAATGTGGCGGCCTCGTTGCTGATCGAGGAGCCGCCGCCGCCGAGGTCGGAGAGGGAGTGGATGGTGATGAAGGGGACGTCGTGCTTGGTGAGCGACGAGGGCTACGACGTCACTCTCCATCTCCACGGGGTGCCTTCAGGCTGCGTGTTGCAAGATACCCCCAATGCCTGCAAGGTACAACATAACAATTACTCTATCTCTTGTTCTTGGAAGATTTCAGGTAGGTTTTATGTTTAGTTGTCTAATAAATCCTTGCAATAAATTTCCTGTCATGACCCATGTATACCAATATGCATGATTTTGGCACTTTTTCAGAAAAGCCCATATTAATTCCTGATAATCGTACCATACTTGTGATAATAATAAGAATAATCATAATCCTCCGCACGATGGTGATATCGAACAGAATACTTTGTGTTGTTTAGTCAGAATACTACCTGTTAACCGATGTTCTAGATCTGACACTTCTACCTTGCTTTTTTGTTTAGTTACTCGCTCCATCCAGGGGGGTCATATACTTCTATGGATTGAGCCCCCTGGGTATCTTCTTGTCTGTTGTTTAATCGATGTGTCTCATCCAGATTTTGGCACTTTTTTTCTTATTCACCACAATGAAGAAAAGTAACTTTGTTTTGCATCTTAGCTTTAATAATCTTTAATGTGTAATCTTAGGGGCTCTAAAGAGTTTCCATGCGTTCTTTGTCTCTTTTAGATCCAGTGCGTGTGGATCTCACGTACGTTAGGATAAAGGTCGATGGCCTATGGTATGTGTGAAAATTACAATTTTGCTTTCCCACCACACTCTCGCGGTTGGGCTCATGATTGTCTCCTTGTAAATGTGTTACAGCCACATGTGATGCAGATCAATGGTCTATGATTCCTATGAAAATTACATTATTTGTTTCTCAATTGTTCAACTCCTCTCGTCCAGTTCCAAATAGTAAAAGGTTGATGTATTGATTGGGAGAAAATGTAATAATTGATCTGAAATACTGGTTTATTTTTACTTGTTACAGTAGTTGAAATCAAGTGATTGGATCATTTTTTATTCTTTGTTTTTCATTTTTAAAACATTAATGTGTCCAATTAAGTTAAGCACACTGGTATACCATTCATGTACCATTTCGTTGTGCCACTCATACCTAGGAGACTGAGACAGATGAAATTGTTGATACATTAGTAATTTATATACTATAATTTTGTTCTTTTATTCTTAACTTATTTATTTTCTAAGGTGGATATCTTTTATTTTATTTATTTGTTCCAAATCGTGGCTTCGTCGTCTCCTGTGGCCTGATTGTTGACTACCATCACTGATGGTTACTCAATTAGCCAACAAATTACTAGGTAACTAATTTCTAATTTATGGGTGAGTAGTAAACTATAATCCTTTTGTTTGTAGATCAAGGACCCTTCAAGAGGAGGATGCTTTTTAGGTGAACCCACATCTAAAGCGGAATTTTGTCTACTAAGTCTACAACTTCATGCCAAATCAATATGAGTATTGTATCTAATATTCTAATGAAGTAGCAGCAGAAGCACACAGCACAAGTTTTGTTACTAAAATATTCTTGTATAAAATTGTTAGTCACTTCATTAGCAGCATCTGTTGTTCAGCGTGAGTGCGTGACACAACCTTCCCAAAGGGTGAAGCCACTTGCTACATTAGATGTAAAAGAACCTGTATAAATTTCTATAAATATTTTGCTATCTTCTATTTTATTGCACTTCCTTTCGATAAAACTTTATTCCTTATGACTTCTACATTGTGGCAGATGGTAGAATCTGTATGGATTCTGTACAAAATTGATGTAAGTTTGTTTTGGTCTTGATTTTTATGAATGTTCTTGTGTAAATTCATGTATTTGTTTTGTTTGATTTATTTCTTTAGAAGTTGGAGCTCTTGAAGGTTTGTCCTTACTGGTTTGTATTATTAGTTTGAAGGTAATTTTCTTGGGTGGATTACTGAAATTTTTATTGGAGTTACTATCTGTTGTTTGGAACTCTAGATAGCAGCTATGCAAAAAATAACTTTGATAGTGAAGTAGCGAACAACCTTTTTATGTTTGAATTGCCACAGAGTTTAGTGAAACCTAACATTATCGTTGAAGCAGTTTTACTTTGATAGTGAAGTAGTGAACAACCTTTTTATGTTTGAATTGCCACAGAGTTTAGTGAAACCTAACATTATCGTTGAAGCAATTTTTTATGTTATATGATCAGTCCAATGGAATGCACAAGGAGCAGCTAGGTAAAGTAGCAAATATCTTATGGAAATAACTGATCATTATGCACGTTGACTCAAAACCTTCCTATGATATACCTTGTAAAATTTTATTGTTTTCCTCTAAGAATTGATTAGAGTTGTATACTCATTGGCCCAGATGCTCATTTGAAACTGCCAGCTATAACTTACAATATCTAATACTTGCCTTTTCTTACATGTATTTTTCTTACAGGTCTTCATTGAAGTAGCCTTCCTAACTGATGTGTCACTCTTCATCAACAAGATTTTGAATGCTTTTGTAACTTGTTTCAAACCATGCTTGTTCTTTTGATAGCCATTAGTCAAGATGTATCCTTAATGGGAGTGAACAGACCCACTCATCTTATAACCTCCAAACTCTTTGGAGGCAGAGCGCTCCAGTATTATCGTGGAGCTGAAGCAATTGAGTGATAATATTTTACTGTTGATGGAGATAAAATTTCAAGATATTTCATCGTTTCCTATTGATTTTAGGTTTTAATGGAAGCTGTTAATAATCTATGCAATATCCACTGTAAAGGTGTTGCAAACCTGGTGATAGAGTAAGCATGCATTTCGCTAATATTATTGTTCAGCACCAGTTCTTAGTTTAATTGTTGTATAAGGTAGCATGCATAAGATATTAGTGCCTCTTTTCATGCAGTAAAGTGAAACAACATACTGTTTCAACCTATTGTTCTATATTTTGTTCAACATAGAAAAGTTGAGTGAACCAGTCATTTTGAAAGTTGTCACCACTCACCAAGAACTTCAAAGACCACCTCATACATGGGGAGGAACGCGACCTTGTTGAAGATTCCCTGTTAGAGTACCTCTGGTGCATTGACTGTTTAGGTTTGGTCCCTCACTCAGTTTGTACCTCTAATTTGATGAACATCTATTTAATATTGTAACCATTTTCGTACTTCGTAATATCGGATAGGTCCAGCAATTTTCTAAATAATTTCTCGAATTATTGCAGCAAACCTATGAACTAAAACAGATTAGTCGATCCTCCATTTCATTCATTTAGAAGGTGATATAGTTCTCTGTATTACTATTGTTATCCCTGCGACAAAGTGAATTCAGCATTGTGTATTATTATTGACAAGCATATAGAGGAATAGAAGAGTTAGTACAATTCATATATCCGATATTTCAAGCAGTAAGGGTGTGGATGCATATACGGGTATTGTACCTGAAGCTGATGAGAAAATTAAGTTAGCAGCATGACAGGGATCTAATCTACCAAATTTCTTCTTCCATATGGAACTTTGTTATTGGCTTATCACCTGCATAATGTCATCGAGGATTTGGAGTTGATGTTATAATGACACCAGGATCTTGAAAAAATGGTACTCATTTTGTTGTTTTCTTGTTATATTATCTTTTCATGATTACGTGGTGAAACAATAATGTGTATTTTTATTGGCATTTGCTTGATAACATAGGATCTGAACACTGATGTGATGCGCTAAAGAAGCTTGATAAGCACTAGGATATTGTCGTCAATATTTAATGAGATGAGCCTATTATTGATACATATGAGATGGCAAGCCAGTCATGCTTCTATGATGCTCCAGTAGAAGCGTCAAACTCAAGGTACCTTTGTTGTCTACAGGATAATGATTTCTCCATGGAGTTGAGCAGGCATTCATCGGTGATTTGGCAAGTTTGTATTATCACCTTACGCTAGAAGGATATTGAAGCTGATTGAATTGAATTGATACTCATATTCTTGTTGAGGTGTACCTAGGATAACCTATTATTCTTGGCTCATGTCGCAGTGGTGTTAGTCCAAGATTGGCATTGACCTCATAGCATCTATGGGTACAACTAACGCAAACAAGTTCTCTCCTACTATTTTTTTACATCACCCTCTTTATGTCCAGCTTTGTTTAATCGAGGCGTTTATTTCTATTGTTAGTAATTTATTAGATTTCAAGTTCGGCTCCAAGGTACAGCTAACACGTCGCTCGCCTCCTCCTTTTTGTCCTGCATCCCCGTAAGCACTGTTGTCTCCTAGGTTTGTACCTTTTGCCAAGAACTGTTTTTTGGGATGCACCACTCAGAATGGCTTACACCGAGTTTCTCTAAGTTTGGTTCGCAGGTGGAGACCATCGCCACTCTTGTTGATCACGTGTGCATCGTTCAAGCGCAAAGCGAATTTGCCTACCACATCAAGTTCTACCCCGATCTACAACAGTCACTGCTCTTCAGGTGATCTGGCTATTAGTTTTCAGTGTGGCGTGCTTTGGTGGAATGTCTCTAATAACGGGGCGTGTATCAGCGATAGAAGAACGGCTCGGGTGACAATCACCATCATCATCCTGCAACTTGTCTTTCTCAAGTTTGACTGCAAGATATTGCTTCTAATTGATTCTCCATCTAGGATCTGGGACATCAACATTATTAGCTACCTTGTCACGATTATATGTTTCCTTGTCACGAGCAATTGCGAGAGGTAAAGGTACTTACAGCAAGAGAAATGAATGCTTCTCAAATGTAACATACAAAGAATATCGTGTACAAAGAACTTTACTTCTTAGTCTTTGTATTTGTGATATACACATTGTAGTATAATTTGATTTGTTCCAGTTTAGTTATGTATTGTTTGGTGGCAAAAAATTAGTGATATATTGAGGTCGATGACAATATGTATTGTTCATTTTCATATAATCGTTGTTCACTAACATTTTATTAATAATTTGTGAGCCATCGCAATGCACAGACACCTAACTATCATATATAGAAATCTGTATGATATTGATGGTCGAAATGTAGTGGTGAAACAAGTAGATTAAATAATAAAATTTATGTATGATCAAGATCACCAATGGATTATAAAATCTTTTCTCATAACAATATAACATATTTATATATAAGTTATTGTAATATTATATGTTTCCGTTGCAAGGCACGGGCACTCACCTAGTACTCTATTAAGAGTGTAGCGTCAGCATCTACCCCTGCCTCTGCCCGTGCGCCTCCGCCTACCCTCTACCGCGCCACACCATTCATGCCCCCGTCCGCCCCCGACATCCTTCGCGCCCCGTCATTCACGCCTCCGCGCCACGCCATTCTCGCGCCAACGCCGCCCCCGCCAATCCCCTTCCATCCCGCCTCTTCCCCGCTCGACTCCTCTCAGCTCATTTCTTCTTTCCCACCAGATAGCCTAACTCCCTCTCCCAAACCCTAGGGATCGTGCCCGCCTCCTCAATGAGACGCCCATGGACCATGCCGGTGGCGACCCCCCGGAGGAGGGGACGCACGTGACACACCCCGGTTCCCCTGGCGGCGACGACAAATCTAGGGCGATGCGATGACAACGGTGGGCGCCGCCTCCTCAACGAGGAACCCATGGGACATGGCGTTGGTGCCCCCTGGCCGCCCCCATCCTCGGTACGCAAAACTGTCGGATCTGTCGCTCCTCCACGCTCCCGTCACCCTAGGTTCCTCTATGAGGTCGAGCTCTGCCTCCTCCATTGCAACCTCCCTGTCCCGCCCTTGACCGCGCCCCCACTCGCTTCCCCTCCCTGGCTCCCCCTGTGCATCCGCTCGGCTTCACTACTGCCTCCTCGCTTGCCACCGTTGAGGACGACGACTGCGAGGCTACGACTCGCCCGAGGCCAAGCCCAAGCGGGAGACGCAGTTACGACTCGCCTGAGGCCATCCCCGGTGAAAGGGAAATGGATTTAATCATTTCCTATAATTGATTTTGGTGGTTGACGTCCAACACAAATCATGTAGACTAACTAGTTTGTCTAGATGTCATGTATCTAAGGTGCATAAGGTTCAGTATAAACCAAGAAAGAATTCAAGTTGGAGACTCAAATTTATTTGGAGCAAAAGGACTTAGAGTGTGCTGCCTGTGGCGCACCGGACACTGTTCGGAGCACCAGGCCAGGCAGCCAGCGAACCAGCCACTCTTGGGTTTCTTTTGAGCGCGCTCCACTATAATTCACCGGACTATCTGGTGAGCCAGCGGAGCAACAGCTCCCTGCACGCCAACGATCAACTGTGCAGAGGAACAGTGATGAACAGTGTCGCGATAGAAGTCGGAGCGCAAAAGTCAGAGGTCATCGGACTGTCCGGTATGGCACCAGACTGTCCGGTGCAGCAAAAAGACAAAAGGTTCCAAAGGTCAACAGCTCCAAACCCTAACAGGCGCGCTGGCGTGGCACTCATCGGACAGTGAACAGTGACTGTCCGGTGCGCCACCGGTCACTGTCCGGTGTGCCACCGGACTGTCCGGTGTGCCCAACGCCAGCAGACTTTGCCAACGGCTAGGAAGTGGTTGGGGGCTATAAATACCCCCAACCACCTCATTGATTGGCATCCAAGTGTTCTGAAAGTCGCCTAGAGGGGGGTGAATAGGGCGAATCTAAAATTTACAAACTTAATCACAACTATAAGCCGGGTTAGCGTTAGAAATATAATGCGAGTCCGAGAGAGGGCGTAAAAACAAATCGCAAGCAAATAAGGAAGTGAGACACAATGATTTGTTTTACCGAGGTTCTTTTCTCTCAAACCTACTCCTCGTTGAGGTGGTCACAAAGACCAGGTCTCTTTCAACCCTTTCCCTCTCTCAAACGGTCCCTCGGACCGAGTGAGCTTCTCTTCTCAATCAAATGAGAACCAAACTTCCCCGCAAGGACCACCACACAATTGGTGTCTCTTGCCTTGATTACAATTGAGGTGATCGCAAGAAAGAATGAGAAAAAGAAGCAATCCAAGCGCAAGAGCTCAAATGAACACAACAATCACTCTCTCTAATCACTAAAGCTTTGAGTGGAATTTGGGAGAGAATTTGATCTCTTTGGTGTGTCTAGAATTGAATGTTAGAGCTCTTGTAAGTAGTTGGAAGGTGGAAAACTTGGATGCCATTGAATGAGTGGTTGGGGTATTTATAGCCCCAACCACAAAAAATGGCCGTTGGAGGGCTGCAGTCGCATGGCGCACCGGACAGTCCGGTGCGCCACCGGACACTGTCCGGTGCGCCAGCCACGTCAGCCTGCTGTTGGGTTCCGACCGTTGGAGCTCTGTCTTGTGGGCCCGCCTGGCTGTCCGGTGGTGCACCGGACAGGCCCTGTAGGCTGTCCGGTGTGCCACCCGCGCGTGCTCTGCTCCTCTGCGTGCGCAGGCGCACATTTAATGCGTTGCAGTCGACCGTTGCGCACGAAGTAGCCGTTGCTCCGATGTCACACCGGACAGTCCGGTGTGCACCGAACACTGTCCGGTGACTCACTGGACAGTCCGGTGAATTTTAGCGGAGCGGATTTCCGAAGCTGGCGAGTTCAGAGTTGCTCTCCCCTGGAGCACCGGACACTATCCGGTGATGCACCGGACAGTCTGGTGAATTATAGCGAAGCGCCTCTGAGATTTCCCAAAGGTGAAGAGTTCAGCTTAGAGTCATCTGGTGCACCGGACACTGTCCGGTGTGCCAGACCAGGGCACACTTTGGTTGTCCCTTGCTCTCTTTGTTTGAACCCATTCTTGGTCTTTTTATTGACTTTTTGTGAACCTTTGGCACCTGTAGAACTTATAGACTAGAGCAAACTAGTTAGTCCAATTATTTGTGTTGGGCAATTCAACCACCAAAATCAATTAGGAAATAGGTGTAAGCCTAATTCGCTTTCAATCTCCCCCTTTTTGGTGATTGATGCCAACACAAACCAAAGCAAGTATAGAAGTGCATAATTGAACTAGTTTGCATATTTGTAAGTGCAAAGGTTACTTAGAATTGAGCCAATATAAATTCATAAGATATGCATGGATTGTTTCTTTATAATTTTAACATTTTGGACCACGCTTGCACCACATGTTTTGTTTTTGCAAATTTTTGTAAAATCTTTTCAAAGACATTTTGCAACTAGTCAAAGGTAAATGAATAAGATTTAGAGAAGCATTTTCAAGATTTGAAATTTTCTCCCCCTGTTCCAAATGCTTTTCCTTTGACTTAAACAAAACTCCCCCTTAATAAAATCTTCCTCTTAGTGTTCAAGAGGGTTTTAAGATATCAATTTTGAAAATACTACTCTCTCCCCCTTTTTGAACACAATGAGATACCAATTTGAAAATCATAAGTTTTAAAATTTAGTGGTGGTGCGGCCCTTTTGCTTTGGGCTAATACTCTCTCCCCCTTTGGCATGAATCGCCAAAAGCGGATGCTTGAGTGAAATATAAGCCCTTTACTAACTACATTCTCCCTTTTGGCAAGTAGAACATATGAGTGAAGATTATACCAAAGATGGAGAGTTGCTCGGAGCGACGGCGAAGGATGAGTTATGGAGTGGAAGCCTTTGTATTCGCCGAAGTCTCCAATTCCCTTTCAATACACCTATGACTTGGTTTTTAAATTCACTTGAAAACACATTAGTCATAGCATATGAAAGAGACATGATCAAAGGTATATATATGAGCTTTGTGTGCAAGACATCAAAAGAAATTCCTAGAATCAAGAATATTTAGCTCATGCCTAAGTTTGGTAAAGGTTTGTTCATCTAGTGGCTTGGTAAAGATATCGGCTAGTTGATCTTTAGTGTTAATATATGCAATCTTGATATCTCCCTTTTGTTGGTGATCCCTTAGAAAATGATACTGAATGGCTATATGTTTAGTGCGGCTATGCTCAACGGGATTATCCGCCATGCGAATAGCACTCTCATTATCACATAGAAGAGGAACTTTGGTTAATTTGTAACCATAGTCCCTAAGGGTTTGCCTCATCCAAAGCAATTGCGCGCAACAATGGCCTGCGGCAATATACTCGGCTTCGGCGGTAGAAAGAGCTACGGAATTTTGCTTCTTTGAAGTCCAAGACACCAAGGATCTCCCCAAGAACTGGCAAGTCCCCGATGTGCTCTTTCTATTAATTTTACACCCCGCCCAATCGGCATCCGAATAACCAATTAAATCAAATGTGGATCCCCGAGGGTACCAAAGCCCAAACTTCGGAGTATAAGCCAAATATCTCAAGATTCGTTTTACGGCCGTAAGGTGAGCTTCCTTAGGGTCGGCTTGGAATCTTGCACACATGCATACGGAAAGCATAATGTCCGGTTGTGAAGCACATAACTAGAGTAAGGAACCTATCATCGACCGGTATACCTTTTGATCTACGGATTTACCTTCCGTGTCGAGGTCGAGATGCCCATTGGTTCCCATGGGAGTCTTGATGGGCTTGGCATCCTTCATTCCAAACTTGTTTAAAATGTCTTGAGTATACTTC
Source organism: Zea luxurians (assembly GCA_029449295.1). Taxonomy (NCBI): domain Eukaryota; kingdom Viridiplantae; phylum Streptophyta; class Magnoliopsida; order Poales; family Poaceae; genus Zea; species Zea luxurians. Next base: position 18,639,674 of record JAOPSE010000052.1, on the reverse strand, counting down.
GTTTGGCTAATGAAGGTGCCCTCTTGGAGTTGTTTGACTTGGAATCCTAAAAAATACTTCAACTCCCCCATCATAGACATCTCGAACTTTTGCGTCATGATCCTACTAAATTCCTCACATGTAGATTCGTTAGTAGACCCAAATATAATATCATCAACATAGATTTGGCATACGAACAAATCATTTGCAAGAGTTTTAGTAAATAAAGTAGGATCGGTCTTGCCGACTTTGAAGCCATTAGCAATAAGGAAATCTCTTAGGCATTCATACCATGCTCTTGGGGCTTGCTTGAGCCCATAAAGCGCCTTAGAGAGCCTATAGACATGGTTAGGATACTCACTATCTTCAAAGCCGGGAGGTTGCTCAACATAGACCTCTTCCTTGATTGGTCCATTGAGGAAAGCACTCTTCACGTCCATTTGGTAAAGCTTGAAGCCATGGTAAGTAGCATAGGCTAATAATATGCGAATTGACTCAAGCCTAGCTACGGGTGCATAGGTTTCACCAAAATCCAAACCTTCGACTTGTGAATATCCCTTGGCCACAAGTCGGGCTTTGTTCCTTGTCACCACACCATGCTCATCTTGTTTGTTGCGGAAGACCCATTTGGTTCCTACAATATTTTGGTTAGGACGTGGAACTAAATGCCATACCTCGTTCCTAGTGAAATTGTTGAGCTCCTCTTGCATCGCCATCACCCAATCCGAATCTTGAAGTGCTTCCTCTACCCTGTGTGGCTCAATAGAAGAAACAAAAGAGTAATGCTCACAAAAATGTGCAACACGAGATCTAGTGGTTACCCCCTTATGAATGTCGCCGAGGATGGTGTCGAGGGGTGATCTCGTTGGATTGCTTGGTGGACTCTTGGGTGTGTCGGTCTTGGTTCTTCATCCTCCTTGTCTTGATCATTTGCATCTCCCCCTTGATCATTACCGTCATCTTGAGGTGGCTCATCATTTTGATTTTTTTCCTTCATCAACTTGAGCTTTGTCCTCATTTTGAGTTGGTGGAGATGCTTGCGTGGAGGAGGATGGTTGATCTTGTGCATGTGGTGGCTCTTCGGATTCCTTAGGACACACATCCCCAATGGACATGTTCCTTAGCGCGATGCACGGAGCCTCTTCATTACCTATCTCATCAAGATCAACTTGCTCTACTTGAGAGCCGTTAGTTTCATCAAACACAACGTCACAAGAAACTTCAACTAGTCCTGAGGACTTGTTAAAGACTCTATAAGCCCTTGTGTTTGAATCATATCCTAGTAAAAAGCCTTCTACTGTCTTAGGAGCAAATTTAGATTTTCTACCTCTTTTAACAAGAATAAAGCATTTGCTACCAAAGACTCTAAAATATGAAATGTTGGGCTTTTTACCAGTTAGGAGTTCGTATGATGTCTTCTTGAGGATTCGATGTAGATACAACCGGTTGATGGCGTAGCAGGCGGTGTTGACCGCCTCGGCCCAAAACCGATTCGGCGTCTTGTACTCATCAAGCATGGTTCTTGCCATGTCCAATTGTCGATGTTTCGAAACCCGGGGGGTCCCTGGACCGACGAGTGAATTGTCGCCGCGTGTCCCAGCCCAGATGGGTCGACGCAAGGCGGAACGCGAAGGGGGGAAAGGAAGCAGTCGGAGGGAGGCAGGCGTGTGAGAGAGCGAATCCCGCGGCCTTTGTGTTAGCCCCGCGCCTGAGTCGGGTGCGCTTGCAGTAGGGGGATACAAGCGTCCACGCGGGAGTGGGAGCGAGCGGCCTTGAGCGAGCGTCGTCCTGTCCTTCTCCGCGCGGGCCAATCCTCTGTAAGAGGGCCCTGGTCCTTCCTTTTATAGGCATAAGGAGTGGATCCAGGTGTACAATGGGGGGGGTGTAGCGGAGTGCTACGTGTCTAGCGGAGGAGAGCTAGCGCCCTAAGTACACGCCGTCGTGGCAGCCGGAGAGGTTTTGGCACCCGGTTCGTGTGGTGTCGTGGCCATCGGAGGAGTGCTGGAGCCTGGCGAGAGGACAACTGTTGGGGCTGTCGAGTCCTTGCTGACGTCCTCTTGCTTCCGTAAGGGGGCCGAGAGCCACCGTCGTCACAGAGCGTGCGGGGCGCCATCATTGCCTATCTGGCAGAGCGAGCCAGATGGGACGCCGGTCTTGTTCCCCGTAGCCTGAGTCAGCTCGGGGTAGGGTAATGATGGCGCCTCCTGTCGACGTGGTCGGTCTGCGCCCTAGGTTGGGCGATGTGGAGGCTCCTCCGAGGTCGAGGTCGAGTCTGTCTTCCGTGGCCGTGGCCGAGTCCGAGCCCCTGGGTCGGGCGAGGCGGAGACCGTCGGCTGAGGCCAGGGCTGAGTCCGAGCCCTGGGGTCAGGCGAAGCGGAGTCCGTCGTCTTCCGGGGTCGAGCCCATGTCCGAGCCCTGGGGTCAGGCGAGGCGGAGTTCGTCGTCTTCCGGGGCTGAGCCCGAGTCCGAGCCCTAGGTCGGGCGGAGTGGAGTTCGCCGTCTTCCGGGGCTGAGCCCGAGTCCGAGCCCTGGGTCGGGCAGAGCGGAGTTCGCCGTCTTCCGGGGCTGAGCCCGAGTCCAAGCCCTGGGTCGGGCGGAGCGGAGTTCGCCGTCTTCCGGGGCTGAGCCCGAGTCCGAGCCCTGGGGTCGGGCGAGGCGGAGTTTCCTATGACGCCCGAGGCCGGCCTTGGCTGCTGTCAGCCTCACTCTGTCGGGTGGCTCAGCAGTCGGAGCAGCGCAGGCGGCGCTGTCCTCTTGTCAGACCGGTCAGTGGGGCGGCGAAGTGACTGCGGTCACTTCGGCCCTGTCGACTGGAGGGCGTGCGTCAGGATAAAGGTGTCAGGCCACCTTTGCATTAAATGCCCCTGCGATTTGGTCGGTCGGCGTGGCGATGTGGCCAAGGTTGCTTCTTGGTGAAGACCGAGCCTCGGGCGAGCCGATAGTGTGCCCGTTGCTGGAGGGGGGTCCTCGGGCGAGACGTAGGTTCTCCGGGGTCGTCTTCCCTTGCCCAAGGCTAGGCTCGGGTGAGGCACGATTGTGTACCTTGAATGGACCGATCCTTGATTTAATCGCACCCATCAGGCCTTTGCAGCTTTGTGCTGATGGGGGTTACCAGCTGAGATTTAGGGGCCTTGAGGGTACCCCTAATTATGGTCCCCGACAGTAGCCCCCGAGCCTCCAAGGGAGTACTAATACTCGCTTGGAGGCTTTTGCCGCACTTTTTTGCAAGGGGACCAGCCTTTTTTGGTTGCATTCTGTTCCGGTGGGTGCGCGCGAGCGCACCCGCCGGATGTAGCCCCCGAGGCCTCGGAGGAGTAGTTTTACTCCTTCGAGGTCTTAGTGCGCTTCGCAACACTTCGACTGGTCTAGTTGTTCCCTCATGCGAGCTGGCCGTAGCCCGAGTGCACGGTCGGGTCCCAAGTTCTCGGGCTGGTATGTTGACGATGTCAACGGTTTGGCCGGAGCCGGTTTTGCGAGAGCAGCCCCCGAGCCTCTGCACAGGGCGAGAGGATGGTCAGGGACAGACTCAACTTTTTTACATACGCCCCTGCGTCGCCTTTCTGCAAGGAGGGGGGGGGGAAAGCGCCATGTTGCCCTCAGGTGGCGTCGAACATGGTGTCTCCAGTGAGCTGCTGGCGGGTAATCCGAGCGGACGTCCGTGCCCCATTTGATAGGGGTCGGCTAGAGGCCCAGAGGCGCGCCCAAAAGTACCTGCGGGTGATCTGTCGGACCCGGTCCCCTGTCGACGGGGTCCGAGGGCTCGATGCCTCCCTCTGATGGGATTCCGTTACAAGATCATTCCCGCTGGTCTCGGAAATGTCCTAGGGTACCTTGGGAGCGTAGCCCGAGCCTTGGTTATGTATCGAACGTACCCATGGTCATCCCTCGCTCTGTGTCTGAGGCGACTATGAACCCTTCGAGGGCCAGCCTACGAACCCCTGATCAGTAGTGGGCGCGGAGCCCGAGTGGCCTGAGGCGGTCGTTGAACCCTTCGAGGGGCCGACCATCGAACCTCTGACCAGTAGTGGGTGTGGAGCCCACGTGCTCCGAGGTGGCCGTTGAACCCCTCCGAGGGGCCAGCCTTCGAACCTCTGATCAGTAGGGAGGCTCGGAGCCTGTTTCCTTCATGGAGAAGGGTCCTTTTCGGGGTATCCCCCTTTCCCGGTCCCTGTTGTAAGAGAGAGAAAGAGGAAAAAGGAAAAGGGATGCGAAGTCAAATGACGCGGCGTACCTTTTTTCGACGCGGTCATTATGGCGAAGGTGAAGCGTCGCTTGCTTCTCCCGCCTGAGGCACCGCCTGTCCTGCCGCGGAGTTAGTGCGACGGGGCGAGCGGTTCGCGGGGCGGCCGTTGCGCGTGCGCGGGCCGTTCGAGGAACGGATCACGGGCGCGTCGTCTTCACGCCGTGAGAGAGGGCTCCCCCGCTGCCCCTAGATGGGACGTGAGCTTGGCTGACGACGTGACCGCTGCTTCTGCCCGCCTGCCACCGCCATTACTGCCGGCCCAATTTTGACCGCATTTGACCGTCGCGCTTGACTGGCACTGCAGGGTTGCCTCGAGTCGCGGTATTGACTCCGCAGTCGAGGAGGCGCGGTAGTGGCGTGAGTGGCGGTGCAGTTGCTCACACGTAGCAACCGGCGCGTCGGTTGCATGACGCGTGGGCCGGGACCTCCATGCTAGGCTCGTTGGAGTCAAGGAGGTGCGCCCACTTGGCGCGGTTGCATGCCGCCTGCATGGCTGCCCACCCTTTCGCCCGCTGGTCTAGGCAAAGGTGGAGAACTGCTTGTAACCGCTGGGTGGTTGCATGCACCGCGCGCGCGTGGCGGTTTGGCTTCTTCTCCCCTGGACCGGCTTGCATGACGTGTGGGCCCCAGCCCCCGCGCCATGGGGGGGGAGAATCTTGGAGCGTGTTGGAGAAGACTCGACCCGCAACGGTTGAGGGCGCAGGTAGGGAGAGCCGCCTTTAAAAAGGGGGGCGACCCCCTTGGAGGGCAGCCATGTCTTCGCGCTCCCCACATGCATCGCGTCTTTCCACCTTCCGAGCCCCCGGGCGGGGGACGCCCGGAACCCTTCCGTCTTGTCGTCGGAGGAACGCAAACTTGCCGCTTACGCGCGCTCTTACTCATCCATAGGGTTCTGTTACCGACGCAGTTGAGAAGGCCCGAAAAATCATTTCGGCAGAGGAGCTTCTCGAGCATGAAGACTTGTTCGGTCCGCGGAGTCACTTATCCGAGCGCGAGTTACTTATCGCAGAAGGTGACGAGTGAGGTATCCGTATCCCAGAGGCGTAGGAGTCCCTCGGCTCGGTCAGCCTTGGCTGCTTACGTGTACTCCGTCGTTTTCAGGATCCACTTTTGAAGTAGTCGAAGAGCACGAAAAGCATTCTGGCAGAAAAGATTTTTTTCTTTTTTCGAGGAAAATTTTGACGCAGAGGGGGTTGCCCCCTTCTAGCCCCCGAGGGAGGGTCGGGCTTTGCCGAGGCAAGGCTGACCCTTCCTTGACGACCAGACTTGGTGTGTGAACGAAGTATACGAGCAACTTGAAAGCATCTTAAGGGTAGAAGCGACGTAGCTGTTGGATGTTCCAGGCGTTGCTGTAGACCTCGCCTTAGCTGTTGGCCAGCTTGTACGTTCCGGGCTTTAAGACCTTGGCGATGACGAATGGCCCTTCCCAGGGAGGCGTGAGCTTGTGCCGCCCTCGGGCGTCTTGTCACAGCTGAAGCACCAGGTCGCCCACCTGGAGGTCTCGGGACCTAACCCCTCGGGCGTGGTAGCGTCGCAGGGACTGCTGGTACCGCGCCGAGTGTAGTAAGGCCATGTCCCGAGCCTCCTCCAGCTGGTCCAGTGAGTCTTCTCGGTTGGCTTGGTTGCTTTGGTCAGTGTAGGCCCTCGCCCTCGGGGAACCGTATTCTAGGTTTGTGGGCAAGATGGCCTCGGCCCTATAGACTAGAAAGAACGGTGTGAAGCCCGTGGCTCGGCTCGGCGTTGTCCTCAGACTCCAGACCACCGAGGGGAGTTCCTTCATCCACCGCTTGCCAAACTTATTGAGGTCGTTATAGATCCGAGGCTTGAGTCCTTGCAGGATCATGCCGTTGGCCCGCTCCACTTGCCCATTTGTCATGGGGTGAGCCACGGCAGCCCAGTCCACCCGGATGTGGTGATCCTCGCAGAAGTCCAGGAACTTTCTGCCGGTGAACTGGGTACCGTTGTCGGTGATGATGGAGTTCGGGACCCCAAAGTGATGGATGATGTTGGTGAAGAACGCCACCGCCTGCTCGGACCTGATGCTGTTTAGGGGTCGGACCTCGATCCACTTGGAGAATTTGTCGATGGCGACCAACAGGTGCGTGTAGCCCCCGAGTGCCTTCTGTAAGGGGCCAACAAGGTCCAGACCCCACACAGCAAACGGCCAGGTAATGGGTATGGTCTGCAGATCCTGAGCGGGCAGGTGGGTCTGCCTCGCGTAGAACTGACACCCTTCGCAGGTGCGGACAATTCTAGTAGCGTCGGCCACCACCGTCGGCCAGTAGAATCCTTGTCGGAAGGCGTTTCCAACGAGGGTCCGAGGTGCTACGTGATGGCCGCAAGCCCCCGAGTGTATCTCTTGCAAGAGCTGCTGGCCTTCGGCGATGGAAATGCATCGCTGGAGGATGCCTGAGGGGCTGTGGTGGTAGAGCTCCTTCCCGTCTCCCAGCAAGACGAAAGACTTGGCGCGCCGCGCCAACCGCCGAGCTTCGGCTTGGTCGAGGGGCAGCTCCCCTCGGTGGAGATATTGTAGGTACGGGGCCTGCCAGCTTTGATTAGGCATGACCTCGCTTGGTTCCCCTTCGACGCGTAGTGACTCACCCTCGGGGGCCGAGGGTACCTCGGGATGAGCCGAGGGTACCTTGGACTAGGCCGAGGGTACCTCGAACTGAGCGATGGTGCCTCAGGCAGAGCCGAAGGTGCCTCGGGCTCGGGCGTGTCCTCGGTCTTGACGGAGGGTTGATGCAGGTCTCGGGAGAATACGTCCGGGGGAACTGTTGTTCGTCCCGAGGCTATTTTAGCCAGCTCGTCCGCAGTCTCGTTGTAGGGTCGGGCGATGTGGTTGAGCTCGAGCCCGTAGAACTTGTCTTCCAGGCGCCGAACCTCATCGCAGTAGGCTTCCATCTTCGGGTCGCGGCAGTGGGAGTTCTTCATGACTTGGTCGATGACGAGCTGCGAGTCACCGCGAGCATCGAGGCGTCGGACCCCTAGCTCGATGGCAATTCGCAACCCATTTACCAGAGCCTCGTACTCTGCCACATTGTTGGACACCGGGAAGTGGAGGCGTAGCACGTAGCGTAGATGCTTCCCGAGGGGCGAGACGAAGAGGAGGCCTGCGCCGGCCCCCGTCTTCATCAGCGACCCGTCGAAAAACATGGTCCAGAGCTCCGGTTGGATCGGAGCCGTTGGGAGCTGGGTGTCGGCCCATTCAGCCACGAAGTCCGCCAAGACCTGGGACTTGATAGCCTTCCGAGGGGCAAAAGAGATCGCCTCGCCCATGATCTCCACCACCCACTTCGCAATCCTACCCGAGGCCTCTCGGGACTGGATGATCTCTCCCAAGGGGAAGGAGGACACCACAGTCACCGGATGAGACTCGAAGTAGTGTCGCAACTTCCGCCGTGTCAGGATCACCGCGTACAGCAGCTTCTGGATTTGTGGGTAGCGGATCTTGGTCTCGGACAGTACCTCACTGATGAAGTAGACTGGCCTCTGGACGGGCAATGCATGCCCTTCTTCTCGTCTCTCAACCACGATCACGGCGCTAACCACCTGGGTGGTTGCGGCGACGTAGATCAAGAGGGCTTCTCCGGCAGCGGGGGGCACCAAGATGGGCGCGTTCGTGAGAAGCGCCTTCAGGTTCCCGAGGGCTTCCTCGGCCTCAGGGGTCCAAGTGAAGCACTCAGCTTTCCTTAAGAGGCGGTACAGAGGCAGACCTCTTTTGCCGAGGCGGGAGATGAAGCGGCTCAGAGTCGCGAGACATCCATGACCCTCTGTACGCCTTTCAAGTCCTTGATTGGCCCCATGCTGGTGATGGCCACAATCTTCTCCGGGTTGGCTTCGATGCCCCGCTCGGAGACGATGAACCCCAAGAGCATGCCTCGGGGGACCCCGAAGACACACTTTTCGGGATTAAGCTTCACGCCTTTTGCCTTGAGACATCGGAATGTCGCTTCAAGGTCGGAAAGGAGGTCGGAGGCCTTCCTCGTCTTGACTACGATGTCATCGATGTAAGCCTCGACCGTTGGGCCGATGTGTTCGCCAAACACATGGTTCATGCATCGCTGGTACGTTGCCCCCGCATTCCTCAAACCAAACAGCATTGTAACATAGCAGTACATGCCGAAGGGTGTGATGAATGAAGTCGCGAGCTGGTCGGACTCTTTCATCTTGATCTGGTGATACCCTGAGTAGGCATCGAGGAAAGACAGGGTTTCGCACCCAGCAGTGGAATCCACGATCTGATCGATGCAAGGCAGAGGGTAGGGAACCTTCGGGCATGCTTTGTTTAGACCAGTGTAGTCTACACACATCCGCCATTTCCCCCCTTTCTTTCTTTCTAGCACAGGGTTGGCAAGCCATTCAGGATAGAATACCTTTTTGATGAACCCTGCCGCCAGTAGCTTGTGGATCTCCTCGCCTATGGCTCTGCGCTTTTCTTCGTCGAATCGGCGCAGAGGTTGCTTCACGGGTCGGGCCCCAGCTCGAATATCCAGAGAGTGCTCGGCGACTTCCCTCGGTATGCCGGGCATGTCTGAGGGACTCCAGGCAAAGACGTCGGCGTTCGCGCGGAGAAAGTCGACGAGCACTGCTTCCTATTTGGGGTCGAGCTTGGAACCGATCCGGATCTGCTTCGAGGCGTCGTTGCCGGGGTCGAGAGGGACGGACTTGACCGTCTCTGCTGGTCCGAAGTTGCCGGCGTGGCGCTTCACGTCGGGCGCCTCCCTAGAGAGGCTCTCCAGGTCAGCGATGAGGGCCTCGGATTCGGCGAGGGCCTCGGCGTACTCCACGCACTCCACATCGCATTCGAATGCGTGTCGGTACGTGGGCCTGACGGTGATGACCCCGTTGGGGCCCGACATCTTGAGCTTGAGGTAGGTGTAGTTGGGGACGACCATGAACTTCGCGTAGCATGGCCTTCCCAGTACCGCATGGTAGGTTCCTCGGAACCCGACCACCTCGAACGTGAGGGTCTCCCTTCGAAAGTTGGAGGGCGTCCCGAAGCAGACGGGTAGGTCGAGTTGTCCGAGGGGATGAACGCGCTTCCCGGGGACGATCTCGTGGAAAGGCGCAGCGCCCGTCCGGATCGAGGACAGATCGATCCGTAGGAGCCTGAGGGTCTCGGCGTAGATGATGTTGAGGCTGCTGCCTCCGTCCATGAGGACCTTGGTGAGCCTGACGTTGCCGATGATGGGGTCGACAACGAGTGGGTATCTCCCCGGGCTCGGCACGTAGTCTGGATGGTCGGCCCGGTCAAAGGTGATGGGCTCGTCGGACCAGTCTAGGTAGACTGGCGCCGCCACCTTTACCGAGCAGACCTCCCGACGCTCTTGCTTGCGGTGCCGAGCCGAGGCGTTCGCCACTTGCCCGCTGTAGATCATGAAGCAGTGGACCTCGGGGAACCCTCCTGCCTTGCGATCTTCCTCCTTCGCGTCGTCGGGGGCCTTGCCACCCTCCGCGGGTGGCCCGGCCTTGTGGAAGTGTCGTCGAAGCATGGCACACTCCTCAAGGGTGTGCTTGACGGGCCCCTGATGATAGGGGCACGGCTCCTTGAGCATCTTGTCGAAGAGGTTGGCACCTCCGGGAGGTTTCCGAGGGTTCTTGTACTCGGCGGCGGCGACAAGGTCCGCGTCGGCAGCGTCGCGTTTCGCTTGCGACTTCTTCTTGCCCTTCTTCTTGGCGCCGCGCTGAGTTGACGCCTCGGGAGCATCTTCCGGTGGGCGGCCCTGGGGCTGCTTGTCCTTCCGGAAAATGGCCTCAACCGCCTCGTGGCCAGAGGCGAACTTGGTGGCGATGTCCATCAGCTCGCTTGCCCTGGTGGGGGTCTTGCGACCCAGCTTGCTCACCAGGTCGCGGCAGGTGGTGCCGGCGAGGAACGCGTCGATGACATCTGAATCGGTGACGTTGGGCAGCTCTGTGCGCTGCTTCGAGAATCGCCGGATGTAGTCCCAGAGAGACTCTCCCGGCTGCTGGCGGCAGCTCCGGAGATCCCAGGAGTTCCCAGGGCGCACGTACGTGCCCTGGAAATTGCCGACGAAAGCTTGGACCAGGTCGTCCCAGTTGGAGATCTGCCCCGGGGGCAGATGCTCCAGCCAGGCTTGAGCGGTGTCGGAGAGGAACAGGGGGAGGTTGCGGATGATGAGTTTGTCATCGTCCGTTCCACCTAGTTGGCAGGCCAGCCGATAGTCCGCGAGCCACAGTTCCGGTCTCGTCTCCCCCGAGTACTTTGTGATAGTAGTCGGGGTTCGGAACCGGGTCGGGAACGGTGCCCGTCGTATGGCGTGGCTGAAAGCCTGCGGACCGGGTGGTTCGGGCGAAGGACTCCGATCCTCCCCGCTGTCGTAGCGTCCCCCACGCCTGGGGTGGTAGCCTCGGCGCGCCCTGTCGTCGAGGTGGGCCCGTCGGCTGTGATGATGGCGCTCGTTGCCGAGGCGACCCGGGGCCGCAGGCGCTGTGTTGCGCGTGCGCCCGGAGTGGACCGAGGCTTCCCGCATGAATCGGGAAGTCACGGCGTGATGTTCCGAGGGGAACCCCTGCCTTCGGGAGGCAGAGCTTTTGGCCCGTCGGACCGCGGCGTCCTCCAGGAGATTCTTGAGCTCTCCCTGGATACGTCGCCCCTCGGTGGTTGATGGCTCCGGCATCGCGCGGAGGAGTACTGCCGCTGCAGCCAGGTTCCGGCCGACTCCGCTGGAATCCGGCGGCGGCCTCACCCTGACGTCGTCGGCGATGCGGTGCTGGATGTCCTGGGGGAGATGATGCGCTTCTCCGGCCGGGGGTTGGATCGCCCATTCCTGCCCGACGTCCCGGCGGATCGGCACAAGCGTTCCTGCTCCCTCGTCGAGCCTGGCCTGCCTCTCGTGGATTTGCTCGAGCTGTGGGTCAGGACCCCCCGCCGGGACGGGGACCACAGCTAGCTCCCGAAGGATGTCAACGCGAGGCACGGGCCTAGGGGGATCACCGCTTTCCGGCATACCAAGATGGTTGCCTTCGCCGGGACCCCCTAGATCGACGTGGAAACATTCACGACTCGGGCCGCGGTCCTCGCTGTCGAGGCCGCGGCTGCCGTCGGAACAGTTAGAAAGGCAGTAGTCACATGCGGTCATGAAGTCCCGCATGGCACTGGGGTTACCAAGTCCAGAGAAATCCCAACAGAGGTCGGGCTCGCCATCTTCCTCGGACCCCGAGGACTCGTAGGTTGAGTCGGCCGTCAGTCGGTCCCAGGGTGATCGTACACGATACCCCAGAGGGTTTGGGCTCGCCTCTAAGAGAGTGCTCACCGAAGCGGAGTCGCTTGGTGGGTCGAGGCCAAATCCAAAAGACACGAGATGGGAATCGGTCGGTACCTTTCGGTCGACGGTCGGTGACGAGGTCGCGTCTGGGACTGACTGCACCGTCGTCTCAGGTACAAGGGTGACGCCTAGCAAGTCCTTCGCGAGCGTGCTGGCGTCGTGCGTTTGCTTGAGATCAGCACGTTGCGGGGAGGTGGCGCTTGTCTTCGTCTCAGACGCGAGATCGATGCCCGACGCGCCCTCCGTTGGGGCGCCGGCGCCGTCGACTCGCTCGACAGCCAACGAGATGCCGCTTCCCGCTTGGCCTTGGTTGCCCCGCCTCCTCCTCCATCGGCGGGGGAGGGGATGAGACAAGCCCGAATGTCGTCCTTCCACCACGTGGGGAAGGCGTCGTCGATTTCCCCGCCGGCGAGCGGGTTATCGACTGCCATTGTCGCTGTCGCACGACGGGGGAAGGAGTATCATGTCGTAGCTGCCGTCGAGGGACATGAACTCAAGATTCCCGAAACGGAGCACCGTCCCGGGCTGGAAAGGTTGCTGGAGACTGCCCATCTGGAGCTTGACGGGAAGCTGTTCGTCAACATGCAGCAGGCCCCTACCTGGCGCCCCAAATGTCGGTGTTTCGAAACCCGGGGGGTACCTGGACCGACGAGTGAATTGTCGCCGCGTGCCCCAGCCCAGATGGGTCGACGCAAGGCGGAACGCGAAGGGGGGAAAGGAAGCAGCCGGAGGGAGGCAGGCGTGTGAGAGAGCGAATCCCGCGGCCTTCGTGTTAGCCCCGCGCCTGAGTCGGGTGCGCTTGCAGTAGGGGGATACAAGCGTCCACGCGGGAGTGGGAGCGAGCGGCCTTGAGCGAGCGCCGTCCCGTCCTTCTCCGTGCGGGCCAACCCTCTGTAAGAGGGCCCTGGTCCTTCCTTTTATAGGCATAAGGAGTGGATCTAGGTGTACAATGGGGGGTGTAGCGGAGTGCTACGTGTCTAGCGGAGGAGAGCTAGCGCCCTAAGTACACGCCGTCGTGGCAGCCGGAGAGGTTTTGGCACCCGGTTCGTGTGGTGTCGTGGCCGTCGGAGGAGTGCTGGAGCTTGGCGAGAGGACAACTGTTGGGGCTGTCGAGTCCTTACTGACGTCCTCTTGCTTCCGTAAGGGGGCCGAGAGCCGCCGTCGTCACAGAGCGTGCGGGGCGCCATCATTGCCTATCTGGCGGAGCGAGCCAGATGGGACGCCGGTCTTGTTCCCCGTAGCCTGAGTCAGCTCGGGGTAGGGTAATGATGGTGCCTCCTGTCGACGTGGTCGGTCCGCGCCCTAGGTTGGGCGATGTGGAGGCTCCTCCGAGGTCGAGGTCGAGTCTGTCTTCCGTGGTCGTGGCCGAGTCCGAGCCCCTGGGTCGAGCGAGGCGGAGACCGTCGGCTGAGGCCAGGGCTGAGTCCGAGCCCTGGGGTCGGGCGAAGCGGAGTCCGTCGTCTTCCGGGGTCGAGCCCATGTCCGAGCCCTGGGGTCGGGCGAGGCGGAGTTTGTCGTCTTCTGGGGCTAAGCCCGAGTCCGAGCCCTGGGTCGGGCGGAGCGGAGTTCGCCATCTTCCGGGGCTGAGCCCGAGTCCGAGCCCTGGGTCGGGCGGAGCGAAGTTCGCCGTCTTCCGGGGCTGAGCCCGAGTCCGAGCCCTGGGTCGGGCGGAGCGGAGTTCGCCGTCTTCTGGGGCTGAGCCCGAGTCCGAGCCCTGGGGTCGGGCGAGGCGGAGTTTCCTATGACGCCCGAGGCCGGCCTTGGCTGCTGTCAGCCTCACTCTATCGGGTGGCTCAGCAGTCGGAGCAGCGCAGGCGGCGCTGTCCTCTTGTCAGACCGGTCAGTGGGGCGGCGAAGTGACTGCGGTCACTTCGGCCCTGTCGACTGGAGGGCGTGCGTCAGGATAAAGGTGTCAGGCCACCTTTGCATTAAATGCCCCTGCGATTTGGTCGGTCGGCGTGGCGATGTGGCCAAGGTTGCTTCTTGGTGAAGACCGGGCCTCGGACGAGCCGATAGTGTGCCCGTTGCTGGAGGGGGGTCCTCGGGCGAGACGTAGGTTCTCCGGGGTCGGCTTCCCTTGCCCGAGGCTAGGCTCGGGTGAGGCACGATCGTGTCCCTTGAATGGACCGATCCTTGATTTAATCGCACCCATCAGGCCTTTGCAGCTTTGTGCTGATGGGGGTTACCAGCTGAGATTTAGGGGCCTTGAGGGTACCCCTAATTATGGTCCCCGACACCAATAGAGTTCTATTCTTCCTCTCCACTACACCATTTTGTTGTGGCGTGTAGGGAGAAGAGAACTCTTGCTTGATGCCCTCCTTCTCAAGGAAGCCTTCAATTTGTGAATTCTTGAACTCCGTTCCGTTGTGGCTTCTAATTTTCTTGATCCTTAAGCCAAACTCATTTTGAGCCCGCCTCAAGAATCCCTTTAAGGTTTCTTGGGTTTGAGATTTTTTCCTGCAAAAAGAACACCCAAGTGAAGCGAGAATAATCATCCACAATGACTAGATAGTACTTACTCCCGCCGATGCTTATGTAAGCAATCGGGCCGAATAAATCCATGTGTAGGAGCTCTAGTGGCCTGTCAGTCATCATGATGTTCTTATGCGGATGATGAACACCAACTTGCTTCCCTACTTGGCATGCGCTACAAATCCTGTCTTTCTCAAAATGAATATTTATTAATCCTAAAATGTGTTCTCCCTTTAGAAGCTTATGAAGATTCTTCATTCCAACATGGGCTAGTCGGTGGTGCCAGAGCCAACCCATGTTAGTCTTAGCAATTAAACAAGTGTCGAGTTCAGCTCTATCAAAATCAACTAAGTATAGCTGACCCTCTAACACTCCCTTAAATGCTACTGAATCATCACTTCTTCTAAAGACAGTGACACCTACATCAGTAAATAGACAGTTGTAGCCCATTTGACATAATTGAGATACGGAAAGCAAGTTGTAGTCTAAAGAATCTACAAGAAAAACATTTGAAATGGAATGATCAGGTGAAATAGCAATTTTACCCAAACCTTTGACCAAACCTTGATTTCCATCCCCGAATGTGATAGCTCTTTGGGGATCTTGGTTTTTCTCGTAGGAGGAGAACATCTTCTTCTCCCCTGTCATGTGGTTTGTGCACTCGCTATCGATGATCCAACTTGAGCCCTCGGATGCATAACCCTACAAAACAAGTTTAGTTCTTTGTTTTAGGTACCCAAACTGTTTTGGGTCCTTTGGCATTAGATACAAGAACTTTGGGTACCCAAACACAAGTTTTGGAGCTCTTGTGTTTGCCCCCAATATACTTGGCAACTACCTTGCCTGATTTGTTGGTTAGCACATAAGAAGCATCAAAAGTTTTGAATGAAATGCTATGATCATTTGATGTAGTAGGAGTTTTCTTCTTAGGCAACTTAGCACGGGTTGGTTGCCTAGAGCTAGATGTCTCACCCTTATACATGAAAGCGTGATTAGGGCCAGAGTGAGACTTCCTAGAATGAATTCTCCTAATTTTGCTCTCGGGATAGCCGGCAGGGTACAAAATGTAACCCTCGTTATCCTGAGGCATGGGAGCCTTGCCCTTAACAAAATTAGACAATCTTTTAGGAGGGGCATTAAGTTTGACATTGTCCCCCTTTTGGAAGCCAATGCCATCCTTTATGCCAGGGCGTCTCCCACTGTAGAGCATGCTTCTAGCAAATTTAAACTTTTCATTTTCTAAGTCATGCTCATTTATTTTAGCATTAAGTTGAGCTATGTGATCATTTTGTTTCTTAATTAAGGCTAGGTGATCATGGATAGCATCAACATTAATGTCTCTACATTTAGTACAAATGGAAGTATGTTCAACGGTAGATGTAGAGGGTTTGCAAGATTTTAATTCTACAACCTTAGCATGCAATATGTCATTTTTACTTCTAAGGTCGGAAATGGAAGCATTGCAAACATCTAATTCTTTAGCCTTAGCAAGCAATTTTTCATTTTCAATCCTAAGGCTAGCAAGAGAATCATTCAATTCTTCAATCTTAGCAAGTAAATCAACATTATCATCTCTAAGATTGGGAATTGAAATATTACAAATATTAGAATCAACCTTAGCAATAAGTTTAGCATTTTCATTTCTAAGGTTGGCAATAGTATCATGGCAAGTGCTTAGCTCACTAGACAATTTTTCACATTTTTCAACTTCTAGAGCATAAGCATTTTTAACCTTAACATGCTTTTTGTTTTCCTTGATTAGGAAGTCCTCTTGGGTGTCCAAGAGTTCATCCTTTTCATGGATGGCACTAATTAATTCATTTAATTTTTCCTTTTGTTGCATGTTTAGGTTGGCAAAAAGGGTACGCAAATTATCCTCCTCATCACTAGCATTATCATCACTAGAGGACTCATATTTAGTGGAGGATTTGGATTTAACCTTCTTCTTTTTGCTGTCCTTTGCCATGAGACACTTGTGGCCGACGTTGGGGAAGAGGAGTCCCTTGGTGACAGCGATGTTGGTGGCGTCCTCGTCGGCGGAGGAGTCGGAGGAGCTCTCCTCGGAGTCCCACTCGCGGCACACATGGGCATCGCCTCCCCTCTTCTTGTAGTACCTTTTCTTCTCCTTTCTTCTCCCCTTCTTGTCGTCGCCCCTGTCACTATCACTAGATAATGGACATTTAGCAATGAAATGACCGAGCTTACCATATTTGTAGCAAACTTTCTTGGAGCGGGGCTTGTAATCCTTCACCCTCCTTTGCTTGAGGATTTGGCGGAAGCTCTTGATGATGAGTGCCATCTCCTCATTGTCGAGCTTTGAGGCGTTGATTGGTTGTCTACTTGATGTAGACTCCTCCTTCTTCTCCTCCATCGCTTTGAATGCGACCGGTTGTGCTTCGGACGTGGAAGGGCCATCAAGCTCGTTGATCTTCTTTGAGCCTTTGATCATCAATTCAAAGCTCACAAAATTCCCGATTACTTCCTCGGGAGTCATTAGTGTATATCTAGGATTGCCACGAATTAATTGAACTTGAGTAGGGTTAAGGAAAACAAGTGATCTAAGAATAACCTTAACCACTTCGTGGTCATCCCATTTTTTGCTCCCGAGGTTGCGCACTTGGTTCACCAAGGTTTTGAGCCGGTTGTACATGTCTTGTGGCTCCTCCCCTTGGCGGAGACGGAAGCGACCGAGCTCCCCCTCGATCGTTTCCCGCTTGGTGATTTTGGTCACCTCGTCTCCTTCGTGTGCGGTCTTTAGTACGTCCCAAATTTCCTTAGCACTCTTCAACCCTTGCACCTTATTATACTCCTCTCGACTTAGAGAGGCGAGGAGTATAGTTGTGGCTTGGGAGTTGAAGTGTTGGATTTGGGCCACTTCGTCCTCATCATAATCTTCATCCCCTACGGATGGTACCTGTACACCAAACTCAACAACATCCCATATACTTTTGTGGAGTGAAGTTAGGTGATATTGCATCATATCACTCCACCTAGCATAATCTTCACCATCAAACGTTGGTGGTTTTCCTAATGGGACGGAAAGTAAAGGCGTATGTTTAGGAATACGAGGATAGTGTAGGGGATCTTACTAAACTTCTTGCGCTCATGGCGCTTAGAAGTAATGGACGGCGCGTCGGAGCCGGAGGTCGATGGTGATGAAGTGTCGGTCTCGTAGTAGACCACCTTCCTCATCTTCTTCTTTTTGTCACCACTCCGATGCGACTTGTGGGAAGAGGATTTCTTCTCCTTCCTCTTCCCCTTGTTGCGGGACTCTTCTGATGAAGCCTTCCCGTGGCTTGTAGTGGGCTTGTCGCCGATCTCCATTTCCCTCTTGGCGTGATCTCCCGACATCACTTCGAGCGGTTAGGCTCTAATGAAGCATCGGGCTCTGATACCAATTGAAAGTTGCCTAGAGGGGGGGTGAATAGGGCGAATCTGAAATTTACAAACTTAATCACAACTATAAGCCGGGTTAGCGTTAGAAATATAATGCGAGTCCGAGAGAGGGCGTAAAAACAAATCGCAAGCAAATAAGGAAGTGAGACACAAGGATTTGTTTTACCGAGGTTCGGTTCTCTCAAACCTACTCCCCGTTGAGGTGGTCACAAAGACCGGGTCTCTTTCAACCCTTTCCCTCTCTCAAACGGTCCCTCGGACCGAGTGAGCTTCTCTTCTCAATCAAATGGGAACCAAACTTCCCCGCAAGGACCACCACACAATTGGTGTCTCTTGCCTTGATTACAATTGAGGTGATCGCAAGAAAGAATGAGAAAAAGAAGCAATCCAAGCGCAAGAGCTCAAATGAACACAACAATCACTCTCTCTAATCACTATAGCTTTGAGTGGAATTTGGGAGAGGATTTGATCTCTTTGGTGTGTCTAGAATTGAATGCTAGAGCTCTTGTAAGTAGTTGGAAGGTGGAAAACTTAGATGCCATTGAATGAGGAGTGGTTGGGGTATTTATAGCCCCAACCACCAAAAATGGCCGTTGGAGGGCTGCAGTCGCATGGCGCACCGGACAGTCCGGTGCGCCAGCCACGTCAGCCTGCCGTTGGGTTCCGACCGTTGGAGCTCTGTCTTGTGGGCCCGCCTGGCTGTCCGGTGGTGCACCAGACAGGCCCTGTAGGCTGTCCGGTGTGTCACCCGCGTGTGCTCTGCTCCTCTGCACGCGCAGGCGCACATTTAATGCGTTGCAGTCGACCGTTGCGCGCGAAGTAGCCATTGCTCCGATGTCACACCGGACAGTCCGGTGTGCACCGGACAGTCTGGTGAATTTTAGCGGAGCGGATTTCCGAAGCTGGCGAGTTCAGAGTTGCTCTCCCCTAGAGCACCGGACACTGTCCGGTGGTGCACCGGACAGTCCGGTGAATTGTAGCGAAGCGCCTCTGAGATTTCCCGAAGGTGAAGAGTTCAGCTTGGAGTCACCTGGTGCACCGGACAGTCCAGTGTGCCAGACCAGGGCACACTTCGGTTGTCCCTTGCTCTCTTTGTTTGAACCCATTCTTGGTCTTTTTATTGACTTTTTGTGAACCTTTGGCACCTGTAGAACTTATAGACTAGAGCAAACTAGTTAGTCCAATTATTTGTGTTGGGCAATTCAACCACCAAAATCAATTAGGAAATAGGTGTAAGCCTAATTCCCTCTCATGTTTTGAATTCAACATTCAATACAAGAGCAAAAGACTCCACTCCAAGACACATTCAATAGTCAAAATCCTCTCCAAGTCCCAAAATCAACTCCATCACTTAGTGACTTGAGAGAGAGAGAGAGTTTTTGTGTTGATTTGCGCTCTTGTTACTTGGATTGCCTTCTTCCTTTCTCATTCCAATTCTTGAGTGCTTTGTAAAGCCAAGCAAGAGACACCAAGTGTGTGGTGGTCCTTGCGGGGTTTAGTGACCTGTGTGATTAAGAGAAGGCTCACTCGGTCTAAGTGACTGTTTGAGAGAGAGGGAAAGGGTTGAAATAGACCCGGCCTTTATGGCCTCCTCAACGGGGACTAGGTTCTTTGGAACCGAACCTCGGTAAAACAAATCATCGTGTCCACTTGTGTGATTTCCATTTGATTTGTTTGCCCTATTTCCTCTCTCTAAAGTTTCCTTGCCAATATTGATTTGAGTTTGCTCCCAAACGTCATCCGCATCATTTGAGCAACTCGTGGCAAGAGTAATAATCTTTTGCATTGGATTTAATTCTAACGCTAACCCCGACCTTTAGTGTGTGTTTAAGTTTATAAATTTTAGGTTTCGCCTATTCACCCCCCCTCTAGGCGACTTTTACCCGGGCGGGAGACACAGTCATGACTCGACCGCGGCCAACCTCGAGTGGGAGACACAGTCACGACTCGTCCGAGGCCAACCTCGAGCGGAAGAAGCAGTCAAGACTCGTCCGAGGCCAATCTCGGGTGAGAGAAGCAGTCACAGCTCGCCCGAGGCCAAGCCCGGGCAGGAGACGCAATCATGACTCGCCCGAGGCCATCCCCGGGCGAGAGACGTGGTCCCACCATATGCACCAGTTCCGATCACCGAGAGGCCACAAACACACGGTGGTTCGCTTAAATGGTCTACCGAGGACGGAGGTCGCTCAATCCTTCGGTCGACGATGGTGGCCCTCTGATCCCCTTCCACGACGTTTGTTTTGCGCTTCCCTCTCTCGGCAATGGGGCTCAGGTGTCTGGACGCCTACACAATGGAACGAGGGGGCGAGGGAGTCGACTCTTATACGCGGGGGAGACTGGGTGGTGGCAAACGATCCGAGATTCTCGAACGATCGGCAGCACGCATGAGGGAGCTTGTGGATTGGCTGCACGTGCGGCTCACGGTTGGGGCTCACCTGTTAGTGAGTTGAAGTGGGGCGCGGGAAGATGGGTCGACGACAAGTAAATGAGTTGGGCCCAAGTAAGTATAGGTGAGCTTTTTCTTTTTTATTTCTAATTTCTAATCTTCAAATTTAAAACTATTTTAAAATCAAGCACTAGTTAAATGCACAAATCAATAAAATAGTGAACATATATGCATAGTTTAATTTTTATTTATTTATTGTTTTATTTATAAATACTTTTCAATATGAAATTCATATACACAAAAGATACCATTGTAAGAAAACAATTTCCCATATATTATATTAAATATTTGAATGAATATTCTTTAAATTTTAAATCATCCTAAATAATCTTATTCACAAAAGGATCTCTTATTTACTTTCTACTTAGAGAATGTTTCCATAAACAATAGTTTCACCAAATAAATCAATTGAGGACCTTTGTACTTTGTCTTATATTTCCTCTTTAATTCAATTCTAGTTTCAAAGTTTAACTCTAACTTTCGAACTACCAAAACTTTAATATTTCTATTTATTTACTTTAGGGAAATACTTTATAAGAAAGGAATCTACTATTAAAAGGCATTTTAACTCAAATATTATGGAGGAACTTTTATAAATCCTAAAATAGGATTTTGGGTATTACAATCACGAAGCACTCAAACAACGGTTAGCCAAAGAACAACATTGTGAATTGGCAAGATATCAACTTGACAACCACCTAGGCGGCTCCGTCGCACGCAATCGTGATTTTGATTTTTAGAAAGTTAGATGACAAATGAATTATAGCACTCCCAAGGTTAATATTATGTTTGTAGCAGATGTGTTACATCAGGAACTGAATTTGCCACCTTAATATGAACGATTTAAAGTTATGATGGAATCTACAACTTTGATGCTCCGTATAGTAGCAAGCTTCATCATGCATAGGATCCATTTGGATGCATCAAAGTAGACAATTGAACCTAGAAAGACCAAGGAACAATGGCCAAAATAGGGAAGGCTTAATCCACTCTCAGGGCGATCAACATCAAAATAGGGGAGGCATATGCCATCCTAAGCCCAATCAATATTAGGGCAACCAACATGAATGACTCCGCACTCATGACCTCCATGAACAACTAAAATTTATACATTAGGATCATGATCTCACAGAGTCTTCCAATGTGACTGGGTACGACGATGACATGATACGAGTGGATATCTTTCCCTACTTTCAAAAGGCTAAACTCCATCAAGTACATGAGAAAGTTCATGCCTATCAACATTGACATGTATTATGGAAAGGAATATTCAAATCAGTAGATCCAATGTTACTTGTCCACCATCAACCTTGCTAGAGGGAATGATTGTATCTATGTAGACTGCTTCCAATGGTGCTTGAGGTTACTCTACTAACCTAGCTCAAACAACTCAGAACAAAGTTTAACAATAGCTAACATGTGCTCTCCAAAAAAATTGTGGAGAAATTCTAGGGTGCATGTGCATGGGTTCATCCACCCAATCGCCATGACCTCTAGAGTTGGAAGCAAAAAAGATAGAGAAAGCACATCGACTATTACAGGCGCTTCACTGATATCCACTGCACATTGGTGGACATATCTGATAGAGATGCCATTGACTACTTTCGACGATGGAGTTAGAGACAAATATGAAATATCTATTGTTTTCTAATATGGTGGTCGAAACCACTAAAACTTAGGCAAGTTTTGGGACATGGTCGATAGGCGGACAAACACATAAGACAGAATATGCGACAAATATGGTGATCAAAACCACTGAGACAATAAAGGCAAGAATCTGAAGAACAACAGTGAAACTCGATATGTAGGAAGAGGGGGTATAGACAACACTATCACGGCCATGAAGAAGTCGAAGAAAGGCAGCAAGCCTAAATCTTTCGAGGAAGTGTAGCAAGGTTTCACTATATAACCTTTCTCTAGACGCCCTAACTAGTTAATAGTCACTAGGTTTTAGTGGTAAGTGGCAGGTAACTTTCTTTTGATTTTATAGACTCATTTGCATTCTACAATATTTCTCGCTTTTTTAGGTAGAACTAATAAATGACATGTTTTATTTTTCATACGAGCCATACACTCTGAATATATACTTCTTTCAATCTTTATCATGTAAAAACTATTCTAAAATTTGCGATTCTTCAGACGAATCTTTATCCTGCAAAGCTTTTTCTAAAGTCTGTGGTTCTCCGGATGAATCTTTATTGTGCAAAGTTTTTTGTAAATTCTGTGGTTCTCAATACCAAGTGAAGTAAAGCGACCATATTATTTTAACAGTGCCGTTGTTATTTTAACAAATATGATGATCAAAACCACTGAGACAACAAAGGCAAGAATCCGAAGAACAAACAGTGAAACTCGACATTTAGGAAAAGGGGTACAGACAACACTATTACGGCCATGAACAAATCGAAGAAAGGCAGCAAGCCTAAATCTTTCGAGGAAGTGTAGCAGGGTTCACTGGACGCCCTAACTAGTTAATAGTCACTAGGTTTTAGTGGTAAGTGGCAGCTAACTTTCTTTTGATTTTATAGACTCGTTTGCATTCTACAATATTTCTCGCTTTCTTAGGTAGAACTAATAAATGGCATGTTTTATTTTTCATACGAGCCATACACTCTGAATATATACTTCTTTCAATCTTTATCATGTAAAAACTATTCTAAAATTTGCGATTCTTCAGACGAATCTTTACCCTGCAAAGCTTTTTCTAAAGTCTGTGGTTCTCCGGATGAATCTTTATTGTGCAAAGCTTTTTGTAGATTCTGTGGTTATCCATACCAAGTGAAGTAAAGCGACCATATTTTAACAGTGCCGTCGTTATATCTACCTTCTCCTATCGAATCCCCGACCCAGCCGTGGTCGGCGCGTGTCGACGTCTTCCGCGCGCGTATCCGTTGTGCCCGGCCCAGCGCGATCGACAGTTGAGTAGCAGGAGATGTGTCGGAGCGAGACTGGTGCGCTTGATCCGTCCAGGGTGCGCGTGGGAGCCACCGCCGTAGTATGTACGCGAAGAGCTGCTCGGTCACTCACTCCCTCCCATACGTGTTGTCTCCTTTACGCGCGCGGAGGCTTTTGCGCGACGTCGAGCCCGGGGCAGCTGCTCCGTCGCCTGAAGCTTCAGCAGGATCCTCCTCGAGCGTCACCTTCTTCATGCTGTGTATCCAGAGACCTGTTCTTCTGAAAACTGTCTACGAAATCACCCTCGTCATTAGATAAACCATTACGGTCGTTTGGATCCATTCATTTTGCATCCAGTTTAGATCCTTAGAATTAAATTTCATTCTAATAAAAATAATTTAGGCACATATCAATTAAGTTAATTCAGTTTTATTCAAAATATATTTGTATACTATTATTAACAAAATGTCGGAGATATTTATGTGCTATATTTTTACTATATAGGAGTGAGCCAAAGAGTGTCCTATAAGTTGTAGAGTAGAAACAAATTCTATTGATATATAAAATCATTTCTCATCTTTCACCCCATGAATTTGAGATAGATTTATATCTGAACTTTGTAAAGTGGTGGAATGTTAAATTCCAAGCTAAATAGATTAATTTATTATGTAAATTCCAATTCATTTTACTGAACCTGTCACCTTCGGGTTGGTCTGATTCTAAACAGGCGGACGGTCTGCACTTATGGCCGGATGGTCCACATAGGGGTGTCGGACAATACCTTTTTTTCTTCGGACGATCCGTAGTTCATATCATCATTTTGACATAGTTCCTGTCCGAATAGTTTTCTTGTACCTCAAGCGGTCTGCGACCAGAATCCGAACGGTTCACGATATGCTGAGTTGAGAATTGATCTTCTTGAATTATTTTCTTATGTACCCACATGTCGATGTTTCAAGCCTAGCTCCAACAAGTAAATTTGTGTGTGTGTTCCAGGTTCCGGACGGTGTGCGTGCTGGGCGTAAGATTTATAGTGGTTCGAATAGAACGTTCCCATATCCAGTCTTCGGCAGCTTGCGCTACCGACACCATTGCTGATCAATGTTCATAGTAGGGGTTACAAGCGAGTGAGAGATGGATGAGAGGCTCCCAACTCTCTTGTGGTGGAGAAGGTGGAGCTAAGGGCTACAGAGTGGAGTCCTAACTAAGTCTTGGCTTGGCAAGGGTGAGATCCAGCCTCTAGTCCTCGTCGGTGCGTCATCCTTTCTCCTGTCGGTCCATCGTCTTTGCGTCTGGTGTCCGTCTGGGCGTCCGTGTGTGTGTCCCTTCCGTGTGGTGGTCGACCTCCTTTTATAGGCCAAGGAGGGAGTCCGCCAGCGGTGGCTTCCTCAAGAAGGAGTCAACAGGCGATGGTAAAACCAAGCGTTGTACCCCTGTGAAGCCACGCACATTTGTGAGCTCCGGGGTCGCCTAGTTGTCTTATATTCTTTATAGCGGATGACATGGGTAGCGTGGGGCTCGAGCGCCATCATTCAAGCTACGCCGACCCCTGGCCTCCGTAGCTTGGGGCTCTACGCGGCTTGTCTTGTTGTGCCCTATAGGCGGTTTGCGCACTCAGGCCTTATCCCGATAGGTCATGAGTGTGTCATAGGACGGAGGGAGAGCGAACCATAAATGTGTCGTAGCTCGAGGGGTTGGTAGGTTATGAGTGCGCTGCAACCCGAGGGGCTTATAGGCCATGAGTGGGAGGTGAATCGGTGCCCTTGCAGTGGCTCGGTGCCATGCATAGTTAATATGGTCGGTCACTTATGGCAGGTCGGTCTCAGACCGAGCGAGGGATCCACTCGAGTGGCTTACTTCGGTTTGCAATGCCTCCCTATCTAGTTCCGCCACGCCCGACCCTGAGCTCGGTGCCGCGGGATTCGTCCGGGGGCGACTGGTTCTAGGGTAGACATTTTCTTTCTCCTCCAGCTGACCGACGGGCCCCAGTTGCCAGAGGCTTTTCCCCAGCGCGCTTGCTAACCGATGGGCCCTAGGGACTAGGGATCTTATCCCTGATAGTAGCCCTCGAGGCCCTGAATGAGTATCTCCTCTCGGGGGCTGATGAAGGGTCAGGTGACGTTTGTCCTTTCGCCTTTTGAGCGATTGTGGTACTTATGCCCTTGGGACTCAGGCTGTCTCCTTAGGGCGGAGTTGGGTACCTTTTCCCCCTTTATAAGCTCTGAGTGGTTGTCTGCCCGTCGCCTCCCTAGAGCCTTTTGTCCTTTGGTCCTCACTCTGCATGGGGTCCGCTGGAGGGTCAGCTGATGATTCTAGGGTCGAAAGGAGGCCACGTCGTGTCAATCCAGCTCGAGGGTATGGCCTATGAATTCACCTCTAAACCACTACAAAAGAGGCTAACACCCTATCTCTATTCATGACTCAAAGTTTGCTTCGAGTAAAGAGTAGAGAAATCCATAGGCGGATCTAGGACCGGGGAGCCCCGGTCCAGTAGCCTATTGTAACACCCTAAATCTCATTTTGAGGATATAGTAATTTTTTTTTCTCCCTCTAGAACTCCCATAACATTTGAAGTCTCATCTCCCTATTTAAAAGCATTTGCTTAAGTAAGTAAAATAATAAATAGAACTATATTTGGCACTCATGTTGGAGTTTTAATTGTATGGTACATTTAATAATAAAATAGTAATAATAATAAAATATATATATATATATAATAATGGAATTTTTACTTTAGGAAATTGGAAATAATATGTAAAGTAAGAGAGGAAATACGATGCAAACTAGAATAAATCAAGAAAAATGTATCCATACTATATAAAGAGGAATTGAGCATATAAAGGTGAAGATAAATTTTCCATGAACTCTGAATTTCAATAGGAATTAGAAATTGAAAACCAAATTCAAATTAGTAAAGGGAAAATTCAAATAGAATAAAAGAAAAGGAATTCTAACCTAACTGGGCCTGCTACCTTGTATTCGGCCCACACCAGGAATTATCCCGCGCGGCCCAGTCAACATTTCCCCGCGCCAGCCCAACCCGCCGTCCCCGCTCACGCCGACACCTGGGGCCCCGGGGTCAGTCGCTCGGAATTCATTTGGTGGCGCGCGTACGCTTCACTGACGCGTGGGTCCCACGTTGCCATACAGCTAACCGCGCGCTCGCCATGTGACTGCTTCGCCGGGTCCACATGTCATAACCATCGCGCGCAGCTCAACTCCGTCCGCCCGAGGACGCCGCGCCCGCAACGACTCCTCCGGTATTCTGGCGTCGATCGGATCTTGAAGTCATGGCCGCGCGCGGGTATATAAATGTGTGGGCGCCCCTGGTCATACCCTCACCCTCGAAAGCGCATGAGAATTTCCACTGCTCGTGAAACCGTAAGTCTTGCAAGCCGCGCCGCCGGTGAAATCGGTCCCCGCCGATCTTCCTCTCTCTTCGTGGGGCCGGGTGTGTGCGCCGGCGCCCAGGGGCTCTGTTCGTGCTCGTGTGGCGTGCTGTGCTGCCCGAATCGTGGGGGAATTTCTCGCCGGAGTGCGCGACTGGGCGGAACATCTTCCTCTCCGTGGTCGGCTCGCCTGCGCGGACAATCCTTGGTAAGAACCACTCGCCCGGACCCGCCTTCATACCCATAGCATGTAGTCCGATTGAATTTGAGTTTTATGCCCGGAATCCGAAGACTAGCCCCGCCGATGATGACTTCGTCGCGTCCGGGGTACAGCGTCGCCATGGTCTGGCCGTCGGGAGGTGAGAGATGACCCGGTTACCGTCGATCCCGGAATCAAGGGTTGAGAGAGAGAAGTGCGCAGCCGTAGATCGTGGAGTTTATGGCTACGATTGGATCATGTGTACCGTTTCGCCAGATGGAACCGTGACCGTTGATCCATCATCGGTCGGATCCAAGTCGTTCTCCAGTACTTAAAATTTGGGCCGTCCGATTGGATTTCAATGGTGGCGATTAGATCGTGCTCTTACCGGTTCGCGCTGTGACTCTCCCTAATCTGGACCGTCCAAAACTGATCGATCGGCCCAGGTATCGCGATACCCCTTCGCGGTTACGTTTTGCTAAAGAGCCCTCGGGGTTTTGTGGAATCAACCCGCCGTCCACGTTCACTGTTGACTGAGTCTCGGGATTCTTGCGCCGAGCCCCCTGTGCTTCTGTTTAATTGAGGCCCAGTCCAGAGAGTTATAAAATCAGGAAAATGAATTAGAAAATGAGTTTTTAATATAAAAATAATTCCTAGAATTTATATAATTCATAGAAAATGCATATGAACTCCAAATTAATCCATTCCACTTCCTATAATTTTGTAATATTATTGTTTATCAATTAGTGCCACTGGTTTTACATAAAAGTCACATTAAAATTGTTATCTTAATTAATCTTGTACTAAGCACATAGAATCTTTGGAAATCCATAACTTAAAATCTATAACTCCAAAATTAATAATTCTTTTTCCTGTGATCTTATTTTAACATGTAGATTATTAATATGTATTTTGCATATATGTTTGGTGTAATGTTAATTCTGTCTATACACTGTTTGTTTGTAATGCTACGACTAGCAGTGAGGTCACGAGTCACCTGAAGATCATCCTGGTACCTGGATTCTCAAGGCCCAGGCAAGTTGTGCCCTTGATCACTTCTTTTTACCCACTCATGTTCTAATTAATCATAATGATCTGCATAGGTTAATTTTGATGGGACCCAATAGGTTACCCTAGTTTGTCTATCTTTATACCTTGTTTACCACTGAACTTTCTGGGTAGTACTTGCTAGTGCTATATGTGGTTTTGGGTATGAAGATTACACTATTCATGGTTACACTTTTGTTATCAGTTGTTATTTATTGTTCATGATGAGATCATTATGTTAATTGGAACATGGAGCGACCACCCGGGAAAACAGTGCTACCACAAGGGAGGAATGGGACCCCTTGGCTGATTAATTAGGAAAGCTAGTGGAAGACTACCTTACCCGAAAGGGGCAAGGGCAGTAGGGGAGAGGTCAGTGTAGGGAGGCCCTCGGGAGGATTTTGCTGCGATGGCGGTCCTGCAAGGGATTCCTGCACTGGATCTTCCTATAAACTGTAGCGGGTTTTCGGAAGCTAGTGGAACTTTGTAAAGGCCTCGTAGTGGATCCCTAGCCATTCACCTCGGAAGTGTCTAAGGGCCTTGCAAACCCTGGCGACATGGGATACACGACTTGTGGGTAAAGATGCGCAACCTCTGCAGAGTGTAAAACTGGTATACTAGCCGTGCTCACGGTCATGAGCAGCTCGGACCCTCACATGATTAAATTATGGAACTTAAACTCAATTTGTCATATGCATTGCATCGCAGGTGAAGTTGTTACTTTTGTTCTACTATTTAATTGGGTTGGTATTTACTTATACTTAGTAACTGCTAATAAAATTTTGACCAACTTTAAAAGCAATGCTCAGCTCTAACCATCTTCTTTGGTAAGCCTTACACTTCACGTGAGCTCCCACCTTTGGCGAGTTCATGCACATTATTCCCCACAACTTGTTGAGCGATGAACGTATGTGAGCTCACTCTTGCTGTCTCACACCCCACAGGTCAAGATCAGGTACAACAGGATGATGCGCATGGAGGATGCTGCGATGTGTTCGTGAGAGGTCTAGGTCGTCGTCTCCCAGTCAACTTTGGGTTGCTGGACCGTTGTCTCCTTATAATGTAATTATTTATTTTGTATAGAACTCCTGTTATATATAAAGATGTGACATTCGATCCTGTGCCATGATTCATCATATGTGTGAGACTTGGTCCCAGCACACCTGGTGATTATGTTTACGCCCGGGTTTTGGACCCCTAAAATCCGGGTGTTACAGAAGTGGTATCAGAGGCAATGTTGACTGTAAGACGAAACCTAGATAGAACTGGACAACCATTATCTACTTACCTTACTCTGATCTTTTCTAAACTTATCTTAATCTTTTCTCAACTATTTCCGCTTTACTCTGATTATTCTTACCTTTTTCCTTCTAAAGACAAATGTGGATTTCACACTTTGAAATCCTGTGCCTAAAGTGACCTTTAGGAATAGAAGACCTAAACCTAGGAACAAAAACAAAACTATTTTTATAAGTGTCTATGTATTTGAATGTTTGTTCTTATGATATCTGTCTGATTTGGATCTTTGTTTGAGTGTGATGGGTTGTGGAGTAATGTCCACAATTACATCTGCATATACATCTAGGCATAAAGGATAGCATGTGTAAGATAACTAGACAAACCAGATTATCCCCTTAGAAAGTATATATAGTACTCCGTATCTATCTCATCTTGACATGTTCTATCTTACCTTTGGACATTCACCTCGTACAACTAATTACCCTAGTCTTGACATAGAATATCTGGCCCAGCCCTGCCAAAGAAATTCCAGTACATAACCAACTATTAGCTTATTCATTCTGTCTACTAAATGATTCCCTTGCAAAGCTATCTTACCATATGCTTCTAACTTAGATGGTCAATACCAGGCGGGGTGGTGGAATTGATTTACCTGCTAATCGACAACCTCAACCACAGTCAGCAGAGATGAATCCTCCTAATCCTCCACAAGGCAGAGTTGATCCACTAGTCGCAGCTCAAATGAGAATGATGCAGCAAATGGCTGACACTATGGCAGATATGCGCACCCAAATGCAGCAAGAACGCCAAGAAATGCACCAGGAAAGAGAGGATGCACGTCGGGAAATGCGCCAAGAGCGGGAAGAGATACGCCAAGAGAGAAGGGTACAACAACAGCAGCTGCAACAACAACTTCAACAACAGCAGCAACAGCAACAGGTGCCATTGCCTCCACCTCCACCACCAGTTCCACCCCGGGACAAGCACCGGGAATTCATGAGCCACAAACCACCAACCTTCTCTAACTCCGCAGATCCGCTGCAAGCAGATGACTGGTTAAAGTCCATAGAGAAGATGCTCAACATAGCTCAGTGCTCGGATAGAGAGAAAGTACTCTATGCATCGGGTCGTCTTGCTGGTCCCGCTGCGGATTGGTGGGATGCGTACTGTGCAGCTCATGCTGCTGCCGATACAATTACCTGGGATGAATTCTCCACACAATTCAGAAATTACCATATTCCTGCTGGACTCATGAAGATTAAGAGAAAGGAGTTTCTCTCCATCAAGCAAGGAAGTATGTCCGTAAGTGAATATAGAGACAAATTCATCCAGTTATCTCGATATGCTCCTAGAGATGTAGAGGATGATGAGCAAAAGCAGGAGCTTTTTCTGGACGGTTTGATTGGACCCTTGCAATATCAACTGGTATCGCACACATTCCCATCCTTCCAAAGGCTACTTGACAAAGCTATTGCTGTAGAAAACAAGAGGAGTATATTTGGAGAGAAAAGAAAGGCTGTCAACCAAGGGCAGGCTGGAAGTAGTTCCCGTCCTCGCTATACTACCACTCCAAGTACACCAGCTAGTGGCAGTTCTGGACAACAAACTCAACAGACACCAACTGCTCCTCCAAAAGCAAGCACTCCAGGAGGAACCGTTGCTCCCAACACAACCGCCATCAGGACATGCTTCAAGTGTGGACAACCGGGACACTACGCCAACTACTGTCCCAACAGAGCTGCCTACACTACACCGGCTCCGATGAAACAAGGACAAGCCTCGGCAGGAAAGAGTCAGCCCCTATCTATCAACCGGGGATATGCCCATCATGCAGAAGTAGAAGCTGAACCCGGTGAACTTGAAATTCAAGAAGAAGAGCCAGTTGGAGATGAAGTAGTCGGTGAAGAAGTCAACGAGCAACAAGAATAGAGAGATAAACATAGATATAGATACATATATATATATATATTTTACTATTTGTAAGACCTAAATATTAGTTTAGCTATTAATTAGTATTTTACTATTCTAAGTGATAACTATTAGCTTATTCATTCTGTCTACTAAATGATTCCCTTGCAAAGCTATCTTACCATATGCTTCTAACTTAGATGGTCAATACCAGGCGGGGTGGTGGAATTGATTTACCTGCTAATCGACAACCTCAACCACAGTCAGCAGAGATGAATCCTCCTAATCCTCCACAAGGCAGAGTTGATCCACTAGTCGCAGCTCAAATGAGAATGATGCAGCAAATGGCTGACACTATGGCAGATATGCGCACCCAAATGCAGCAAGAACGCCAAGAAATGCACCAGGAAAGAGAGGATGCACGTCGGGAAATGCGCCAAGAGCGGGAAGAGATACGCCAAGAGAGAAGGGTACAACAACAGCAGCTGCAACAACAACTTCAACAACAGCAGCAACAGCAACAGGTGCCATTGCCTCCACCTCCACCACCAGTTCCACCCCGGGACAAGCACCGGGAATTCATGAGCCACAAACCACCAACCTTCTCTAACTCCGCAGATCCGCTGCAAGCAGATGACTGGTTAAAGTCCATAGAGAAGATGCTCAACATAGCTCAGTGCTCGGATAGAGAGAAAGTACTCTATGCATCGGGTCGTCTTGCTGGTCCCGCTGCGGATTGGTGGGATGCGTACTGTGCAGCTCATGCTGCTGCCGATACAATTACCTGGGATGAATTCTCCACACAATTCAGAAATTACCATATTCCTGCTGGACTCATGAAGATTAAGAGAAAGGAGTTTCTCTCCATCAAGCAAGGAAGTATGTCCGTAAGTGAATATAGAGACAAATTCATCCAGTTATCTCGATATGCTCCTAGAGATGTAGAGGATGATGAGCAAAAGCAGGAGCTTTTTCTGGACGGTTTGATTGGACCCTTGCAATATCAACTGGTATCGCACACATTCCCATCCTTCCAAAGGCTACTTGACAAAGCTATTGCTGTAGAAAACAAGAGGAGTATATTTGGAGAGAAAAGAAAGGCTGTCAACCAAGGGCAGGCTGGAAGTAGTTCCCGTCCTCGCTATACTACCACTCCAAGTACACCAGCTAGTGGCAGTTCTGGACAACAAACTCAACAGACACCAACTGCTCCTCCAAAAGCAAGCACTCCAGGAGGAACCGTTGCTCCCAACACAACCGCCATCAGGACATGCTTCAAGTGTGGACAACCGGGACACTACGCCAACTACTGTCCCAACAGAGCTGCCTACACTACACCGGCTCCGATGAAACAAGGACAAGCCTCGGCAGGAAAGAGTCAGCCCCTATCTATCAACCGGGGATATGCCCATCATGCAGAAGTAGAAGCTGAACCCGGTGAACTTGAAATTCAAGAAGAAGAGCCAGTTGGAGATGAAGTAGTCGGTGAAGAAGTCAACGAGCAACAAGAATAGAGAGATAAACATAGATATAGATACATATATATATATATATTTTACTATTTGTAAGACCTAAATATTAGTTTAGCTATTAATTAGTATTTTACTATTCTAAGTGATAATAATAAGGTCTATTAACCCTATGTGTTGTTAAGGAATTATGCATCATGCCGAGATCTCTTTGTTTGTGCATATGTTCCGAGAACAATATGAGTATACATCCCTTTTCTTACAAATCTCGAGGACGAGATTATTTTTAAGGGGGGTAGGATTTGTAACACCCTAAATCTCATTTTGAGGATATAGTAATTTTTTTTTCTCCCTCTAGAACTCCCATAACATTTGAAGTCTCATCTCCCTATTTAAAAGCATTTGCTTAAGTAAGTAAAATAATAAATAGAACTATATTTGGCACTCATGTTGGAGTTTTAATTGTATGGTACATTTAATAATAAAATAGTAATAATAATAAAATATATATATATATAATAATGGAATTTTTACTTTAGGAAATTGGAAATAATATGTAAAGTAAGAGAGGAAATACGATGCAAACTAGAATAAATCGAGAAAAATGTATCCATACTATATAAAGAGGAATTGAGCATATAAAGGTGAAGATAAATTTTCCATGAACTCTGAATTTCAATAGGAATTAGAAATTGAAAACCAAA
Source organism: Zea luxurians (assembly GCA_029449295.1). NCBI lineage: Eukaryota > Viridiplantae > Streptophyta > Magnoliopsida > Poales > Poaceae > Zea > Zea luxurians. Next base: position 18,606,999 of record JAOPSE010000052.1, on the reverse strand, counting down.
TTCAAATTAGTAAAGGGAAAATTCAAATAGAATAAAAGAAAAGGAATTCTAACCTAACTGGGCCTGCTACCTTGTATTCGGCCCACACCAGGAATTATCCCGCGCGGCCCAGTCAACATTTCCCCGCGCCAGCCCAACCCGCCGTCCCCGCTCACGCCGACACCTGGGGCCCCGGGGTCAGTCGCTCGGAATTCATTTGGTGGCGCGCGTACGCTTCACTGACGCGTGGGTCCCACGTTGCCATACAGCTAACCGCGCGCTCGCCATGTGACTGCTTCGCCGGGTCCACATGTCATAACCATCGCGCGCAGCTCAACTCCGTCCGCCCGAGGACGCCGCGCCCGCAACGACTCCTCCGGTATTCTGGCGTCGATCGGATCTTGAAGTCATGGCCGCGCGCGGGTATATAAATGTGTGGGCGCCCCTGGTCATACCCTCACCCTCGAAAGCGCATGAGAATTTCCACTGCTCGTGAAACCGTAAGTCTTGCAAGCCGCGCCGCCGGTGAAATCGGTCCCCGCCGATCTTCCTCTCTCTTCGTGGGGCCGGGTGTGTGCGCCGGCGCCCAGGGGCTCTGTTCGTGCTCGTGTGGCGTGCTGTGCTGCCCGAATCGTGGGGGAATTTCTCGCCGGAGTGCGCGACTGGGCGGAACATCTTCCTCTCCGTGGTCGGCTCGCCTGCGCGGACAATCCTTGGTAAGAACCACTCGCCCGGACCCGCCTTCATACCCATAGCATGTAGTCCGATTGAATTTGAGTTTTATGCCCGGAATCCGAAGACTAGCCCCGCCGATGATGACTTCGTCGCGTCCGGGGTACAGCGTCGCCATGGTCTGGCCGTCGGGAGGTGAGAGATGACCCGGTTACCGTCGATCCCGGAATCAAGGGTTGAGAGAGAGAAGTGCGCAGCCGTAGATCGTGGAGTTTATGGCTACGATTGGATCATGTGTACCGTTTCGCCAGATGGAACCGTGACCGTTGATCCATCATCGGTCGGATCCAAGTCGTTCTCCAGTACTTAAAATTTGGGCCGTCCGATTGGATTTCAATGGTGGCGATTAGATCGTGCTCTTACCGGTTCGCGCTGTGACTCTCCCTAATCTGGACCGTCCAAAACTGATCGATCGGCCCAGGTATCGCGATACCCCTTCGCGGTTACGTTTTGCTAAAGAGCCCTCGGGGTTTTGTGGAATCAACCCGCCGTCCACGTTCACTGTTGACTGAGTCTCGGGATTCTTGCGCCGAGCCCCCTGTGCTTCTGTTTAATTGAGGCCCAGTCCAGAGAGTTATAAAATCAGGAAAATGAATTAGAAAATGAGTTTTTAATATAAAAATAATTCCTAGAATTTATATAATTCATAGAAAATGCATATGAACTCCAAATTAATCCATTCCACTTCCTATAATTTTGTAATATTATTGTTTATCAATTAGTGCCACTGGTTTTACATAAAAGTCACATTAAAATTGTTATCTTAATTAATCTTGTACTAAGCACATAGAATCTTTGGAAATCCATAACTTAAAATCTATAACTCCAAAATTAATAATTCTTTTTCCTGTGATCTTATTTTAACATGTAGATTATTAATATGTATTTTGCATATATGTTTGGTGTAATTTTAATTCTGTCTATACACTGTTTGTTTGTAATGCTACGACTAGCAGTGAGGTCACGAGTCACCTGAAGATCATCCTGGTACCTGGATTCTCAAGGCCCAGGCAAGTTGTGCCCTTGATCACTTCTTTTTACCCACTCATGTTCTAATTAATCATAATGATCTGCATAGGTTAATTTTGATGGGACCCAATAGGTTACCCTAGTTTGTCTATCTTTATACCTTGTTTACCACTGAACTTTCTGGGTAGTACTTGCTAGTGCTATATGTGGTTTTGGGTATGAAGATTACACTATTCATGGTTACACTTTTGTTATCAGTTGTTATTTATTGTTCATGATGAGATCATTATGTTAATTGGAACATGGAGCGACCACCCGGGAAAACAGTGCTACCACAAGGGAGGAATGGGACCCCTTGGCTGATTAATTAGGAAAGCTAGTGGAAGACTACCTTACCCGAAAGGGGCAAGGGCAGTAGGGGAGAGGTCAGTGTAGGGAGGCCCTCGGGAGGATTTTGCTGCGATGGCGGTCCTGCAAGGGATTCCTGCACTGGATCTTCCTATAAACTGTAGCGGGTTTTCGGAAGCTAGTGGAACTTTGTAAAGGCCTCGTAGTGGATCCCTAGCCATTCACCTCGGAAGTGTCTAAGGGCCTTGCAAACCCTGGCGACATGGGATACACGACTTGTGGGTAAAGATGCGCAACCTCTGCAGAGTGTAAAACTGGTATACTAGCCGTGCTCACGGTCATGAGCAGCTCGGACCCTCACATGATTAAATTATGGAACTTAAACTCAATTTGTCATATGCATTGCATCGCAGGTGAAGTTGTTACTTTTGTTCTACTATTTAATTGGGTTGGTATTTACTTATACTTAGTAACTGCTAATAAAATTTTGACCAACTTTAAAAGCAATGCTCAGCTCTAACCATCTTCTTTGGTAAGCCTTACACTTCACGTGAGCTCCCACCTTTGGCGAGTTCATGCACATTATTCCCCACAACTTGTTGAGCGATGAACGTATGTGAGCTCACTCTTGCTGTCTCACACCCCACAGGTCAAGATCAGGTACAACAGGATGATGCGCATGGAGGATGCTGCGATGTGTTCGTGAGAGGTCTAGGTCGTCGTCTCCCAGTCAACTTTGGGTTGCTGGACCGTTGTCTCCTTATAATGTAATTATTTATTTTGTATAGAACTCCTGTTATATATAAAGATGTGACATTCGATCCTGTGCCATGATTCATCATATGTGTGAGACTTGGTCCCAGCACACCTGGTGATTATGTTTACGCCCGGGTTTTGGACCCCTAAAATCCGGGTGTTACACCTATGTCTCCTCAGAACTTTGCACTTTCCTGATTCTGTCATTTCTTCCCGGCCAACTAATCTGTCATATCACAAAGATGATCTATAAAGTGAACATACCCTCTATGTGAGTAGTCGTTAGCCCACTACATACGCACGTCTATTTGGTCTTTGTTTTACATCTGCACAGTCGAACTCGAGGTGGCGCCGCTCCCTGCAGTGTGCTAAGAAGGTGAAGACGAAGCACGCATGGGCACCGCCTGTCGTTTTCAGCCGCCACGCAAACGGCGTTGCAGTGATGATTTTTTTTATTCTAGCCCATTTTTTCTATTAGAATTTTAGTTTTATATCTTGACAAAGTTGTTACTCTATACTATTTTATAGTAATTTTAGCATAGTCATTGGAAGAACGCTCCATAATTGTTGATCCATGATGGTAACAGGCGTCCATGTAATTCGCGCATCCTCTCCATAGTGGTTCCATTAATTCACATTGTGGGGGCCATGTTTAGTCTCTCAATACATAATTCAGCCCCTCTTTTCATCTATTTCTGGATCCGCCACTGGAGAAATCCATTATATCATTAGTCTATTAGGGTAGTCTAGCGTAGGAGTTAGAGTTGAGGTAGCGAGCTTTGCTCATATTTCTAGATCTGAGAGTTTGGTATATCTACTGTACCTTTTTGTTTTTCCGTAAGATTCTACTTTATCCAATACATTATTCTTTTTTCTACTTGGTCTTTATTTTATGTAACATTATTTTTTGTGATAGTGTTGTTAATGTATATCTCGAAGATCATAGTGTTGTTCGCGATTAACGGCGTCACAACTTGTATAAGGTTAGTAGGCTAGCGAACCATACTGACAGTGTGCATGTGCGCCAAGCGGCCAAGGCCCCATGCGAATCCCTCGGTTCTGGCGCAAGTAAACGACAGGCAGCCTAGTGACACAACGACATGGCCACAAAGTTGCTGTGCGCAGATGAACACGTGAGGGTCGCAGGCAAGCCGCCGCGGCGCACCCGTACCGTACGTCGCACCGTGTTGTGCCGCGGCGCAGATGATGCCTGCTCCACAAGAAAACAAAAACAAAAACAAAAACCAGGGAAGACGCGCGCGCAAGGGGCCAACCGGCCAAGGGCGAAGGGAAGGGAACACGCCATGGCGCCATGTGCGCATGTACTTACCAAGGAGGAGTCCATGGATCCTTCTGAGAAAGAAGGAAGCGTGCGCGACTTGTGCTGCAGACAATGGACCGTGCATGATAGTACTGCACGTAGCTGCACTGTACTCTTGTTTATTTGGAGGAAGGTGTGAAAGGAATCTACATGGAATCTGCCTTGACCAGTCGGAAACGATTTGCAATTGATGGGCACTCACATGCTGCCGGCCGGCCGCGCACGACCACTAGCTCAGCAAGCAATTTGTAGGTAATCAAGCCAGCTGCATCATTTGGCATTTATCTTTGGTCGAGTTGAACATATAGTTGGGTGCTTAGATAGATCCTGCAATGGCAGCATGGAGTTGATGATTTACACATGTTCCTTGTTCAGCTATTCCACCTGACAACATATCTTTGGTCGAGTTGAACATATAGTTGAGCTCTTTTCGTAAAATTAAAAAAAAAATTACATATAGTTGGGTGATCAGGTATATCCTACAATAACACCGTGGAGTTGATGACTTACACATGTTCCTGCCCAGCTATTTTCCTGCCAAACATGATGTGTATGTTCCTTGCAAAGCTAAAAGCAAGAATGAGGGCCAGTTTAGATCCATGATATATGTACATCCACCGGTAGATATTTGTCAGTGTTCATGAATGACCATACTTCTGAAAGTTGCCAAGATGTTTTTAGAGCAATGCACGGGGAACAACTAATGCCGGCCACAAGCCTCGGAGGACCTACCCCGGATCTAGCTAAGGACCCATTATGCTGGAGAATCCAATCTCAGAGCCTCCTAGATCTCTAAGGCTTTTCCAACCTTCGTCACATGTCAGAACATATGAGATTGAGGTCCCCAGGGCCCTAGAGGCTCCCCGGGCTTTAGGGCGCTCCTAAACTTCTAGAGCTCTCATGGTCACGAGAGCCCTCTGTCCTCACCCTTCAGGCTCTCTGAGATCTCTAGCTTCAAAGTCTTGATCAATGGTCACGTCACAGGGCTTGATGCCTTTTATGTGGAAAATAGGGCTCTTGACTCGATCGGCTAAGTACAAGAGCATCTGCAGACTAAATATGGTTGGTCATGCCCTACAATAAGACGACCTTGAAGGTATGGCCCTAGTACCACATCCAATTCTACTCCAAACAATCTTATGGTATTGATAGTCATGATAAGACTCTCATCCATTACATTAAATGTGTTGAATGATATAACAATCAAAGAGACATTATTATATTGATATAGACAACGGACGTACCTAAGACAATATTCAATGTATGTCATTGATCCTTGTCACACTTGAATGAGCCAACGTACCAGCAAGCATTATAAAATACAGATTGCTACAACAATTACTAACTGTATCATAACGAAAGGAGTGGACTCTAGTACTTTCTACTATGACAATATAGATATGCCTCCATGATAAGACATATCTGTCATTACAACAAGACATGTTCAACACAATGGTATGACCAAATTGTATCGTTGCGTATAACTCCACGACTACAATGAGATAGGTGTTGGTGAGCCTTTGTTTTCGATGGGCCTTCCACCTAGCAGCCATGTAACCCTCTCCTCCCTTAGCCTATAAGAAGTAAGAGTAGAACAACATAGAGAGAGGTTCGCAAACAGTTCAATGATTTGTTCAAATGTATTAAAAGGTATACATAGAGGTGAACTAGAGATCAATAATTTAGACTCTCACCATAATCATACATAAAGGAGAGCTAGAAGATTATGACACCTAGTTGATATTTGAGTTTGTAATCTTATTCATCTTTGTGTTCATCAATTGATCATACTCAAAGAGAACGTAGGGTATTATGTATATTGAGGCTCTAACCTCTATAAACCGCTCGTGTGCCAGTAACTGGGCTATGCCTAGGATCACTTTGCCTCCAGCCAACGTCCCTTGCTCTATCCTTAAACTTTTTTTCACTTGTGTGTACTTATAGTACCTAGTTATTGTACCACGATGATAATAGTAGTTTCTTTTTATAAATAATGTTAATATAATAATTGTACTATAAGAAGTTAGGCATGAGAAATTGTTTTCCAATAATAAATGAGTAAAATACACCAACAACTCTTAAATTTATCTTATGGCATCATAGGCTAAGAAGCCATAAAACGAGTCAAAGGATGACCTTCAAGTCAACATAGAATTGGAAAAAACACATGTGTACTTGGTATTTGAAACAAATCATCGTATCCAGTCAAATCCCTACCAGCGAACCAAATATTATCAACACCTCAGATTATTCATCCAGTAATATGCAATTCTACATATTATTAGTGATACACACATGAAACGGGGTAGATGTCGTGTTCCCTGACCTGGGTCATTGTCCTAAATTGTGGGTTGGGAGGGTCATCGACCCGAACGCTAGGGAGTAACTATACCAATGCAGATGGAACAACGGTCGATGCTCACTTATGACAGAGGTGGATCATGCTAGTTGGGGCAGGAGCAGGGCAACAAAGGTTACGGTAGGGCGACATGTATGGTGGCAAGAACAGGGATCCTCCCGTGGCTAGCTAGAGATGGCTCTCTGGCTTCCTGCGCCATCGCTCCTCTTGCAGGTTGCAAAGGTCTTAGGTTGGGTGGTGCCACTTCTGCCTCGCGAGCTCTATGGCTCCTATGCGTCTAGGGCAGAAGTATAGTGTTTCATTGCTATAATAGGCTGGTGTTAATATGTTAGGTTGTGTTAAGCTAGTATTAGGCTGGACCACTGGGGCATAGCACGTAGGGTCCTTGGGATTTTGGAATAGGACATGAGATCATCGACCCATGAGATAAGGGTTCACTGGTACTCCCAATTCACATCCTATAGAGGTATACACCCTTGTACCATGTTTTTTTCAAATGTCGACCCATGACCCACGACCCCGTTCCTCGATCCAATTCACCCGAGACCATTGTGACTATGGCCTTAACAACACAAACACAATGTTGCAAGGTTGTGTTTTTTTATCAATTATTGAAGAGTAACACACCGATCCAATTTCATATCACAAAGATTTGAACCTTACAATCTTAGCATCATATTTTCTCTGGTTATCAACCATGTCATAATCCAATTGACCTCGCCAAGAAGAATAACCCATATTATGAATTAAAAAACACAGGCAAGAACAAGATAATAGGCAACTCAATTGAAGTGATGATTGCAAATAAATGGTTAATCACTTAAAATTAGGGTTTCACAACCAATAACTATGATTGTTCAATGATAGATTGATCTAAATCAAAATTCAAACCTTAATTTGGGTAGTGGCTAGGTCTCCAATTTAGCTTAGACGTTCATGCTAGCCTCCAAAGATGATTGCCAAGGAGGAACGTCCAAAATCTTCCTTGTGTTCTCTATCTCCTTGTGGTCGGGTATAGTCCAACTGAGCCAAAGTCTAAAGGGTGAATATCAAGCTCACTCACAATGACGACACAACTCTTGACACAAACAACGACAACTTGTCATGATCGTTTGGAGGCCTGGTCGACATGATCTTAAGGTCAAACAAGATCTATGTGAAAGCTTATCAAATGCCAATGAACTCAAACTCACTTTGGATGAGGAATAAGTCTATATGATCCCCTGACCTTTAGAGGATGGTCTGCTTCACCTCGTCCCTTTCAAAATTGGTTATTTAACCCCCTCAACTTCACAAAATTAGACAATTTTAGTTGGCGGTTTTGATGATGTGGCACTGATTTTAGGTGGTACCAGATTTATTCTATGATAAAAACCTCCTTAAGTCAACCACACTGAATGTTGAACTTTTTAGATGGCACAAAGTTCAAATACAGAACAAATGGTTGTCTGCACATATTGAGGCTGAGACAAACTTGAACGTAATAAAGTGAGAGACTGAAAGAAAGCAAGAACCATACATCAGTGATCAATCAGTGTGACGAACTGATAAGCTGTTGCTCTATTACTAGACCAAAACTTTGGAACACCATCACAAAGTAGTGTGACGGAGACTTACAGCTGTTCATAGGACAGATCGATAAGCATCATCTTCCCTGTACCGACACCACCGTCCACCATAGAGGTGAAGCCCCTCCACTGGAGCATAGGTAGAAGGCTGAGTAATGAGACGGGACCATAGCCATCGACTCCTTCAATGTCAAAGATTAAGGTTAAGATAACGTGCTATATACAAATTACAAAATATATCACCTTCATAATTCTTGAATTGTATCAGCCTGTATGAACCAGTAAAAAGGTGGGAAAAGTTTTTACCACAACACTGATGGAAGCTATCCAGGAAATGAATCTTTGGTCAAAGACCAGAACAACACCTGAAAGCTATCGCCATACTAGCTCTCCTGATGTTATTCTCCTCTCCCATTCCACCATCGGACCACCTCTTCCAATATAGTATCAGTACTACCCACTAACAAACACAATGGCATCCCCACAATCTGAATCAACTAATTCTTCATCGTCGGCAAGCTGCGAGGCAAGGATATCCAGTACGGTAGCAATGCCTCCCAACTCAGGCCCCAGGTCCTGCCCGGCGACGAACTCGCGCACCACGTTGTCCACCTCAATCATGCTGCACCCGGGCGTCTTCCTCGTGCTCCGGCTCCGTATCTCCTTCCTCGTACTCGCCACTTCGCCCCATCGGCCTGCAGCGCCGTACACGTTGGCCAGCATGACGAGATTGCCCACGTCCCCTGGCTCCAGCTCGACGAGCCGCTCGGCCGCCACCACGGCTGTTTCGACGTCGCCATGGCTGCGGCACGCGCTGAGCAGCGACCCCCATATCTTGCCATCTGGAGGGACCGGCATGCCTCGTATGGTGTCGAGCGCGCGTTGGATTCGCCCTGACCGGCCGAGGAGGTCGACGACGCAGCCGTAGTGCTCGACGCCGGGTTCCACACCATAATCTTCCTTCATTCGATCCAAGTAGCGCAGGCCTTCGTCCACGAGCCCAGCGTGGGAGCAGGCCGACAAGAGCCCCACGAATGTGATGCCATTTGGCATCACCCTTCCTTCTCTATCCATCACCTCAAACAACATGACAGCCTCGCGTGCTCTCCCGTGTGCCGCGAGGCCGCCGATCGCTGTGCTCCATGAGATGACGTCCTTCTCGGACATGCCGTGGAACAGCTGCAGCGCTTCCTCGATGCACCCGCACTTCGCGTACATCTCCATCAGCGCGTTGCAAATGTATACCTTTCCCAGCATGCCGTGCTTGCTGCAGTAAGCATATATCCACCGACCAAGCTCCAGAGCGCCAAGCTGGGCACAGGCCGGCAGCACCGCGACGATGCTCACGTCATCTGGTTCGAATCCTTCCATTTGCATCAGCCTGAACACCTCTACTGCACCTGTGAAGTCCCCAACCGCGGTGTATCCGGACACCAAGGCGGTCCAGGAAACCACGGTCTTGTCGGGCATCGAATAGAACAATTCCCGTGCCCTCCTCATCTGCCCCATTCTCGCGTGCGCGGAGATGAGCGTGTTCCAGGAGACCACGTCCTTCTCCCGCATTCCATCGAACGCCTTGCGTGCGGTCGACAGATCCCCGCAGCGCGTGTACATCTCGATCAGGGAGTTCTGTACGACAGCGTGTGACTCGCACCCGGACCTTGCCACGTGCGCGTGCACCTGCCTGCCGAGCCGAGAAGCCGCGAGGGCGCCGCAGGCCTTGAGGAGGAACGGGTACGTGAACCGGTCGCCGACGGAGAAGCCAGCAGTCGAAGGGTGCGGGAGGCACCTAAGCATGCGGACGTAGACCTCGACCGCGTCGCGGTGGAGGTGGTTCTGCGCGTAGGCCTTGATCATGGCGTTGTGGAGGTGGAGGTTCGGGGCGGGGATCTGGGCGAAAACCCGCGCGGCGTGCGCGGCGCGGCCGTGGGCGTTGCAGATGTGCACGATCTGGGTGGCAACGTAGCTGCTCTGGGAGAGGCACAACCGCACAGCGAGGCCGTGCGCTTGAAGGAGGTCCCGGAAAGTGGCGCAGGTGCGGAGCCTCGCGATGATCGCGTCCTCCAGCTGCCACAGCGACCGCGCCGCCATGGCATCAACAGCCAACAGCGGCGAGGTGTTCCACGAATTGGCCGGCGGGTGTGTTCTGCTCAAATCTATCCTTCGGCTAAGTACCGCCTGATAGAGGCTTTGCGGTGGCTAGTTACCCCGTCGATGAAGACTCACCCATGAAGGTACCTCGAGCATAAATACTCGTCGTGTAGGTAATGCAATGGCGTCGTTAATGTACCGCTGCATTTTGTACCGAACGGGAAAATCCAATTGAAAAACTGAAGCATGGTTCCACGAAACTATTTGTTCGCGTATAGCTGTCCAGCTTCATCGGCACTTCGGCAGCGCTAACTGCAGGCAAGCACTCAAGCTTGTTTAGTTCGGCCAGGTGCGTGGAGAACCACATTGCCAGACGTTCGAAATGATTTCGAACCGTTTCATTCACTCCGTTCTTTTTTATTTTTATTTGTCAAGTTTTTGTTCATAAATAAAAACAAATATTCAAGTTCTTATTTATTTATCATGTTTTAGTTCATAAATAAATTAGCGAGCGGCGGAGGTACCTGGCAGGAGCCTAAAAAGACAATGAGACAAGGGTGGCTAGAAGAACGCAGTGAAGTATAGTGTTCCATCTGAAACAATACAATTAAAGTTTTGTTCCTTTATGTCGGATTGATGGGTCGGAACGATTTCTAGCCATATTGCTTCTCTAATTTATATAAACTTTGATTAACTAGAACGATTCCGGGTGCAATCCGATGTAAACGAACAAGGCCTAAACGATACGCTCAAGTTCTCGTCCGTGATACAGATCACAACGTCGAAGTACCACGTTCCAAAACTCAAACAATAGCTGGATAAAACATAAGCTGAACAATCACATTGCGTGCTACAAACCGAACATAGCTCGATGTAGCATGCTCTCATATCAGTGTTCAGGGATCTCATTGCTATATATTGAGGCTCTGTTTGTTTCCTTCCACGATTATGGATTATATAAACACATATTGACTTGCTTATGGATTATCATAATCTAGGTATATAGATTACATAATTCACCTAATAATCTATGTTGTTTGTTTTACCTCTCAACTTATTTAAACTAGATTATATAACCTAGAGGGTAAACAAACAGGGCCTGAGGCATGAAAATCATTTGACATCATAAAATCTCAAGGGGAGGGGCCAGGATCAAGCCCGCTGTCATTTGGCATTAATCTTTGGTCGAGTTGAACATATAGTCGGATGCTAAGATATATCCTGCAATAACATCATGGAGGTGATGATTTACACATGTTCTGTTCAACTATTGTACCTGCTAAACATGATGCCTGTTCCTTGCACAGCTAAAAGCAAAGATGACAGCTCAGAGTGCATAATAGTTTTTTTTTTTGCAGCAGCAGCAGCAGAACAAGTTAAGAGAAACTGCTTCCAATTATTAATTGCTTTGAGGTTCTTCAAAAGACAATTGACGTGTGGCCTCCTTTGGAACAAGGGAAAAGTGAAGAAATTTTGAAGGATTAAAACCCTATGGAAAGTTTTCCTATGTGGTTCTTTGGAACAAAGGATTGGGTTGCTACAAATCCTATAAAATTCCTATGGAATTGAGCATTGTAATGAAATTTTGGAGGATTTTTAATATGAAGTCCAACCTCTTGAAAATTTTCCTATGGAATTGAATGTGACATGCAACTCTATTCCTACATTTTTCTCATCAATGTGTTTTTACTAATCCTCCATTCCAAACGAGGCCTGAGGTGGTAAAACAAAGGTGGGTTAACAGGCAGACCATGGGCTAAAAGGATGATATTCAAGTCCTACATAGGACTCGAAAAATCAGATGTAAACAAATCATTGTATCTAAGCTAAGCTCTATTAGCGAAGCAAATATTGTCATCACTCATCAGTCCTCAGATTGTTTTTTCATTCATACTCCCTCCGTCCCAAAATAGTACTCGTTTTAGCTCTTGTTTTTTATGTTTATATTCAAATGGATAATAATAAATCTAGACATATATAAAACACATACATCAACTCTTTGATGAATCCACTATTTGCCTAAAATGAATTTTATTTTGGTACAGAGGAAGTATGTCTACATATTATTAGTGCTAGATACTAAAACCTCCTACGAAGCCTGTACTGATACAAATTTGTAGCCTTCTCTGCATTTTTCAGATTATGGAAATATTGGATGGTTTTAGCCATTTGGTCTACATAGCAAATATACTCCTACGCTCAATTTCATGTGTGGTACCGGGGTAAGGACAATACCTAAATGAAATTATGAAATAAGAGAAGCAGTTAAAAAGATGATTATTATTGGGTAATGGTACATATGATTTATAATCTATCTTCAAAGTAAATAATGCCAGGGTCTCTTCTCTTCTAGTTTCTGACAAAGAAAATTCAGTATCCAGCTCCTCAACAGCAGAAATAAAATGCAAACTGCACTCAGTTCTCAATAGAAAACTCTATGTTAACTCAGCTTCTCACTCGAGAAAGCTATCAAGTGCTATGAAAAAAAAACAAGTGGGAGAAAACCTCTTATTCAGAGATTTCACAATACTCGTGAACTGTTCAACTAACTTATAAAATATTAACATCTTATAACGCTAAGAGTCATAACACGGCTGAAAAGACCAGGTAACCTGCAATGATAATTAGAAATTCGAATTTTGTGTAATACAGAAATGGCACTCTGAATTAGCCCCAGGATGAAATAAACATAATTTTGTAAGGCTGTGGGTTAAACAGGACTCATTGATTCCAGACAACAAATCTTTAACAACGCTGTTGAGGGCTCATACCAGATAGCATTCGTTATCAGCAACAGATCAATTAAAGTAGCAAAACAACAGTGTTGCTAGTGGATTAGCCCAGCAACCAGAAAATTAAGTTATTCACCTCATGTACGAATTAAACCTTAAATCCAAATAAGACAGCTACAGGAGCACGACAAGGATTGCACCTTGCGACTGTCCAATGCCATCACGCTGAGGATGGCTCATCCGCTCCTTTATTCACCCCAGCTCCGCCTCCACCGAGGTTTTGCGAATCACTGCCAACAGCATCAGACACAAGAGAGACAGGGCGGTGCTCGATGACCTCGTCGATGAGCCCCCAATCATGTGCCTCCTCCGGGTCCATGAACATGTCCCTCTCCATACACTGCTCGATGCGGTCGATGGCCTGGCCTGTGTGCTTGGCGTAGATTTTGTTGAGCCGGTCCCGCACCTTAAGGATCTCCTTGGCGTGGATGGCGATGTCCGACGCCTGCCCCGACGCGCCACCGGAGGGCTGGTGGATCATGACCCGCGCGTTGGGCAGCGCCCGCCTCTCCCCGCTCGCCCCAGCGGCGAGGAGTAGCGACGCCATGGAGGCGGCCTGACCGATGCAGAGCGTGGTGACGGGGGAGCGGATGTACTGCATGGTATCGTAGATGGCGAGGCCTGCAGTGACGACGCCCCCCGGGGAGTTGATGTAGAGGTGGACGGGCTTGGCTGGGTTCTCGGATTCGAGGAAGAGCAGCTGGGCGACGACGAGGGACGCCGTATCGTCAGTGATGGGGCCATGGATGCATACGATGCGCTCCTTGAGCAAGCGCGAGAAGATGTCGTAGGCGCGCTCCCCGCGGGAGGTATGCTCGATCACCATGGGCACCAGGCCGTACTCGCGGCGCGGGGTGTAGCCCGACGCAGCCAGCGGCGGGGCGTGCGGGGAAGAGGAGGAGCGGAAGGTCCGCTGGGCGACGGCGGCGAGACGGCGAAGCATGGCGGCGGCGGCGGCGGCGGCGGCGCTAGGGTTTAGGGGTTTTATTTGGGCAATGTCGCCGCAGCAATTACACGAGCTTGGGAAGGGGAGGTAGGGGGTCGTGTCAGACGAGTGGGACCAGGGGGTGGCATGGTGGGGCAGGGAGGGTGGGTTCCAAAGGAATCCATTGGTGGCACCGTGGCAGTCGTGGGCGTGGCACCGTGGGCGTGACGAGTAGATGAGACGGCAGCGAGGAAAAGGAAACTGTGGCATCTATCTATCCGGACATCCGGTAGACATGGCCACATGGTGAGGTTGTTATTGGTTTTCTGTATGGGCTGGGCTTAGGTTCTTCGTCGAAGGCCTTATGCCAAGATCAGAAGATTGGGCCCTCAGGGGAAGGAGAGAACAGAAGATAGACACATCATTTAGTTTTCTAAATTGCTTAAATATTTAAGAGAGAATTTTATATTGGAAGATCTTGGATATCTGTATTATTTTATTAAAATTGAACTTAAAAAAGTTTACGATGATTTAGTTTTGTCATAACAAAAGTAAGCTAACTTCTACTCATCTCATTGTATCACACAAATTATCTACATATAGTCGTGAACAGTACAAATTATAAAGATATTGTTGGCGCTTTTCAATACTTGATAATCATCGAACCTGATATAGTTTATACAGTTAATAAAGAACTTCATTATCTTTATGCACCAACTATAGTTAGAATGTTGTTAATAGAATTATTAGATTTATTTAAAAATAATTGATCTTGGTTTATTGTTTAAGAAGTCAATCTCGACCAAGTTAAGTGCCTTCTCAAATACAGATTGGACATCTGTGTGATTGAAAATCAACATTAATTTTGCAATCTTCTTCGAACCAAATTTGATTTTGTAGAGTGCTAAAAGCAACCAACAACATAGTATAAATCAATAGACAATGCAAACTAATGAAGCAATTTGGTTGTACTCGATTCTTATAGAACTGAGTAAAGAAATTTAATACATGTTTACGATGTGATAATTTTGTGCGCAACATAACTCTCAATAAATATAGTCTTTTATGAAGAGTTAAACATGTGGATATTGATTATTATTTTGCTAGAGAGAGTAACACACGAGATATCTTCTAAATATGAGATATACAAAATGTCTATTGATATAGCTGCATGAAAAAAAATCAATATAATCTTAAGAGCGTCTTCAAAAGACTAGTCAAATGAGTCGCCAAGTTAAATTTTAGCTACTTAGCAGCAAAGAAACTCTCCAACAGATTAGCTATCTAACTCGCCAAGTCATCTGACTCTTTAAATCGGTCTCCTGTCTAGCCAAATTGGATAGCCATTCCGGCTAGCCAAGGTAACTTGTCTCTTAGAGAGTTTGTTGGAATGAAATACTTGTTGGATCTTTTATGGGCTTGGCCCATTTATTCAATAAACTATATGGTGTGTAATGGTGGGGAATACCAATAGTACCATATTGGAAGTCCAAGGATTTTTTAGCTTGACTTATATGGTGGGAATTATTCACTTAATTTGAGAAGTCAAGAAATGGACAAGGGCATGCCACACGCGCGCGCGCCGCCACCGGGCAGGCAGGCGGCGAGCGGGCGTGGTGTGGTTGTGTTAATTTTTAGCACTCATTAACCGCAGGAGTTTCAACTCCGGGTTAAACCTTTCAGTTGCCCGTCTCTTCGTCAGCCGCATACGAGACCCTTCTCCTTCAGCTGCCCGTCTCTTGGCGTGACGCGGCAAGACCCTTCTCCTTCAGCTTCCCTCCGCGAGAGGTTAAGTAGGGGAGAACCCATGTCACTTGGTACACGTGAACAGAACTCAGAAACACAATCCAGCTGCAAGTGTGGGTATTTTCATCTCGTAACTCTGCGTGCACAGAGAAGTGAGAGGGCAGGTGCCTCTGAAGCCCTTGTCGTTCGAGACCTTGCACGGGGGATCGGCAATTTGGTTTTTGGGGAGTGTCTACGCGACTGCCCTACGTTCGTCATTGTCTTCTTCATTGGTTCCTGGCGTCTTCATCTCGTACGACATGACAAGTAAAGTTGGACAAGGATCTAGATCCTCGGAGCGCATGGGAGGGTATGATCAATTCAGCTTCTTACTATTTTACATTCTGTAGATTATATATGTTGTCCAACTCTACTGTTTCATATATAACCATAAATTTATCTCACCTGTTCTATCATATGATATCATTACATGTCTAATGTCTGTTCATGCTAGTATATATTATATTTGTTTGCTTTAAATTTACAGTCATGCTGTTTATATTGCTATCTGTTTATTTTCAATTGTTCCGTCAGTTTATATACTTATTATATTTATATGATTTATATGATTCATATGTTTTATGTTCTCATGATCCATAATGTTATGGATATATTTGATATCATGATTAATCATCTTTTATATGTCATCATCATAATGTTAATTTATGGAATTAAAATAACATGGAAAATACCTATATTTCTAACGATCCAAAAACCTAATGTTAGGCATTTTTCTGTCAGAGGTTTTGCTGCTGTGTTAAAGCATGATCCTTTTGATGATAAAAACTTCTTGATTTGGAAAGCTAAGATAGAATTGTGGCTTACTACATGTCTTGTTATCATGTCGCTGAGGGCAAGCCTGCCAACTTACCTCCTGAGGATGAGGCTAAGTTTAAGGCTGATGACAACCTCTTTAGAGGAGCAGTGATTAGCGCACTTGATACAAAATTCCAGAAAAGCTATATCATCCTTCCTACAGGGAAAGAGCTGCGGGATGCACTTGTTGGAAAGTTTGGAGTAACTGACGCTGGTAGCGAGCTGTATCTCATGGAGCAGCTGTATGACTATAAGATGGTTGAGAACCGATCTGTAGTGGAACAGGCTCATGAGTTTCAGGCACTAGCTAAGGAACTTGAGCTTTTTCCTTGTCCTTTACCTGACAAGTTTGTGGCTGGCGATATAATCGCCAAGTTGCCACCTTCTTGGAAGGACTTTGCTACCTCTCTCAAACATAAGAGACAAGAGTTCAATGTGGAAGAGCTCATTGGTACTCTTGATGTTGAGGAAAGAGCTAGAACAAAGGACAATGGAAAAGGTGTTGAGACCTCTACTGCTAATGTGGTGCAGAAGAGAAATTTCCGCAAGTTTAACAAGAAGAAAAACCAGAACAAACAAGAGAATACAAATAAATCTGTTCAAACAGCACAGTTTAAAAAGAAGAACAACAATAACAAGGGAAAGGGAGGATGCTTTGTCTGTGGCAGTGATCAACATTGGGCTAGAGAGTGCCCTGATCGCAAGTTCACACAGGACAAGAAATCAGCTAATGTTGTAACCACTGAAACTGAAGATGGAACATCTGGGTATGGTAATTCTTTACCATTTGTTCTTTTAGTTTGTAATTCACCTGAGTGGTGGATGGATAGTGGTGCAAACATTCATGTGTGTGCTGATGTCTCTATGTTCTCTTCCTACCAGGTCGGGAGGTCTGGCGCCTTGTTAATGGGAAATGGGTCGCGTGCTCATGTTCTTGGTGTTGGTACGGTCATTCTGAAGTTTACTTCGAGAAAGACGGTGCCATTGAAGAGCGTGCAACATGTGCCCTCTATCAAGAAGAATCTCGTTAGTGCTTCTTTGCTATGTCGAGATAGGTACAAAGTTGTTCTTGAGTCTAATAAATGTGTTGTGTCGAAACATGGTACTTTTGTTGGTAAAGGATATGACTGCGGAAGCTTGTTCTGCTTATCACTGCATGATGTGTGTAATAAACTGGTGAATTCTGTTAATATTTCTGATGAGTCAGATTTATGGCATTCACGTTTTTGTCATGCAAGCTTTGGCTGTCTTATGCGGTTAGCAAATCTAAATCTAATTCCTAAATTTAACTTGGTCAAAAAGTCTAAGTGTCATGTGTGTGTTGAATCAAAACAACCCCGCAAGCCACATAAGGCTGCTGAGGCGAGGAGTTTGGCACCTCTAGAACTTGTTCATTCTGATCTGTGCGAGATGAATGGAATTTTGACCAAAGGTGGTAAAAGATACTTTCTCACTTTTGTAGATGACTCCACCAAATTTTGCTATGTGTATCTCTTAAAAACAAAAGATGAAGTGTTTAGTTATTTTAAGACCTATAAAGCTGAAGTTAAGAACCAACTTGAGAGGAAAATAAAACGGTTAAGGTCCGATCGAGGTGGAGAATACTTCTCTAATGTGTTCGATGAGTTCTGCGTGGAACATGGTATTATGCATGAGAGGACACCGTCATTCTCACCACAATCCAATGGGATTGCTGAAAGGAAAAACCACACTCTAACAGATTTGGTGAATGCCATGTTGAGTACAGCGGGATTATCCAAGGCATGGTGGGGTGAGGCGATTTTGACAGCGTATCATGTCCTGAACAGAGTTCCAACAAAGGACAAAGAGATCACACCATTTGAGGAATGGGAAAAGAGAAGATTAAATCACTCATATTTGCGCACTTGGGGTTGCTTGGCTAAAGTGAATGTGCCAATCAACAAAAAGCGTAAACTTGGGCCTAAACTGTTGATTGTATATTCCTTGGGTACTCTTTTCGTAGCACTGGGTATAGGTTCTTAATTATAAAATCTGATGTGCCTGATATGTATGTTGATACTATCATGGAATCAAGAGACGCAACATTTTTTGAGAATGAGTTTCCCATGAAGAATACACCTAGTGATACAAGTCATGATACTATAATTCCCCATGAACACGAACTGTCTATTTCTATAGATCATGCTGAGGATTCTCACGTGCACATCCCTGAGGAGGATGACATTATAGTCACTCAAAAGAGCAAGAGATAGAGGGTTGCAAAATCCTTTGGTAATGACTTTATAGTGTACCTTGTGGAAGACACACCAACTACCATTAGTGAGGCATATTCCTCTCCTGATGCCGACTTATGGAAGGAAGCAGTAAGGAGTGAGATGGAATCTATTATGTCTAATGGAACTTGAGAGGTCGTTGACCGTCCTTATGGTTGTCAACCTATAGGCTGCAAATGGATCTTCAAGAAAAAGCTTAGGCCTGATGGTACAATCGAGAGGTACAAGGCAAGACTTGTGGCCAAAGGATATACCCAAAAAGAGGGTGAAGATTTCTTTGATACCTACTCACCAGTGGCTTGATTGACTACAATTCGCACATTAATAGCCGTGGCAGCCTCTTATGGTCTTATCATTCATCAGCTGGATGTTAAGACATCTTTCCTAAATGGAGAGTTGGATGAGGAGATCTACATGGATCAGCCAGAAGGGTTCGTTGCAGATGGTCAAGAGAACAAGGTGTGCAGGTTGATAAAATCATTGTATGGCCTAAAACAAGCACCTAGCAATGGCATGAAAAATTTGATAATACTCTTACAGCTGCTGGTTTTGCTGTAAATGAATCTGACACGTGTGTATATTATCAGTATGGTGGGGGTGAGTCTGTTATGCTGTGCCTTTATGTTGATAACATCTTGATCTTTGGATCAAATCTTAATGTGATTGAGGAAGTTAAAAATCTTCTATCGAGCAATTTCAAGATGAAAGATTTGGGAGAGGCTGATGTCATTCTAAACATCAAGCTTGTTAGAGAAGCTGATGGTGGGGTAACTTTGTTACAACCCCATTATGTGGAAACGGTATTGAGTCGCTTTGGTTTTAGTGACTGTGATCCTGCTCCAACACCTTATGACCCTAGCGTGCTATTGAGAAAGAATCGAAGAATAGCAAGGGATCAATTGACATACTCCCAGATCATTGGCTCGCTCATGTACCTTGCAAGCGCAACAAGGCCAGACATCTTATATGCTGTGAGTAAGCTGAGTCGGTTTGTGTCAAAACCAGGAGATGATAACTGGCGTGCTCTTGAGAGAGTGTTGCGGTATTTGAAAGGTACTATGACATACGGTATTCATTATACTGGAAACCCAAAAGTGCTGGAAGGCTATTGTGATGCCAACTGGATTTCTGATGCTGATGAGCTTTATGCCACAAGTGGATATGTGTTTCTGTTTGGAGGTGGCGCTGTTTCCTAGAAGTCTTGCAAGCAGACTATCTTAACGAAGTCTATAATGGAAGCAGAACTCGTAGCATTAGACACTGCTGGGGCTAAGGCCGAGCGGCTTCGTGATTTCCTATTGGATTTACCGGTAGTTGAAAAACTGATACCGACTATTTCTATGAACTGTGACAACCAAACGGTGATTACAAAGGTTAACAGTTCTAGGAATAACATGAAGTCTACAAGGCATGTTAAGAGGAGATTAAAATATGTCAGAAAGCTAAAAAACTCCGGAGTTATAACAGTGGATTATGTCCACACATCAATAATCTAGCAGATCAATTCACTAAGGGTTTGTCACGCAATGCGATAGAAAGTGCATCGAGAGAAATGGGTATGAGACCCATGTGAAATCTACTCTAGTGGTAACCTGCTCTATGTGATCGGAGATCCCGTGAAGTAGAGTGGAGAAACAAGCTAGGAGTAGGTTGTGAGGAAAGATCCCTTCTTTAACTCATTTCTGATGCACATCTTTCCTATCTGTAAGGCAGGATGGTATTTACCTTAATGTATTCCAAGAGTCTTATAAAGGTGAGATGTTGTCCTACAGAACATCTTCTAAGGAGTACACCTATATGAGTCAGACTGCTGGTCATAGTCTATGGGACTTGGAATCCCTAAATACTCATGAAAGGCACTGAAGTGTGACTTATATGCTTCTAAACAGCGGGAATGCCCTTTTGCAGCCTAGTATCAGCAAAGGATTTGAGTGAATCTCATTTCGCACAAAACTGTCAATTCAAGGCTTAGTCCATTGTTTAGTTGTGAATGAGTGAAACTCTTATTCTAGATGGATGTTCAACTTAACAGTCTCCATCAAAACACTGGTATATCAAAGGATTGTGATTCTGATACTTCATCATTACAAACCCTAGAGTTTGGTGGGGATTGTTGGATCTTTTATGGGCTTGGCACATTTATTCAATAAAATCTATGGTGTGTAATGGTGGAGAATACCAATAGTACCATATTGAAAGTCTAAGGGTCTTTTGGCTTGACTTATATAGTGGGAATTATTTCACTTAATTTGAGAAGTCAAGAAATGGACAAGGGTGTGCCACGCGCGCGCGCCGCCGCCGCCGGCCGGGCTCGGGCCGGACGTGGCGTGGCGAGGCAGACGGCGAGCGGGTGTAGTGTGGTTGTGCTAATTTTTAGCACTCATTAACCGCGGGAGTTTCAACTCCGGCTTAAACCTTTCAGTTGCCCATCTCTTCGTCAGCCGCATGTGAGACCCTTCTCCTTCAGCTGCCCGTCTCTTGGCGTGACGTGGCGAGACCCTTCTTCTTCAGCTTCCCTCCGCGAGAGGTTAAGTAGGGGAGAACCCCTGTCACTTGGTACACGTGAACAGAACTCAGAGACACAATCCAGCCGCAAGTGTGGGTATTTCCATCTCGTAACTCTGCGCGCACAGAGAAGTGAGAGGACAGGTGCCTCCGAAGCCCTTGTCGTTCGATACCTTGCACGGGGGATCGACAATTAGGTTTTTGGGGAGCGTCTACGCGACTGCCCAACGTCCGTCGTTGTCTTCTTCACTGGTTCCTGGCGTCTTCATCCCGTACGACATGACAAGTGAAGTTGGACAAGGATCTAGATCCTCGGAGCGCATGGGAGGGTATGATCAATTCAGCTCCTTACTGTTTTACGTTCTACAGATTATATATGTTGTCCATCTCTACTGTTTTATATATAACCATGAATTTATCTCATCTGTTCTATCATATGATATCATTACATATCTAATGTCTGTTTATGCTAGTAATATGTTATATTTGTTTGCTTTAAATTTACAGTCATGCTGTTTATATTGCTATCTGTTTATTTTCATTGTTCCGTCAGTTTATATGCTTATTATATTTATATGATTTATATGATTCATATGTTTTATGTTCTCATGATCCATATTGTTATGGATATATTTGATATCATGATTAATCATCTTTTATATGTCATCATCATAATGTTAATTTATGGAATTAAAATAATATGAAAAATGACTATATTTCTAACAATACTACCTCTAGACTGTAATCTTTATAAAAAGGCAGATAGAGAGTCAAATACAAGTAAAAAATGATAAGTCCCTTAGAAATGCTCTTAACTTGGTCAAATTATTACGGTTGATAGAAGCGGTTAGAAATGAACTCCTCCATTGATAGAATTTGTTGTATGCATAGTAACCTAACTGGACTTCTCTATTTATATAGATGAAAAGATGGTATGATAATTATAGCAAATATGGACCTGTATTACGATTCCCTAATATAAATATAAGTCACTAACACGTTAATAAATATAAAACACAAACACTAACACGTTAATATATATAAATCACATAGTGTAGATCTTGTCACATCACAGGTCGCTCTTTTCTCCTTTTTAGGGAAACAGCCTTATCTCTGTCTCCATCGAGGCACCCTGTCCTTAGCAATATATACACTCTAGTGTTCAAAAAGTTTGTTTCGTTTAAGCACGTTAAATATCTTCCGAAAGACCAAACATGACGCAGCTGGTAGCTAGCCTGCACGCTACAGCAACCTATATATATGATCAGGTCATCAGGGTTTCGCATGGTCGCATGGAGACGAATAAACGACGTTACAGCAATCTCCGGTGACTGGCATTGGCAAAGCGAAAGGCTCCTCCCGCACGACCGCAACCTGGGCTGGGCAGCTGGCGGTGATCCGTGATCCAGCGGCTGCGGGCAATTTCACGCATCCATTTAAGCCTAGTTTGGATATTTTGGAATTAGAGTGTTTTGAAGGGATTTAAGTATGTTTGAATCATTAATAGATTAAATTGTCCTTTAATACATCTCATCCCATTCCAATCTTACTCATTCCATGATCCGCAGCCCGCGACCAGGATTCAGTGGATACGGTCCTTTCACTTTGTTCCGGTCAGAATTCAGTATCAGCCGGAATAATTCTACGAGATAGTCTAACCGTTCGGCATGCAGCTCCATTCGGTAGCTTGGGATCACTTGTTCCGTGGAGTACAGTAGTTCTGTAGCTCCACGCAGTAGTTAACCTTCTGTATTGCCAGACACTACCCCGAATGAGCATTCAGATCCTGCATCAAGACATCCACCCAGTGAGCTAGTTGTTGCTCTCCTCTCGATTCAGCACCCAGTGCACCTGCTAGTTGCTAGCTTTGCTCTCTCTGCTCTCATGTTTGGAGAAGCACACAAGGTCACTGGGTGATGATTCGTCCAAACACCGGAAAACTAATATCAGTTGTTCTTTACCAAACAGTGCAGCTAGTTGCTGCTCTCCTCTCGGTTCAAAAACAACTGATATATCTATTAAACAATATACCCATGGATCACAGATATATGTTTTAACCAACTGATATATGTTCTGAAAATACAATATGATGCACCAATCAACATTATAAAAAACACAATTTAAAGGATGGTTTCGCACTAAGGATGGAGCGAGCAACATCTCCATACAGTTTCAATTAAAATTGTAGGCTTCGATGGTTGCATATATTTCAAACAATATATTGCTTTATAAAAAACATCTTGTGATTTGACCACCTGAAAACAGTATCGTTACTTATTGTTATTGTAGTAAACGAAGATTGTGCTTTGGGAGATGTGTGCAATAGATTACAACAATGGGAACCTTATCGTTTACAATGTTAGGATTTTACTTAAGCAACACAGCCTAATTCAATCAGTTACTCTAAATGCTCAGATTAATATATCTGTTCAACATACTTTATATACATGCTTATAAACAAAAAAAAACTACTAAGCACCACAATAGTAGTGCCTTCCTTCACCAGGTACATAAACCAGCTTACCTCAACGCCTCCTGCCCATGATGAACAGGGCAAATGATGCATCTAGAACAGAAGATATTGTGTCCAGGGAAAAATACCCCAAAGATGATGCATCTAGATCAAAACGAACCCTAGCAGAGAGGGGATTCGGCGGACGAGATAGTGGCTACGAGCTCCAGGGGCGTGGCGCTCGATAACATTAAGAACACGGATGAGAGGAGGGGAAGAGAGAGCAGCTCCTTACCGGTGAGAAGGCGACGGGGAGCGACGTCGTCGGGGCTACGCGCCGCCTCCACGTTGTCACTTCGCCGCCACTCCAACACTTCATGTCGCCGCGCCGCCGCTTCTTCGCATCGTGTGCCGCCAGCGTCGTGGTCGGATGCGATCGGGAGGAGATAATTGGATAATATAAATTGTGGGTCCAGCTGAATCTATTAAATGTGGACCTGATAATAATTTTATAAACCTAATTCTTGCTGATAGTAAATATCAGAATCTCTCGGGAATGAGACAAGGATCGGTACCGGATTGTGGAGCGAGGGAAAAAATCAAACCGGATCATTTTTTGTTCTAACTCAAATCAAAACGAATACATGTAATGTATCACACCAAATTCGAAACCAACCTAGTTTGTTCCACCCGTAATGAGGTCTGGAATAGTCCAAACTGCCAGAAACGAACAACCCCTTAAGGTCTTGGTCTGTTACTTCCCTTCCACGTAGATTATATGAGATTGAAAAAAAACACTTACTATAAATTTAAACACATCGAATTATGTCCGATTTACATGGATTGAATCAAAAATAAATGCTCGTTCGTTCTGATTGGTTTGATGCATGCATATGCATGTCCATCTCATAGCAAATTGTCCCGCATAAATGTAGAACAGAAACACCATGTATATGCACACACAAGGTGAATCGAATCGAATAAAAGATTGCTTTGTAAAATCTAAATATTATTATTGATACAGTCTCCGTTCTTTTTTATTTATCGTGGTTTAGTTTAAAAATAAACTAGCGAGCGACAAATATTTAAGAATGGATATAATATTATTTTAAAACATCTAAACTAATATTTACACGAGATGCAATGGAAATAATCGGTTCTTATTAGGAAAACTAACAAGAAAACATTAAAACATCTTGGCATCATTATAATTCTATAGACCGTTGACACATAGATTTTGCTAGTCTGATTAACACGTCACATCTCGTAGCAAATAAAATGTCTCGCGTAAAGGTGACAGATCAATCTTAGGCGTTGTTTGGTAGATCGTTAGCCGGCCTTTTGGGTTGGCTGTTTCTTCGTGCGCGCACAAAAGCTATGCTATTGACTACATATTTATTTATTTTTCTAAAATAGATTATGCATGAAGTCATACCAAACAATGTAAAGCTGTTTTGAGACCTCCATGTAGTCGTCGTAAAATAGCTTGGAAACTGAAGCTTAGAAAATATCATAGAAAAACTAAGAAAAAACACAACCATCGATCGGGCGGCGCGGCGATGCGATGCGAAAAGTGGTCTTGGCCATCCGCCAAAGTAAAAAAAAAAAAAGAGCGAGCGTGGTTTTGCTGCCGGACGTACCGGAGGGAGCGCGCGACCGTGGCTTTGATTCTTTGTGCTGTTGCAGAACCAAAACCGAACTGCACCAAAACCCGTGACGAATCTCCCAATCACCTGGGAACGACACGCGGACCGCGTGCTACACGGCGCCGCACTAACACTGTACATGCGAGTCGGAAAAAAATTTGGTGCAGCACTGCTGCAAACGAGAACGTTTGCAGCCCCTTATAAAAAAGAAGGATATGCCCCATCTGTAGATACATCAGATAACGTTTTAGTTGTGTTATTACTGCTGTGACGGGTAGAGTCTATATTCCTTTTTGTGAGGGACTGTAAACACTCTGGTTATAACGTTTTAGTTGTATTATTACTGTTGCGATGGGTAGAGTCTATACTCCTTTTTATGAGGGGCTCTAAACACTCTGGTTTGCAGCAGTGCTACACCCAATCTTTTTCCTGCCAAGTTCGATCGACAGCGCGCGTAAACTCCCTCATCAGAAAGAGTGAAGCAGCTCAGTGGGCGAGCCAGTAGCTAGCTAGCGCGCCGCGGCGGCTATATAAAACCTCACGGACGCTGCGTCTCTTTGCCTCGCGCAATCCCACCCAGAGACCACGGATCGGAGAAGAAAAGGAATGTAAGCCTCAGCACACACGTATAGACGACGACGTAGCCTTCGTTCACAGAAGGTGATCGCGCGACCCCGTCCGTCGTCCCGCGCGCATGGGGGCCGAGGCGGTGGCATACCCGGCCGTGCTCCTCGTGCCGTTCCCGGCACAGGGCCACATCACGCCCATGCTGCAGCTGGCGGGCGTGCTCGCCGCGCACGGCGTCGCGCCCACCGTCGCCGTGCCAGACTTCATCCACCGACGCATCGCCGCTGCCTGCGGCGGCGGCGGCGTCCTCGTCGGCGTCGCGCTGGCGTCCATCCCCAGCGGCATCGATATCGTCCAGCAGGCCGCCGCGGCTGGCGACGACGACGACGACACCCCGGGGTTCCGCGACATCGTGCATTCCATGGAGCACCACATGCCCCTGCACCTGGAGCGCATGCTGACGTCGCCGCGCAGGCCCCCGGTCGCCTGCGTCGTGGTCGACGTGCTGGCGTCGTGGGCCGTCCCCGTCGCCGCGCGCTGCGGCGTGCCCGCGGCCGGCTTCTGGCCCGCCATGCTCGCCTGCTACCGCGTCGTCGCCGCCATCCCGGAGCTCCTCGAGAAGGGTTTAATCTCGGAATCCGGTACGTACTCCGCACTGCTCCGTACAGTATGAGATAACTTAACCGTCGGCACGCTCCTTTATTCACAGCATCCTTGTTCCGAGTTGCACCGGACATGTAACATGGCAGAGTTGACCTTGAGATATGATGGGGGTAAACCAAAAGATATTTGAGCTCCTTGCTTGACCTGAGGCATATGCATGCTTCGCACGGAACTATATATAGGGTTTTTCATGCAGCAACTGCTGGTCGATCGAGATCCCTCTGGAATTATCTGGGGTTTGGCTCGGTTAAATTAAATCTGCTAATTGTAGCATAATACTAGCTTTTTTTTTAAAAAAAAAGAGAGAGAGAGAATCATACTTCCTCCAACACACCTGTTAACAAGTAAAGACCTATTTGGATCTATATTAATGAGCAGCATGGATTCAACACATATGCTATACGACGGCTCGGCTTCTTTTATACTAACATAATAACGTGCCATGCATTGTTTAGGATAAACTCCCTGCTTCAAACTTTTGTACAATTAACCCTCCATCTTAGTTAGTTGCACTTTTGTGTGTGTATGTGTGTGTTTTTTTCAAAAAAAATCCTCAGATAAAAGTGTTCCATCTTTCATTTACACCTTGGATTTGCACTCACGGGCAGAATCTATCCGACAGCACAACGCAAACTAGCGTAAAGCAGTCACAACTCACAAGTGTCTATCCACGCCTCTTTTCACCGATAATAAAAGGAGCGTGCGTATATATATGGGTTTTTTAAATTGGTGTATATCCGAGTCCGACTAAACAGCAGGTGGAAGTTGCTATGCCTTAACGAGAACAACTTGGTATTTCGTTGCTTTCTTAGCCCTACACTACACATGCAAGCCCGGTTGTTTAGCCCTAAACAGGAGTATGTAAAACACTAATGAAAGCATAAAAATGTATCCTCACGACTTATGAGCTGTAAACTTGTACATTTGCACTCTCTCCCATACATACATACATATATGGGTTTTTTAAGATGGTGCCCTCAGTTTTGCTGGTGTGCTCATTTTTACCTTTAGTGATGTACATTCACATTTTCTCAGTTTTTTTTTAAAGTATTTTTACCCTCTGTTCTATAGCACTGGAAGGATAAAACTGAGCAAAAAAAAAAAACACCACTAAAAATAAAAATAAGCTATATATATATATATATATATATAAGAAAACTGTAGGTACACCCTACAGTAATCTTTTACTAAAAAAATGTCGGCCACTGCATGCCATTCCAGTTCCACACACCATAATATATATTTTTCTGCATTAACAAATGCTGAGAGCGTTGCTGGTACGTCCAGTCAGAGCATGCGTGATGACGATAGAAGTGTGGCAGTCGTACATCTTATAATGTTGGTGCCAGCTGCGGCACCTAAATAGCTTTATATATATGGCTCGATCATGTGGAGTGGCGCGTCGCATGAACAAAAACAGAATTGCTAAGCCAAGTCTGTGTGCGACAGCGGATCGGAGGAGGGGGTGCGGGCCTTCGGTCCTTCTCCCGTTTTTTTTTCAGTTTTGAGGATAGTTTGAGAACTCCATATTTTAAGTGATTTTTATTTTCTCAATAGAAAATAAATTAATTTTTAGGAAAATAAAAATCCAGTGAAAATTTTCTCAAGTGATCCCTATTTTCTAAGAAATTTCTTTGAGAAAATAAAAATCCCACGAGAAAATGTGATTTTGAAACTAGCCCTCTGCGTCGGCACCTTCCTGTGCGATCTCCATCCAACCACTGACTACTGCATAGCTCTCTGGATCGGATCCTCAGATCCATGCATGCATCCATATCCATCCATCTCCGGGTCTCCTTGCCTGGCTGGGGCAGACCCGGCCACGTCCATCCTCGCCATTTCTGAGATGCGCCTCGCCTGCCTCTCCGAGATCAGTTTTGGCCCAGCAGGATCAGGATCACACACACGCATCTCGCGAAAAAAAGTTGACTTCTCCCATCCGCGCCAGTCGACACGTGATGTGCTCCTAGTCTCCTACCCTCTCTACCTTGCACTTCCTTTTCTTTTTTTTCCTGCTCGAAAAGTCCCCGGTCCGATCCGGCACGAGGTGGCATGCAGGAGCTGCTGCAGTGCATCTGCACGTTGATCCAGAGTGGATTAACGAGGAATAATTAGGGAGTCACGTTCAGCTTTTTTTTCCCTGAAAATAAAAAAACGAGGTCAAATATCTTCATGAGCTCTTTAGAGGCGTGCTTCGGTCAGTTCTCGATGCTTCGGTGGCCATGATGCTGAAACAAACTGATCGGAGTCAGCCGTGGCCCGTGGCACGTGCAGTCGCAGCAGAGAGGTGGTCCTGTGCCCTGCACTGCACGACGTATATTTTTTTCCACATATATATATCGGGAGTTCTGGATATGTTATCTTTCTGTTCCTATACTAGTATAATGGTACAGTGTTTCGTGCATCTGGAGGGACGGAACTCGACAAGTTGGCCTGTAGTGGTCGTCCCTCCCCACACGCCGTTGGCCCAGAACTGAACACGATATAACATAGCAGCCAGAAAGCGAGCGGCAGCTCCGTCGGTGGTGGGTTTGATCGGATCGAGCTGCCACTGCCACTGCCACTAGCGGCAGCGCGGCTGACGATATGATGTGACGAGTGATAGCTAGCTCCGAGCTCCGAGCCAATCCGTGCCGCGCGTACGCGCGGGCGTGCGTCGCGACGCGCGCGCGCGGATCATCTCGCGATCGAGCGCGTCGTCGCATAGCGCATACGGACGCGTACTTTGGGCACCTACCTAGGGCAGGAATCTAGCACAGTTACCATATGCACTGAAAAAAAAAATACTGCTGGCTGCTTTTTCTTTGTGACGTGAAAGGTACGCCGATCTCGTCGTCGTCCGACAGCGATAGACAGGACGCCCGGACGGTACGGGGCCTCGACATCCTGCCGGCGCAGGTGGAGCTCCGCGTCGAGGAGCTGCCGTGGCTCGTCGGCGACTCGGCCACCCGGAGGTCCAGGTTCGCCTTCTGGCTGCAGACCTTGCACCGCGCCCGGGGCCTCCGCTGGGTGCTCGTCAACTCCTTCCCGGCCGAGGCCGGGTGTCCAGCCGCCGCCGCCGCCGCCGCTGGGGACGAGGACGAGGACGACGGCGCGCACCGGCAGCAGGGCCCGCGTGTCATCCCCGTCGGGGCGGCGCTGCTACCGGGCGGCGGCATCGGCGAGCGCACGAAGCAGCAGCAGCAGTGCGGCAACAGTAAGAGCCCCAGCATGTGGCGCGCGGACTCGACGTGCATCGTGTGGCTGGACGCGCAGCGCGCCCGGTCGGTGGTGTACGTCTCGTTCGGCAGCTGGGTGGGGTCGATCGGGCCGGGCAAGGTGCGCGAGCTGGCGCTGGGGCTCGAGGCCACGGGCCGCCCGTTCCTCTGGGCGCTCAAGCGCGACCCCTCCTGGCGCGCGGGGCTCCCCGACGGGTTCGCGGGCCGCGTGGCGGGACGGGGCAAGCTGGTCGACTGGGCGCCGCAGCAGGACGTGCTCCGCCACGCCGCCGTCGGCTGCTACCTCACCCACTGCGGATGGAACTCCACGCTCGAGGCCATCCAGCACGGGGTGCGCCTGCTCTGCTACCCGGTCTCCGGGGACCAGTTCATCAACTGCGCCTACATCACCGGCCTGTGGCAGATCGGGCTCAGGCTCGGCGCCATGAGGCGCGACGACGTCAGGGCCGCCATCGAGAGGGTCATGGACGACGGCGGCCACCTGCAGGAGAAGGTCTGGGCGCTGCGGGAGCGCGTCGTGAGGCCCGAGGCGAGGCGCGGGGCCGACCGGAACGTCAGGTCCTTCGTGGACGAGATCACGAGAGACCACCCGCTGGTGGTGCAACTATACAGTGTCTTGTAGCGATATAGCTAGCATGCAGATGCAGGCCTGCCATCGTTACATGCATGTACATTATGTATCTTCTTCGTTTTGTTTTGTCTTCACGACTAAAATGGTTGTGATCCGTGCTAGCAAAACGATCTCTATACTATGGCCGAATCGCGCGTGGAATCTAGCTCTGGACAAGGGATTATGATTCAGACGTCAGCGTAACTCGATCGGCCGGCAGCAGGAGAATGATCGTTCCACGGTGCTGGTTCAGAGACTGGGTTCATCAACTCCATATACTGATATACAGGTGAAAATCTTCTCTCGACGCCTGATTTTTGGCCCCCTTTAATTTCTTTCCCCTTTCTTCTTCTTCCTAAATAACAGGCATGTAATGGAAAGGAATAAGCATGTATAGATACCGGGATAGAGTTTGCCTACGCTAAATGAGTGTTGCCCGTCGTCGGCGAAAGATGAGAGGGCATGCGCAATTCGCTAGAGCATGCAACATGCTCTCTACTTCTCAAAACAAATACACCACTAGTGGAAAAAAGAGTTTTAAGTCTGTGATAGAGTTTAATTTTTAAAGGCGGGTTTGGTTATTAAGCGTCAGTGATATTTCTAATGACGGGTTCTTATTAAAAACCGTATGTACAAATCATATTTCTATATACAATTCCTTAATAAAACTGCTACTATAAATCTATGATGTTTTTCAAATGACATCGTATGAAAAAAATCAACATAAAAGTTATAGATCTCTAAAAGATATGAAAATTGTATTTAACACTTTTTTTATTTGAAATCAGTTCGGCTTTCAAAAATTGTATCTAGATTTATCAAACAACCTCGGATAGGAAAGGTACCAAAATAAAAGTTATAGAACTTAAAAAGTTATGAAACTTTATAGTTGACAACTTTTTTATTTTAATTTGTTTATAGCCCTAAATAGTCAATTTATACTCGTGTTGTTCTAATATGTGGGTGTCAAAACTACAATATAGACGTAAAGTAAGTGATAGGTGGAGTGGTAGATTCTACATGCGAGGGTGAGGCACACAAATTTTGAGTGATAAATGGCACGACTTCGACGGAGTCGACGGTAGATAGGCATATGGGACTGTTCTGTCCCATAATTAAAATATTTTTTTTGCTATTGTTGAAACCAATTTTATGTTTTCTAGAAAATATTTTTACTGACGGTTTTATTATCTCAACTGCCATTGAAAATTGACTTCGACTAACTGTTTTCTTAGCCTAAGTGAGCACTTGAACCTAAACCACCTCTCTAGAAATTTAGGTGCTAACCATCAGAACACGCGTAACTTAGTGTTTAGAAATAAATAATAATATTTAAATAAATATTTCAATATCTATTTATATGATATATAACAACCATAGCAAAACACGGCGAACTGGTCTACTAGCTCCTAGCATTGGCAGTTTAAAAAAACATCAGTGCAAGTTTCTCTGTACTTAGTGCACATATCATATTTGGCGCAGCAAATAAAATTTAAATTTAGTTTAATACATAAAAAATAATATTATTTGTAATATCAAATATACACCATTAATTAAATCATATCATGTATTTTTATAATAAAACTATTTAAATATGTACATGTAGATATTTAAAAAAAGAAACGATAGACATATTTTAAGATGGAGAGTAACACTTTGTTACAGCTGAGGAAGGAAGCACGGTCAAGTAGATGCATGCATGTAATAATGATGCAAACATAGGAGGCACGGGCGATAAGTACAGGAAGAGAAAAACAAAAGCTACTTTCTGAGAACGGCACACTTTCCTGTCGGCAGCAGCCACCACGCAAGTGACGGCACTGTGTCCGTCTCCGTCGTCGCTGAACACGAGCCATGCCAAGGCAAACTCTCCGTTCGCTTCCCCCAACGCCGCACGGGATTCCCGCAACGTGCGCGTCGCCGTCGCGCCGTCGCCGCAACAGGGTCTACATGCGTGCATGCACCCAACCCAACCCAAGCACATCTCCCCGACGGGCGACAGCAACTTGGGCCGCCATGGCCGGAAGAAGGTGCATCTCCACTCTCCCGCGCACCGCACCAACAAGGCTGGCAGAACCGGCCGCGGAAAGCACAGTGCGCGCAGGATAGGACCGCAGCAGCACAGCAGGCGTCCCAATTCCAACGTGTCTCCGTCTCTCCGCACGCGCGTTTTCGTTCCTGCGCGGTTGGCAGACGATGGCGACGCGTTGATCCGCTGGGCGAGGACCGGGGACTGCCTGCCTGGCCGATGCGCGACTGCGAGAGAGGGTGGCCTGCCTGAGCGGTTGGCTCACCAAGGCCGGAAAGTGAAAGGGAGGGCACTTGCACACACTTCTCCAGTCCTGAGAATTTCTGTCGACGAGCACCCGCCCGGGGACGAAACAGCGACGGCTGCTGGTACTAGTGCAGGCCGCAGGCTAGCTAGGACGGCGATGCGACCGGCGGCGCTGACACAGTGACGCGACGGAGGCGCTGCCGGGTGCCGTGCCGCCGAGCTGCTACCCGGCCGGGCGGGCGTTTTCCATGTGCTCGCACTCGCATCGAAGCTCACCCGCTCCCAGAGACACCCACAGGCCAAATCTGCCCGGCAGGTCGTCAGGATCGGGGTCGTATATTTTTCTGCCGACGAACACGGGGCGGTCAGGAATCCGAATCTAGACGGATCATGCCCCGGGCCGTGCGATCTGGCTTCGACCGTTTGAGTGACGCGACTTGGCTGCCGTGATTGCTGCTCCAGATTAGACTGGAGAAGTGGAGATGAAGGCGCCGGCGCCCCGCATGCCCTGTTGGGTTGTTGGGCTGGGCCATCCGGTACCATCCTAATTCTGCTAGGCACCCTTGGTGGCCCGGCAAACAAATATCGGGTTTGTTTGCCGGATCCAGACTTTTTTCGTAGATGTAGTAAGATTTGGATCTTCTAAAGAAACAGAGTTGGTGCGTAATAAATCATCTCTCTCTATTGATAAACTAGCGACTAGCGATGGGTCAGCGCAATTGTGTGGTTAGCACATATGCAAGAGTGTTTATGGCTTCAAGAGTGGCCAGCGACGGATCAACCTTTAAGACTCTTTTAGATTGTCTCCCACTAGAGTATGTAAAATAGAGGATGCAAAACCGTAGATGACACTGTTTAACACAGTTTGCAGAGAGAAATTTAAAATAAGAGATGAGATAGAAGATGTAATAGAGGATCTATTGCAGATAGCCTTAGACTCAAGTTCAACAATGTATTCTCTCCCATCTGTGACATGTGACAGCTATAGTTTCCCGTAGAGCCGTAAATAAGCTATAGTACAAGTGGCCGGCACAGGACACCACCACATCGAGGGTGTGCCACAAGCGGTCCCCTTAGCTTACCCTGATACGTGTAACCTAGTATTTGTTAGTTGAGAAAAAAATTGATAATAGATGATGAATATGTATAGAAAATAATAATTTATACAGGTAGTGGGGTATATATAAGGGGAACTTAGGGAGAACTATTGTAGATGGTGAAGATATAGGGAAAGAAAAATTGGTGACGTGATATGATATTGAGATACAAATGACAAAATATAGAGGAAACCGTTAAACACAACCTTACCCTCATATGATACTGTAACTTTAATGGCTTTCCAGAGTATTTATTGTCACTGGAAGTAAGGCTGTGCGCAGCGGTTGACGCTACGCTTCCCCCTCCCCTTGCATACGGCG
This sequence comes from Zea luxurians, assembly GCA_029449295.1. NCBI lineage: Eukaryota > Viridiplantae > Streptophyta > Magnoliopsida > Poales > Poaceae > Zea > Zea luxurians. Next base: position 18,572,949 of record JAOPSE010000052.1, on the reverse strand, counting down.
CGTAGGGGGCACCCTATCGCCGCAGCGGTGCCCCCTACAGCGCCCACTACGTGTCGGTCCCCTTCTCTCTCCCCCCAGATATAGCGTGTCACTGTTCATCACACTAAACACTGTGCTGTGGGTCCACGAGTAATTGTTAGTAGATAAAAAATTGATAGTTGGTATAGAAAATTATATTTTATAGTGGTAGTGGGGTATAGGGGGAGTATTTATGTAACACCCGGTTTTAAAGGACAAGGCCGGGTGCATCTCATACATGCGCCAAAGAAGACAACATATATAATAACAGAGTGTATAGAGATAAATGTCATTAAACATCAGAGTACATATTACATAACGGAAGACTTACAAAAATAATAAAAGATAAATATAACACGAACTAAGGATCGTCGGCGCCAAAGTCGACTGAGAATCGCCACCTAGATCAGATCAAACTCCTCGCCTTGAGGCTCCTCCTGAAACACCTGCTCTTCTCCTGTGGGGGGGGTGTGAGACAGCAAGAGTGAGCTCACATACGATCATAGCTCAACAAGTCGTGGGGAATAATGTGGCATAAACTCACCAAAGGTGGGAGTTCATGAAGTGTAAGGCTGATCAATGAAATAAAGGCTGAAGCTGAGCATTGCTTTTATAAGTTGGTCAAAATTTTATTAGCAGTTACTAAGTGTAAGTAAATACCAAACCTTAATAATAATAAAGAACAGTAATAGTAAAATAATCCCAAATGCGATGCAAATGTCCAATTAAATTTAGGTTCCATAGTTAATCATGTGAGGGTCCGAGCCGCTCTTGACCGTGAGCACGGCTAGTATACTAGTTTTACACTCTGCAGAGGTTGCGCATCTTTACCCACAAGTCATGTTACCCATCTGCCAAGAGATGGCCAATCCCATACACCTCTACCGAGGAGGCGAGGCAGGGTAACACTACGAGGCCTTTACAAAGTTCCACTAGCTTCAGACTACCCGCTACAGTTTATGGGAAGATCCAGTAAAGGGTTCCTAGCTGATAGCCATCGCAGCAAAATCAACTAGGGACCTCCCCGCACTGACCTCTCCCCTACTGCCCTTGCCCCTTTCGGGTAAGGTAGCCCTCCCCTAGCTTTCCTAGTTAATCAGCCAAGGGCGTCCCATTCCACCCTTGTGGTAGCACTGTTTTCCCGGGTGGTCGCTCCATGTTCCCATTAACATAATGATCTTAACATGAACAAGGAATAATACAACAGATAACAATAAACAGTATAACAATAAGTGATGAATATCTCTATACCCAAATCCACATAAAGCAATAGCATGTACTACCCAAAACTTTAGTAGTAAAACCAGTGGTGAAGCAAGGTATAAAGATAGTCAAAATCTAGGGTATCCTATTGGGTCCCAGCAAAATTATCCTATGCAGATCATTATGAATAATAAGAACATGAATGGGTAAAATAAGTGATCAAGGGCACAACTTGCCTGGCACTTGAGATTCCAGGTACCAACTTGCTTTTCAGATGACACGTGTCCTCGCGCTAGACGTAGCAATACAAACAAACATGGTATATACAAAATTAACATCACACCAAACATAAGAATATACTGCATAATAATGATCTACACGTTGCTACGAGACTAACGCAACTTGAACGGATCAAATCGGAGTTAAAACGGAGGAGTTATGAATTTCCTAAGGTTTAAGGTGATTATAATAGGATTAGATGATAAATTAATTTTCTAACAGAGTTCATGTCAAAACAGTGATTCTAAATGATAGAGAATATTTTTACAAAATTTTAGAAACTGGAATGGTTCAATTTGGACTAAAAATGGATTTTCTATGGATTAAACAAGTTTCTATATTTGTTTTTGTATTAAAAACGAATTTCCATAATTATTTCACTGTTTTTAATCTACTCTGGACTAGGCCTCAATTTTCAGAAAGTCTAGGGACTAGCGCAGAAAATTCCCAAAGACACAGATTTCCTGCTACCTGGACTGCGGGTTTATTTTCTGTTTTTCCGAGGGCTCTTTAGAAAAATGACCATCGCGAAGGGGTATCTACAAATATCGACCGTAGGATTAGACTCTACGGCTCGGATTTAATGAAGGATTCCTATACTCTGCGCCGCCCGATCCAAAATGGACGGACCAGGTTATATCTGGTTTGCCCCGAACCGGTACGTGGCTGAGGCCGTCGGATCCCTCATCTACGGTTCAGTTTCTATGTAATCGCCATCAAATCCGGTGCGTTGGTTACGCATCCGACGCCATCCAATCAAGTCTGCCCAAGCGCTTTCCTGCTTCTGATCGCGATCGTTGATACGGGGATCAACGGCTAACGTGCTTCTTCTTCCTTGCCGTGATGAACAACAGGAACGAAGCCAACCCGGTGGCGTAGACGTATCTGAACGGCGAACTTCGCCGGAACTACACTAGCACGCCGCGATTCGGTGCCCATACATCCTTTTCCTCCCCATCGAACCCAATAATCAAATGTGGAGAAGACGAAGAATACGAATGTAAGCACGTTACCATGGATGTTGCGCTGCGTTGACTCAGCCGTTGTATGAGCCCCTGTCAACACCTTGAGCACATGCAGAGCCACCCCGAGGATTTCCCCATGACCTGCCCGAGGGTAGCGTGTTGCCGCAGGCGTGAATCACCGGCGGCAGGAGATCTCAAATTGTGATGTGCCGAGCCCAAACGACGACGGATGGTGGCGCAATGGCAACGGACAACTCCGGCGAGTAGGTCCAGCCGCATTCGTCACAGCCTTCACACCGCGAGGACACGACCGAGCGCAGCGCGTGCCCACGATTCACGGAGGTGAAGACCTGGCTTAGGCGAAGGTGTGAAGAAGCTCTGGCGGCGGTCGACTTGGACTCAGTCGCGCCGGTATCGCGAGAGTTGGGCGAGTCTGGTGAGAGGGGCGTGAGCGAGACCTTTCTTCCCCATATACCCAGGGTCCCCAGAGCGGGTCGTCGCGCGGGTTCGGTAAATCCGGCCGGGCTGCGAAATCAGTTGCGCGATAGCCGGACGCGGATGGTTAGGTGAAAGAAGAAACACAGTGCCGCGGTTGACAGGTGGGGCCAGGTGACCAAGTCAGCCAGCGAGCCCACGCGCGGATGAAGCCACAGGGGGCGGCTTAGCGCGGAAGATGGGCCGAGGGTGCAGGAATTCAGCCCAACAGCAGGTTTGTCCTTTCTTTTTTTTTCTTTCTGTTTTTCCTTTTTATTTTCCATTTTTTTTCTTTTCTATCTTTTCAAATTCCATTTGAATTCAAATTTAACTCAAACTTTTGTGGTAAGTTTGTTCTCAGATAAAATATGAAATTTTGAATATTCGAGTATGGGATGAATCCATTGTTTATAAAGTTATTATTATTATTTTTTTTTTGCATCGTTTAGTATTTTTTTTCTTCCTTTATACAATTTCCAATTTTCTAAGATTTGAATCAGGTTTTAATCCCTAATTCCCATTCTTAAAGTAACCCTATTAATATTATCATTATTCTTAAGTGCACAAACAATTAACTCCAGCATGATGCATGATATATTTTATAGGTGGTTGGCTAATCAATCATTTTAAAGATGGTTGTTCACATGTTTTAAGATATAGAGACATATCACATAAGAGGATTATTTTCTTTAATATGATTTAGAAACTTGGGTATTACAAATCCTACCCCCCTTAAAAACAATCTCGTCCTCGAGATTTAGGAAGGACTAGGGAAACGATGGGAAAATCTATGCAAAGCTCTTCTTCACTTTCCTATGTAGCTACATCTTCACCGTGGTGACTCCATTGAACTTTGCACATCTTTATAACCTTATTTCTTGTAACTCGAGTCAAAGTATCCAAAATCTTGATCGGGTACTCCGTGTAAGTCAAATCACCCTGAACACTAAGCTCTTCCATTGGTAACTGTTCCCCAGGGACACGGAGACACTTCTTAAGTTGAGATACGTGAAATACATTAGGCACATCAGATAGATTATCAGGTAGCTCAAGTTGATAGGCCATCTCTCCAACTTGCCTAAAAACTCAGAATGATCCAATAAGGTGAGGGGACAATTTGCCCTTGACTTTGACTCTCCTCATTCCATAAAGTGGTGAAACCTTGAGGTACACATGATTCCTTTTCTTAAATTCCAATGGTCTTCTTCTATTATCCGCATAGCTCTTTTGCCTAGTCTGAGCTACCCTCAAGTTCTCCTTGATTACACTGACTTGATTTTCTGCCCCTTGAATAAGTTCAGGCCCAAAGAACGGTCTTCCTCTAGTCTGGTCCAAAAATAGAGGAGTTCTGCAATTCTGCCATACAAAGTCTCGTACAGTGACATCTTCAGACTGGCCTGGTAACTATTATTATATGAGAACTCAGCATAAGGTAGACCCTTGTCCCAACTACCTCCATGCTGAAGGGCACAAGCTCTCAACATCTCTTCCAATACTTGGTTAGTCCTTTTCAGTCTGTCCATCAGTCTGAGGGTGATAAGCCGTGCTAAAATTCAACTTCGTACTCATGTTCTCATGAAAGCTTCTCCAAAATCTTGAGGTAAACTGTGATCCTTTATCCAAAATGATCCACTTCGTTATACCGTGTAGATACACAATCCGAGCTATATATAACTCGGCCAATTGAGATACCTTATAAGTAGTCTTGACCGTAATGAAATGAGCCACTTTGGTCAATCTTTCCACAATAACCCATATAGAATCATATCCTTTTGAGGTGCGAGGCAATCCAGTAATGAAGTCCATATCAATCTCTTCTCACTTCCACTTGGACATCTTCAGTGGATGCAATAGTCCAGCTGGCCTCTGATGTTCAGCCTTAACTCTTTGACATACATCGCACATAGCCACATGTGCAGCTACATCTCTTTTCAATCCATACCACCAATATTTCCGTTTCAAATCTTGATACATCTTGGTACTACCAGGATGAATAGAATAATCCAAGTCATGGGCTTCCTTTTTAATAGTCTCACGAAGGCTTTCAATCTCCGGCACACATCTCTTGTCCTTGAAGCATACGGTGCCTTGCTCATCTTCCGGGAATTTCGGAATTCGATCTTCAGTAATCAGATCCTTAGTCTCTTGTATCTTAGCATCACCAATTTGTCCTTTGCAGATCTCTTGCTCCAAAGTAGTTTCCACATCAATAATAGCTCCTTTAGTGTGAGTAACTATCCCCAGGTTAAGTCTCCTGAAACTCTCAACAATCTCATCGAGTAGCTGGGCAAAAACAGCTAAATGAACATGCTCCTTTCGACTCAAGACATCTGTATCCAAATTTGCCTAGCCCGGGTGATAGTGAATTTCCAAATCGTAATCCTTAATAAGCTCCAACCAACGGTGTTGCCTAAGGTTGAGATCCTTCTGAGTGAATATATACTTCAAACTCTTATGATCCGTATATACTTGGCACTTCTCGTCCCACTTGAATTTTTCTTTCCTTCACCAAAAGCGAGGTCATAAGCTTAGCAATCTTAGAAAATCCTTCAATAAATCTCCAATAATATCCTGCAACTCCTAGGAATTCCGAATCTTCGTAACTATAGTGGGTATGCTCCACGCCACTATCTCCTTGACTTTAGCAGGATCCACTGATATTCCTCCATTAGAAATGATATGTCCAAGAAATGGCACCTCGCCAATCCAAAACTCGCATTTACCGTACTTGGCGTAGAGTTGATTATCTTAAAGCTTCTGTAGTACCAATCACATATGTTCCTCATGATCACTATCACTCTTGGAGTAAATAAAAATATCGTCCATGAAAACCACGACGAATCGGTCCAGATCATGCACCTTATTCTTCAGATCCATAAAGTAGTTGGTGCATTAGTTAGTCCAAATGACATAACAGTGAACTCATATAAGCCATATCGGGTCGATAAAACCGCCTTGGGAATCTCCGATGGGCAAATCTTCATTTGGTGATAACCCGGTCGGAGTTCAATCTTCGAGAATACCCTTGCTCCTCTCATCTGATCAAATAAATCCTCAATGCAGGGTAATGGACACTTGTTCTTCATAGTGACATCATTAAGAGTCCTACAATCCACGCACATCCCTTACAATCCATCTTTCTTTTTTTTGCAAACAAAACTGGTGCTCTCCAAGGTGAAGACTCGGACGAATGTACTCAGCCTCTTGCAAATCCGTTAAGCGCTTCTTGAGTTCTTTTAACTCTTCTACAGACATTCTATACTGCTTGGCTCCAATATTATAGCAGTAACTCCAAATTCTCTACCCATAATGGCCAATGTCAATCTACGTGTCATTTGATTCACCACAACAGGCCCTTTAGGTGTAATTACTCTCGTGGGCTTTCTCATATTGTCCAACGCATATGCCCAAACCAAAATCTCAGCATGACGCATAAATTTTATTAGCAACACACGGGGTCAAATAGACTTTTTTATTCCTCCTAAAATAGTATCATACCAAACACTAACTAAAGGAACATGTAGATCTTACAAATAGTAGTAATTTATATATATGTTTATGTAGCTTGGTGGAGCCGGTGGTGGTGGAGATGGTGGTTGCTCTTGCTGTTGTCTCTCCAACCGTGATTGCCTTATTTCTTGCTGTATTTCCAGACGGGCCTGACGTATTTCCTCGCGTTCTTGTCTTATCTGGCTTTGCATTTCGGTCATCATGTCTGTCAACTGCTGTATTACCAGCCTTTGGGTTGCGATCACTTGCTCGGTTTCAACAGGTGGGGGATTTGGAGGATTCATTTCTGTTTGCTGTTGCGTGACAATCTTTCCTTTCCTGGTATTGACCATCTGAGTTAGATACATAAGGTAAGAAAGAGCAGTAGACAAGGCAGTAATTACAATCATGTTACTTTGGGGGACTTATTAGCTAAGTAGATTAGTGTGTCACCTACTAAAGCTAATACATTACCTTATAGTGGTACATGCTAAAATGTCCATATATAATATTTCAATCAATCAAAGAAGCAAATCAGACATTTATCATCAGAACATTCAAACAACATTTTTAAATATAGAAAATAGTTTTTTTTTTGATTTGGTCTTAGGCCTCCTATCTCTTAAAATGTCACAGGGGTAGGGATTCCAAGGTGTGAAATCCATCTTGTCTAAGAGTAGAAAAGGTAAGAATGATCAGAGTAGAACAGTAGAAGGTGAGACAGGATCAAGATAAGTGTAGAGAGAATCAGAGTAAGGTGAGTGTAGAATGAATCAGAATGAGATAAGTAGGTAAGGGTTGTCCATTTCTATCTAGGTTTCGTCCTACAGTCAACATTCCTCTGATACCACTTCTGTAACACCCGGTTTTAAAGGACAAGGCCGGGTGCATCTCATACATGCGCCAAAGAAGACAACATATATAATAACAGAGTGTATAGAGATAAATGTCATTAAACATCAGAGTACATATTACATAGCGGAAGACTTACAAAAATAATAAAAGATAAATATAACACGAACTAAGGATCGTCGGCGCCAAAGTCGACTGAGAATCGCCACCTAGATCAGATCAAACTCCTCGCCTTGAGGCTCCTCCTGAAACACCTGCTCTTCTCCTGTGGGGGGGGGGGGGGTGTGAGACAGCAAGAGTGAGCTCACATACGATCATAGCTCAACAAGTCGTGGGGAATAATGTGGCATAAACTCACCAAAGGTGGGAGTTCATGAAGTGTAAGGCTGATCAATGAAATAAAGGCTGAAGCTGAGCATTGCTTTTATAAATTGGTCAAAATTTTATTAGCAGTTACTAAGTGTAAGTAAATACCAAACCTTAATAATAATAAAGAACAGTAATAGTAAAATAATCCCAAATGCGATGCAAATGTCCAATTAAATTTAGGTTCCATAGTTAATCATGTGAGGGTCCGAGCCGCTCTTGACCGTGAGCACGGCTAGTATACTAGTTTTACACTCTGCAGAGGTTGCGCATCTTTACCCACAAGTCATGTTACCCATCTGCCAAGAGATGGCCAATCCCATACACCTCTACCGAGGAGGCGAGGCAGGGTAACACTACGAGGCCTTTACAAAGTTCCACTAGCTTCAGACTACCCGCTACAGTTTATGGGAAGATCCAGTAAAGGGTTCCTAGCTGATAGCCATCGCAGCAAAATCAACTAGGGACCTCCCCGCACTGACCTCTCCCCTACTGCCCTTGCCCCTTTCGGGTAAGGTAGCCCTCCCCTAGCTTTCCTAGTTAATCAGCCAAGGGCGTCCCATTCCACCCTTGTGGTAGCACTGTTTTCCCGGGTGGTCGCTCCATGTTCCCATTAACATAATGATCTTAACATGAACAAGGAATAATACAACAGATAACAATAAACAGTATAACAATAAGTGATGAATATCTCTATACCCAAATCCACATAAAGCAATAGCATGTACTACCCAAAACTTTAGTAGTAAAACCAGTGGTGAAGCAAGGTATAAAGATAGTCAAAATCTAGGGTATCCTATTGGGTCCCAGCAAAATTATCCTATGCAGATCATTATGAATAATAAGAACATGAATGGGTAAAATAAGTGATCAAGGGCACAACTTGCCTGGCACTTGAGATTCCAGGTACCAACTTGCTTTTCAGATGACACGTGTCCTCGCGCTAGACGTAGCAATACAAACAAACATGGTATATACAAAATTAACATCACACCAAACATAAGAATATACTGCATAATAATGATCTACACGTTGCTACGAGACTAACGCAACTTGAACGGATCAAATCGGAGTTAAAACGGAGGAGTTATGAATTTCCTAAGGTTTAAGGTGATTATAATAGGATTAGATGATAAATTAATTTTCTAACAGAGTTCATGTCAAAACAGTGATTCTAAATGATAGAGAATATTTTTACAAAATTTTAGAAACTGGAATGGTTCAATTTGGACTAAAAATGGATTTTCTATGGATTAAACAAGTTTCTATATTTGTTTTTGTATTAAAAACGAATTTCCATAATTATTTCACTGTTTTTAATCTACTCTGGACTAGGCCTCAATTTTCAGAAAGTCTAGGGACTAGCGCAGAAAATTCCCAAAGACACAGATTTCCTGCTACCTGGACTGCGGGTTTATTTTCTGTTTTTCCGAGGGCTCTTTAGAAAAATGACCATCGCGAAGGGGTATCTACAAATATCGACCGTAGGATTAGACTCTACGGCTCGGATTTAATGAAGGATTCCTATACTCTGCGCCGCCCGATCCAAAATGGACGGACCAGGTTATATCTGGTTTGCCCCGAACCGGTACGTGGCTGAGGCCGTCGGATCCCTCATCTACGGTTCAGTTTCTATGTAATCGCCATCAAATCCGGTGCGTTGGTTACGCATCCGACGCCATCCAATCAAGTCTGCCCAAGCGCTTTCCTGCTTCTGATCGCGATCGTTGATACGGGGATCAACGGCTAACGTGCTTCTTCTTCCTTGCCGTGATGAACAACAGGAACGAAGCCAACCCGGTGGCGTAGACGTATCTGAACGGCGAACTTCGCCGGAACTACACTAGCACGCCGCGATTCGGTGCCCATACATCCTTTTCCTCCCCATCGAACCCAATAATCAAATGTGGAGAAGACGAAGAATACGAATGTAAGCACGTTACCATGGATGTTGCGCTGCGTTGACTCAGCCGTTGTATGAGCCCCTGTCAACACCTTGAGCACATGCAGAGCCACCCCGAGGATTTCCCCATGACCTGCCCGAGGGTAGCGTGTTGCCGCAGGCGTGAATCACCGGCGGCAGGAGATCTCAAATTGTGATGTGCCGAGCCCAAACGACGACGGATGGTGGCGCAATGGCAACGGACAACTCCGGCGAGTAGGTCCAGCCGCATTCGTCACAGCCTTCACACCGCGAGGACACGACCGAGCGCAGCGCGTGCCCACGATTCACGGAGGTGAAGACCTGGCTTAGGCGAAGGTGTGAAGAAGCTCTGGCGGCGGTCGACTTGGACTCAGTCGCGCCGGTATCGCGAGAGTTGGGCGAGTCTGGTGAGAGGGGCGTGAGCGAGACCTTTCTTCCCCATATACCCAGGGTCCCCAGAGCGGGTCGTCGCGCGGGTTCGGTAAATCCGGCCGGGCTGCGAAATCAGTTGCGCGATAGCCGGACGCGGATGGTTAGGTGAAAGAAGAAACACAGTGCCGCGGTTGACAGGTGGGGCCAGGTGACCAAGTCAGCCAGCGAGCCCACGCGCGGATGAAGCCACAGGGGGCGGCTTAGCGCGGAAGATGGGCCGAGGGTGCAGGAATTCAGCCCAACAGCAGGTTGTCCTTTCTTTTTTTTTTCTTTCTGTTTTTCCTTTTTATTTTCCATTTTTTTTCTTTTCTCTCTTTTCAAATTCCATTTGAATTCAAATTTAACTCAAACTTTTGTGGTAAGTTTGTTCTCAGATCAAATATGAAATTTCGAATATTCGAGTATGGGATGAATCCATTGTTTATAAAGTTATTATTATTATTTTTTTTGCATCGTTTAGTATTTTTTTTCTTCCTTTATACAATTTCCAATTTTCTAAGATTTGAATCAGGTTTTAATCCCTAATTCCCATTCTTAAAGTAACCCTATTAATATTATCATTATTCTTAAGTGCACAAACAATTAACTCCAGCATGATGCATGATATATTTTATAGGTGGTTGGCTAATCAATCATTTTAAAGATGGTTGTTCACATGTTTTAAGATATAGAGACATATCACATAAGAGGATTATTTTCTTTAATATGATTTAGAAACTTGGGTATTACAATTTAGGGGGAACCGTTGCGGGAGATGAAAAAATAGGGGGGAAAATAGGGGGAAAAAGTGATATAGGGGGAAAAATTTAGGGGTAACGGTTGCGGATAGCCTAATTGTTCCACTATGAACAATCGGCACGCTATACTTTTCTTTATTGGTTGGTTGATATCATGACCTCGAGCTATGTACGGGCCCAAACTTAGTAGACGGGCTCTTATCCTCGTGTACAGTCACTTATGAGTGCATATATTAATGGCATCGTCAGCATTCTTTTTCAGTGGCTGATTTCAAAGTTTTACTATTAGCTTTACATATTATGCCTTCCAAAGTAACGTAGTTGACGTTTTTGGGTCTTACATATTTTTAAAAATTTCTATGCTTGTTTTTAAAACTCTCTTGAACATCATTTAACTTTTTATGTATTATACTGTTTGATACCAAAAGATAATTAGTATAACTTTGAATTTCCTTCCCCCCAGACAAATATCTAGTCATTTCTTCTTTGAAATGCAAAGATTCATTGACTGAGCAACATAGTGTCATTATGGATAGACACATGGATACATAAAGTACCAAAAATAAAAGATTTAGACATAGCAAGACTTAGGCTAGCTGTGTGATAAACCTAGACACGATTGGAGAATAGCACGCGACTACGCGAGCAGTTTGAAAGGTTAATGTTCTCCTAGACCATTTCTAAGTGTTTTGGTGATTAACTGCTCAACACACCACTAAGAACTAACCGTCTTGTTATGAGCATGAACACAGGATCTAATCGAGCAGATTGAAGATGCAAAGTCCAAATGAGTTGGATTAAGAGATCAAAAAGGGCAACATTGGTAAAAACCACAAAAACATGAAGTTTAAGTGTTTAAAAAGTTGTACTACTTTATGTTATGGCTCTTGCACCGCTATTCGGCTAATAACTTCTATGTGCAAGTAAAGTGACATTTGGCCTAAGTTTGAGCATATTGCAAACTACTATGGATCACAGTGATAAAGGTATATTTCTAGCACTTACTCAATTAATTTAGTTGCTAGCTATGTTCATCAAGTACTAGGGAACTCCTCGAGTCGAGCCAAAACGAAGCAAAGAAGTTTGGCATAAATCAGGAGAAGTTGGGCAGACTAGGCACCACCGAATAGTCCAGTGTGCACCGAAACCGGACATGTTCGGCGCTGGCCTGGTCGACCGGCTCAAACGTGCTGTTCTTGGTAATTTCTCGAGCGAGCTTTCTAAAAATCATCGGACAATCTGGTGTGTGTCGGACAGTCTGGTGTGCACCAGAAATGTCTGGTTTGCCAAGCGCGTGATGGCTCTTCGTCCGCGCCAACGGACGGTCGCGTGATCAGCGCCGACCATGTCAGCACAATGACGATCGGGAGGGTCACCGGACAGTCCGGTGCCCACCCGAAATGGAAGACGACCAATCAGATGATTTGGTGGCCACTGCATACAGAGTGTTCGGTGTGCGACCGGACAGTCCGGTGCACCCACAGATAGAAGGCAATCAGTGTAACGCCCCGAATTTCGAGTTGAATTTTTTCTTTCTCTATCGCTCGCTAAATTCGGGCGTTGCCCCTCTTTCCCATTTCTTTCCGCTAAAACCTCACCCGTCTTCAAAACTTTAAGTTATGTAATAATAGTAAACCCTAGAGTTATTTTCTTTGGATTACCGCACCATGCCGAACCATGCATTCTTTTTGATTGTTTGAAAGTGTGAAGGCATTCATCTAGGAAATAGGTATTAAAAAAAGGAAAATCTTTTCTTTTCTCTCCCCTCCCTCTCCTCCCCTTTTGGCCCAGCCGGCCCCCCTTGGCGCGCGCGGCCCACCTGGCCGGCCCAGCCGGCTTGCCCCCTCCCCCTTCCCCCCTCGCGCCGTGGGCCAGCCCCAGCCGCGGCCCACCTCGCCCCCCCCGCGCGCCCCCGCTTTGGGCCCAAGCCGGCCCAGCCGCCCCTCCCCTTTCCCCCAAATCTCTCTCCCCTCCCCTGCGGGCCCCACCTGTCATCCCCCTCCCCTCCCCCAAATCCCTCTCCCCTGCCCAACCGCATGCCCCCCTGCTCGCCCGAGCCGCCGCCGCCGCCCTCCCCGCCCGCGGTGAGCCCATCTCTCCCCCTCCCCTCTCCTCCCTCCCCTCCCTCCTCCTTCCCCCTCCCGCCGGCACTCTCCCCGCGCTCGCCGCCCCCGGCCGCTCCCGACCGCGCCCCACCGCGGCCCCGCCTCGCCCCGGCCGCGCCCGTCCCGGCCCCAGCCGCGCCGTCCCTGGCCGCGCTGTCCCCGGCCGCGCCGCCCCCAGTCGCGTCCGCCCCGGCCATGGCGGCCCCTGCCCGTCGTGCCCGCGCCGTCCCTTGCCCCGGCGTGGTGGCCGGCCGTGGCCTCGCCAGCCATGGCGCCTGCGCGGCGTGCCCCGCCCGCGCGCGCTCCCCTGCCCGTGGCGTCGCCCGTTCCGCCCGTGCTCACCCGCCCGTGTTCGCCCGCCCGCCCCGGTGTGTCCTGCTCGCGTCGTGATGGCCCCGGCGCGGCATCGAGCTCGGCCCACGTGCCTATGGCGCGCGGCCTTGAGCTCGGCCAGCGCGCAGCCCCGACGTGTGCACGACTAGTTCGCGGCGCGTGTGTGCGGCCTTGCGCGCGCGCTACTCGCGTAGTGCGCGGTGCCTTAGCACGGCTCGTCGCGCCCTCGTCTACCCCTAGACGTGCCCGTCTACCCCCCTATATTTTATGCGCGCTAATCACGTTGTTCATGTTAATAAAATAGGAAACTCATTTTGGAAATTGGTTACGTTGGTTAATTCATGTAGTTAATCGTCTAGCGCATTTAAGGTTGATCGACTGAAAGTGTCCACGTTTCCATTAGTGCATGTATAGCTAATCCTTATTATTGGAGCTAAATAGAACTAGAGCATGTAACGCCTATTTATTCTTCTACCCGTAATGCGTCTCGAGCATAAGCTTTGACCCCTGCGAGATCTTTCCCCGTCTCTTTCTAACCATGGTAAATGCAATATCGTATGTCATATTTTATGCATGTTTAATCTATTTATTCTCTTGTATGATGTACTGTTTGTTTCCTAATTTGAATGGATGGATGTATGTATGTTTGCACTCGCAATAGAGAACGATCCGGTTGAAGAGCCCGAAGAACTCGCAGGAGAAGCCCTTGAGCAGCAGTCGGTTGGTGGAGGCAAGTGTCCCTTGACCTATCTTTGTCCTATACATTCTTTAATTCACCTCCCGCATTACACATTTATACCTAAGGATTGACTAGCTTTTGTTATCCATGTCCTTGTTTACCTATTTGGGTTGGATTATTATTGTTTAGCTTTATGATATTGCTCAACTCTAATCAAGGAACATGATGAGAATTATCAATGATATGCTGTTTTCCCTTCTTTTATTATGATGCTATACTTGTGGCCTTTAAGGGGGCTCGAGCGGTTTCTCGAGTGCCTCTCCATAAGGACCTGTTCTTTGGATGACCACCCGGAAAAACAGTGCAACCATGAGGGTGGAATGGGGTGCCCTTAGCTGAATAATTAGAGGAACCGGGGTGTAGTTCGCTTAGCCGTTGTGCTGTCAATGGGGCTCGGTGTATGCGGCTCGGTCTGCCAAGGTTGATTTGTCCCTTGGGGAGGAGTGCGGTACATTTAGGAAACCTAACGGGCAGCTATAGCCCCGGGGAATCTTTGTAAAGGCTACGTAGTGAAACCCTGCTGGGTCACCTTGGTAGTGATCAATGGAGAGATGATCTCCGGGCAGAAAGGGAATCACGGCTTGTGGGTAAAGTGCACAACCTCTGCAGAGTGTTTGAAAACTGATATATCAGCCGTGCTCGCGGTTATGAGCGGCCAAGGGAGCTCCAGTGATTAGTGGTACTTGATCGAAGACATTTTGGTTTACAGGTGGCAATGAGATTGATGGTTCTGGTTATGACTATGGTGCTGGTAAGTGGTATTCTTTTCATTTGGAAAGGGTACATCGGGCTAATAACTTGGGTTAATGCTAAAAACCTGGCTTTCTACTAGTAAATAATAATCTGACCAACTAAAAGCAACTGCTTGACTTATCCCCACATAAAGCTAGTCCACTACAACCAAACAAGACACTTGTTGAGTATGTTGATGTGTACTCACCCTTGCTCTACACACCAAACCCGCCTTCCCCAGGTTGTCTGCATTGCATCCACTGCTCAGGAGAAGACGAAGCCGTGGAAGGAGACTTCCAGGAGTTCTAAGATTACGACGAGTTCTAGGTGTGGGTTAGTGGCAAACCCCCAGTCGGCTACCTGTGAAGGCCGCGTTTATCTACGTTTCTTTTCCGCACTTTGATTTATTGTAAAGACTATGTGGATGTCTCAGACATATGATGTAATCGACTGCTATTTCCCCTTTTTTAATACTATTTGAGCACTGTGTGATGATGTCCATGTTATGTAACTGCTGTGTACGTGAATTGCTGATCCTGGCACGTACATGGTTCGCATTCAGTTTGCCTTCTAAAACCAGGTGTGACATAGGTGGTATCAGAGCCATGCTGACTGTAGGACCGCTAACCTAGAGTAGAATGGTCGTTCTAAGGATTATAGACCTCTGTCCCTGCCTTGACTTTGGTATCCCTTCAAAAGTTGGTCATACCGACCAAAACCTATGTTCTACTGTATATTATGCCTTGCTGAAAATTGTGTTTTATTCTAATCCTTCATTTATTTATGGTTCATTACTTGCTGGTCATATTAATTCTGTTCTCACTCTTTTGCTTGCGGTGTCTTTTGTAGATGGCTCGTCTTAGACACACCGCACGGAAGTCTGTTATCCCCTTCTTACCCTCCCGCCTTGCTGAGCGTCCGCTTCGCCGTCGTGTGCCCGGTCAGTCCAGCCACTTGGAGAGGCTGCACCACCGCCTGCATGAGGAGCAGGAACGTCAACGACAGGAGCAGCAGGGCTCTTCCTTCTCGCTCCAGCAGGAGATAGAGTTTGTGAGGAGCTGCTCCCCTGTGCTTCCCCTGGAGGCGCCCCCTGCACCACCACTGGGCGCCCCAGCATCGGGAGTAGCTGCTGGAGGAGACCCAAACGACGGAGGTGGCGACGACAGCTCGAGCCACGACACCGACTTTTCTGCTGACCAGGAGCCGGAAGGATGGGTTGCTCGACCCATCACTCGCGACGCTGCTCGCGGGTGTCACTTCCACGATGCGCTCGACACCCTGCTACGTCGGGCACTTGACCGGCGTACTTGGTCCATCGAGTATCGCTGTGTGGTCTACCAGCATAGTCGCGGGGTCTACCCGGACCGCTGGGAGGCGACCTGCTTGGTGCGCCGTCCGGAGAACAGTTTCCAGGGTGCTGAAGTCTGCTCGGAGCACTATTCCATCTCTAAGCGGGACTCAGCTGAGGCGGCCATGCAAGATGCCGCACGGCGTGCGCTTTCGCACTACTGCTCAGTGCTCGGCGGGGTAGCCGACGGTCTCAACCTGAAGTATTACCCCCGCCGTCCATCTGGCAGCACAGGAGGCGTGATTGTCTCACCTGTTGGTGAGGACAATCCTAGGTTGAGCAGCACAGTCAACCTAGCCGCCGTGCTAAACACGGAGCTGGACCATGCATTAGACGAGCTGAGTAGGGCTCGTGCTGAGATCGCCCAGCTGCGGGCTGAGCGCGCGGAGCGTCGTCATCTGGACGATGGTTCCCCCGCCCCCGTCGGGACTCAGCACCCGTACCGCTCACCTCGGCGTGGACACCAGTCTTATGGCAACCCCGACTGCAAGACCAAGATAAATTTAGAACCATAGATCGTTAGAGTCGGATCTTGTAATTAATACAAATATATATACATAGAAGCTACAGTCTTAGCATTAGTCTCGCTTTTAGTTAGTCTTAGTTAGACAGGGTAGTTTGCTATATCCTGTGCATTTATGTTTGTCATGATGAACTATGTTTGATCTGGATCTTTGTAATGACTGTCACCAGGATGTGGGTATCCCCTGCATTTTGGTTTATCTGTTATATATTAATGGAGTTAGCTATTTAGTTGGGAAGCCTTTTATTCCACTTTCCTCTTTATCTGAGGAGCTGTGTTGGTCTGTGTTGGAGATTAGTGAAGATGCTCATCTATTCAGTGTTATGGAGAATTCTATACTCTTTTCTTATGCTACAAGATTTGCAAGATCAGTTCTGATGTGTGGTTGCGTTCTGCAGATGTCAGAAAACAGGCGTAGAGGAGGAAGGCGTGCTCAGCAGGAGCAGGCAGCTCAGCAAGATGAGGTACCCCAGCAGCAACATCTACCGCCCCCACCCCCGATGTCCATCGAGCAGATGTTCCTGATGCAGACTCAGGCAATTCAAGCCATTGGTCAGACTCTGGCCGCCATTTAGCAGCAGCAGCAGCAGGCCCCACCTCAACCTCAGATGCCTCAGATGCCCAAAGACAAGCGTGCTGAATTCATGAGAGGTCATCCCCCAACGTTTGCTCACTCTTCTGACCCCATGGATGCTGAAGACTGGTTGCGCACTGTGGAGCGGGAGTTGCATACCGCTCAGTGTGATGACAGGGAGAAAGTCCTGTATGGTCCCCGTCTGTTGAGAGGAGCAGCTCAGTCATGGTGGGAGTCTTATCTCGCCACCCATGCCCACCCCGACACCATCACCTGGGAAGAGTTCAGAGGTAGCTTTCGTCAGTACCATGTTCCTGCAGGTCTGATGACAGTGAAGAAGGAGGAGTTCCTAGCCCTCAAGCAAGGGTCATCGTCTGTCAGTGAGTACCGGGACAGGTTTCTGCAGTTGTCTCGCTATGCTCCTGAAGATGTTAACACTGACGCCAAGCGACAGTACCGTTTCCTAAGAGGCTTCGTTGACCCTCTACAGTATCAACTGATGAATCATACCTTCCCGACATTCCAGCACCTGATTGACAGAGCAATCATGATAGAGAGGAAGCGTAAGGAGATGGAGGATCGTAAGCGCAAGATCAGTGGACCCCAGCCTGGAAGCAGCAGTCGTCCTCGTTTCTCAAGCAATCAACCTCAGCAGTTCAGGCAGAACCAGCGTCCACCTCAGCAGCAGCAGTTTCAAAGACAGTATCCTCAGCACCAGTATCAGAATCGTCAGAATAACTAGTCAGGAGGAGGTTAGTTTTAGAGGTAGAATCAGCAGGCACCTCGTCTTCCTGCCCCAACAAACCAGCAGAATAATCAAGCAGCACCAGCTCAGGTCAGAAACAGAGCATGTTTCCACTGTGGAGAGCAAGGCCATTGGGTGATGCAATGTCCGAAGAAGGCAGCCCAGCAGCAATCAGGCCCTAATGCCCCAGCAAAGCAGAATGTGTCTCAGCCTGGAGCAGGCAACCGTTCTCAGCCGCGCTACAATCATGGAAGACTGAACCACTTGGAGGCTGAAGCAGTTCAGGAGACCCCCAGCATGATAGTAGGTATGTTCTCAGTCGACTCCCATATTGCAGAAGTGTTATTCGATACTGGAGCCACACATTCTTTCATTACTGCATCATGGGTAGAAGCACATAATCTTCCAATAACTACCATGTCAACCCCCATTCAAATTGACTCAGCCGGTGGTAGAATTCGAGCCGATAGCATTTTTTTGAATGTAAGTGTGGAAATAAGGTGGATAGCGTTTCCCGCTAACCTCATAGTAATGGGTACTCAGGGAATAGATGTCATCCTAGGGATGAATTGGCTAGATAAGTATCAGGCAGTTATCAGTTGTGATAAGAGGACAATCAAGTTGATGTCCCCACTTGGAGAGGAAGTGGTGACGGAGTTAGTCCCGCCTGAGCCGAAGAGAGGAAGTTGTTATCAGATGGCTATCGATAGCAGGGAAGCAGACCCAATTGAGAGTATCAGGGTTGTGTCCGAGTTCCCAGATGTGTTTCCAAAGGACCTGCCAGGTATGCCACCAGAACAGAAAGTTGAGTTTGCCATAGAGCTTCTTCCTGGAACCGCCCCCATCTTTAAGAGAGCTTACAGGATATCTGGACCAGAGTTGGTTGAACTTAAGAAGCAGATTGATGAGCTGTCAGAGAAAGGTTACATTCGGCCAAGCACCTCGCCTTGGGCCGCCCCTGTCCTATTTGTGGAAAAGAAAGATGGCACCAAAAGGATGTGTATCGATTATCGAGCTCTAAATGAGGTCACCATCAAGAACAAGTACCCTTTGCCCAGAATAGAAGATCTGTTCGACCAGTTGAAAGGAGCCAGCGTGTTCTCTAAGATAGATCTGAGGTCAGGTTATCATCAGCTCAGGATTCGACCTTCAGACATTCCGAAGACGGCATTCATTACCAAGTATGGGTTGTATGAGTTCACTGTGATGTCTTTCGGTCTAACAAATGCAACAACCTTTTTTATGAATCTGATGAACAGTGTATTCATGAATTACCTTGACAAGTTGAGAGCACCTAGAGGGGGGGTGAATATGTGATCCTGTAAAACTTGAAACTTAATGCCACAAAACTTGATTAGGAGTTAGCGCAATAATGCCAAGTGGCTAGAGAGGAGTCTTAGCAAAACACAATAACCACAAGAAGATCAACACAGGTAGACACAGTGGTTTATCCCGTGGTTCGGCCAAGTACAAAACTTGCCTACTTCCACGTTGTGGCGTCCCAATGGACGAGGGTTACAATCAACCCCTCTCAAGCGGTCCAAAGACCCACTTGAATACCACGGTGTTTTGCTTAGCTTGACTATATCCCGTTCGCGAGGAATCTCCACAACTTGGAGCCTCTCGCCCTTACACTTTGACGTTCACAAAGAAGCACGGAGTATGGGAGGGATGAGCAACGCACACAAGACACAAAATCACAGTGACAACACGCACACAAGTCGCAACAAGAGTTCACAACACAACCCGACGAGTTCACAACTCAAATAGAGATCTAGATGCTATCACGAAGAAACAAATGCGTGGAATCGAAGTCTTGGTGCTTAGGAATGCTTTGAGTATACTTGGTGTCCTCCTCCATGCGCCTAGGGGTTCCTTTTATAGCCCCAAGGCAGCTAGGAGCCGTTGAGAGCATTCCAGGAAGGCAGATCTTGCCTTCTGTCGCCTGACGCATCGGACAGTCCGGTGCACCACCGGACACTGTCCGGTGCGGATTTGTTTCCTTATTTGGCGAAGCCGACCGTTGCTGATTGAGAGCTGTTGGCGCACCGGACACTGTTCGGTGCACACCGGACAGTCCGGTGCCCCAATGTGACCGTTGGCTCGGCCACGCGTCACGCGCGAAATCCTCGGCCGACCATTGCCCCGGCTGACCGTTGGCTCACCGGACAGTCCGGTGCACCACCGGATAGTCCGGTGAATTATAGCCGTACACCGTTAATCATCTCCCGAGAGCGACGAGTTCGCCTGTGAACGGCTCACCGGACAGTCCGGTGCACCACCGGATAGTCTGGTAATTTATACCGTACACCGCCGTCGAAGTCCCGAGAGCAGCAAGTTCGCCAGAGCCAGCCTGGCGCACCGGACACTATCCGGTGCACCACCGGACAGTCCGGTGCACCCAGACTGCGTAGACCTTGGCTGAACAAAGCCATCTCTTTTCTAATTCGATTTCTCCTGTTTCCAGCACTTAGACACAATACATTAGTCCATAAAACAATGTACTAAGTCTAGAAACATACCTTTTGACTTGATTTGCACTTTGTCCACCACTTTGCATAGATTAACACAAAAGCACTTGTGTTGGCACTCAATCACCAAAATACTTAGAAATGGCCCAAGGGCACATTTCCCTTTCAATCTCCCCCTTTTTGGTGATTTATGCCATCACGACATAAAGCAACTAGAACAAGTGCAATATCAATGCAAATTAAAACTCAAAATTGTTTTGATTCAAATTTGGCATATATGGATCACTCTTTGCCACCACTTGGTTTGTTTTTGCAAATCAACCTCAATTTCCTAACTCTAAGTCAAACACACTTGTAGAGACATAAAGAGAGTTGTTCCAATAGAAATTGATCACAGTATCAAAAACTCCCCCTATTTCCCATAATCAACCATTCTCCCCACAAGAGACCAACTTTTGACAAAAGGAGCCAATAAGAGTATTTTGACAAAACAAAAGCTCTAATCTATTATTTTCAAAATTCTCAAGTGGTAGCTGATCCATTTATTGCTTTGGCCTTATTTTCTCCCCCTTTGGCATCAAGCACCAAAACAGGATCAATCTTGGTCCTCGAACCCCATTGCCTCACCAAAGTTTTCAAATAAGAATACAAAGGCAAATAAGAGTACATGAGATGAACTTGGAATAAGTTACCCTCTCATCGGAGTGCAGTGGAAGTCTTGCATGGTCCAAGTCCACCTTTTCCCTTTGAGACTCAATTAAGAAAACTCAAACACATGGTTAGTTTCAAAGGGTCAAGTTGTAGCACATCTCCCCCTAAATATGTGCATCACTTGCAAATGGACTTGTGAGGTCCGGGGAGTACTTGTACAACTTGAGCACCATAAGTAAACAACAAAATGCATAAGAAACATGATCAAGGGCATAAACACATGTATGCTATAAATCAATCCAAGTTCCACGAATCTAAGACATTTAGCTCACTACGCAGCCTGCAAAAGGTCTTCTCATCTAAAGGCTTGGTAAAGATATCAGCTAGCTGGTTCTCGGTGCTAACATAAAACACTTCGATATCTCCCTTTTGCTGGTGGTCTCTCAAAAAGTGATGCCGGATGTCAATGTGCTTTGTGCGGCTGTGCTCAACAGGATTTTCCGCTATTCGGATAGCACTCTCATTATCACATAGGAGTGGGACTTTGCTCAGATTGTAGCCAAAGTCCCGGAGGGTTTGGCTCATCCAAAGTAGTTGCGCGCAACACTGTCCTGCGGCAACATACTCGGCCTCAGCGGTGGATAGGGCAACAGAAGTTTGTTTCTTAGAGTTCCATGACACCAGGGACCTTCCTAAGAATTGGCACGTCCCTAATGTACTCTTCCTATCGACCTTACATCCAGCATAGTCGGAGTCTGAATATCCAATCAAGTCAAAGTTAGACCCCTTTGGATACCAGATCCTGAAGCAAGGCGTAGCGACTAAATTTCTAAGAATTCGCTTCACGGCCACTAAGTGACACTCCCTTGGATCAGATTGAAATCTAGCACACATGCATACGCTAAACATAATATCCGGTCTACTAGCACATAAATAAAGCAAAGAACCTATCATGGACCGGTATGCTTTTTGATCAACGGACTTACCTCCTTTGTTGAGGTCGGTGTGTCCGTCAGTTCCCATCGGCGTCTTTGCGGGCTTGGCGTCCTTCATCCCAAACCGCTTTAGCAAGTCTTGCGTGTACTTCGTTTGGGAGATGAAGGTGCCATCCTTGAGTTGCTTCACTTGGAACCCAAGGAAGTAGTTCAACTCGCCCATCATCGACATCTCGAATTTCTGCGTCATCACCCTGCTAAACTCTTCACAAGACTTTTGATTAGTAGAACCAAATATTATGTCATCGACATAAATTTGGCACACAAAAAGATCACCATCGCAAGTCTTAGTAAAAAGAGTTGGATCGACTTTCCCAACCTTGAAAGCATTAGCAATTAAAAAGTCTCTAAGGCATTCATACCATGCTCTTGGGGCTTGCTTAAGTCCATAGAGCGCCTTAGAGAGCTTACACACGTGGTCGGGGTACCGTTCATCCTCGAAGCCAGGGGGTTGCTCTACGTACACCTCCTCCTTGATCGGCCCATTGAGGAAAGCGCTCTTCACATCCATTTGAAACAACCTAAAAGAATGGTGAGCGGCATATGCTAGCAAAATACGAATTGATTCTAGCCTAGCCACAGGAGCGAAAGTCTCCTCAAAGTCCAAACCTGCGACTTGGGCATAACCTTTTGCCACAAGTCGAGCCTTGTTCCTCGTCACCACCCCGTGCTCGTCCTGTTTGTTGCGGAACACCCACTTGGTTCCCACAACGTTTTGCTTGGGACGAGGCACCAGTGTCCAAACTTCATTCCTCTTGAAATTATTGAGCTCTTCCTGCATGGCCAACACCCAGTCCGGATCTAGCAAGGCCTCTTCTACCCTGAAAGGCTCAATAGAAGAGACAAAAGAGTAATGCTCACAAAAATTCACCAATCTAGAGCGAGTAGTTACTCCCTTGCTAATATCACCCAAAATTTGGTCGACAGGATGATTCCTTTGAATCGTCGCTCGAACTTAGGTTGGAGGTGCCTGAGGTGCTTCTTCTTCTTCAACTTGGACATCCTGTGCTCCCCCTTGATCACACGCCTCCACTTGAGGTACCTGTTCGTCATCTTGGGTTGGAGGATGCACTGTTGTTGAGGAAGAAGGTTGATCTTGCTCCTCGAGTTCCTGTGATCGCACATCGCCAATCGCCATGGTGCGTATTGCGTCCGTCGGAACGTCTCCTTCATCTACATCATCAAGATCAACAACTTGCTCTCTTGGAGAGCTATTAGTCTCATCAAATACAACGTCGCTAGAGACTTCAACCAAACCCGATGATTTGTTGAAGACCCTATACGCCTTTGTATTTGAGTCATAACCCAATAAAAAACCCTTCTACAGCTTTGGGAGCAAATTTAGAAGTTCTACCTTTCTTCACAAGAATATAACACTTGCTCCCAAATACACGAAAGTAAGACACATTGGGTTTGTTACCGGTTAGAAGCTCATACAAAGTCTTCTTGAGGAGGCGGTGAAGGTAGACCCGGTTGATGGCGTGGCAAGCCGTGTTCACGGCTTCCGACCAAAAGCGCTCGGGGGTCTTGAACTCTCCAAGCATCGTCCTCGCCATATCGATGAGCGTCCTGTTCTTCCTCTCTACCACACCATTTTACTGTGGTGTGTAGGGAGCGGAGAACTCGTGCTTGATCTCTTCCTCCTCAAGGTACTCCTCCACTTGAAGGTTCTTGAACTCGGACCCGTTGTCGCTCCTTATCTTTTTCACCTTGAGCTCAAACTCATTTTGAGCTCTCTTTAGGAAGCGCTTAAGGGTCCCTTGGGTTTCAGATTTATCCTGCAAAAAGAATACCCAAGTGAAGCGGGAAAAATCATCAACTATAACAAGACCATACTTACTTCCTCCTATACTTAGATAGGCGACGGGTCCGAAGAGGTCCATATGAAGCATCTCCAAAGGTCTTGATGTGGTCATCACATTTTTGGTGTGATGAGAGCTTCCCACCTGTTTGCCTGCTTGACAAGCTGCACAAGGTCTATCTTTTTCGAAATGCACATTAGTTAGACCTATCACGTGTTCTCCCTTTAGAAGCTTGTGAAGGTTCTTCATCCCCACATGTGCTAAACGGCGATGCCACAGCCAGCCCATGCAAGTCTTAGCAATTAAGCATGCATCTAGACCGGCCTCCTCTTTTGCAAAATCAACAAAATAAAGTTTGCCGTCTAGTACACCCTTAAAAGCTAGTGAACCATCACACCTTCTAAAGACAGACACATCTACATTTGTGAATAAACAATTATATCGCATTTTACAAAGTTGACTAACGGATAACAGATTATATCCAAGCGACTCAACTAAAAACACATTAGAAATAGATTGCTCAGATGAAATAGCAATCTTCCCTAACCCTTTTACCTTGCCTTGGTTCCCATCACCGAATATGATTGAATCTTGGGAATCCTTGTTCTTGACGTAGGAGGTGAACATCTTCTTCTCCCCCGTCATGTGGTTTGTGCATCCGCTGTCGATAATCCAGCTTGAACCCCCGGATGCATAAACCTGCAAGGCAAATTTAGGCTTGGGTCTTAGGTACCCAACTCTTGTTGGGTCCTACAAGGTTAGTCACAATGGTCTTAGGGACCCAAACGCAAATTTTATCTCCCTTGCATCTTGCCCCTAATTTCCTAGCAATTACCTTCTTATCCTTTCTACAAATGGTAAATGAAGCATTGCAAGCATGATATATTGTTGAAGGTTCATTAATTTTCCTAGGAACATTAACAACATTTCTCCTAGGCATATGATGAACAACATTTCTCCTAGACATATCTCTACCATGCATATAGGAAGAACTAGAAGCAAACATGGCATGAGAATCAAAAGCATTATAACTTCTATAGGCATTCCTAGAATGTCTCCTATCATGATACATGTAAGCATGGTTCTTTTTAGCACTACTAGCCATAGGGGCCTTCCCTTTCTCCTTGGTGGAGATGGGAGCCTTATGGCTTGTTAAGTCCTTGGCTTCCCTCTTGAAGCCAAGTCCATCCTTAATTGAGGGGTGTCTACCAATCATGTAGGCATCCCTTGCAAATTTTAGCTTGTCAAATTCATTCTTGGTAGTCTTAAGTTGGGCATTAAGACTAGCCACTTCATCATTTAATTTAGAAATGCAAACTAGGTGTTCACTACAAGAATCAACATTAAAATCTTTGCACCTATTGCAAATCATAACATGTTCTACACAAGAGTTAGATTTACTTGCTACTTCTAATTTAGCATTTAAATTATCATAACACCTTTTAAAGTAGAAATGGTTTCATGACAAGTAGATAGTTCACAAGAAAGCATTTTATTCCTTTTAACTTCTAGAGCAAGTGAATTTTGTGCACTAACAAATTTATCATGCTCTTCATATAAAAGGTCCTCTTGTTTCTCTAAAAGTCTATCCTTTTCATTCAAGGCATCAATCAATTCATTAATCTTATCTATTTTAGTTCTATCCAATCCCTTGAACAAGCTAGAGTAATCTATTTCTTCATCACTAGACTCATCATCACTAGAAGAATCATAAGTGGCATTGTTTCGAGTACATACCTTCTTTTCCTTCGCCATGAGGCATGTGTGACGCTCGTTGGGGAAGAGGGATGACTTGTTGAAGGCGGTGGCGGTGAGTCCTTCATTGTCGGAGTCGGATGACGAACAATCCGAGTCCCACTCCTTGCCAAGGTGTGCCTCGCCCTTAGCCTTCTTGTATGCTTTCTTCTTCTCCCTCTTGTTCCCTTGTTCCTGGTCACTATCATTATCGCGACAGTTAGCGATAAAATGACCAATCTTACCACATTTGAAGCATGAGTGCTTCCCCTTTGTCTTGGTCTTGCTTGGCTGCCCCTTGCGACCCTTTAGCGCCGTCTTGAAACGCTTGATGATGAGGGCCATCTCTTCATCATTGAGCCCTGCCGCCTCAACTTGCGCCACCTTGCTAGGTAGCGCCTCCTTGCTCCTTGTTGCCTTGAGAGCAACGAGTTGAGGCTCATTGATTGGACCATTCAACGCGTCGTCCACGTATCTCGCCTCCTTTATCATCATTCGCCCGCTTACGAACTTCCCAAGAACTTCTTCGGGCGACATCTTGGTGTACCTATGATTTTCACGAATATTGTTCACCAGATGTGGATCAAGTATAGTAAAGGACCTTAGCATTAGGCGAACGACGTCGTGGTCCGTCCATCGCGTGCTTCCGTAGCTCTTTATTTTGTTGACAAGGGTCTTGAGCCGGTTGTACGTTTGGGTTGGCTCCTCGCCCCTTATCATCACGAATCTCCCGAGTTCGCCTTCCACCAACTCCATTTTGGTGAGCATGGTGATGTCGTTCCCCTCATGTGAGATCCTGAGGGTGTCCCAGATCTGCTTGGCATTGTCCAAGCCGCTCACCTTATTGTACTCTTCCCTACACAAAGATGCTAAGAGGACAGTAGTAGCTTGTGCATTTTTATGAATCTGTTCATTTATAAACATGGGACTATCCGAGCTATCAAATTTCATTCCACTCTCTATAATCTCCCATATGCTTGGATGGAGAGAGAACAAGTGACTACGCATTTTGTGACTCCAAAATCCGTAGTCCTCCCCATCAAAGTGTGGAGATTTGCCAAGAGGGATGGAGAGCAAATGTGCATTTGAACTCTGCGGAATACGAGAGTAATCGAAAGAAAAGTTCGAATTAACCATCTTTCTTTTGTCGTAGTCGTTGTCATCGTTGTCCTTTTGGGAAGAAGTGGACTCGTCGCTGTCGTCGTAGTAGACGATCTCCTTGATGCGCCTTGTCTTCTTCTTCTTCCCATCTTTACGTTTGTGGCCCAAGCCTGAGTCGGTAGGCTTGTCATCCTTCGGCTCATTGACGAAGGACTCCTTCTCCTTATCATTGATCACAATTCCCTTCCCCTTAGGATCCATCTCTTCGGGCGATTAGTCCCTTTGTGAAGAGAACGGCTCTGATACCAATTGAGAGCACCTAGAGGGGGGGGGGTGAATAGGTGATCCTATAAAACTTGAAACTTAATGCCACAAAACTTGATTAGGAGTTAGCGCAATAATGCCAAGTGGCTAGAGAGGAGTCTTAGCAAAACACAATTGTCGGGGACCATAATTAGGGGTACCCTCAAGACGCCTAATTCTCAGCTGGTAACCCCCATCAGCATAAAGCTGCAGAGGCCTGATGGGTGCGATTAAGTCAGGGATCAGTCCATACGAGCGACTCGATCACGCCTCGCCCGAGCCTAGCCTCGGGCAAGGGCAGCCGACCCCGAGGGGTTTCCGTCTCGCCCGAGGCCCCCTTTTAACGGCGGACACATCTCCGGCTCGCCCGAGGCCTTGCCTTCGCTAAGAAGCAACCCTGACTAAATCGCTGCACCGACCGACCGAGTCGCAGGAGCATTTAACGCAAAGTGCCACTTGATAGAGTGAGACTGACAGGCAGTCAGGCCTTGTCAAAGGCGCCATAGGAGGCTCCGCCCGACCCAGGGCTCGGACTCGGGCTAAGGCCCCGGAAGACGGCGAACTCCGCTCCGCCCAACCCAGGGCTCGGACTCGGGCTAAGGCCCCGGAAGACGGCGAACTCTGCTCCGCCCGACCCAGGGCTCGAACTCGGGCTAAGGCCCCGGAAGACGGCGAACTCCGCTCCGCCCAACCCAGGGCTCGGACTCGGGCTAAGGCCCCGGAAGACGGCGAACTCCGCTCCGCCCGACCCAGGGCTCGAACTCAGGCTAAGGCCCCGGAAGACGGCGAACTCCGCTCCGCCCGACCCAGGGCTCGGACTCGGGCTAAGGCCCCGGAAGACGACGAACTCCGCTCCGCCCGACCCCAGGGCTCGGACTCGGGCTAAGGCCCCGGAAGACGACGAACTCCGCTTCGCCCGACCCCAGGGGTCGGACTCCGCCCTGGCCTCTGCCGAACGACCTCCGCCTCGCCCGACCCAGGAGCTCGGGCTCGGCCTCGGCCATGAAAGGCAGACTCGACCTCGGCTTCGGAGGAGCCTCCAAGTCGCCCGATCTAGGGCACAAGCCCGCCACGTCAACAGGAAGCGCCATCATCACCCTACCCCGAGCCGACTCGGGCCGCAGAGAACAAGACCGGTGTCCCATCTGGCCAGCTCCGCCAGATAGGCAATGATGGCGCCCCGCTAGCCTCGTGACGACGGCGGCTCTCAGCTCCCTTATGGAAGCAGGGGGACGTCAGCAAGGACCCAACCGCTCCGACAGCTGTCCCTCCGCCAGGCTCCGTTGCTCCTCCGACAGCCATGACACCACACCAGCTGGGTGCCAAGATCTCTCCGGCTGCCACATTGGCATGTACTTAGGGCGCTGGCTCTCCCCCGCTAGACACGTAGCACTCTGCTACACCCCCATTGTACACCTGGATCCTCTCCTTACGCCTATAAAAGGAAGGACCAGGGCCTTCTTAGAGAAGGTTGGCCGCGCGGGGACGAGGACGGGGGCAGGCGCTCTCTTGGGGCCGCTCGCTTCCCTCACCCGCATGGACGCTTGTAACCCCCTACTGCAAGCGCACCTGACCTGGGCGCGGGACGAACACGAAGGCCGCGGGATTTCCACCTCTCTCACGCCCGTCTCCGGCCACCTCGCTTCCCCCCTTCACGCTCGCCCACGCGCTCGACCCATCTGGGCTGGGGCACGCGGCACACTCACTCGTCGGCTTAGGGACCCCCCCGGTCTCGAAACGCTGACAGTCGGCGCGCCAGGTAGGGGCCTGCTGCGTGTTGACGAGTAGTTTCCCGTCAAGCTCCAGATGGGCAGTCTCCAACGACCTCTCCGACCCGGGACGGTGCTCCGTTTCGGGAGTCTCGAGTTCATGTCTCTCGACGGCAGCTACGACATGATACTCCTTCCACCGCCGCGCGACGACGACAATGGCGGCCGACAGCCCGCCCGCCGGCGGCGGAATCGATGACGTCTTCCTCGCGTGATGGAAGAACAACATTCGAGCTCGCCCCGTCCTCTCCCCCGCCATCGGAGGAGGAGGCGGGGCAACCAAGGCCGAGCGGGAGGCCGCGCTCCGTCGGCTGTCGAGCGAATCGACGTCCCCAGCGCCCCAACGGAGGGCGCGACGGGCGTCGACCTCGCGTTCGAGACGAAGGCGAGCGCCGTCCCCCCGCGACACGCCAATCCCGAGCAAGTTGACGACGCCAGCACGCTTGCGGAGGGCTTGCAGGACGTCGCCCTCGTACCCAAGACGACGCCGCAATCAGTCCCCGACGTGACTATGTCGCTCCTCGTCGACCAAAAGGTACCGACTGATTCCCATCCTACGTCATTTCGTCTCGGCCTCAACCCGCCTAGCGAACTCGCTTTGGCGGGCGCTCACGTTGAGGCGAGTGCAACCCCTTTGGGGTTTCGTATGCGGTCGCCTTGGGACCGATTGACGGACGTCTCGACCTACAGGCCCTCTGGGTCCGAGGAAGATGACGATCCCAGCATCTGTTGGGATTTCTCTGGATTTGGCAACCCCAGTGCCATGCGGGACTTTATGACCGCATGTGACTACTGCCTCTCCGACTGTTCCGATGGCAGCCGCAGCCTTGATGACAAGGACTGCGGCCCAAGCCGCGAATGTTTCCACGTCGAGCTAGGGAATCCCTCCGAAGGCAACCATCTCGGCATGCCGGAGGACGGTGATCTCCCTAGGCCGGTGCCTCGCGCCGACATCCCGCGGGAGCTAGCTGTGGTCCCCGTTCTGGCGGGGGGTCACGACCCACAGCTCGAGCAAGTCCGCGGGGCGCAGGCCAGGCTCGACGAGGGAGCAGGAGCGCTCGAGTCGATCCGCCAGGACGTCGGGCAGGTATGGGCGGGCCAACCCCCGGCCGGAGAAATACATCACCTGCCCCAGGGTTTCCAGCACTGCGTCGCCAACGATGTCAGGGACAGGCCGCCACCCGCATCCAGCGGGGTCGGTCAGAACCTGGCAGCCGCAGCGATGCTCCTCCGTGCGATGCCAGAACCATCAACCACCGAGGGTCGGCGAAACCAGGGAGAGCTCAAGAATCTCCTGAAGGGTGCTGCGGCCCAGCGGGCCGAGAGCTCTGCCTCCCGAAGGCAGGGGTACCCCTCGAAACCTCATGCCGCGACTTCCCGATTCATGCGGGAAGCCTCGGTCTACACCGGGTGCATGCGCAACACCGCGCCTGCGGCCCCGGGCCACCTCGGCAACGAGCACCATCGTCGCGACCGTCGGGCCCACCTCGACGAAAGGGTGCGCCGAGGCTACCACCCCAGGCGTGGGGGACGCTACGACAGCGAGGAGGATCGAAGTCCCTCGCCCGAACCACCCGGTCCGCAGGCCTTCAGCCGGGCCATCCGGCGGGCGCCGTTTCCGGCCCGTTTCTGACCCCCGACTACTATCACAAAGTACTCGGGGGAAACGAGACCGGAATTGTGGCTCGCAGACTACCGCCTGGCCTGTCAACTGGGTGGAACGGACGACGACAACCTCATCATCCGCAACCTCCCCCTGTTCCTCTCCGACACTGCTCGCGCCTGGTTGGAGCACCTGCCTCCGGGGCAGATCTCCAACTGGGATGATTTGGTCCAAGCCTTCGCCGGCAATTTCCAGGGCACGTACGTGCGCCCCGGGAATTCCTGGGACCTCCGAAGCTGCCGGCAACAGCCGGGAGAGTCTCTTCGGGACTACATCCGGCGATTCTCGAAGCAGCGCACCGAGCTGCCCAACATCACCGACTCAGATGTCATCGGCGCATTCCTTGCCAGCACCACCTGCCGCGACCTGGTAAGCAAGTTGGGTCGCAAGACCCCCACTAGGGCGAGCGAGCTGATGGACATCGCCACCAAGTTCGCCTCTGGCCAGGAGGCGGTCGAGGCCATCTTTCGAAAGGACAAGCAGCCCCAGGGCCGCCCGTTGGAAGAGGCT
The DNA here is from genome assembly GCA_029449295.1 of Zea luxurians. Classification (NCBI taxonomy): domain Eukaryota; kingdom Viridiplantae; phylum Streptophyta; class Magnoliopsida; order Poales; family Poaceae; genus Zea; species Zea luxurians. Next base: position 18,542,112 of record JAOPSE010000052.1, on the reverse strand, counting down.
CCCGAGGCGTCTACTCCGCGCGGCGCCAAGAAGAAAGGCAAGAAGAAGTCACAAGCGAAACACGACGCCGCCGACGCGGACCTTGTCGCCGCTGCCGAGTACAAGAACCCTCGGAAGCCCCCCGGAGGTGCTAACCTCTTCGACAAGATGCTCAAGGAGCCGTGCCCCTACCATCAGGGGCCTGTCAAGCACACCCTCGAGGAGGGCGTCGTGCTTCGGCGCCACTTCCACAAGGCCGGGCGCCACTTCCACAAGGCCCACAGAGGGTGGCAGGGCCCGCGACGACGACAAAAAGGAAGATCACCGAGCAGGAGAGTTCCCCGAGGTCCGCGACTGCTTCATGATCTACGGAGGGCATGTGGCGAATGCCTCGGCTCAGCATCGCAAGCAAGAGCGTCGGGAGGTCTGCTCGGTGAAGGTGGTGGCGCCAGTCTACCTAGACTGGTCCGACAAGCCCATCACCTTCGACCAAGCTGACCACCCCGACCACGTGCCGAGCCCGGGGAAATACCCGCTCGTCGTCGACCCCATCATCGGCGACATCAGGCTCACCAAGGTCCTGATGGATGGGGGCAGCTGCCTCAACATCATCTACGCCGAGACCCTCAGGCTCCTGCGCGTCGATCTGTCCTCCGTCCGAGCAGGCGCTGCGCCCTTCCACGGGATCATTCCTGGGAAGCGCGTCCAGCCCCTCGGACGGCTCGACCTTCCTGTCTGCTTCGGAATGCCCTCCAACTTCCGAAGGGAGATTTTGACGTTCGAGGTGGTCGGGTTCCGAGGAACCTACCACGCGGTATTGGGGAGGCCATGCTACGCGAAGTTCATGGCCGTCCCCAACTACACCTACCTGAAGCTCAAGATGCCGGGCCCCAACAGGGTCATCACCGTCGGCCCCACGTACCAACACGCGTTCGAATGCGACGTGGAGTGCGTGGAGTACGCCGAGGCCCTCATCGCCGACCTGGAAAACCTCTCCAGAGAGGTGCCAGACGCGAAGCGACACGCCGGCAACTTCGAGCCAGCGAAGACGGTTAAGGCCGTCCCTCTCGACCCCAGTGGCGACACCTCCAAGCAGATCCGGATCGGTTCCGGGCTCGACCCCAAATAGGAAGCAGTGCTCGTCGACTTTCTCCGTGCAAACGCCGACGTCTTTGCGTGGAGTCCCTCGGACATGCCCGGCATACCGAGGGATGTCGCCGAGCACTCGCTGGATATTCGGGCCGGAGCCCGACCGGTCAGGCAGCCTCTGCGCCAATTCGACGAGGAGAAGCGCAGAGTGATAGGCGAGGAGATCCACAAGCTAATGGCAGCAGGGTTAATCAAAGAGGTATTCCATCCCGAATGGCTTGCCAACCGTGTGCTTGTGAGAAAGAAAGGGGGGAAATGGCGGATGTGTGTAGACTACACTGGTCTCAACAAAGCATGTCCGAAGGTTCCCTACCCTGTACCTCGCATCAATCAAATCGTGGATTCCACTACTGGGTGCGAAACCCTGTCTTTCCTCGATGCCTACTCAGGGTATCATCAAATCAAGATGAAAGAGTCCGACCAGCTCGTGACTTCTTTCATCACGCCCTTCGGCATGTACTGCTATGTCACCATGCCGTTCGGTTTGAGGAACGCGGGTGCAACGTACCAGCGGTGCATGAACCATGTGTTCGGCGAACACATCGGTCGTACGGTCGAGGCCTACGTCGATGACATCGTAGTCAAGACAAGGAAAGCCTCCGACCTCCTCTCCGACCTTGAAGTGACATTCCGGTGTCTCAAGGCAAAGGACGTCAAGCTCAATCCCGAGAAGTGTGTCTTCGGGGTGCCCCGAGGCATGCTCCTGGGGTTCATCGTCTCCGAGCGGGGCATCGAAGCCAACCCGGAGAAGATCGCAGCCATCACCAGCATGGGGCCCATCAAGGACTTAAAAGGTGTACAGAGGGTCATGGGATGTCTCGCGGCCTTGAGCCGTTTCATCTCACGCCTCGGCGAAAGAGGCCTGCCTCTGTACCGCCTCTTAAGGAAGGCCGAGTGCTTCACTTGGACCCCTGAGGCCGAGGAAGCTCTCGGGAACCTGAAGGCGCTCCTCACCAAGGCGCCTATCTTGGTACCCCCAGCTGATGGAGAAGCCCTCTTGGTCTACGTCGCCGCGACCACTCAGGTGGTTAGCGCCGTGATTGTGGTCGAAAGGCAAGAAGAGGGGCATGCATTGCCCGTTCAGAGGCCAGTTTACTTCGTCAGCGAGGTGCTGTCCGAAACCAAGATCCGCTACCCACAAGTTCAGAAGCTACTGTATGCAGTGATCCTGACGAGGCGAAAGTTGCGATATTACTTCGAGTCTCATCCGGTAACTGTGGTGTCATCCTTCCCCCTAGGGGAGATCATCCAGTGCCGAGAGGCCTCGGGCAGGATCGCAAAGTGGGCGGTGGAAATCATGGGCGAGACAATCTCGTTCGCCCCTCGGAAGGCCATCAAGTCCTAGGTATTGGCGGACTTCGTAGCCGAATGGGTCGACACCCAGCTGCCGACGGCTCCGATCCAACCGGAGCTCTGGACCATGTTTTTCGACGGGTCGCTGATGAAGACGGGAGCCGGCGCGGGCCTGCTCTTCATCTTGCCCCTCGGGAAGCACCTACGCTACGTGCTGCGCCTCCATTTCCCGGCGTCCAACAATGTGGCTGAGTACGAAGCTCTGATCAACGGATTGCGAATCGCCATCGAGCTAGGGGTCCGACGCCTCGATGCTCGCGGCGACTCGCAGCTCGTCATCGATCAAGTCATGAAGAACTCCCACTGCCGCGACCCGAAGATGGAGGCCTACTGCGATGAGGTTCGGCGCCTGGAAGACAAGTTCTACGGGCTCGAGCTTAACCGCATCGCCCAGTGCTACAACGAGACTGCGGACGAGCTGGCAAAAATAGCCTCGGGGCGAAACGACGGTTCCCCCGGACGTCTTCTCCCGGGATCTGCACCGACCCTCCATCAAGATCAACGACACGCCCGAGTCCGAGGTACCCTCGGCCCAGCCCGAGGCGTCCTCGGTTTAGCCCGAGGTACCCTCGGCCCCCGAGGGCGAGGCGCTGCGCATCAAGGAGGAGCGGAGAGGGGTCACGCCTGATCGAGATTGGCAGACCCCGTACCTGCAATATCTCCACCAAGGAGAGCTACCCCTCGACCAAGCCGAGGCTCGGCGGGTAGCGCGACGCGCCAAGTCGTTCGTCTTGCTGGGCGATGAGAAGGAGCTCTACCACCGCAGCCCCTCGGGCATCCTCCAGCGATGCATCTCCATCGCCGAAGGTCAGGAACTCCTGCAAGAGATACACTCGAGGGCTTGCGGCCATCATGCAGCGCCTCGAGCCCTCGTCGGGAACGCTTTCCGGCAAGGCTTCTACTGGCCGACGGCGGTGGCTGACGCCACTAGGATTGTCCGCACCTGCGAAGGGTGTCAATTCTACGCGAAGCAGACCCACCTGCCCGCTCAGGCTCTGCAGACGATACCCATCACTTGGCCCTTCGCTGTGTGGGGTCTGGACCTCGTCGGCCCTCTGCAGAAGGCGCCCGGGGGCTACACGAACCTGCTGGTCGCCGTCGACAAATTCTCCAAGTGGATCGAGGTCCGACCCCTGAACAGCATCAGGTCCGAGCAGGCGGTGGCGTTCTTCACCAACATCATCCATCGCTTCGGGGTCCCAAACTCCATCATCACCGACAACGGCACCCAGTTCACCGGCAGAAAATTCTTGGATTTTTGCGAGGGTCACCACATCCGGGTGGACTGGGCTGCCGTAGCTCATCCCATGTCGAATGGGCAAGTAGAGCGTGCCAACGGCATGATTCTACAAGGGCTCAAGCCTCGGATTTACAACGACCTCAACAAGTTCGGCAAGCGATGGATGAAGGAACTCCCCTCGGTGGTCTGGAGCCTGAGGACAACGCCGAGCCGGGCCACGGGTTTCACGCCGTTCTTCCTGGTCTACGGGGCCGAGGCCGTCTTGCCCACTGACCTGGAGTACGGCTCCCCGAGGACGAGGGCCTACGACGATCAAAGCAACCAAGCTAGCCGAGAAGACTCGCTGGACCAGCTGGAAGAGGCTCGGGACAGGGCCTTACTACACTCGGCGCGGTATCAGCAGTCCCTGCGACGCTACCACGCCCGAGGGGTCCGACCCCGAGACCTCCAGGTGGGCGACCTGGTGCTTCGGCTGCGGCAAGACGCCCGAGGGAGGCACAAGCTCACGCCCCCTAGGAGGGGCCATTCGTCATCGCCAAAGTTCTGAAGCCCGGAACGTACAAGCTGGCCAACAGTCAAGGCGAGGTCTACGACAACGCTTGGAACATCCAACAGCTACGTCGCTTCTACCCTTAAGATGTTTCGAAGTTGTTCATATACCTCGCACCCACGCAAAGTTTAGTCAACAAGGAAGGGTCGGCCTCGCCTCGGCAAAGCCCGACCCTCCCTCGGGGGCTAAAAGGGGGAAACCCCCTCTGCGTCAAAATTTTCCTCGAAAAAAAATCTCTTTTACCAGAATATCTTTCGTGCTTTTTGACTACTTCGAAAAGTGGGTCCTGGAAACGACGGAGTACACGTAAGCAGTCAAGGCTGACCGAGCCGAGGGACTCCTACGCCTCCGGGATACGGATACCTCACTCATCACCTTCTGCGATAAGTAACTCGTGTTCGGATAAAGTGACTCCGCGGATCGAACAAGTCTTTACGTTCGGAAGCCCTTCTGCCGAAGCGATCTTTCGAGCCTTCTCGACCGAGTCGGTGACAGGGCCTCATGGACGGGTGAAAGTACGCATAAGCGGCAAGGCTGACCGAGCCGAGGGACTCCCACGCCTCCGGGATACGGATACCTCACTCATCACCTTCCGCGAGAAGCAACTCTCGCTCGCACAAACATCCCTGTTACCGATAGAAAGTCCAGATACTCGAAACAAGAGGAAAAGAGACGCAGCTTTACAACGCAGCGAGGGTGTGTGTTCTGGCCTCGACGGCCGCACAAGGCACACGCTACAAGACAATCTGATCCTGCAGGCTCGGGTCTTGACGCTGGAAGGGGGCAGCAACACCCTCGGCATCGACGGCAACTTCGGCGAGGCCCGACCTAGCCTCGGACGGCGACGCAGTCCGAGGGTCTCCGCCCCGAAGGACGACGTCATCATCACGCCCGGGCAATCGCTGCCAGGGACTTCTCCGGGAATCCGGCCCGAGCAGGCGGCTCGGCCGGTTACCCCTGGGGCCTCGGCCAACCATCTTCCAAGGGCGCCAGCCCGACCTGAGGCCTCGGCTGATCAACTCCGACGTCGATCCCGCCAACGGATAACCCGGCTAGGCTCCGGCCAACCAGGTTTCATTCTCGAGCCGACTCCGCCTCTGTTCATACTGATATCGCTACCCCTGGCCTCGGCTCGTCGAAGAGCGGCCGAGGGGTCTCTTTAACTAAGCTAGAGGAGCCTCGGACAGCAGGGCCGACCGAGCCGAGGGACTCCTACGCCTCCGGGATACGGATACCTCACTTGTCACCTTGACACGGGGCGACTCATGCTTGGTGAAGCGGTTCAGATAATCAGCAGACGAGTCTTAGCGCTCAGAAATGAGGAAAAACACGGCTCCGTGCCGAAGTTACATACATGTTCAGGCCTCGATAGCCGCAATGAACAAAAAACCCTGGCATTCGAAGTGCCATTACAAACGGAACTCCGGTTCCCCCTCCGCAGGTACGAACAACCCCACTCGATAGGGGTGGGCCTGCGGAGCAACAGAAGACCGACGAACGGCTTGTCATCGCCCGCCCCAACAGCGGCGACGATGAAGACTTCTGTCCCGGGGGGCCGAACAGCAGCAGCGATGACCTCAGGGCGGATGCTGCTGCCAGGAGGCCCCCGCCCATGCCCAAACTCGAGAGGCAAGGACGGGCAGAAGGCCGTAGAGTTGGAGGTCGGTCCGTGGCCAGCCTTGGCTATCGCGCCGGCGGAAGAACCTCTTCCAGCTGCCGTGGCAGACGCCAGCGCCACGAGCAGCTCCGAAGCCACTCGCGTCCGAAGGCCAGGCACGCTGCAGATGCCAGCGCCATGGACGACAACCGCTCCTCCCTCCGATCACTGAGTGAAGGAGCGGGCCGCCGCCCACGCGGGGGCCGACCTCAACTCGGCACACTCCCCTCCCTAGCCCTGGTGATGAAAATCCTTGAGGCTGAGGGAGGGGCAGAGGCCGCAGCCCGGCTCGCTTTCCCCCGCTGTCGGGGACCATAATTAGGGGTACCCTCAAGACGCCTAATTCTCAGCTGGTAACCCCCATCAGCATAAAGCTGCAGAGGCCTGATGGGTTTGATTAAGTCAGGGATCAGTCCATACGAGCGACTCGATCATGCCTCGCCCGAGCCTAGCCTCGGGCAAGGGCAGCCGACCCTGAGGTGTTTCCGTCTCGCCCGAGGCCCCCTTTTTTACGGCAGACGCATCTCCGGCTCGCCCGAGGCCTTGCCTTCGTTAAGAAGCAACCCTGACTAAATCACCGCGCCAACCGACCAAGTCACTGGGGCATTTAACGCAAAGAGTGAGACCGACGGGCGACCAGGCTTTGCCAAAGGTGCCATAGGAGGCTCCGCCCGACCCAGGGCTCGGACTCGGGCTAAGGCCCCGGAAGACGGCGAACTCCGCTCCGCCCGACCCAGGGCTCGGACTCGGGCTAAGGCCCCGGAAGACGGCGAACTCCGCTCCGCCCGACCCAGGGCTCGGACTCGGGCTAAGGCCCCGGAAGACGGCGAACTCCGCTCCGCCCGACCCAGGGCTCGGACTCGGGCTAAGGCCCCGGAAGACGGCGAACTCCGCTCCGCCCGACCTAGGGCTCGGACTCGGGCTAAGGCCCCGGAAGACGACGAACTCCGCTTCGCCCGACCCAGGGCTCGGACTCCGCCCTGGTCTCTGCCGAACGACCTCCGCCTCGCCCGACCCAGGAGCTCGGGCTCGGCCTCGGCCATGCAGGACAGACTCGACCTCGGCTTCGGAGGAGCCTCCACGTCGCCCGACCTAGGGCACAAGTCCGCCACGTCAACAGGAAGCGTCATCATCACCCTGCCCCGAGCCGACTTGGGTCGCAGAGAACAAGACCGGCGTCCCATCTGGCCAGCTCCGCCAGATAGGCAATGATGGCGCCCCGCTAGACCCATGACGACGGCGGCTCTCGGCTCCCTTACGGAAGCAGGGAGACGTCAGCAAGAGCACAGCTGTTCCAACAGCTGTCCCTCCACCAGGCTCCATTGCTTCTCCGACAGCCACGACGCCACACCAGCTGGGTGCTAAGATCTCTCCGGCTGCCACCTTGGCATGTACTTAGGGCGCTAGCTCTCCTCCGCTAGACACGTAGCGCCTTGCTACACCCCCATTTGTACACCTGGCTTCTCTCCTTACGCCTATAAAAGGAAGGACCAGGGCCTTCTTAGAGAAAGTTGGCCCCGCGGGAACGAGGGCAGGGGCAGGCGCTCTCTCGGGGCCGCTCGCTCCCCTCACCCGCGTGGACGCTTGTAACCCCCTACTGCAAGCGCACCCGACCTGGGCGCGGGACGAACACGAAGGCCGCGGGATCTCCGCCTCCCTCACCACGACCCGGCTCCGGCCACCTCGCTCTCCCCCCTTCGCGCTCGCCCACGCGCTCGACCCATCTGGGCTGGGGCACGCGGCACACTCACTCGTCGGCTCAGGGACCCCCCGGTCTCGAAACACCGACACCCGCCATCAAGCCGGAGGTCACTGCCTTAGGTGACCGCCGGTGGAGGGGTGCAGCTGGGCTGCATGATGAAAATCCTTGAAGCCGAACGATGGCCGAAAGGTACCAACTCCCACGGAGTTGCGTTCCTCCAACGACGGGGCGAAAAGACGGCGGTTTCCCCCATCCGGGGGCTTGGAAGGCGGAAAGATGCGGTGCATAAGGGAGCAAGAAGACATGGTCGCCTTACGAAAGGGGTCGCCCTCCTTTTAAAGGCGACTCTCCCTGCTTGCACCCCCAACTGTCACGGGCTGGGTCTTCTCCAACACGCTCCAAAGCCCTCCCCTGCGGCGCGGGGGCTGGGTCCCGCACGTCATGCAGACCGGCTCCGAGCAGAAGAAGCCAAACCGCCGCGCGTGGTGCACGCAACCGCCCAGCGGTTACAAGTGACCCTCCACTTTTGTCCAGACCAACGGGCGAAAGGGGCGGGCAGCCATGCAGGCGGCATGCAACCGCGCCAAGTGGACGCGCTTCTCTGACTCCCGACACGCCAGCATGGAGGCCCAGGCCCACGCGTCGCGCGACCGGCGCGCCGGATGCTGCATGCAAGCAACTGTACCGCCTGTGCTACCACCGCGCCTCCTCAATTGCGGAACCAATACCGCGACTCGAGGCGACCCAGCGCGCGACCCAGCAGCGCCAGCCTGGCGCGGTGGCCAACGCGGCCAAAGGTGGGCCGGCAGTAATGACGGTGGCAGGCGCGCGGGAGCAGCGGACACGTCGTCAGCCAAGCTCACGTCCCATCCGGGGGCAGCAAGAGAACCCCCTCTCACGGCGTGAAGACAACGCGCCCGTGGTCCGTTCCTCGAACGGCTCACGCACGTGCAACGGCAGCCCCGCCAACTACTCGCCCCGTCGCATTAACTCCGCGGCTGGACAGGCGGCGCTTCTGGCAGGCGCAGCGGGCGACGCTTCGCCTTCGCCGAAACAACCGCGCCAAAAAAGGTACGCCGCGTCGTTCGGTTTCGTATCCTTTTTCCTTTTTTACTCTTTCTCTATCTCTTGCGACAGGGACCGGGAAAGGGGGATACCCCGAAAGGGGTCCTTCCCCGTGAAGGAACCAGGCTCCGAGCCTCCTTACTGATCAGGGGTTCGAAGGCTGGCCCCCCAAAGGGTTCAACAGCCGCCTCAGATCGCGTGGGCCCTACACCCACTACTGGTCAGAGGTTCGAAGGTCGGCCCCCCGAAGGGTTCCACGGCCGCCTCAGGCTACTCGGGCTCCGCGCCCATTACTGATCAGGGGTTTGAAGGCTGGCCCCCGAAGGGTTCACAGTCGCCTCAGACACCGAGCGAGGGATGACCAGGGGTACATTCGATACATAACCAAGGCTCGGGCTGCGCTCCCGAGGTACCCTAGGACATTTCCGAGACCAGCGGGAGCGATTTTGTAACGGAATCCCATCGGAGGGAGGCATCGAGCCCTCGGACCCCGTTGCCAGGGGACCGGGTCTGGCAGATCACCCGCAGGTACTTTTGGGCGTGCCTCTGGGCCCCTAGCCGACCCCCAACGAACGGGGCACGGACGTCCACTCGGATTACCCGCTTGCAGCTCACCGGAGACACCATGTTCGGTGCCCATCGAGGGTAACATGGCGCTCTCCTCCCCTCCTCCTTGCGGAAAGGCGACGTAGGGGCGTATGTAAAAAAGCCGAGTCTGTCCCTGATCGCCCTCTCGCCCTGTGCGGAGGCTCGGGGGCTGCTCTCGCAAACCCGGCTCCGGCCGAACCGTTGACAGCGTCAACATACCAGCCCGAGAACTTGGGCCCCGACCGTGCACCCGGGCTACGGCCAGTTCGCATGAGGGAACCACCAGACCAGCCGAAGCATTACGCAAGGCATTAAGACCTCGAAGGAGTGAAACCACTCCTCCGAGGCCTCGGGGGCTACACCCGGCGGGTGCGCTCGCGTGCACCCACCGGAACAAAATGCAACCGAGAAAGGCTGGTCCCCTTGCAAAAAAAGTGCGACGAAAGCCTCCAAGCGAGTGCTAACACTCCCTTCGAGGCTCGGGGGCTACTGTCGGGGACCATAATTAGGGGTACCCTCAAGACGCCTAATTCTCAGCTGGTAACCCCCATCAGCATAAAGCTGCAGAGGCCTGATGGGTGCGATTAAGTCAGGGATCAGTCCATACGAGCGACTCGATCACGCCTCGCCCGAGCCTAGCCTCGGGCAAGGGCAGCCGACCCCGAGGGGTTTCCGTCTCGCCCGAGGCCCCCTTTTAACGGCGGACACATCTCCGGCTCGCCCGAGGCCTTGCCTTCGCTAAGAAGCAACCCTGACTAAATCGCCGCGCCGACCGACCGAGTCGCAGGAGCATTTAACGCAAAGTGCCACTTGACAGAGTGAGACTGACAGGCAGTCAGGCCTTGTCAAAGGCGCCATAGGAGGCTCCGCCCGACCCAGGGCTCGGACTCGGGCTAAGGCCCCGGAAGACGGCGAACTCCGCTCCGCCCAACCCAGGGCTCGGACTCGGGCTAAGGCCCCGGAAGACGGCGAACTCCGCTCCGCCCGACCCAGGGCTCGGACTCGGGCTAAGGCCCCGGAAGACGGCGAACTCCGCTCCGCCCAACCCAGGGCTCGGACTCGGGCTAAGGCCCCGGAAGACGGCGAACTCCGCTCTGCCCGACCCAGGGCTCGGACTCGGGCTAAGGCCTCGGAAGACGACGAACTCCGCTCCGCCCGACCCCAGGGCTCGGACTCGGGCTAAGGCCCCGGAAGACGACGAACTCCGCTTCGCCCGACCCCAGGGGTCAGACTCCGCCCTGGCCTCTGCCGAACGACCTCCGCCTCGCCCGACCTAGGAGCTCGGGCTCGGCCTCGGCCATGAAAGGCAGACTCGACGTCGGCTTCGGAGGAGCCTCCACGTCGCCCGATCTAGGGCACAAGCCCGCCACATCAACAGGAAGCGCCATCATCACCCTACCCCGAGCCGACTCGGGCCGCAGAGAACAAGACCGGTGTCCCATCTGGCCAGCTCCGCCAGATAGGCAATGATGGCGCCCCGCTAGCCTCGTGACGACGGCGGCTCTCAGCTCCCTTACGGAAGCAGGGGGACGTCAGCAAGGACCCAACCGCTCCGACAGCTGTCCCTCCGCCAGGCTCCGTTGCTCCTCCAACAGCCACGACACCACACCAGCTGGGTGCCAAGATCTCTCCGGCTGCCACATTGGCATGTACTTAGGGCGCTGGCTCTCCCCCGCTAGACACGTAGCACTCTGCTACACCCCCATTGTACACCTGGATCCTCTCCTTACGCCTATAAAAGGAAGGACCAGGGCCTTCTTAGAGAAGGTTGGCCGCGCGGGGACGAGGACGGGGGCAGGCGCTCTCTTGAGGCCGCTCGCTTCCCTCACCCGCGTGGATGCTTGTAACCCCCAACTGCAAGCGCACCCGACCTGGGCGCGGGACGAACACGAAGGCCGCGGGATTTCCACCTCTCTCACGCCCGTCTCCGGCCACCTCGCTTCCCCCCTTCGCGCTCGCCCACGCGCTCGACCCATCTGGGCTGGGGCACGCGGCACACTCACTCGTCGGCTTAGGGACCCCCCGGTCTCGAAACGCCGACAGCAATAACCACAAGAAGATCAACACAGGTAGACACAGTGGTTTATCCCGTGGTTCGGCCAAGTACAAAACTTGCCTACTTCCACGTTGTGGCGTCCCAACGGACGAGGGTTGCAATCAACCCCTCTCAAGAGGTCCAAAGACCCACTTGAATACCATGGTGTTTTGCTTAGCTTGACTATATCCCGTTCGTGAGGAATCTCCACAACTTGGAGCCTCTCGCCCTTACACTTTGACGTTCACAAAGAAGCGCGGAGTATGGGAGGGATGAGCAACGCACACAAGACACAAAATCACAGTGACAACACACACACAAGTCGCAACAAGAGCTCGCAACACAACCCGACGAGTTCACAACTCAAATAGAGCTCTAGATGCTATCACGAAGAAACAAATGCGTGGAATTGAAGTCTTGGTGCTTAGGATTGCTTTGAGTATACTTGGTGTCCTCCTCCATGTGCCTAGGGGTCCCTTTTATAGCCCCAAGGCAGCTAGGAGCCATTGAGAGCATTCCAGGAAGGCAGATCTTGCCTTCTGTCGCCTGGCGCACCGGACAGTCCGGTGCACGGTGCACCACCGGACACTGTCCGGTGCGGATTTGTTTCCTTATTTGGCGAAGCCGACCGTTGCTGATTGAGAGCCGTTGGCGCACCGGACACTGTCTGGTGCACACCGGACAGTCCGGTGCCCCAATGTGACCGTTGGCTCGGCCACGCGTCACGCGTGGAATCCTCGGCCGACCGTTGCCCCGGCTGACCGTTGGCTCACCGGACAGTCCGGTGCACCACCGGACAGTCTGGTGAATTATAGCCGTACATCGTTAATCATCTCCCGAGAGCGACGAGTTCGCCTGTGAACGGCTCACCGGACAGTCCGGTGCACCACCAGACAGTCCTGTAATTTATACCGTACACCGCCGTCGAAGTCCCGAGAGCAGGGTTCGCCAGAGCCAGCCTGGCGCACCGGACACTGTCCGGTGCACCACCGGACAGTCCGGTGCACCCAGACTGCGCAGACCTTGGCTGAACAAAGCCATCTCTTTTCTAATTCGATTTCTCCTATTTCCAGTACTTAGACACAATACATTAGTCCATAAAACAATGTACTAAGTCTAGAAACATACCTTTTGACTTGATTTGCACTTTGTCCACCACTTTGCATAGATTAACACAAAAGCACTTGTGTTGGCACTCAATCACCAAAATACTTAGAAATGGCCCAAGGGCACATTTCCCTTTCACAAGTTTGTGGTGGTATTTATTGATGACATTCTGGTATATTCTCAAAGCGAAGAAGAGCATGCAAGTCATTTGAGAATGGTATTGCAGAGATTGCGAGAGCACCAGTTGTATGCAAAGTTGAGCAAGTGTGAGTTCTGGATCAGTGAGGTTCTGTTCTTGGGTCATATAATCAACAAAGAAGGTTTGGCTGTGGATTCGAAGAAAGTGGCAGACATTCTGAACTGGAAAGCGCCAACAGATGCTCGAGGAATTAAGAGCTTTATTGGAATGGCTGGATATTATCAGCGATTCATTGAAGGGTTTTCAAAGATTGTGAAACCAATGACAGCGTTGCTAGGCAACAAGGTTGAGTTCAAGTGGACCCAGAAATGTCAAGAGGCCTTTGAAGCGCTGAAAGAGAAGTTGACTACAACGTCTATCTTAGTCTTGCCTGATGTGCACAAGCCCTTCTCGGTGTATTGTGATGCTTGTTACACCGGTTTGGGATGTGTGTTGATGCAAGAGGGAAGAGTTGTGGCTTACTCGTCCCGACAGCTGAAGGTTCATGAGAAGAATTACCCAATCCATGACATAGAGTTGGCAGCAGTGGTTCACGCATTGAAGACATGGAGGCACTATCTGTATGGACAGAAATGTGATGTTTACACAGACCACAAGAGTCCGAGGTACATATTCACTCAGTCAGAGCTGAATATGAGGCAAAGAAGATGGTTAGAGTTGATCAAAGACTATGAGTTGGAGATCCATTACCATCCAGGCAAAGCGAACGTAGTGGCAGATGCTTTAAGCAGGAAGAGTCAAATCAATCTGATGGTTGCTCGTCCGATGCCTTATGAGTTGGCCAAAGAGTTTGACAGGTTGAGTCTCGGATTCCTGAATAATTCGCGAGGAGTCGCAATTGAGTTGGAACCTACCCTGGAGCGGGAAATCAAAGAAGCGCAGAAGAATGATGAGAAGATCAGTGAGATCCGGTGATTGATTCTGGAAGGCAGAGGCAAAGATTTTCGGGAAGATGCAGAAGGTGTGATATGGTTCAAAGACCGCTTGTGTGTTCCCAATGTCCAGTCTATTCGGGAGTTGATCCTCGAGGAAGCTCATGAGACAGCTTATTCGATTCACCCTGGTAGTGAGAAGATGTATCAGGATCTGAAGAAGAAATTCTGGTGGTACGGAATGAAGAGAGAAATCGCAGAGCATGTGGCTATGTGTGATAGCTGTCGGCGGATCAAGGCAGAGCACCAGAGACCAGCTGGATTGTTGCAACCGTTGCAAATTCCTTAGTGGAAATGGGATGAAATTGGTATGGATTTTATAGTCGGATTGCCTCGCACTCGAGCCAGCTACGATTCCATTTGGGTAGTGGTGGACCGCTTGACCAAGTCAGCCCACTTCATACCTGTCAAGACCAACTATAGCAGTGCAGTATTGGTAGAGTTGTACATGCCTTGGATCGTTTGTCTTCATGGTGTGCCAAAGAAGATAGTTCCAGACAGAGGAACTCAATTCACCTCTCATTTCTGGCAGCAGTTGCATGAAGCCTTGGGCACACATCTGAATTTCAGTTCAGCTTATGATCCCCAGACAGATGGTCAGACCGAAAGAACCAATCAAATCCTTGAAGACATGTTGAGAGCCTGTGCGTTGCAAGACCAGTCCGGATGGGACAAGAAGTTGCCTTATGCAGAGTTCTCCTATAACAACAGCTACCAGGCCAGCTTGAAGATGTCACCATTTTAGGCGCTTTATGGGAGGAGTTGTAGAACTCCGTTGCAATGGGATCAGCCTGGAGAAAGCAAGTGTTTGGGCCAGACATTTTGCTGGAAGCTGAAGAGAACATCAAGATGGTTCGAGAGAACCTGAAGATAGTGCAATCAAGGCAGCGAAGCTATGCAGACACAAGAAGAAGAGATCTGAGTTTCGAAGTTGGAGACTTCGTCTATCTGAAAGTGTCAGCGATCAGAGGAGTCAGAAGATTCGGAGTCAAAGGCAAGCTAGCACCCCGCTATATCAGTCCGTATCAAATTCTCGCAAGACGTGGAGAAGTGGCATATCAGCTCAGTTTGCCAGAAGGCTTGTCCGCGGTGCATGATGTCTTTCATGTGTCTCAGTTGAAGAAGTGTCTGCGTGTGCCAGAAGAGCAGTTGCCAGTTGAAGGTCTTGAAGTCCAGGAGGACTTGACCTACGTTGAGAAGCCAAAGCAAATCCTTGAGACCACAGACAGAGTCACCCGAAGGAAGACCATCAGAATGTGCAAGGTCAGATGGAATCATCACTCTGAGGAAGAGGCAACCTGGGAGCGTGAAGACGATCTGATGGCTAAATACCCAGAGCTCTTTACTAGCCAACCCTGAATCTCGAGGGCGAGATTCTTTTAAGGGGGATAGGTTTGTAACGCCCCGAATTTCGAGTTGATTTTTTTCTTTCTCTATCGCTCGCTAAATTCGGGCGTTACCCCTCTTTCCCATTTCTTTCCGCTAAAACCTCACCCGTCTTCAAAACTTTAAGTTATGTAATAATAGTAAACCCTAGAGTTATTTTCTTTGGATTACCGCACCATGCCGAACCATGCATTCTTTTTGATTGTTTGAAAGTGTGAAGGCATTCATCTAGGAAATAGGTATTAAAAAAAGGAAAATCTTTTCTTTTCTCTCCCCTCCCTCTCCTCCCCTTTTGGCCCAGCCGCCCCCCTTGGCGCGCGCGGCCCACCCGGCCGGCCCAGCTGGCTTGCCCCCTCCCCCTTTCCCCCCTCGCGCCGTGGGCCAGCCCCAGCCGCAGCCCACCTCGCCCCCCCCGCGCGCCCCCGCTTTGGGCCCAAGCCGGCCCAGCTGCCCCCTCCCCTTTCCCCCCAAATATCTCTCCCTCCCCTGCGGGCCCCGCCTGTCATCCCCTCCCCTCCCCCAAATCCCTCTCCCCTGCCCAACCGCCCGCCCCCTGCTCGCTCGAGCCGCCGCCGCCGCCCTCCCCGCCCGCGGTGAGCCCCTCTCTCCCCTCCCCTCTCCTCCCTCCCCTCCCTCCTCCTTCCCCCTCCCACCGGCGCTCTCCCCGCGCTCGCCGCCCCTGGCCGCTCCCGACCGTGCCCCACCGCGCCCCGCCTCGGCCCTGCCTCGCCCCGGCCGCGCCCGGCTCGGCGGCCCCCAGCCGCGCCCGTCCCGGCCGCGCCCGGCTCGGCGGCCCCCAGCCGCGCCCGTCCCGGCCCCAGCCGCGCCGCCCCGACCCCGCGCCGTCCCGGTCGCGCTGTCCCCGGCCGTGTCCGCCCCGGCCATGGCGGCCCCTGCCCGTCGTGCCCGTGCCGTCCCTTGCCCCGGCGTGGTGGCCGGCCGTGGCCTCGTCGGCCATGGCGCCCGCGCGGCGTGCCCCGCCCCGCCCGCGCGCGCTCCTCTGCCCGCGGCGTCGCCCGTCCCACCTGTGCTCGCCCGCCCGTGTTCGCCCGCCCGCCCCGGTGTGTCCTGCTCGCGTCGTGATGGCCCCGGCGCGGCCTCGAGCTCGGCCCAGCGTGCCTATGGCGCGTGGCCTTGAGCTCGGCCAGCGCGCAACCCCGACGTGTGCACGACTAGTTTGCGACGCGTGTGTGTGGCCTTGCGCGCGCGCTACTCGCGTAGTGCGCGATGCCTTGGCACGGCTCGTCGCGCCCTCGTCTACCCCTAGACATGCCCGTCTACCCCCCTATATTTTATGCGCTCTAATCACGTTGTTCATGTTAATAAAATAGAAAACTCATTTTGGAAATTGGTTACGTTGGTTAATTCATGTAGTTAATCGTCTAGCACATTTAAGGTTGATCGACTGAAAGTGGCCACGTTTCCATTAGTGCATGTAGCTAATCCTTATTATTGGAGCTAAATAGAACTAGAGCACGTAACGCCTATTTATTCTTCTACCCGTAATGCGTCTCGAGCATAAGCTTTGACCCCTGCGAGATCTTTCCCCGTCTCTTTCTAACCATGGTAAATGCAATATCGTATGTCATATTTTATGCATGTTTAATCTATTTGTTCTCTTGTATGATGTACTGTTTGTTTCCTAATTTGAATGGATGGATGTATGTATGTTTGCACTCGCAATAGAGAACGATCCGGTTGAAGAGCCCGAAGAACTCGCAGGAGAAGCCCCTGAGCAGCAGTCGGTTGGTGGAGGCAAGTGTCCCTTGACCTATCTTTGTCCTATACATTCTTTAATTCACCTCCCGCATTACACATTTATACCTAAGGATTGACTAGCTTTTGTTATCCATGTCCTTGTTTACCTATTTGGGTTGGATTATTATTGTTTAGCTTTATGCTATTGCTCAACTCTAATCAAGGAACATGATGAGAATTATAAATGATACACTGTTTTCTCTTCTTTTATTATGATGCTATACTTGTGGCCTTTAAGGGGGCTCGAGCGGTTTCTCGAGTGCCTCTCCGTAAGGACCTGTTCTTTGGATGACCACCCGGGAAAACAGTGCAACCATGAGGGTGGAATGGGGTGCCCTTAGCTGAATAATTAGAGGAACCAGGGTGTAGTTCGCTTAGCCATTGTGCCATCAATGAGGCTCGGTGTATGCGGCTCGCTCTACCAAGGTTGATTTGTCCCTTGGGGAGGAGTGCGGTACATTTAGGAAACCTAACGGGCGGCTACAGCCCCGGGGAATCTTTGTAAAGGCTACGTAGTGAAACCCTACTGGGTCACCTTGGTAGTGATCAATGGAGAGTCATGATCTCCGGGCAGAAAGGGAATCACAGCTTGTGGGTAAAGTGCACAACCTCTGCAGAGTGTTTGAAAACTGATATATCAGTCGTGCTCGCGGTTATGAGCGGCCAAGGGAGCTCCAGTGATTAGTGGTACTTGATCGAAGACATTTTGGTTTACAGGTGGCAATGAGATTGATGGTTCTGGTTATGACTATGGTGCTGGTAAGTGGTATTCTTTCCGTTTGGAAAGGGTACATCGGGCTAATAACTTGGGTTAATGCTAAAAACCTGGCTTTCTACTAGTAAATAATAATCTGACCAACTAAAAGCAACTGCTTGACTTATCCCCACATAAAGCTAGTCCACTACAGCCAAACAAGACACTTGCTGAGTATGTTGATGTGTACTCACCCTTGCTCTACACACCAAACCCCCCCTTCCCCAGGTTTTCCGCATTGCAACCACTGCTCAGGAGAAGACGAAGCCGTGGAAGGAGACTTCCAGGAGTTCCAAGATTACGATGAGTTCTAGGTGTGGGTTAGCGGCAAACCCCCAGTCGGCTGCCTGTGAAGGCCGCGTTTATCTACGTTTCTTTTCCGCACTTTGATTTATTGTAAAGACTATGTGGATGTCTCAGACATATGATGTAATCGACTGCTATTTCCCCTTTTTTAATACTATTTGAGCACTGTGTGATGATGTCCATGTTATGTAACTGCTGTGTACGTGAATTGCTGATCCTGGCACGTACATGGTTCGCATTCAGTTTGCCTTCTAAAACCGGGTGTGACAATCAGCGTCTTCCAAATGGATCTCCAACGGCTCCTAGGCCTCTTGTTACTATAAAAGGGACCCTAGACGCATAGAGCAACACACCAAAAATTCTAAGAGCACACTACAACTCCGAGACTCCGCGACCACACTGTTTGAAGTGTTTGAGAGATTTGAGCGTGCTTTTGAGCTGTAACTCTATCGTTCTTGTTCTTGCACTCTTTTCTTCACTTGTATGCATGCGGTTATGTTCTTGTGTGCATGTTCTTAGTCCCCCTTACTCTGGTTTTGATATTGATCACTTGTATAAGGCGTGAGAGACTCTAACGTAAGGAGATTCCTCACAACCGGGATTGAGTTATAAGGAAGACATACGTGGTACTCAAGTTTGATCTTTGGATCACTTGAGATGAGTTAAGTGTAACCCTTGACTAAAGGAGGTCACCACAACATGGAGTAGGTATTGGACGAACCACGGTAAAAATCGCTGTGTCACTTGTCTCTTTACTTTTTTGCGATTACTGTCTTCTTGAATTCTCATATTCATTGGAATATTGATCCTAGTTTAATACTCATCTTAATTGAGTAATCAAGTGAAGAGTTCTCATCTTTCTTCTCTCTACTCCCAAATTTGGTTTTGGTTTACTCTAATTCGCATTATAGAGCAAGTTTGTTGTTTTGAGCAAAATTTGTAGGATCACCCCCTCTAGGTACTCTCACAATTAGAGAGCTTTGGACTACAGTGTGTAATGTCTTATGACATCTTTCTATTTAACGGTTGATGAGCATAAAGATGAAGGAGAATATAAGCTTATAATCTAGTGAGCATCATGACCTCCTAGTTCCCCTCACCTCTTTGGTTTTGGTGGGAGTTATAGCCTTTGATCTTAATCCACCTTTATGCATGTCCTGAGATATTGTGTGGTGGATCTCTAACTCATAGATATGGGAGAGTGTCTCCTAAATGGTACTCTGCTCCCCCTTTTATAGAGCAAAGGAGGAGAGGGGTCACACTAGTTGGACCTTAGGTACAACCGACTAAGACGTAACTATCTTGTTCATATCCTGTTTGTGAAGCAAAACCAAGTCTCCAGTCGTGGCATAGTGCTGGAGTGTCCTTCTCTAGTGGATGTCATACTTACTGCCAAGATAGATGTGTTATGTCACTTCTACGAGCACCGAGGTCTATGCGCCTATTCCATTAGGTAAGACGTAGTTGGTAGCCTGTTTGTTTTTTACTAGATAATACTTCATGGTACACTAACATGTGTATGTGTGACTACAGGATCAACTTGACACACGTACCAAATAGTGGCATCGAGTACCCTACTATGTAAATCATAGCGATAATGTATGTGTTAGGTTGTAATATATCATCCACCACACATTTAATATGTTGTATCTGAGATATATCCGATAAGCCAATGCTATATGAACCTGTTAGGCGTTAGCACTTCATCGGGAAAGTTTCACGTCTAGAAATTTTCGAGTGCGATGATTTTTTTAATGTTTTAGAAGTAATTTTTTATAAATTATTGAACAAACTCCTTTTTAGTGTCATCAATTTTTTTATAACTTAAAAGATTCGATGACGTTAGAAACTATTTTTTGGGTACTCTTGAAGTCTTGATGCTCTGAGATAACAGTGAGCGGCAATTGGAATTCCTCGCCATCCATCGGTTATAGTTTGGCCCTCTTTTTCATGATTAACAGTACCACTAGAGAGAGAGAATTGTATCTTTCTTGAACGAAAAAGGAGTATATCACTGGTATAATTTAGTAGCCATAGATACACAGGAGGATCAAAATATTAAACTTATATAACAATTCGTGATCGCACTATATTTGTGTAGATGAAAACTGAATTTGTAGTGAGACTCATTCACAGCACTGCAGAGGCATCTAACGGTGGCGCACGTATTTTATTCAAAGCAGGGCCACATCCACATGTCACTTACGCACGGTGGAGGCAACGATAAGCTGATAAGGTAACAGTAGTATCTTCAAGGCTTCAGCGCCACAGCAGCCAGCTGGACCAGCAGGCTCCGCTGCACTGCACGGCCAATTTCCGATATCATGGCGAGAGCTTGCAACCACGCGCTGAGACTGCTGCCCAATTCCATCGCCACGCAGCTGGCATGCAGCGGAGGCAGCACCAGATGCAGAAACCTCAGCGTCCACGCGCAGCTTTCCACCCAAGACGATGCTTACACGACCGAGCCGCCACTGAAGAAAGCGCAAGTCACACAGGTACAGGGCGCAGCGTTGGCGATGAGCTCGCGATTATCTGTTTGGGTGATCCTTGGAAACTCTGCTTGTCTCGATCCAGAGCCTCCGGAGGACCCGCCGGAGGGCACCCGGCGGCGCGCGGCAGAGCCTGATCTCCGTCGGGACGTCGTGCGGCGGAGGTGATCAGTGGAGCAGCGACATCGAACTGACGTTGCGGCAGCTGCGACTAGACGACCTGGTCGAAGACGGGCAGAGGGACGCTGATGTGCTCGTGCACCTTCTTGTCCAGCAGGTAATTGCCTAGGGTTTACAGAGCAACAGAATGTATGACGAGTGTGCCCGTGCAGTATCAAGCTATCAGCTAATGTTGGGTCTAATGTCTGAAGAACAGTGGCGTGAGTTAGATCAAGTAGACAGGTTTGCAGGCGAGGAAATGAAACTGATATTTGTGTGATTTAATTTGTTTTCAGCATACTCAGTTTGGGATGTCGATCAAAGGGCGAGTCCTGACATCCTTCAGAAAGATATGCGATTCCTGCTCCTTGCCCTACTGCACAAACGTAAAGACCTGAAAAAAAAAATAATCTTATTTTAGGTTCCGCACATACGCGGAGGCATCCAGTCATATATATTTCAACAACTGACACGCTCTCGCTCTTCAGATCGATGAGCACTTCAATCTCACGGTGCTGTCTTCAACCAGGAGAGACCAGAGTGGACTGCCTGATCTCGGTGACACTGATCCATCGGTACGAATTCTCTGAAGCAGCGCTGAGACCTTTTCTGTTGTAACTTCTGAAGCAACACTCACGTCAGTTCTCTCCAACTTGTTTCCGCTTCTAAACAGGTCATCTATGTCAGACCAGGAGACGAAGTCGATCTCGACTCGGTAATCCAAGAGACCGTACGACTAACTGCGTCCACGAAGGTGAAACACTGGTCCTGAACTCCTGATTACAGCCTGCATGCTAGGTTAGCCAGTGACATTACTGATTAATATGTGGACATCACATGTGCAGAGTTCATGTTCGGAGACCTGCGAGAAGTCTACAGTTGTATGGCAATGTGTGCACTTGCTGCTCTCTTAATTTCAATCAGTAATGTACAGATCGTTGTCATGACACTTTTTGTCTCTGATTCTACAGATGGTGGTAGCCAGAAGAAGAAGACTTCCAGCCAAAGGTGGTCAAAACTTCTTGATCTGAAGAAAACCCTGGATAAAGCGCCTAAGTGAATTACTTACTATGCATCAGTCAACTGCCAATGCTACATGCTGAGAAAGAGAATACTGCTGTATCATGATGGTGGAATGGAAGTTGTTCAACCAAGATGGAAGGTTGGTGGTTTGTAACTCATTGGCTGTTGGCTATCCTTTTCTTTTGAAGAGAAGAGAGAGGATTGACCATCTTATCTGAATGGTATATACAATGCGACTCCATGTCCAGGGACTGGTCATGTTGAGAATCTAGATACAGGATCATACATTATAAGCACATCATCAGAGAATAAATGTGTGTGTGAACATAACTCTATTTGACTGTTTGTATAAAGCATTTCATCTTTTTTAGAGTTTTAATATAAAACATTTCTTGTTGGCACATAAGCATTCATCATGCATCCAGTTTCCTTTCAACTGCCAGGAGCAGTTCAACGTCATAATTATTCAAGCTAGCTTGTTCTTTCCTGAGTGGCTGAGTTCTCTACGACAAAGTTCCAATCAAATCATCCACTTTGCCATTCAAATACCTCGAGAGGGGTTAATCTATAACGTAACACCACACAAACTACCAACTAAGCAAGAGAGAGATGACTGGCAATGAAGTCATTGGTGGAGAAACCGAGACTAGAATGGGCTTCCTGTCGCTGCCCCGTGGAGGCGCCGTGGCGGCGTCTCCCGACCAGTGATCTGGTTGTGGCTTGACGTCGGCGGTGCCGCCTGGTGGTGGTGGTGGCTTCCCTCCCTTTTCCCCTCGGCGATTTCTAGGTTCAGGTGCTCTCCTTCTTCCCGCCCCCCCTGCTCTCTGGTCTTCTTGATCTCTCCGGTATGGACCTTGCAAATTTGGATTTTCGGCCGGGGATCGTCTTCGAAGATTCTCTCAGGCTTTGTCTGGCCTCTTCGGTTTTTCCCGCTCGTCCTAGCCTTCCGTCATCATTCTGGTTGATGGTTTCTTTTGGAAGATGCATTTTCAAGCTGAACTCAGATTCTGTTGGTCTCCAAGCTGTCCTGGGAGGTTTTGCGGCAGGCTTTGAGGTGCATCAGCTTTCTGATCGGGTTTTCTGATTTTTGGTTTTCTCGAAGGCTGTAGGTTTTCACATCTACAATTCTAAGTGTATTGATCGTGCGGAATTCAGAGCCTTTTTCAATCTTTGGAACCGTGGTGGCCCTAACTGGATTCATGAATTCAAGAAATTTGTTGGTGAGGAGAATGCTTCCTGGTTGACTGTTCGAGGTAAGAAGAGCTTATCTTATGCAGATATTGTTAAGCTCCCTCTCTCTGGTGCTAATGCGGTCCCGATCCTCAGCAAAAAGAAGTTCTCTTGCGGTGTTGGGCATCCGGCTCAGACTAGAATTTCTGCTTTCAATCGTCTGGGTTCTTCTGTTCGTAATTCAGGATGTCAGGGATCGTGGTTCTCGTCCCCTCAGCGCAGGTTTGGGCCTATGGGTCTTCGGATTCTGTCGACTACGAAGATCAAGCCAACTCCCATGATTGTTCCTCGCCGGGGGGCGTCTTCCTCGGTGATTTACTCTGATCTTAATGGAGGTGTTCATGGCAGCGGGCTTCGTGGGCATTCAAATTCTAATTGGACTAGACCTCGCAACCTTCAATGGCGTCCCATTCGGAAACGTGGGCCCGTTGGGCCTCCGGTTGGGCTGTTGGATGCTTGTCGTCTTGGGTCACCAGGTGTTGGCCCATCTGCTTTTCTCTGCCAATTTTGTAAAGCGAAAGGGCATTTGGAATTATTTTGTCACTTAAAGAAATCATCTTTCGGATTTCCTTTAATTTCGTTCCCTTCCTTTGAGAGCCGAGCCAATTCGGTGGGAAAACTAATATTCCTGGACCACAGCTCTTGGTTTCGTTCTCCCGTGGAGCCTCTAATCGGTGGACCTCCTAGCTATGGTTGCTTCGAGGAGTTCGCCCGGGTAGTCCTATTAAAAAAATCTGAAACGACACCTCTCCAGTCCCTGGCGCTTTCGTTGGGTGTCACTTCATCAAAACCCTAAACTGCTTCTTCTTCGCCTGTTGGCTGGCGATCCTCGCTCCCTTCTCCAATGGCGTATAGGCGTGTTGATCCGGAGCATTTTCTTCCTCCGAGCTTCAGCGCAACGGTGGTCCTTCATCGTGAGGTCATGGCCAGGTCAGTGACTAGGCGACTCCCTCCAATGCACGAAGATTGGGCTATCATTAATATCCAACCTTTGCCGGAGCATGAAGTTATTTTCCCTGTGGTTAGAGATGTGGTCAAAGAATATCTTGTTGAGCATCGGAGGCTCGGGGTGCGGGACATTCAGTGGTCGCACCTGGGTCAGGTTTTGGTGCAGTTTAACAGTGTGCTAGATAGAGACAATCTTGTTTTGCTTCGGCCTCAGCAATATCTTGATGCCACCTTCACTGCTCAGCGGCATAATGATGCCTGGAACCACAGGGCGCTTTTTTTAATCGTGATTGCTGGCTAATGCTGTTGGGATTCCCCCTAGACTATCGCTCCTCTGAGTACTTGAAGGCTGCTATTGGATCATTTGGCAGATTAATCTTGTGGGAGGAGGATAGGCACAATGTGAATAGGACTATGCTCAGGGTTCGGGTCACGTCCCTTGAGGAGGTCCCCAAGTTCATTGTCTTTTCTGAAGCTGATGGTTTCCTTGGTGATTCTTGGACTGTGCAATGCGAGATCATCCAACAAAACTTGCTAGGGGGTCAACCCCAAGATGAAGACCTAGTTCCGGTGGTCCTTGAGGATGGTCAGCAGCTTCCACTCGCATTCTTTGGTCTGGGCCAACCTTTGCCCGCTGCGGGATGGGACCTCAACTTCTCACTAGAAGATAATGTTCAGGTTCTGCCGGCAGACAATATTCAACGGGATTGGGATCAGTGGATTGTTAATGATCCACCTGCTCAGCAACTTCAGCAGGACTTGCCACCTGATGAGCAACAGATCAGTAATCATCTCTCTGGCTTGTCTTCAGATAGTTCTTTTGGTACCATCCAGGGCGTTCCTATGCAGAATGGGCATATTTTGGAGGACCTGGGTTTGGTTGGGCCGGTGGTGCATAATAATGCTCCTGCTATTCTTGCTCTGGGTGCTGCTCCTCTGAATGGGCCTCAAGAGGTTGACGGGCCACTTAATCAGGGGGACCACCATGATCTGGAGGATATCCTTCTCCCTGATGCCCAACCTGGGGAGCAAATAAACAATGGTCTTAACAATGTGGAGATGAATTATATGTTTACCCAGGATTGGCAGCCAGACCCTGTTTTCCTAATCCACATGGAAAGAAAAAGGAGTGCTCAATTATACAGGATCTGGGCAAATTATTTTGCTCCTGCTGGTAATCCTGACATTTTAGTGAAGATTTCGAAGAAGTGGTCTCCCTTTTTTCTGTCTAACCTGCTCCAAGAAGAATCCTTCAGCTGGTCAAAGTCGTTCCTGTCTTCAGACATACCTCCTGCCCTGCTGGAGCCTGAGCTGGAGGCACTTTCTTTTGCTATCCCCAAGAAGTGTCCAAATGGCAAGTTCCTGGAGTCTGTTCTCTCGAAGGCATCAACTGGCAGAGTCTCTGAACTGAAAGATGTGACCTCTTCTCCCTCCAGACCAACAATTGTGGAGTCTGACCTTAGGAGGAGTAAAAGACTGAGAGAAGCTAGGGCTAGTTTCAGGCAGGGTTCCTGCCAAAAAAGAATTGTTTAATGTGCCAACATAAATTTGAGGGCCCTCTGTCTTTGTCTGCTAAGGTCATCCAGAATCTAGGGGAAAATTTTTGTAATATGTCAGAGGCGGACCTGTCTGACAAAATATTGAAGAAGAAGAATTCTTCAGGTTGTGTCGGCCCCAAAAAGCCAGGTAAGAAAGACAAAAATGACAAGGAAAAGGATAATGAAGATGAAGACAAGTAATATGATGGTCCTGCTCCGAGATGGGAGATTTTGCAGGCCTTTGTTTTGCTGGGCTTTTTGGCTGATTCTGCTCTGGCGAATTTGTTTAACTATCATGGTTTCAAACTTTATGTTTTCTGGCCATTTTACTTTGTCCTTTTTTAACAGATACTTGATAACCCACCCAGTGATTGGGCTTGGATTTAATATCGCCAACAAACCTGGTTGTTTCCCTGATGAATAGTCACAATGCGGTTATTTTCTTTGAGTGGTATGTTTTAAGCTATAATGTCCGTGGGATCAATTCTGCTGTTAAAGGGAACAATATTCGTTGTGCGATACAGGAGTCTAGATGTGATGTTATCTGCTTGCAGGAAACCAAGGAGTGCTTTGATAGGGCTGACCTTAAGAATTTCTGCCCTAATTCCTTTGATTCTTTTGCCTTTGTCCCCTCAGTGGGAAATTCGGGTGGATCCATTACAGTTTGGAATAGCTCAAAATTGGTGGGCAACATTATTTATCACAACGAATATGCTCTTTCGGTCGAATTTTTCTCTAATTCATCGAATGAATCCTAGATTATCACAAACATTTACGCGCCCTGTACTCCGCATGGGAAAATTGAATTTATCAATTTGTTTTCTAATATAAATATGCCCTCTGATAAACTTTGGTTGATTGTTGGGGACTTCAATCTTATTCGTAGACCGGAAGACAGAAATATAGCTGGGGGAGATCTTAACCTGATGTTGAAGTTCAATGAGGCAATTAGCCAGCTAGATCTGATGGAAATTCCCCTCCATGGCCTATCCTTCACCTGGTCGAATAGGCAGAGGGAGCCCCTTCTTCAAAGACTTGATTGGTTTTTTATCTCTCAAGAATGGTCGGTGACTTACCCTGAAACTCGCGCAATAACATTGCCACGGGATATCTCTGACCATGTGCCATGCCTTGTTTCTTTCAAGTCAAAGATCCCTAAACCTAAGATTTTTAAGTTTGAAAATATTTGGCTGCAATTTGAAGAATTTATGTCCATCTTCCAAAATACTTGGTGTCACACCCGGATTTTAGGGGTCCAAAACCTGGGCGCGAACATAATCACCAGGTGTGCTGGGACCAAGTCTCACACATATGATGAATCATGGCACAGGATTGAATGTCACATCTTTACTACATAACAGGAGTTCTATACAAAATAAATAATTACATTATAAGGAGACAACGGTCCAGCAACCCAAAGTTGACTGGGAGACGACGGCCTAGACCTCTCACGAACACTTCACAGCATCCTCCAAGCGCCTCATCCTGCGGTACCTGTTCTTGACCTGTGGGGTGTGTGAGACAGCAAGAGTGAGCTCACATACGTTCATCGCTCAACAAGTTGTGGGGAATAATGTGCATGAACTCGCCAAAGGTGGGAGCTCACGTGAAGTGTAAGGCTTACCAAAGAAGATGGTTAGAGCTGAGCATTGCTTTTAAAGTTGGTCAAAATTTTATTAGCAGTTACTAAGTATAAGTAAATACCAAACCCAATTAAGTAGTAAAACAAAAGTAACAACTTCACCTGCGATGCAATGCATATGACAAATTGAGTTTAAGTTCCATAATTTAATCATGTGAGGGTCCGAGCTGCTCATGACCGTGAGCACGGCTAGTATACTAGTTTTACACTCTGCAGAGGTTGCGCATCTTTACCCACAAGTCGTGTATCCCATGTCGCCAGGGTTTGCAAGGCCCTTAGACACTACCGAGGTGAATGGCTAGGGATCCACTACGAGGCCTTTACAAAGTTCCACTAGCTTCCGAAAACCCGCTACAGTTTATAGGAAGTTCCAATGCAGGAATCCCTTGCAGGACCGCCATCGCAGCAAAATCCTCCCGAGGGCCTCCCTACACTGACCACTCCCCTACTGCCCTTGCCCCTTTCGGGTAAGGTAGTCTTCCACTAGCTTTCCTAGTTAATCAGCCAAGGGCGTCCCATTAAACCCTTGTGGTAGCACTGTTTTCCCGGGTGGTCGCTCCATGTTCCAATTAACATAATGATCTTATCATGAACAATAAATAACAACTGATAACAAAAGTGTAATCATGAATAGTGTATCTCCATACCCAAAACCACATATAGCACTAGCAAGTACTACCCAGAAAGTTCAGTGGTAAACAAGGTATAAAGATAGACAAACTAAGGTAACCTATTGGGTCCCATCAAAATTAACCTATGCAGATCATTATGATTAATTAGAACATGAGTGGGTAAAAAGAAGTGATCAAGGGCACAACTTGCCTGGGACTTGAGATTCCAGGTACCAACTTGCTCTTCAGATGACACGTGTCCTCACTGCTAAACGTAGCAATACAGACAAACATGGTATAGGCAAATTTAACATCACACCAAACATAAGAATAAACTATATAAAAATAATCTACGCGTCGTAACGAGATCGTAGAAACAAGAACCACTAAATTTGGAGTTATAGTTATTTAGTTATGAATTTCTGAAGTTAATAAGCACCTAGAATAGATTAATTCAAATGAACAATTTCACTTCAAGTTTCATGGCTAAACAGTGTTACCAGTTGATAGGCAATATTATAACAAAATTATTGCAACAGGAATGACTCAATTTGGAGTTAAGATGAATTTAATATGAATTATACAAGTTTTAAGATTTATATTTATACTAAAAATCAATTTTTAATATTAATTATCTAATTTCTCTGTTATCTGGACTGCGCGTCAAATAAAAAGAAACTCAGGGGCCACAGCGTAAGTTTCCCCTGACTCAACGAACAGTGAGCGAGGACGGCGGGTTGAATAAGAAAAAATGCAGGGGCTCTTTATGAAGTTTGCCACGCGAAGAGGTATCGTGTGCTATCGGCCGCCCGATCTATTTTTGATGGCCCAGATTAGACGCAAGCCATAGCGAATCGGTACATAACCCTGATCCTCGGATCAGAGATCGACGGTCTCTATTCTATCTAACTGAGATCGTCCCGCATCCATCGGATTCTCGATCTACGGTCACGGTTGGATGCAGTCGAATGGGTATGAAGATCTAATCCAAGCCGCACACCCATCATCCAACGGCCCCCGATCTTCGCCCCAACAGGGCATACGCGCCCAGCGGCGCCGCCCCGCACGCTCGGCGGAGCACGCCGGCGAGGTCGTCAATCGGCCGTTCCCGAGCTCCAAACTCAAATTGGACCGAGCTAATCGTAGAGGGGGACGAGGCGAGCATGGTGTACGGGTCCATACCGAGAATCGCACCGTGAAGCGCCTTGGCCACGGAGAGGAGCGGACCCACGGCGGTGCACGAATGACGGTGAGGAATTCCGGTGAGCTCAGTGGTCTATTTCGTCCACGGATTCCCCACACAACCTTCTTGAGCTCCGCGCTTTCCCCCGAGTGGGTCCCCTTGGCCGGATCGACAGCCAAGGCGAGAATCACCCACGGCGGCACCCACCCTGCTTCCAAGCTTGCGGCGGCTACGGTGTTTGTGCTCGGATGTGGGTACAAGTGGATGAGATGAGGGGGGGGGTCACGACGGTCGTCTTTTATAGCCCAGGGAGCAGCGACCCCAACCGGATTCTACGCGCCAGAGCGCGGAGTCCGCCCGCGATCGCGCGGAGGTCGTTTCTGTCGAGCGAAGAGGACGAACCCGACAAGTGGGTCCCACTTGTAAGTGGCCGCGCGCGGGGAGGTTTACTGAGCAGCGGGGCCCGCGCGTCATTGGCCCAGAGAAGCAGAGCGCGGGCGTAATGGGCTGGCGCGGGGAGTCTCCAGTGGGCCGAAGCAAGGGAGATTTGGCCCAGGTGCGTTTTCCATTTTTGTTTTTCTTTTCCTTTTATAATTTCTGTTTTATTTCCAAATCAAAACTCAAACTAAATTCAAATTATGGTTTTTAATTTCCAGATTTCAAACATCAAATCAAATTCTAATTATTCTATTGCCTGCACTGAAATTATTTATTTATTATTCTCTATATTGTGTAAATATAGAAGAAAAGAATAACTTTATCAAAATTTCCTTTCCCCCCCCTTTCACAAATTCAAGTCTTTAATATTAATTTGAATTCAAACTTGTTTGTGAGCTTCTTAACTGAGTTAAGTTCTTAAATTAAAATATTAGTGGGGGCAAAATATATTCTTTCATACATTTATTTTCCTCTATTTTGTATAATCCTCCTCCTTCTCCAAATTCTAATTTGCAAATTAGGGCTTAAATCCAAATGTGAACATTAATGTATTTCTATTAATATTATTATTGTTTTAAATGCACAAACCAAAAGTCCAATATGAGGCAATGGTTTATTTGTGTTTTAGTAAAGAACTCCTCATCATCATTTTTTTTTCTACCAATTTTGGGCTTTACAAATCCTACCCCCCTTAAAAATAATCTCGTCCTCGAGATTTGTAAGGAAAAAGGGTGCATGTTCATATTGTTTCAACACATATGCATAAACAAAATCTCGGCATGATGCATATCTTATTAGCAAAACACAGGGTCAAATGGACCTTATTATTATTACTAAAATAGTAAAATACTACTACTGGCTAAACTAATATTTAGGTCTTACAAATAGTAAAATATATATATATATGTATCTATATCTATGTTTATCTCTCTATTCTTGTTGCTCGTTGACTTCTTCACCGACTACTTCATCGCCAACTGGCTCTTCTTCTTGAATTTCAAGTTCACCGGGTTCAGCTTCTACTTCTGCATGATGGGCATATCCCCGGTTGATAGATAGGGGCTGACTCTTTCCTGCCGAGGCTTGTCCTTGCTTCATCGGAGCCGGTGTAGTGTAGGCAGCTCTGTTGGGACAGTAGTTGGCGTAGTGCCCCGGTTGTCCACACTTGAAGCATGCCCTGATGGCGGTTGTGTTAGGAGCAACGGGTCCTACTGGAGTGCTTGCTTTTGGAGGAGCAGTTGGTGTCTGTTGAGTTTGTTGTCCAGAACTGCCACTAGCTGGTGTACTTGGAGTGGTAGTATAGCGAGGACGGGAACTACTCCCAGCCTGCCCTTGGTTAGCAGCCTTTCTTTTCTCTCCAAATATACTCCTCTTGTTTTCTACAGCAATAGTTTTGTCAAGTAGCCTTTGAAAGGATGGGAATGTGTGCGATACCAGTTGATATTGCAAGGGTCCAATCAAACCGTCCAGAAAAAGCTCCTGCTTTTGCTCATCATCCTCTACATCTCTAGGAGCATATCGAGATAACTGGATGAATTTGTCTCTATATTCACTTACAGACATACTTCCTTGCTTGAGGGATAGAAACTCCTTCCTCTTAATCTTCATGAGTCCAGCAGGAATATGGTAATTCCTGAATTGTGTGGAGAATTCTGCCCAGGTAATTGTATCGGCAGCAGCATGAGCAGCGCAGTACGCATCCCACCAATCCGCAGCGGGACCAGCAAGACGACCTGATGCATAGAGTACTTTCTCTCGGTCCGAGCACTGGGCTATGTTGAGCATCTTCTCTATGGACTTTAACCAGTCATCTGCTTGCAGCGGATCTGCGGAGTTGGAGAAGGTTGGTGGTTTGTGGCTCATGAATTCCCGGTGCTTATCTCGGGGTGGAACTGGTGGTGGAGGTGGAGGCAATGGCACTTGTTGTTGTTGCTGCTGTTGTTGAAGCTGTTGTTGCAGCTGCTGTTGTTGTACCCTTCTCTCCTGGCGTATCTCTTCCCGCTCTTGGCGCATTTCCCGACGTGCATCCTCTCTTTCCTGGTGCATTTCTTGGCGTTCTTGCTGCATTTGGGTGCGCATATCTGCCATAGTGTCCGCCATTTGCTGCATCATTCTCATTTGAGCTGCGACTAGTGGATCAACTCCGCCTGATGGAGGATTAGGAGGATTCATCTCTGCTGACTGTGGTTGGGGTTGTCGATATATCCATCGAGTGTGTCGATTAGCAGGTAAATCAATTCCACCACCCCGCCTGGTATTGACCATCTAAGTTAGAAGCATATGGTAAGATAGCTTTGCAAGGGAATCATTTAGTAGACAGAATGAATAAGGTAATAGTTGGTTATGTACTGAAATTTCATTGGCAGGGCTGGGCCAGATATTCTATGTCAAGACTAGGGTAATTAGTTGTACGTGGTGAATGTCCAAAGGTAAGATAGAATATGTCAAGATGAGATAGATACGGAATACTATATATACATATATTTTTTTAAGGGGATAATCTAGATTGCCTAGTTATCTTACAAATGCTATCCTTTATGCCTAGATGTATATGCAGATGTAATTGTGGACATTACTCCACAACTCATCACACTCAATCAAAGATCCAAATCAGACAAGTATCATAAGAACAAACATTGCAGCACATAGATACCTATAAAAAAATAGTTTTGTTTTTATTCCTATGAGTAGGTCTCCTATTCTTAAAGGTCATTTTAGGTACATGATTTCAAAGTATGAAATCCACATTAGTCTTTAGAATGAAAAGGTAAGAATAATCAGAGTAAAGCGGAAATAGATGAGAAAAGATTAAGAAAAGTTTAGAAAGGATCAGAGTAAGGTAAGTAGACAATGGTTGTCCAGTTCTATCTAGGTTTCGTCCTACAGTCAACATTCCTCTGATACCACTTCTGTCACACCCGGATTTTAGGGGTCCAAAACCCGGGCGCGAACATAATCACCAGGTGTGCTGGGACCAAGTCTCACACATATGATGAATCATGGCACAGGATCGAATGTCACATCTTTACTACATAACAGGAGTTCTATACAAAATAAATAATTACATTATAAGGAGACAACGGTCCAGCAACCCAAAGTTGACTGGGAGACGACGGCCTAGACCTCTCACGAACACTTCACAGCATCCTCCAAGCGCCTCATCCTGCGGTACCTGTTCTTGACCTGTGGGGTGTGTGAGACAGCAAGAGTGAGCTCACATACGTTCATCGCTCAACAAGTTGTGGGGAATAATGTGCATGAACTCGCCAAAGGTGGGAGCTCACGTGAAGTGTAAGGCTTACCAAAGAAGATGGTTAGAGCTGAGCATTGCTTTTAAAGTTGGTCAAAATTTTATTAGCAGTTACTAAGTATAAGTAAATACCAAACCCAATTAAGTAGTAAAACAAAAGTAACAACTTCACCTGCGATGCAATGCATATGACAAATTGAGTTTAAGTTCCATAATTTAATCATGTGAGGGTCCGAGCTGCTCATGACCGTGAGCACGGCTAGTATACTAGTTTTACACTCTGCAGAGGTTGCGCATCTTTACCCACAAGTCGTGTATCCCATGTCGCCAGGGTTTGCAAGGCCCTTAGACACTACCGAGGTGAATGGCTAGGGATCCACTACGAGGCCTTTACAAAGTTCCACTAGCTTCCGAAAACCCGCTACAGTTTATAGGAAGTTCCAATGCAGGAATCCCTTGCAGGACCGCCATCGCAGCAAAATCCTCTCGAGGGCCTCCCTACACTGACCACTCCCCTACTGCCCTTGCCCCTTTCGGGTAAGGTAGTCTTCCACTAGCTTTCCTAGTTAATCAGCCAAGGGCGTCCAATTAAACCCTTGTGGTAGCACTGTTTTCCCGGGTGGTCGCTCCATGTTCCAATTAACATAATGATCTTATCATGAACAATAAATAACAACTGATAACAAAAGTGTAATCATGAATAGTGTATCTCCATACCCAAAACCACATATAGCACTAGCAAGTACTACCCAGAAAGTTCAGTGGTAAACAAGGTATAAAGATAGACAAACTAAGGTAACCTATTGGGTCCCATCAAAATTAACCTATGCAGATCATTATGATTAATTAGAACATGAGTGGGTAAAAAGAAGTGATCAAGGGCACAACTTGCCTGGGACTTGAGATTCCAGGTACCAACTTGCTCTTCAGATGACACGTGTCCTCACTGCTAAACGTAGCAATACAGACAAACATGGTATAGGCAAATTTAACATCACACCAAACATAAGAATAAACTATATAAAAATAATCTACGCGTCGTAACGAGATCGTAGAAACAAGAACCACTAAATTTGGAGTTATAGTTATTTAGTTATGAATTTCTGAAGTTAATAAGCACCTAGAATAGATTAATTCAAATGAACAATTTCACTTCAAGTTTCATGGCTAAACAGTGTTACCAGTTGATAGGCAATATTATAACAAAATTATTGCAACAGGAATGACTCAATTTGGAGTTAAGATGAATTTAATATGAATTATACAAGTTTTAAGATTTATATTTATACTAAAAATCAATTTTTAATATTAATTATCTAATTTCTCTGTTATCTGGACTGCGCGTCAAATAAAAAGAAACTCAGGGGCCACAGCGTAAGTTTCCCCTGACTCAACGAACAGTGAGCGAGGACGGCGGGTTGAATAAGAAAAACTGCAGGGGCTCTTTATGAAGTTTGCCACGCGAAGAGGTATCGTGTGCTATCGGCCGCCCGATCTGTTTTTGATGGCCCAGATTAGACGCAAGCCATAGCGAATCGGTACATAACCCTGATCCTCGGATCAGAGATCGACGGTCTCTATTCTATCTAACTGAGATCGTCCCGCATCCATCGGATTCTCGATCTATGGTCACGGTTGGATGCAGTCGAATGGGTATGAAGATCTAATCCAAGCCGCACACCCATCATCCAACGGCCCCCGATCTTCGCCCCAACAGGGCATACGCGCCCGGCGGCGCCGCCCCGCACGCTCGGCGGAGCACGCCGGCGAGGTCGTCAATCGGTCGTTCCCGAGCTCCAAACTCAAATTGGACCGAGCTAATCGTAGAGGGGGACGAGGCGAGCATGGTGTACGGGTCCATACCGAGAATCGCACCGTGAAGCGCCTTGGCCACGGAGAGGAGCGGACCCGCGGCGGTGCACGAATGACGGTGAGGAATTCCGGTGAGCTCAGTGGTCTATTTCGTCCACGGATTCCCCACACAACCTTCTTGAGCTCCGCGCTTTCCCCCGAGTGGGTCCCCTTGGCCGGATCGACAGCCAAGGCGAGAATCACCCACGGCGGCACCCACCCTGCTTCCAAGCTTGCGGCGGCTACGGTGTTTGTGCTCGGATGTGGGTACAAGTGGATGAGATGAGGGGGGGGGGGGTCACGACGGTCGTCTTTTATAGCCCAGGGAGCAACGACCCCAACCGGATTCTACGCGCCAGAGCGCGGAGTCCGCCCGCGATCGCGCGGAGGTCGTTTCTGTCGAGCGAAGAGGACGAACCCGACAAGTGGGTCCCACTTGTAAGTGGCCGCGCGCGGGGAGGTGAACTGAGCAGCGGGGCCCGCGCGTCATTGGCCCAGAGAAGCAGAGCGCGGGCGTAATGGGCTGGCGCGGGGAGTCTCCAGTGGGCCGAAGCAAGGGAGATTTGGCCCAGGTGCGTTTTCCATTTTTGTTTTTCTTTTTCTTTTATAATTTCTGTTTTATTTCCAAATCAAAACTCAAACTAAATTCAAATTATGGTTTTTAATTTCCAGATTTCAAACATCAAATCAAATTCTAATTATTCTATTGCCTGCACTGAAATTATTTATTTATTATTCTCTATATTGTGTAAATATAGAAGAAAAGAATAACTTTATCAAAATTTCCTTTTCCCCCCCTTTCACAAATTCAAGTCTTTAATATTAATTTGAATTCAAACTTGTTTGTGAGCTTCTTAACTGAGTTAAGTTCTTAAATTAAAATATTAGTGGGGCAAAATATATTCTTTCATACATTTATTTTCCTCTATTTTGTATAATCCTCCTCCTTCTCCAAATTCTAATTTGCAAATTAGGGCTTAAATCCAAATGTGAACATTAATGTATTTCTATTAATATTATTATTGTTTTAAATGCACAAACTAAAAGTCCAATATGAGGCAATGGTTTATTTGTGTTTTAGTAAAGAACTCCTCATCATCATTTTTTTTTCTACCAATTTTGGGCTTTACACTTGGATTGGTCAGCAGAATCTTACTGATAAAGCGAAGAACTTAATAGCAAAATTCAAGATCACCAGGAAGGTTCTCAAAGAGTGGCAGCGATCTTTACCAAAGATTGATAAAACAATAGGACACATTAAGTTATTAATTGAGTTCATTGACATAATTGAGGAGCATCGGGACCTGTCAATTGAAGAATGGAACTTCCGAGAGCTTATGCAGACCAAAGTTGCTGATCTGCTTCACATTCAGAAAATATATTGGAAACAACGGGCTTCCATCAAATGGATCACTGATGGAGATATCTGTTCAAGATTTTTTCATGCACATGCAACGGTAAAGCATAGGCGTAACACAATCGCCTCGCTCTCTGATGATAATGGGACAAGTTTCTCGGAGCGTGACCAAAAAGCAAATCTTCTGTGGAATGCTTTCAAAACTCGTCTGGGTACTATAGATTTCTTGGAGAATGTTTTTGATCTGTCAAATCTTATAAATGTGCAGGATGGCTTACAATGGTTGGATTCGCCATTCACTAAGCAAGAAATTGATAGCATTATTGCAGCACTCTCCTCAGATAAATCCCCGGGCCCTGATGGATTCAACACTAATTTTATCAAAAAATGCTAACACATCATTTCTCAGGATTTCTACGATTTATGTGAGCAGTTTTATCAAGAAGATGTTTGCCTTCGAAGTATAAATGGGTCCTTTATCGTTCTGGTTCTGAAGAAGGAAAATCCTCAATCAGTAAGAGATTTCAGGCCAATTTCGCTTCTAAATAATAGTATGAAAATTATCACAAAGCTTCTGGCCAATCGCCTGCAGACAGTGATGACCTCTCTAGTTCACAAGAATCAATATGGCTTCATAAGAGGAAGAACCATTCAAGATTGCTTGGCCTGGGCCTATGAATATATTCATTTATGCCATACTTCAAAAAAAGAAATTATTGTGCTAAAGCTTGACTTTGAAAAGGCCTTTGATACCGTTGAGCATGAACTTATCCTTCAGGTGCTGTCTCATAGAGGATTTGGACCTAAATGGCTTAACTGGATTCGAAATATCCTACAAACTGGCACGTCATCGGTCTTACTTAATGGAGTGCCAGGGAAAACATTTCATTGCAAGCGAGGGGTCAGGCAGGGCGATCCTCTCTCACCTTTATTGTTTGTTTTGGCGGCAGATTTACTTCAGAGTATTATCAATAAAGCAAGACAACAAAATTTACTCCAGTTACCCTTGACTGAAAATTGTGGCCAATATTTTCCGATTGTTCAATATGACGATGACACACTACTGATAATGGAAGCCTGCCCAAAGCAATTATTTTTTCTAAAAGCAGTTCTCAACTCCTATGCAACTTCGACGGGGCTCAGGGTGAATTACAATAAATCAAGTATGTATCCGATCAATGTTTGCCCGGAGAAAATGGAGATTCTCTCAAGAACGTTCAACTGTTAGATAGGATCAATGCCTTTTACCTACCTTGACTTCCTCTGGGATTATCAAAGCCCCGAATTCATCATTTTTTACCACTTATCCAAAGAGTTGAAAAGAGACTGTCATGTACCTCTAATTTCCTCTCTCAAGCTAGGAGATTGGAGTTGGTCAACTCGGTTTTCTCAGCTCTACCGACATTCCTTATGTGCACGCTTAAAATCTCTGTTGCCACAATCAAGCAGATAGACGCATACAGAAAGCACTGCCTTTGGAGAGGAAATGACGTGAACTAAAAAAACGCCACTAGCAGCATGGAACATGATTACTCAGCCAAAAAGTAACAGGGGTCTCGGGGTGGTTAGACTGGTACAATAAGGCGTTACTCTTGAAATATTTGCATAAGTTCTTCAATAATTTTGACTTACCTTGGGTAAATCTCATCTAGAATAATTACTACAGGTCGGACATACTTACTAGTTGCTCAAGAATTGGATCCTTTTGGTGGAGAAGTTTACTAAGCCTTTTACAAAATTTCAAGGGACTGGCATCTCCAATCATCGGCAATGGAAGAACTATCCTCTTCTGGGACGATTTGTGGAATAAGGGCATTCCAGCTCAACAATATCTTGAATTATTCTCCTTTGCTTGCAACACTAAACTTTCTATCAAAGAGGCAAGACAAAAAGAACATCTTTTTCATATTTTTCAGCTACCTCTGTCTGAACAAGCTTATGAGCAGTATCTGGAGCTAAATGAAGTCTAGGAGCAAATCACTATAATCAATGCAAAGGATAATTGGAAATATATTTGGGGTTCAGAGACTTTTACTACAAAAAAGACTTAAAGGCATCTTATGGGACATACCCACATTCATCACATATACAAATCGCTTTGGAAAAATAAATGTCAACCAAAGCATAAAGTTTTCTACTGGCTATGGCTGAAAAACAGACTGAACACAAGGAATATGCTGAGGCAAAAAAACATGACACTTGAATCATACTCGTGCGAGAACTGTATCTGGCAAAAAGAGGAAACACTCTACCATCTCTTCCTCAGATGTAACTTTGCTAAGGCCTGCTGGAATTCCATTGGTATGACGCCTCCTAGAATTGCTAATCCCGAGGAGGCTTCGGCAAATCTCAAACAACAACTCAACGTTCCTTTCTCTATGGAGATAGTTATCCTCATGACATGGAGCATATGGAAGTGCCTAAATGCATGGTTATTTGAGAACACAGACCCAACGGTGCAGCAATGCAAGCATGAATTCATAAAGGAATTACTTCTGGTCATCCACAGAGCGCGGGGAAGATTCGATTCCTCCATTCCTAACTGGCTTCAGCAATGGTAGCCTTAATTAGCCCCTCCCTTGTGTAATTTTGCTCATTGTATGTTCTGAACTGTAATTTTCTAGTAATAATAAAATTTCCAGTAGGGGTCCCCCCTCCTGTTCTCTCAAAAAACCTCGAGAGGAACTTCATGCATATCGGCAGCTTCACATTGAAAAGGGACAGATGCGTTTGTCGCAGATGTTAGAAAGAAAACTAACTTTTAAGGAAAATTAGCTATTCTGTTTTTTATCTGGGCCAATTAACCTAGTTGTAATCTGATTAAAATTTATATCTAACACACATATAAATATGGATCGTCGGCTTCAATAAAGAGTATGACGTTTCAAGCAAATATTTCATGGTATCAGAGCCCCCACCTCTTTTTGAAGATGTCTAGTGAGAAAGAGAGAACAATGACGGTGACCTCATTGTCGTCGTTCTCGACGTTGGTCCTTGAACCATAGTCGGTGATAAACTTAACCGGCTGGACCTTGTGAAAGGTGTAGTTCCTCCCCGCTATTTGTAGTGCGCAACTCATGAAGTTCCTTGATAAGAAAATCGTCATGTCGTCAGCTGAGATCATCGCACGATCGATAACAAGAAGGAAATAAGATGCCAATCCATATTATGTAATATCGATGATACAATATCAATAAGTCTTGTTGTACCTCCTCAACTCCCTTTCGAATGAGATCGTGGGACATATTGCGAAGAAGGAAATTTCAGCGATGATGCGAAAAGCTCTAAAAAAAACTATATCCGTCACAATTAAAAAGCAAGGTCACAAACCTTTAGTTTGCTCTAACAAACATAAACAATAGATCGATGACCATGCCTTAGTAAGCACTTAACTCAAGGTCAAGCCTTGAGTATGAACTGAGACCAAGCCTCACAAGGTTCAGAGGTTGGTTAGCAAATTTAGGGGAAGCTTCAATCATCTATCGGTATATTATTGATTATATTAGTCATGGATTGCACAAAGAATGCCGATGGTTGTCTAAATGATGACTACCATGATAGACGACCACCGCCATTATCATCAGCCCATAATAAGGGCAATGTTGTTCAAGCTAAGAGCACTAAGAAGAGTAAGATCACTAATCGAGAGGCTTAGAGGGCCCTAGAGGTGGCCTAGGTAGCAGAAGCTACAGAGAGAGGTGGCAACAACTTGAGCAATATGAGATAGAGTAACAGTTTACCGTTTATCGATTTATGCATACTCGAGGACCTCATTTACAACCACCAAAAACAACAGGTCCAGACTACCCATTCTTTATTCACTTAGACATAAGGATCGCTAGTGCTTCTTGAGTACATGAGCTTCCGTTTGTACCACTCGAGCAGTGGTTTCTAGCAAAGAGGGATCACATAGCTTCAGATGGTTTCTACACCTTATTGCATGAGGACTTCCACTAAATTATGTCCTATAGCAAGATCACCTTAGACTACACATAGTTTGTTTCTTAGACAACATAGTTGGTGCTAGAGGAGAGTAGATCCATCCTCACATCACTTAACTGCCAGGATTGACAGGTCTTCTTAGATGATCTAGATTTTATGTTGAGGTCTAAGTGAGAGAGCTCTATGCTTCACTATGATCATGAGTACTTTTAGTTTAACTTTGGAGGTAGGCCTCACATGCATACTCCATGCCAAATTGCCAATGCTTATTAGAGAGTGACTGACAAAGCTTCAATATATATATTTTAACCACCAAAGTAGATGTTAATCAAGATAAGATATGTGGTAAAGGTGCTAACATAAAATTTACTAAATCAAATTTTTTATAATAGTAGTACAATTAAACTACCAAAAATATTTAAAAAAAATTCTAAACAATTTATTGTTGGACCTTATTATTTAATCAACTCAACCAGCACCAGGGCGGATGAGGAACCACGCGATCTCCTGCGGACCCTGCTCGGGGATTTGGTGCCCTCCAAGGGTAGTTCTGAAGAAGAGATGTGCAGAAGTAGTGGCGATGACCGATGTGAGGAGAAGGCGAAATGGTGGGATGCAATTTTCGGGGAAGCACGAGATTTAAGTTCTTCCGCTGCAAACGTCTCTCTTCCACCTTTCGATTACGTACCTGAACATGATGACCATTCCTGTTTGTGCACTCGGAATCAGGCTTCTGTAGAATATGATTATTATAGGGATTACATGCGGAGAAAGATGAAATGGTCCATAGTGTTTAGGATCAAGAAAATGACGGATTTAGACGGTTTTCACTTAAGCAGTTCTCATAGAAACTGGTTGAAAAGTTAGGCGTTTGACGATCCAAAGCAGCTTGTGGTGGTCAGAATCAGTAAAAAAAAGCTGAAACAAACATGTCCCTAAAGACCTAACTTAGCAAGGAAGAAATCTTGTCTCACAGAACCCCATGATTTGTCAATTGTGCAGTACTAACACTAAGCAGATTTGCAGTTTTGCCTTTTTGATTCACTAGAGATATTTATTGGAAATAGTCCCACATTGTATGTTATCAGTGGACAAGCAAGATTTATATGGTTGGGGGTGCAATCCCTAACGGGCTAGTTTTTTGGAGAGTGTTGGTCCATCATATTTAAAGCTCGCTGCTATGCGTACGGGTGCGTGTGTCGTGACCCGACGCCCGAGTGGGGACGAACATGCCATGTTTTGGCGGTCCGGTTCCAACAATATTTTGGACCACGAAAATTAAATTAGAGATATAACAACCGGACAATTTGTAGCACTAATTAAAATCAGGCAACTTCGCTAATTGTTCTTCACTAGTCATTACTAAAAAGTTATGATCACTGCCCAATGAGATTCCATAAATTTACAGAATTATTCAACCATTGAACTATGAAAGAAAGAAAAAAAATTCTGTTCTACTATCAGATTGGCACTCACTAGTTCCCAAGGAAAGAGTCCACTCTAGCATTAACAGACCTTGACAGAAACTTCATGCAAATGGGAGGTTTCACATTTGCAAGAGAAAGAATAGCCTCGGGTAGTGCCCAGAGACCATCACCACACATGCAGCCTGATGCAA
This sequence comes from Zea luxurians, assembly GCA_029449295.1. Classification (NCBI taxonomy): domain Eukaryota; kingdom Viridiplantae; phylum Streptophyta; class Magnoliopsida; order Poales; family Poaceae; genus Zea; species Zea luxurians. The sequence goes on along the minus strand of JAOPSE010000052.1, from coordinate 18,501,070 downwards.
CGGCTGGTCCGAACGAGTCTGCTTCAGCTTTGTTCCTCATCTCCCAAATGAAGAGTATCGTGCAGCCCAAGAACATGTCAATGGTGAAGTATGCTCCAACATAGAAAGGAATGGCTACTGCCATGGGGATGGGGATGAACTTGGCCACCTTCTTCGGCACCAGGTCCTTGATCATATTGACAGCGAAGGCGGCCGCAAAGAAGATGTAGGATAATGTCAGGCAATGCTTTGGAAGGGACAATCCATCGACGCCCATGATCGCCATGTTACGGTACATAAATGTGTAAGGTGCTGGGTAAGCGCCATTGGTGGCTCCAATATCGAACGACTTGTAAAACAGCCAGAAGACGCAGGGGGCAATAACACAGCCCATGGCAGTGCCTATCACTTGGCTTATGAACATGGACCTTGGTGAGGCCAGTGTCAGGTACCCAGTCTTGAAGTCTTGCATTAGATCAGCAGCTGTTCCCACAATGCTCATCATCACACCACAAGCAGCCAGTGCCACAATCACACCACTATGTGAAGCACCTGCCCACGCACCGAAGCAAAAGATCGCAAGTTTACCATAGGCACTTGCGAAGGACCAGTTTGTTAGGCCACATCCATAGGCATTGCAGAAGGCCAGTGCAGGTGAAACGATGTACGCAACCAAAATATGGTACCATTTGAGCTGTGGGATTATGAGAGGGAGACAACCGATTGTTATAGCTGCCAGAACGACATAGCCTCCCAACGCAACTGTCTTGGGAATCTGATCCTTCGTGAATAGCTCAAGACGACGCTTGTCGTCGAAAGACTCGGTTTCAGTGGTGGCATCAGCAGGGGTGCCATCGTTCGACACAGGAAGCGTGTTTGCTTTTCTATTCCTGTACCTTGATACGAAGGCTTCGATTGTGCTATAAAGTACCTTCAAGATGTTGTACAGGCCATCCCCAAGAATTACTGATATGGTTAGAAACACCTGCAGCGTTATGTTCTCAGTTCTGGGTAATGCATTGATTGGTTGCAGAAAGAATTTTTTTTTGCGTGCCAGTAGGACCAAGTTCTAGCTTACTCTGTAGCCGTGCAGTCCATGCAGGCTGCTATCCGGAAGAGTCTCGGGGTACCAGCTTCCTTTCTTTGTGCTGATCAATGGCCACATTATTCCCCAGGACATGATGCCTCCAAGAAGAAGAGACACATTTACAATATAGGGGCAGATCATTCCAACTCCAATATAAGTAGGTGAGAAATCAAAAAAGAACCTGGAAAATGATAAATTTTTAGGCACTTGAGAACAATAATAGGACTATGACTAATCACACAAGAGACTCGAGAGTAGTCGATGGTATCTGAATACTGTGCTCATTAGTGCATGTAAGTTTGGAGCTTCTCTTTCTGAATTAGAATTGCTTATTTTTTATGGGTCCAGTCCAGCAGCTGGACGCATCCATACTGACCTATTTTTATAGGCTTCAAGGCCGAGCGTTGGGAAAGAACCAAATCCGCAGTGATTCCCGGCGGTGTAGAACCACTGGAAGAACGCCCAAAGGAAACTAAGGGAGAAGTACTTGCCTAACGTCCTAACCTGTTTCCTGAAATAGAATATGGTCTCATCAGTAATAATTCTTGGTTTTTTTTTAATAATGATGTCAGATTATACAAGAGTTCATATGTTGCCTACTTTGCACGTTCAGAACCCTCAGGTGCATGGAATCCATTGATGAGGTAAGCAGTCGCAGCGCCACTTGGATAAGTCAGTTTGTAATCCACGATCATAACCTGAAAACGTGTACTCCAGTTGAATAATCATGTGCAGAATGTGTCCCTGGAGAATTAGAGTGGCAGAGTGAAGCATCTACCTTTCTCAGAGGCACCAGAGCGAAAAGACCAAGAAAGCTGACGAGAAACATAAACCCCATCATCCATCCAAGATGGGGATCCTTGATATCCTGAGGATCGTTCACCTCTGTTTTGTTAGCAATTTTTGCACTCATACCAAACAGATAACTGCTAAATCCACCTGTTAGATTAGAATCTGTCAATCACAACTGTATGATGTGATTATATTGCTTCTTATTATCTCACCGCACCCTGAAAATGTAGGGGTGTTTTGGTTTTTAGATATTAATTTTTTGTCTCTTCATTTTATTTTATTTTAGTTTCTCAGTGAAAAACAGGAATTCTAGTTCAAAAATCAAATAGATTTATTTTTTAAAAAACAAAAATGATATAATTTATATTAAAAAAATACCAATTTCGGAAACATAGATTTTTCGGACACCATCGAAATTAAGGAAATTTCGGAAATTTCTGAAATTTCTGTCCGAAATAGTAAGCCCTGGTGACAATTTAGGAACTAAAATAAAATAAAATTTCTGTCCATAACCTTCACCTAGGATTATATTATCCCAGAACCTCAGTGAACTGAGGGCCCGTTAATTAGTGGTGGAACACTGGCATGTTACCCAATCTCTAGTTTGATTGTAATTTGTAAATGACCGTATGCTTAAAATCTAATTTAAGCCAAAGTAAAGATGCATGGTATCAAGTATCAACAACGTGTTAAGATCCTGCATGGTTCACCAGCGACTGGATTTCCTTTCCACTCGTGGCGAAAAAATAAGTCATTTTGTGATTAAAAAAATTTAAACACAACTAGTGCCGGGTGACCTAATGTAGATTTAATCTGGAAGCCAAAACTAACTCTAGCCGGCCGGGCCGGGTGCATCGCCGATCTTGTCTCAGAGGAATGAAACTATTTTACCAGTGAAGGTGATGCCGTAGGCGGAGACGACGCAGGTCTGGATCATGGTGTTCTCCTGGCGCGTGAAGGGCTGCCTGAGCAAGCCCATGCACCCGATGGCCCTGGTCCAGGTGCGGAGGAGGAAGTAGCTGAGGAGGCTGGCGCAGACGTTGAGCGACGGGTTGATGCCCGTGGTGAGGTCGATCTTCATGAGGATGACGTTGAACACGACGGAGAGGAGGGCCCCCACCACGAAGGCGCGCACCGTCAGCTGCTCCCGCCACGACGGCACGGGCTGATCCGCGAACGCCTGCTCCACCGACGACGGGGCCAGCTCCTTACCGGCGGCGGCACTGGCGCCGACGATCCTGTCGTCGGCTTCGTCTTCGACGTCGGCGCCGGGGTGGCGCCGGCGGATCAGGTTGTTGTGGCCAAGTTCCACGGCCTCGGCGTCGTCGTGTACGGCTGAGCCGCCGGAAGCGCTGCCGGTGGCGGTGCCTGCTGGAGCCATGGTGTGGTGTGGTGTCGTCAGTCTGTGCGGTGCGCGACTCGTTCAGTGCTTAGATATAGATAGAGGCCGCTGTGACGGCCAGAATCTCTCCTCAGATAGTGGAGGCCAGTCAGAATCTGGATCCAACTGTTAGTATTAGGTCAGTTACGGTTATTTTAGGGAATGACACTTGTCAACAAACAACAAATGATGCTGGAGTGAGTAGTGCTGCTCCTCAAATTCTTAGCATGGGTTGCAGCATGCAACATCAACATGCATGTGCTGATTTGCAGTGCATAGGGAAAACACCAATAGAGAACGCGTATCTAAGCTGGTGTTTGGTTTCTAGAGACTAATTTTTACTCACTAGAAACTAAAAACAAAAAAAAATGCTTTGATTAAAATCTACAGACTTGAGCAAGATATGTGTTGCTTCTTGCCCAACTGAATGAATACATGAGCACGGACAGCTTGTGGAGGCACAAACCGAAACCCACATGACATCTACAAGAGCACACGCTCATCAGTCATCACCATGCATCTACTCCTATTCCGCTCACCCGCACTATTCCCATTCCATCTTTCTGCCGTGCCGTTGCACACAAGTCCAAACCGAGCTGATTTGATACCACGAAGCCTAAATTCTTTTAGTTAATATGGGCTACAACAAATTATTTTGATAGATGACAACCAGAAAACCACAGTGCACTGCGGGAGAGACAAACTTTGTCTAGCGCTAAATATTTTATCGAGTGTGAATTCACAGACACTAAGCAAAGATCCTTCTTGCCGAGTGTTACGCTGGGCAAAACAAGACACTAGACAAATCAGTCGTTTGCCGAGTGTCCGCCACTAGACAAAGCAAAACACTAGGCAAATTGAAAGTTTGCCTAGTGCCAGACACTAGGCAAAAAAAAAAAGCTCGACAAATCGGAAGTTTGCCTAGACACTAGGCAAAGAAAAACACTTGATAAACTGCCGTCGTCAGCTAACACCATCCACCCACCGTTAACTTTGTCGAGTATCCGACTTCGACACTCGGCAAATAAGGTCTCTTTGCCTAGTGTCAGATTAGAACACTAGGCAAAGAGGCATTTTGCCTAGTGTCTTATTTTGACACTCGGTAAAATATTTTTCTTTTCTTTTTTCTTTCAAACTTTTAATGATGTGTTTCTATAGCACCTAGAACTACATGTCAAGTTTTGGTGGATTTTTTTGAAGTTTTTGCTATATTTACTAAATTTATTTCATTTAATTGAATTTCTTTTGATAATTCAAATTTAAACTGCAAGTCATTCGCATGATGGAAAGATGATATTCATGTTCTTTATTATAATTTGAGGCCTTATCCGGTAACAGACTATAAATTTCAAACATCATGTTCACAAAATATGACCACAAACTTACGGTCCAGTTGTTTTTTAATTGTATAAAAATTAAACAAAGTCAGAAAATCATTAAACTTGTCGAGATGTCATGATATGTGGAGGCTATGATAAAAAGTTGACAAGGTTTCATGAAAGTTTGACACGAACGATAGTTACCACCTAGTCGGCATCTACATTAAATCATTAAACTTCTCTCTCAATTCTTTGGTTTGTAAGCATTGTACATAAAAACTTTTATGAAATCTTGTCAATTTTTATCATAGTCTCCACATATGGTATCATGACATCTCGACAAGTTTTATGATTTTTTGGCTTCGTTTGCTTTTTATGCAATTTAAAAACAACTGGACCACAAGTTTGTGGTCATGTTTCGTGAACATGATGTTCGAAATCTCTGGTATGTTACCGGATAAGGCCTCAAATTATACTAAATAACATGAATATCATTTTTCCATCCATTTTTCCATTATGCGAATGACTTGCAGTTCAAATTTAAATTATCAGAAGAAATTCAATTAAATTAATAAATTTACTAAATATAGCTAAACATTTAAAAAATTATCAAAACTTGAAATGTAGTTTTAGGTGCTATAGAAACATATCATAAAAAGTTTGGACGCAAAAAGAAAAGAAAAAAAATTTACCGAGTGCCAAAAAAAGACAATAGGAAAAATGCCTCTTTGCCTAGTGTCCTGAACTGACACTAGGCAAAGAGTCTCTTTGCCTAGTTCCTGAATTGACACTAGGCAAAGTAAAAATAGGTATTTTCCTCATATACTTCCAGTAGGACAATGTGTGTCGAGTGCCGCGACGCTGCACACTCGGCAAAGATTAAAAAAATTTGGGGCTTGTTTTGACAAGTGGAGTCACGTGCACCAAAAGCAAGTGACTAGTCGGCCACTGAGCACGCTGCCTCCAGTTTGCATCTAGTGACAAGTGGAGTCACGAAGCTTGGACTTGAGTCTTGGACCGGTCCAACCCTAACATGGTGATGGCGGCGGCTTTGGATCCAGCCTGTGCACTAGCCGCCGACGATCTTCTGGCGGCGTGCTCAGCTCCCACCTCCGGTTCTCCTCCTCCGTAGAGTACTCGAGTGAGTCCCTGCACTCCTAGTCTCCTTCTTCGTTCCTGCTCTCCACGGCTTCTCCTCCTCCTCCTTCGGCCGACCGGCCTACTCTTCCTAGGCCCTAGCTCCTACTGTGACCGACCAGCCAGCTCTCCCTAGCCCCCTCTCCTCCGGCCTGCTCTCCTTGGCTCCCCCTCCTCTAGCCTAAGCAGTGGAGCGCAGCAGCGCCCTCGCCGACACTAGGCTAGCTGCCCAGCCGGCTCCCTCTCAGTGTCACGCGCACAGCTGCAGCGGCCAGCGGCGTAGTCTTGCCTCGCCTGATGCCCACAGACAAGGTGAACCTCTCCCTCTTAGTCGCACAGTTACAGCGGCCAGCTGAGAGGACCTAGAGGGGGGGGGGGTGAATAGGTGATCTTGTAAAATTCAACAACTAATAGCCACAAAACTTGGTTAAGTGTTAGTATGGCTAAGTAGCGAGCTCTTGCGAACACACAAGTATCACAAAAAAACAATCACAAAAGACACGCGAGTTTATCCTGTGGTTCGGTCAAGTATAACAACCTACCTCCACGTTGTGGCGTCCCAATGGACGAGGGTTGCACTCAACCCTTTTCAAGTGATCCAATGATCAACTTGAATACCACGACTTTTCTTTGCTTATCTCTTTTCCTGTTTGCGAGGAATCTCCACAAGTTGGAGTCTCTCGCCCTTACAACAAAGATCACAGTGAAAGCACAAGAGTAAGGGTGGGAAGTAACACACACAAATCCGCAGCAATACACACGCACACAAGCCAAGACTTGAGCTCAAAATGAAGCACAACGAGTTCACAGCTAGAACGGAGCTCAAATCACTAACACAGTCGATCAAGTGCGCGGAGACAGAGTGTGGAAGACTTAGAATGCTCAAAGTATGCTTGGATGACTCCTCCATGCGCCTAGGGGTCCCTTTTATAGCCCCAAGGCAGCTAGGAGCCGTTGGAGGCAATCTTGGAAGGATAATCTTGCCTTCTGTCGGGTGGCACACCGGACAGTCCGGTGCGCCACCGGACAGTCACTGTAGCTGTCCGGTGCGTGATCTCTTTCCTTTCCAGGCGCATCCGACTGTTGCAGATTCGTGGCAGTTGGCGCACCGGACACTGTCCGGTGTACACTGGACAGTCCAGTGCCCCCTGCCGACCGTTGGCGCGCCCACGCGTCGCGCGAAGATTGCGCGGCCGACCGTTGGCGCAGTCGACCGTTGGCTCACCGGACAGTCCGGTGAATTTTATCCGTACGCCGTTGAACTTTTCCCAAGAGCGACGACTTCGCCGCGGATGACTCACCGGATAGTCCGGTGCACCACCGGACATTCCGATGAATTATAGCCGTACGCTGCCGTCGAGTCCCGAGAGCGTCTTGTTCACCGGAGACTGGCCTGGCGCACCGGACACTGTCCGGTGCACCCAGACCGAGCAGGAGACTCTTTTCCAATTGCTTTTTCCCTGTTTCTAGCACTTAGACACAATACATTAGTACCCAAATCAATATACTAAGTCTAGAAACGTACCTTGTAATATGATTTGCACTTCTTCACTCTTTGGCACAAATTAGCACTTAGAGAAAATGTGTTGGGCACTTAATCACCGAAACACTTTAGAAATGGCCCAAGGGCACATTTCCCTTTCAATCTCCCCCTTTTTGGTGATTTATGCCAACACATCAAAAAGCAACTAAAAGAAGTGCAACATCAATGCAATTGAGAACAAGAATTGTTTTTGATTCAAATTTGGCATATTTGGATCATTCTTTGACACCACTTGGTTTGTTTTTGCAAATCAAATCAATTTCCTATCTCTAAGTCAAACACACTTGTTTAGGCATAAAGAGAGGTATTCCAAAAGAAATTGATCAAAGATCCAAAAACTCCCCCTTTTTCCTATAATCATAAATTCTCCCCACAAGAGGCCAAATTTTGACAATAAGAGTATTTTGACAAATCAAAAGTTCTAACTCTACTATTTTCAAAATTCTCAAGTGGTAGCTGATCCATTTTCTTTGGCCTTAATTTCTCCCCCTTTGGCATTAAGCACCAAAACGGGATCATTCTTGGCCCTTTAACCCCATTGCCTCACCAAAATTGTCAATTACTAGCAAAAAGGCAATAACAGCATAGATATGAACTTGGAGTGAATACCGGAGTGCAGTGGAAGTCTTTGCATGGTCCAAGTTCACCTTTCCCTTTCAATTAACTTTTGAGACTAAATCAAGTAAACTCAAACACAAAGGTTAGTCTCAAGGGGTCAAGTTGTAGCATGCCTCCCCCTAAATAAGTGCATCACTTGCAAATGGACTTGTGAGGTTCGGGGATCATGTGTACAACTTGAGCACCACAAATGAACAAAAATAGATTGAAATGCATAAATTACATGATCAAAGGAATAAAACACATGTATGCTATAGATCAATCCAAGTTATGTGAATCTAAGACATTTAGCTCACTACGCAACCTGCAAAACCTTTTCTCATCTAAAGGCTTGGTGAAGATATCGGCTAGCTGGTTTTCGGTGCTAATATGGTACACCTCGATATCCCCCTTTTGCTGGTGGTCTCTCAGGAAGTGATGCCGGATGTCTACGTGCTTAGTGCGGCTGTGTTCAACAGGATTATCCGCCATGCGGATTGCACTCTCATTGTCACATAGGAGTGGGACTTTGCTCAGATTGTAGCCAAAGTCCCTGAGGGTTTGCCTCATCCAAAGTAGTTGCGCGCAACACTGTCCTGCGGCAACATACTCGGCCTCAGTGGTGGATAGGGCAATGGAAGTTTGTTTCTTTGAACTCCAAGACACCAGGGACCTTCCTAGGAATTGGCACGTCCCTGATGTACTCTTCCTATCAACCTTGCACCCGGCATAATCGGAGTCTGAATATCCAATCAAGTCAAAGGTAGACCCCTTTGGATACCAGATCCCGAAGCAAGGCATAGTAACTAAATATCTAAGAATCCGCTTAACGGCCACAAGGTGACAATCCCTTGGTTCGGATTGATATCTAGCACACATGCAAACGCTAAGCATAATATCCGGTCTACTAGCACATAAATAAAGCAAGGATCCTATCATAGACTGGTATGCCTTTTGATCAACGGACTTACCTCCTTTGTTGAGGTCGACATGTCTGTCGGTTCCCATTGGTGTCTTTGTGGGCTTGGCGTCCTTCATCCCGAACCGCTTGAGCAGATCTTGCGTGTACTTCATTTGGGAGATGAAGGTGCCGTCCTTGAGTTGCTTCACTTGAAACCCAAGGAAGTAGTTCAACTCGCGTATCATCGACATCTCAAATTTCTGTGTCATCACCCTGCTAAACTCCTCACAAGACTTTTGGTTAGTAGAACCAAATATTATGTCATCGACATAAATTTGGCACACAAATAGGTCACCATCACAAGTCTTAGTGAAAAGAGTTGGATCGGCTTTCCCAACCTTGAAAGCATTAGCAATTAGGAAATCTCTAAGTGAGAGCACCTAGAGGGGGGGTGAATAGGTGATCCTGTAAAACTTCAAAAACTTATAGCCACAAAAACTTGGTTAATTGTTAGCACAATAATTGCCAAGTGGCTAAAGAGGAATCCCCAACAAAACACAATAACCAACAAGGATCAATCACAGAGATGGCACGGTGGTTATCCCGTGGTTCGGCCAAGACCAACGCTTGCCTACTCCACGTTGTGGCGTCCCAACGGACGAGGGTTGCAATCAACCCCTCTCAAGTGGTCCAAAGACCTACTTGAATACCACGGTGTTTTGTTTGCTTTTTCTCAATCCCATTTGCGAGGAATCTCCACAACTTGGAGCCTCTCGCCCTTACACTTGAAATTCACAAAGAACACGGAGCAAGGGAGGGATTAGCAATGCACACAAGACACAAGAATCAGAGTGTCAACACGCACACAAATCGCAACAAGAGCTCGCAACACGACTCAATGAGTTCACAACTCCACAAGAGCTCTATATGCTATCACTATGAAACGAATGCGCGAAATTGATGTCTTGGTGCTTAGAAATGTTGTCGAGATGCTTGGTGTGCTCCTCCATGCGCCTAGGGGTCCCTTTTATAGCCCCAAGGCAGCTAGGAGCCGTTGAGAGCAATCAGGGAAGGCAATTCTTGCCTTCAGTCGTCTGGCGCACCGGACAGTCCGGTGCCAGATTTCTTTCCTTAAATGGCGAAGCCGACCGTTGGCAGACCTGGAGTCGTTGGCGCACCGGACATGTCCGGTGCACACCGGACAGTCCGGTGCCATCTTCTAGCCGTTGGCTCCGCCACATGTCCCGCGCAGATTGCGCGGCCGACCGTTGGCCCGGCCGACCGTTGGCTCACCGGACAGTCCGGTGCACACCGGACAGTCCGGTGAATTATAGCCGTACGTCGCCGGTGAATTCCCGAGAGCGGCCAGTTCGCTCGAACCAGCCTGGCGCACCGGACACTGTTCGGTGCACCACCGGACACTGTCCGGTGCACCACCGGACAGTCCGGTGCTCCCAGACTCAGCAGATCCTTGGCTGCTCGAGCCAAGACATTTCCAATTGGATTTTTCCTGTTTCCAGCACTTAGACACAATACATTAGTCCATAAAACAATGTACTAAGTCTGAGAAACATACCTTTATCCTTGATTTGTACTTTGTCCACCTCTTTACACTTAGGCACTTGTGTTGAACACTAAATCACCAAAACACTTAGAAATGGCCCAAGGGCACATTTCCCTTTCAATCTCCCCCTTTTTGGTGATTTATGCCAACACAACATAAATCAAGTAGAACAAGTACACAATCAATTCAAATTAGAACTCAAAATTGTTTTGATTCAATTTGACATATATGGATCACTCTATGCCACCACTTGGTTTGTTTTTGCAAATCAAACTCAAATTCCTATCTCTAAGTCAAAACCACTTGTAGAGACATAAAGAGAGGTTTTCCAAAGAAATTTGATCAAGGATTTCAAAAACTCCCCCTTTTTCCCATAATCAACACTTCTCCCCACAAGAGGCCAACTTTTGACATAAAAGACAATAAAAGAGTTTTGACAAACCAAAAGCTCTAATCTACTATTTTCAAAATTTCTCAAGTGGTAGCTGATCCATTTATTGCTTTGGCCTTTATTTTCTCCCCCTTTGGCATCAAGCACCAAAACGGGATCAATCTTGGCCCTTTAACCCCATTGTCTCACCAAAATTTTCAAATAAGAACACAAGGCAATAGGAGTATAAAGATGAACTTGAAAAGTTACTCTTTCTCATCGGAGTGCAGTGGAAGTCTTGCATGGTCCAAATCCACCTTTTCCCTTTCAATCCTCCTTGAAGACTAAAACAACCAAACTCAAGTACATGGTTAGTCTCAAAGGGTCAAGTTGTAGCACAGCTCCCCCTAAATATGTGCATCACTTGCAAAAAGGACTTGTGAGGTCCAGGGAGTGTTTGTACAACTTGAGCACCACAATAAGCAACAGAATGCAGAATGAACATGATCAAAGGCATAAACACATATATGCTACAATTCAATCCAAGTTCCGCGAATCTAAGATATTGAGCTCACTACGCAGCCTGCAAAAGGTCTTCTCATCTAGAGGCTTGGTAAAGATATCGGCTAGCTGGTTCTCGGTGCTAACATGAAACACTTCGATATCTCCCTTTTGCTGGTGGTCTCTCAAAAAGTGATGCTGGATGTCAATGTGCTTTGTGCGGCTGTGCTCAACAGGATTTTCCGCTATTCGGATAGCACTCTCATTGTCACATAGGAGTGGGACTTTGCTCAGATTGTAGCCAAAGTCCCGGAGGGTTTGCCTCATCCAAAGCAGTTGCGCGCAACACTGTCCTGCGGCAACGTACTCGGCCTCAGCGGTGGATAGGGCAACAGAGGTTTGTTTCTTAGAGTTCCATGACACCAGGGACCTTCCTAAGAATTGGCACGTCCCCGATGTACTCTTCCTATCGACCTTACATCCAGCATAGTCGGAATCCGAGTACCCAATTAAGTCAAAGTTAGACCCCTTTGGATACCAGATCCCGAAGCAAGGCGTAGCGACTAAATATCTAAGAATTCGCTTCACAGCCACTAAGTGACACTCCTTAGGATCGGATTGAAATCTAGCACACATGCATACGCTAAGCATAATATCCGGTCTACTAGCACATAAATAAAGCAAAGAACCTATCATGGACCGGTATGCTTTTTGATCAACGGACTTACCACCTTTGTTGAGGTCGGTGTGTCCGTCAGTTCCCATCGGCGTCTTTGCGGGCTTGGCGTCCTTCATCCCAAACCGCTTTAGCAAGTCTTGCGTGTACTTCGTTTGGGAGATGAAAGTGCCGTCCTTGAGTTGCTTCACTTGAAACCCAAGGAAGTAGTTCAACTCGCCCATCATCGACATCTCGAATTTCTGCGTCATCACCCTGCTAAACTCTTCACAAGACTTTTGGTTAGTAGAGCCAAATATTATGTCATCGACATAAATTTGGCACACAAAAAGATCACCATCGCAAGTCTTAGTAAAAAGAGTTGGATCGGCTTTCCCAACCTTGAAAGCATTAGCAATTAAAAAGTCTCTAAGGCATTCATACCATGCTCTTGGGGCTTGCTTAAGTCCATAGAGCGCCTTAGAGAGCTTACACACGTGGTTGGGGTACCGTTCATCCTCAAAGCCAGGGGGTTGCTCCACGTACACCTCCTCCTTGATCGGCCCGTTGAGGAAAGCGCTCTTCACATCCATTTGGTACAACCTGAAGGAATGGTGAGCGGCATATGCTAGCAAGATACGAATTGATTCTAGCCTAGCCACGGGAGCAAAAGTCTCCTCAAAGTCCAAACCTGTGACTTGGGCATAACCTTTTGCCATAAGCCGAGCCTTGTTCCTTGTCACAACCCCGTGCTCGTCCTGTTTGTTGCGGAACACCCACTTGGTTCACACAACATTTTGCTTGGGGCGAGGCACCAGTGTCCAAACTTCATTGCGCTTGAAATTGTTGAGTTCCTCCTGCATGGCCAACACCCAGTCTGGATCTAGCAAGGCCTCTTCTACCCTGAAATGCTCAATAGAAGAGACAAAAGAGCAATGCTCACAAAAATTTACTAATCTTGAACGAGTAGTTACTCCCTTGCTAATATCACCCAATATCTGGTCGACGGGATGATCCCTTTGGATCGTTGCTCGAACTTGGGTTGGAGGTGCCTGAGGTGCTTCTTCCTCTTCAATTTGAACATCCTGTGCTCCCCCTTGATCATGCGCCTCCACTTGAGGTACCTGTTCGTCATCCTGGGTTGGGGGATGCACCATAGTTGAGGAAGACGGTTGATCTTGCTCCAAATGTTCCTGAGGCCGTACATCTCCAATCGCCATGGTGCGTATCGCGGCCGTTGGAACGTCTTCTTCATCTACATCATCAAGATCAACAACTTGCTCTCTTGGAGAGCCATTAGTCTCATCAAATACAACGTCGCTAGAGACTTCAACCAAACCCGATGATTTGTTGAAGACCCTATACGCCTTTGTATTTGAATCATAACCTAATAAAAACCCTTCTACGGCTTTGGGAGCAAATTTGGAATTCCTACCCTTCTTCACTAGAATGTAGCATTTACTCCCAAATACACGAAAGTACGATACATTGGGTTTGTTACCAGTTAGCAGCTCGTATGAGGTCTTCTTGAGGAGGCAGTGAAGGTAGACCCTGTTGATGGCGTGGCAAGCCGTGTTCACGGCTTCCGACCAAAAGCACTCGGGGGTCTTGAACTCTCCAAGCATAGTCCTCGCCATATCTATGAGCGTCCTGTTCTTTCTCTCTACCACACCATTTTGCTGAGGTGTGTAGGGAGCGGAGAACTCGTGCTTGATCCCCTCCTCCTCAAGGAACTCCTCCACTTGAAGATTCTTGAATTCGGACCCGTTGTCGCTCCTTATCTTCTTCACCTTGAGCTCAAACTCATTTTGAGCTCTCCTTAGGAAGCGCTTGAGGGTCCCTTGTGTTTCAGACTTATCCTGCAAAAAGAACACCCAAGTGAAGCGGGAAAAGTCATCAACAATAACTAAACCATACTTACTTCCTCCTATGCTCAGATAGGCGACGGGTCCGAAGAGGTCCATATGCAGCAGCTCCAGAGGTCTTGACGTGGTCATCACATTCTTGCTGTGATGTGCTCCTCCCACTTGTTTACCTGCTTGACAAGCTGCACAAGGTCTATCTTTTTCGAAATGAACATTGGTTAGACCTATCACGTGTTCTCCCTTTAGAAGCTTGTGGAGGTTCTTCATCCCCACATGTGCTAAGCGGCGATGCCACAACCAGCCCATGCAAGTCTTAGCCATTAAGCATGCATCTAGACCGGCCTCTTCTTTTGCAAAATCAACTAAGTAAAGTTTGCCGTCTAGTACACCCTTAAAAGCTAGTGAACCATCACATCTTCTAAAGACAGACACATCTATATTTGTAAATAAACAATTATATCCCATATTACATAATTGACTAACAGATAGTAAATTATATCCAAGAGACTCTACTAAAAACACATTAGAGATAGAGTGCTCATTGGAGATTGCAATTTTACCTAGCCCTTTTACCTTGCCTTGATTCCCATCACCGAATATTATTGAATCTTGGGAATCTTTGTTTTTGACGTAGGAGGTGAACATCTTCTTCTCCCCCGTCATATGGTTTGTGCATCCGCTGTCAATAATCCAGCTTGAACCCCCGGATGCATAAACCTGCAAGGCAAATTTAGGCTTGGGTCTTAGGTACCCAACTCATGTTGGGTCCTACAAGGTTAGCACAAATATCCTTAGGGACCCAAATGCAAGTTTTGTCTCCCTTGCATCTTGCCCCTAATTTTCTAGCAACTATCTTCCTATCCTTTCTACAAATAGCAAAAGAAGCATTTAAAGCATGATATATTGTAGAAGGTTCATTTACTTTCCTAGGAACATTAACAACATTTCTCCTAGGCATATTATGAACAACATTTCTCCTACCAACATTTCTATCATGCACATAAGAAGAACTAGAAGCAAACATGGCATGAGAATCAAAGGCATTATATGCATTACAACTCCTGTAAGCATTTCTAGATTGTCTCCTATCATGGTACATAAAGGCATGGTTCTTTTGCACACTACTAGCCATAGGGGCCTTCCCTTTCTCCTTGGCGGAGATGGGAGCCTTATGGCTTGTCAAGTTCTTGGCATCCCTCTTGTAGCCAAGTCCATCCTTAATTGAGGGGTGTCTACCAGTCGTGTAGGCATCCCTTGCAAATTTTAGCTTGTCAAATTCATTCTTGCTAGTCTTAAGTTGGGCATTAAGACTAGCTAATTCCTCATTTAATTTAGAAATTGAAACTAAGTGATCACTACAAGCATCAATGTCAAAATCTTTACACCTATTACAAGTTTCAACAATTTCTACACAAGAATTAGATTTACTAGCTACTTCTACTTTAGCATTTAAATCATCATTAAAACCTTTTAACGTAGCAATAGTTTCATGACAAGAAGATAATTCACTAGAGAGCATTTCATTCCTTTTAATTTCTAGAGCAAGAGAATTTTGTGCTTCTACAAATTTATCATGTTCTTCATACAACAAATCCTCTTGCTTTTCTAAAAGCATATTCTTATCATTCAAACATCAATCAACTCATTAATCTTATCAATTTTAGATCTATCTAATCCCTTGAATAAGCATGAGTAATCTATCTCATCATCATCACTAGACTCATCCTCACTTGAAGAAGCATAAGTACTAGTATCATGAGTGCTTACTTTCTTCTCTCTTGCCATGAGGCAAGTGTGACGCTCGTTAGGGAAGAGGGATGACTTGTTGAAGGCGGTGGCGGCGAGTCCTTCATTGTTGGAGTAGGAGGAGGAGCAATCCGAATCCCACTCCTTGCCTAGATGTGCCTCGCCCTTTGCCTTCTTGTATGCCTTCTTCTTCTCCCTCTTGCTCCCTTGGTCCTGTTCACTATCATTGTCGGGACAGTTAGCAATAAAATGACCAAGCTTACCGCATTTGAAGCATGAGCGCTTCCCCTTGGCTTTGGTCTTGCTTGGCTGTCCCTTGCGACCCTTAAGCACCGTCTTGAATCTTTTGATGATGAGGGCCATCTCTTCATCATTAAGTCCGGCCGCCTCAATCTGTGCCACCTTGCTAGGTAGCGCCTCCTTGCTTCTTGTTGCCTTGAGAGCAAGGGGTTGCGGCTCGTTGATCGGACCATTCAAGGCGTCGTCCACGTACCTTGCCTCCTTGATCATCATTCGCCCGCTAACGAATTTTCCGAGGACTTCTTCGGGCGACATTTTGGTGTACCTGGGATTCTCACGAATATTATTCACCAAATGAGGATCAAGAACGGTAAAGGACCTTAGCATCAGTCGGACGACGTCGTGGTCTGTCCATCGTGTGCTTCCGTAGCTCCTTATTTTGTTGATAAGGGTCTTGAGCCGGTTATATGTTTGAGTTGGCTCCTCGCCCCTTATCATCGCGAACCTTCCGAGCTCGCCCTCCACCAACTCCATTTTGGTGAGCAAGGTGACGTCGTTCCCCTCATGAGAGATCTTGAGGGTGTCCCAGATCTGCTTGGCATTGTCCAAGCCGCTCACCTTGTGATACTTGTCCCTGCACAAAGAGGCTAGCAACACAGTAGTAGCTTGTGCATTTTTATGAATCTGTTCATTAATAAACACAGGACTATCTGAGCTATCAAATTTCATTCCACTTTCCACAATCTCCCAAATGCTTGGATGGAGAGAAAACAAGTGAGTACGCATTTTGTGGCTCCAAAATCCGTAGTCCTCTCCATCAAAGTGAGGGGGCTTGCCAAGTGGAATGGGGAGCAATTGAGCATTTGAGCTATGCTGAATGCGCGAATAATCGAAAGAAAAGTTTGAGTTAACCGTCTTTCGTCTGTCGTAGTCGTCGTTGTCCTTTTGGGAGGAGGAAGATTCGTCGCTGTCGTAGTAGACAATTTCCTTGATGCGCCTTGTCTTCTTCTTCCTCCCGTCTTTTCTTTTGTGGTCCGAGCCTGAGTCGGTGGGCCTGTCATCATTGGGCTTGTTGACGAAGGACTCCTTCTCCTTGTCGTTGATCACCATCCCCTTGCCCTTAGGATCCATCTCTTCGGGCGGTTGGTCCCTTTCTTGAAGAGAACGGCTTCGATACCAATTGAGAGCACCTAGAGGGGGGGGGTGAATAGGTGATCCTGTAAAACTTCAAAAACTTATAGCCACAAAAACTTGGTTAATTGTTAGCACAATAATTGCCAAGTGGCTAAAGAGGAATCCCCAACAAAACACAATAACCAACAAGGATCAATCACAGAGATGGCACGGTGGTTATCCCGTGGTTCGGCCAAGACCAACGCTTGCCTACTCCACGTTGTGGCGTCCCAACGGACGAGGGTTGCAATCAACCCCTCTCAAGTGGTCCAAAGACCTACTTGAATACCACAGTGTTTTATTTGCTTTTTCTCAATCCCGTTTGCGAGGAATCTCCATAACTTGGATGTCACACCCGGTTTTGGAAGGCAAACCAAGTGCGAACTATGTACGTGCCAGGACCAGAACTCACGTACACAGCGATTACATAAATGAACATCAATGCACATTGCTCGAATAATAACTTAAAAGAGTATTAACTTATTACATCACAGAGTCATAGACATCCACATAGTCATCAACTTAACAGTTAAATCAAAGTGCTAGCGAAACGCAGTAAAGATAAGGCCTTCACAGGCAGCTGACTGGGGGGTTGCCGCCAACCCACACCTAGAATTCGTCGTAGTCCTGGAACTCCTGGAAGTCTCCTTCCACGGCTTCGCCTTCTCCTGAGCAGTGGTTACAATGCGGACAACCTGGTGTTTTGTGGTAAAGCAAGGATGAGTACACATCAACGTACTCAGCAAATGTCCCGTTTGGCTGAAGTGGACTAGCTTTATGTGGGGTTAGGTTTAAGCAGTTGCTTTTAGTTGGTCAGGTATTTATCATTCGTAGAAGCTAGATTTTAGCATTAACCAACCCATGAACCATTTCCTCATCGAGGAACAACATCATCATATTCGAACCAAAACCATAACATAATCCTTGTATCTCGAACCATCTGTATCTCTAATCAAAGAGGATCCCAAGGCTGCTCATAACCGTGAGCACGACTGATATATCAGTTTCACTACCCTCTGCAGAGGTCGCACACTTTACCCATGAGTCATGATTCCCTTTCTGCCCGGGGAGAGCTAATCCCCATTGACCACTACCTAGGTGGTCCGGCAGGGTATCACTACGTAGCTTTTACAAAGATTCCCTAGAGATCATAGCTGCCCGTTAGGTTTCTCCAGTTTGATAAACACAGTACCCCTCCCCGCAGGAGAGTGACTAACAAAAAGCAAAACGAAAGAACCTCGGCACTCCGCCTCGGCAGAGCAAGCACTGTGCCTGGACCCCATTGACGGCACGACGGCGAAGCAACTACACCTCTAGTTCCTCTAATTAATTAGCTAAGGGCGCCC
Organism: Zea luxurians; assembly: GCA_029449295.1. Lineage (NCBI taxonomy): Eukaryota > Viridiplantae > Streptophyta > Magnoliopsida > Poales > Poaceae > Zea > Zea luxurians. Next base: position 18,482,874 of record JAOPSE010000052.1, on the reverse strand, counting down.
CATTTCACCCTCATGGTTGCACTATTATCCCGGGTGGTCTCTCAACGAACAGGTCCTTACGGAGAGGTACTCAGGAAACAGCCTGAGCCCCCTAGAGTATCACAAGATCATCAACATCATCAGGATAACAGTATCATAAATATTCACATCATGTTCATTGATTAAGTTAAGGCAGTAGCAGAATGCTAACCATAATAGCCCATAAGGTCATCAAGGATAAAGTAAAGAGTAAAGCTAGTCAATCCTTAGGTTTCAAGTAAGTAATGCGGGGTAGTAAGTTATAAATGAATAGGACATAATGGGTCAGAGGACACTTGCCTTCACCAAACTGCTGATCAGGAACTTCCTCTGCAACTTCCTCGGAAAACACAGACTGCTCGTTGTCTACGTAAAGTAATCATTCACACTATGCACTTGGGAAATAACCAGCAAAAACAATATACCAAACATATGCAGCAGAGAGAGATCACAAGTTCATAATAAAAAAGGGATAGGCACTCTGGTATTCTCTAGGTCTGGGGTAGAGGACTATACAGAGTGAGTCATTATCCACTAATCAGGTTTAAGTCAGTGGTGGGATTAAATCATTATCTGGTTTTAAGTTCCTAAACTTAGGTGTTTAAGTCCATAAACTTAAGTGCTCCAACTTTTATTAAAGTCTACTATCTTTTATTTATCTCAAATAAGGTTCCAATAACATTAATTTTACCCTAATGATCAACTATTAATTGAGACATAGAAACAGCAGGGAAACATTGCATAAACAGATAGATAATAATATTATGAACATTTTGCAATTTGAAGCACCTAATTTGGAGTTCATATGGCAAAGTTATGAATTTTACAAGTTTAGGGGTTAAAAATATACCCTAAGGGCCTATTTTGAATTAAATAAAAGGTCCGAGGACCTAACTGTAAGAAACCAGGGACGACGGGTTCAATTTCCAGAAAACAGGGGGGTTCTTTAAGAAAACGCGCGGGCGAAGGGGTATCGGACGTTAATAGCCGTTAGATCTCAGTCGGACGGCCAGGATTAGATCCTGCGGGCGGGCGCGCGAGCGCGCGGCGGCGTGAGCGGCTGACAGGCGGGGCCGGGCGGGCAGAGCGAGCGCGGGCGCGGGCGGCTGACAGGCGGGGCCGGGCGGGCAGAGCGAGCGCGGGCGCGGGCGGCTGACAGGCGGGGCCCAGTTGGCAGGAAGGCGGGGTGCAGGGGAAACGGCTCTGGGCCGTCGGATCTCAGGCGAACGGCTGAGGTTGGGTGCGGGCTATTTGAAACGGGGCCGTCCGATCTAAGATGGACGGTGGAGATGGGGCGGCTGGCTTCTGTCTCCTTCCCCAGCCGGCTGAGGCGGCGGCGCCCGCCCCCGCGGCGGAGGAGCTCGCCGGAGACGAGGGGCGCGGGGGCCCTGCGGGTCCTTGGGGCGATCTGAATGGCCGGGGAGGTTGGGGAGGGCGCGGGGAATTCTTTGGTGGGGTCTGGGTCGGGGCAGGGGCACCGGAGGGGGGCGGTTCACGGCGAAGCGGCTCGGCGGCGGCGTTAAGCAACTCCGACGAGGAATTAAGCGCGACAGAGAGCAAAACAACGATCAATAGGGGCGGGAGAGGTTCTTTACCTCAAGGCGGGTTCCGGGGACTCCTCGGTGGCGGCGATGACGCGACGGTGACCCGGGGCGACGGTGGCGGACCTCCGCGGCTGCACGGCGGACGGCGGGTGAGCGCGGGCAGAGAGAAATAGGGAGGGGAAGGGGAAATTGGAGCGCGTTCCGGGTTGTGGACGTCGGGGCGAAGCTTACCGTGGCAAAAGGCACGGCGGAGCTCCAACGACGACGGGGAAACGAGCTCGGGACGGCGGCGGTTCGCGGCGATGGCGCTTTGGCGTGCGCGCAGCGAGGGGGAGGCGAGAGAGGGGTCGGCAGGTGCGCAAATGAGGGGGGGGGGAGATGGCGAGCGAGATCCTGAGCTCAAGTGGCCGAGGGCGAGGTAGTTGCGAGCTCCACGCGCGACGTGGGCGCGGAGTCCGCGGCACGCGCGGCGGCGGTTACGCGGAGACGACGGGGCTGACTGAGGGGGCCCACGGGCAGAGAGAGAGCGAGGGAGCAGGTGCACGCGGGGAACGGTTGCGCCGACAGGCGGGGCCCGCGGGCTGAGAGAGAGGGAGGCGGGCGCGGAGACGGCGGCCGCGCTGACAGGCCGGGCCCGCGGCGCAGAGAGAGAGGGGGGCGGGAGGGCGCGCGCGCGGGATGGGCCTAGCTGGGCCGAAAGGCCGAGGAGAGCGGGGGAGTGGGCTTCTTCCTTTTTTCTTTTATTCTGGAATTGTTTTTCCCTTTTCTTTTTATTTTCTCTATTTGATTCAAATCCAAATGAGCCACAAATTCAAATTAGACTTTCTAAGAATTATGCACCAAACAAAAGTGAAATCTAGGGTTCAACATGATGCAACAATTCATACTCCCTTGGAGTTTGAGCTAATAGACTATAGTTATAAATAAAATAACCACTTTTCTCCTATAGAAATGAGAAAGAGAAGATTGGGGAAGGATGAGAAAAGGGAAGTAACACCTAAATTTGTGAATATGAGCAAAGAAATTTTATACCCCCAAATTCAGGGTGTTACAAACCTATCCCCCTTAAAAGAATCTCGCCCCGAGATTCAGGGTTGGTCAGCAAAGAGTTCAGGGTGTTTGGCCTTCAGATCATCTTCTCGTTCCCAGGATGCTTCTTCCTCGGAGTGGTGACCCTATCTGACTTTGCACATTCTGATGGTGTTCCTCCGGGTGACTCTGTCTGCAAACTCCAGAATCTGCGTTGGCTTCTCTATGTATGTCAGATCCTCCTGGACTTCCAAACCCTCCACTGGCAACTGTTCTTCTGGTATTCGCAGACACTTCTTCAATTGTGACACGTGGAACACATTGTGTACTGCCGACAAACTTTCTGGTAGGTTGAGTTGGTAAGCCACTTCTCCACGCTTTGCTTGAATCTGATATGGTCCAACGTACCGGGGTGCTAACTTGCCTTTAACTCCGAACCTTCTGACTCCCCTGATAGGTGACACCTTCAGATAGACGAAATCCCCCACTTTGAAACTCAGTTCTCTTCTCCTTCGGTCCGCATAGCTTCGCTGTCTTGACTGGGCTATTTTCAGGTTCTCCCGAACCATTTTGATATTCTCTTCGGCTTCAAGCAAAATGTCGGGGCCAAACACCTGTCTCTCTCCAGGCTGGTCCCAATGCAGAGGAGTCCTACAACTCCGCCCATAGAGTGCCTGAAACGGCGACATCTTCAAGCTGGCCTGGTAGCTATTGTTGTAGGAGAATTCTGCATAAGGTAACCTTTTGTCCCATCCTGACTTGTCTTGCAACGCACAGGCTCTCAGCATATCTTCTAGGATCTGGTTAGTTCTTTCAGTCTGACCGTCTGTCTGTGGATGATAAGCCGAGCTGAAGTTCAAATGGGTGCCCAAAGCTTCTTGTAGCTGCTGCCAAAAATGAGAGGTGAACTGCGTTCCTCGATCTGACACTATCTTCTTCGGCACACCATGAAGGCAGACTATCCGTGACATGTATAACTCAGCTAACGTTGCTCCTGTGTATGTGGTCTTCACAGGTATGAAATGGGCCACCTTTGTTAAGCGGTCCACAACCACCCAGATGGAATCATAACCGGCCCGGGTACGAGGTAGGCCAACTATAAAATCCATCCCGATCTCATCCCACTTCCACTGAGGGATCCGCAATGGCTGCAACAATCCGGCAGGCCTCTGATGCTCTGCTTTGGTTCTCTGACAGCTATCACAGATGGCGACATATTCTGCGATCTCTCTTTTCATGCCATACCACCAAAACCTCCTTTTTAAATCCTGGTACATCTTTTCACTTCCCGGGTGTATGGAGTAGGCTGTCTCATGAGCTTCCTTGAGGATCAGCTCCCGAATAGGTTTGAGGTCGGGGACACACAATCGGTCCTTGAACCATATTACTCCCTCTTCATCCTCTCGAAAGTCTTTGCCTCTTCCTTCTAAGATTAGCTGCCGGATCTTGTTGATGCTTTCATCATCCTTCTGCCCTTCTTTGATCTCCCGCTCTAGGGTGGGCTCTAATTCCACTGTTACTCCTTGCGTACTGTTCAGGAAACCGAGACTCAGTCTGTCGAACTCCTTGGCTAACTCATATGGCATTGGGTACGTGGCCATCATATTGACTTGACTCTTCCTGCTCAGAGCATCTGCAACCACATTGGCTTTGCCTGGATGGTAATGTATCTCCAACTCATAGTCCTTGATCAATTCCAACCATCTTCGCTGTCTCATGTTTAACTCTGACTGGGTGAATATGTACTTCAGACTTTTATGATCTGTGTAAATGTCGCACTTCTGCCCATACAGGTAATGTCTCCAGGTCTTCAAAGCATGAACTACTGCTGCCAACTCCAGGTCATGTGTGGGATAATTTTTCTCATGGATCTTCAGCTGCCGAGATGAATATGCTACCACTCTTCCTTCTTGCATTAGCACACATCCCAACCCGGTGTAAGAAGCATCGCAATACACTGAGAATGGCTTGTGAACATCAGGCAGGACTAACACCGGAGCTGTAGTCAATCTATTTTTCAGTTCTTCAAATGCTTCCTGACACTTTTGGGTCCACTTAAACTCAACTTTCTTCGCTAGCAACGCTGTCATTGGTCTAGCAATCTTTGAGAAGCCTTCGATGAAACGCCTGTAATACCCAGCCATTCCAATGAAGCTCTTGATCCCACGAACATCCTTTGGTGCTTTCCAGTTTAGGATATCTGCTACTTTCTTTGGATCCACTGCCAACCCATCTTGATTTATGATATGACCCAGAAATAAGACTTCATGAATCCAGAACTCGCATTTACTCAGTTTGGCATACAACTGATGCTCTCGAAGTCTTTGCAATACCATCTTCAAATGCTCTACATGATCTTCCTCACTTTGAGAGTATATAAGAATATCATCGATAAACACTACCACAAACTTGTCCAGATAATCCATGAACACACTGTTCATCAGGTACATAAAGAAGGCTGGCGCATTGGTCAAACCAAAGGACATAACTGTGAATTCATATAACCCGTACTTGGTGATGAATGCTGTCTTTGGTATGTCCGAGGGTCGGATTCTGAGTTGATGGTAACCTGATCTCAGATCTATCTTCGAGAATACGCTGGCACCTCTGAGCTGGTCGAACAAATCTTCTATCCTTGGCAGGGGGTACTTGTTTTTGACAGTGACTTCATTCAAGGCTCTGTAGTCTATGCACATCCTTTTGGTACCATCTTTCTTCTCTACAAACAACACCGGAGCGGCCCAAGGCGAGGTACTTGGTCTGATGTAACCCTTCTCTAACATCTCATCTATCTGCTTCTTGAGTTCCACCAATTCTGGTCCAGACACTCGGTAGGCTCTTTTGGAAATAGGGGCGGTACCAGGGATAAGCTCTATGGCAAATTCGACTTTTCTCTCGGGTGGCATGCCCGTTAGCTCCTCGGGAAATACGTCCGGAAAGTCCGACACAACCTTGATAGCCTCGAGTGGGTTGGGCTCCTTACTATCAACTGAAATCTGGTGACAGGCACCCTCCGCTGATTTAGGCATCCTTAGCTCGGCCACTACCTCTTCTCCTGACGGGGACTTCAATGTTACGGTCCTCTTGTCACAGCTAACATTCGCTTCATACTTCCTTAACCAATTCATCCCTAGAATAACATCTATCCCAGGGGTGTCTATTACTATTAAGTCACTGGGGAATTCTATCCCCCTTATTTCCACCCTTATATTTGAGCATATTTTATCTGTTTGCACCTTGCCACCAACTGAATTAATCCTCATAGGCGGCATCATTGCCTCTACTGAGATGTTATGCAATTCTACCCAGGTTGCAGTGACAAATGAATGAGTTGCACCAGTATCAAATAACACTTTTGCGGGATGAGATTCGACTGAGAACATACCTACTGCCACATCTGGTGCATCCTGGATTGCTTCGGCCTCCAAGTGGTTCACCTTTCCATGGTTGTACGCTTGGTTACGATTGCCTGCTGTCGGCTGCAGTACACCTTGCCTTGTTGGAGCATTGGGGTTGGTCTGCTGCTGCGCCGCCTTCTTCGGGCACTGCATCGCCCAGTGGCCTTGTTCTCCACAGTGGAAACATCCTCTGCCTCCTCCTTGTGCTGGGGCTGCTTGGTTGCTCTGGTTTGCTGCTGGGGCAGGAAGGCGAGGTGCCTGGTTGTCCTGCTTCTGATACTGATTCCCTCCTTGCTGGCTGTTCTGACGATACTGCTGCTGCTGCTGATACTGCCTCTGAAACTGCTGCTGATGCGGACGCTGGTTCTGATTCTGATATCCCCGTGGGTGACCGGGCCTGCCTTGCTGAGATGAACTGTCTGAGAAACGTGGACGGCTGATGCTTCCGGACTGGGGTCCACTCATCTTGCGCTTCCGATCTTCCATATCCTTACGCTTCTTCTCAGTCATAATTGCCCTATCGATCAGGTGCTGGAAGGTGGGGAAGGTGTGATTCATCAGCTGGTAATGCAGGGGATCCACCAAACCCCTCATGAACCTGTACTGCCTTTTAGCATCAGTGTTGACATCCTCAGGTGCATACCGAGATAGCTGCAGAAACTTGTCTCTGTATTCACTAACAGACAGGGGTCCCTGCTTCAGAGCCAGAAACTCCTCCTTCTTCACGATCATCAGTCCCTCCGGCACATGGTACCTGCGGAAACTCTCGCTGAATTCTTCCCAGGTGATGGCTTCGGGGTCAGCATGGGTGGCGAGGTAGGACTCCCACCAGGACTGGGCTGCTCCCCTTAGCTGACGGGGGCCATACAGAACCTTCTCCCTGTCGTTGCATTGGGCGGTGCGCAGTTCCCTTTCCACTGCACGCAGCCAGTCTTCTGCATCCATGGGGTCGGCAGAATGGGCGAAGGTAGGAGGGTGCCCTCTCATGAACTCACCACGCTTATCCCGTGGCATCTGGGGCATCTGCACTTGCAATTGGGGTTGGGGTTGCTGTTGAGCCTGCTGCATGGCTGCCAGAGTCTGCCCAATGGCCTGCACTGCCTGAGTCTGCATCAAGAACATCTGCTCCACTGACATCGGGGGTGGCGGGGGAGGCTGCCTCTGTTGTTCCTCCTGCTGGTCCTGCTGCTCTTACTGAGCACGCCTGTTGCATCGGCGCCTGTTGTCAGACATCTGCGGAAGACATTCATACATCAGCGTTGATCTTACAACCCTCCAGCATAAGAAAAGAGAACCCAGAATTCTTCATGACACGGAGTGAACAAAGAGCTTCATTGATCCTCATTACGATTCAACACAGCTTCTCAGATAAGAAGGAAAGTAGAAGTAAATGGCTTCCCAACTAAATACTGACTTTATTAATATTATAGCTAGGCCAAACTGCAGGAGAAACCCACAGGTTGGCAACAGTCATTACAAAGATTCAAATCCAGCACAAGTTCATCATAACAAGCATGCAAGCAACTGATAAGCAAACTAAGCTAATTGGAAGCAACTGATAAGCAAACTAAACTAACTATTTTAAGACTGAGACATCTGACTTAAGAATTATTACAAACTTCGACGCTAACGATCTAAGGATCCAGATCTATCCTGGTCTTACAGGCAGGGGAACCATAAGTGTGGTGACCACGTGGCGGCGAGCGGTATGGGTGCTGAGTCCCAACAAGAGCGGGAGAACCACCCTCCTGGTGATGGCGCTCTGCCAGCTCAGCACGCAACTCCGCAATCTCCGTTCGAGCCCTGCTCAGCTCGTCCAGAGAGTGATCCAGCTCAGTGTTAAGCACTGCGACTAGGTTGACTGTGCTGCTCAACCTAGGGTTAGCCTCTCCAACAGGTGAGACAACCACACTCTCTGTGCTGCCAGTAGGGCGGCGGGGGTAGTACCGAAGGTTAAGACCGTCGGCCACCCCACCGAACAAAGAACAGTACTGGGAGAGTGCACGTCATGCTGCATCCTGCATAGCCGCCTCTGCAGTGTCCCTCTCGGAGATGGAATAGTGCTCCGAAACGGTCTCCGCACCCCGGAGGTCATCCTCCGGACGGCGAACTAGGCAGGTAGCCTCCCAGCGGTCCGGGTACCTCCCGCGACTGTGCTGGTAGACTACACAACGATACTCGATCGACCAGGTGTGCCGGTCAAAAGCCTGGCACAGCAAGGTGTCGAGTGCGTCGTGGAAGTGACAACCGCGAGCGGCGTCACGGGTGATGGGTCGGGCGACCCATCCTTCCGCCTCCTGCGGCTCAGAAGACTCCGTGCTGTGGTCTGAGTCGTCGTCGTCGGGGTCTCCTCCAAGACCTCCTCCAACAGCCGGGACGTCCCGCGGTGGTGCAGGGGGCGCCTCCAGCTGGGCAACAGAGGAACGGGGCCTCACGGACTCCACCTCTTGCTGGGATGGGGAGGAAGAGCCCTGCTGCTCTCTGTGCTGGCGCCGGCGTTCCTGCTCCTCACGCAGGCGGTGGTGCAGTCTCTCCAGGTGACTCGACTGACCGGACACGGTGCGGTGCAGAGGACGCTCCGCAAGTCGAGACGGCAGGAAAGGAATCACCGACTTACGTGCAGTGTGTCTAAGACGAGCCATCTACAAAAGACACCGTAAGCATAAGAGTAAGAGCAGAACTAATATGACAAGTGAATAAACCATAGACAGAATAAGATAAAAATTTTAACAAGGTATAATATAGTAAATATATGTAGTAAAACATAGGGTTGGTCGAGGTGACCGACTTTTGAAGTAACATCAGAGGTCAAGGTGAGGGGGAAGGTCAATAGTCCTTAGTACGACCAGTGCTACTCTAGGTCAGCGGTCCTACAGTCAGCACGGCTTTGATACCACTTATGTCACACCCGGTTTTGGAAGGCAAACCAAGTGCGAACTATGTACGTGCCAGGATCAGAACTCACGTACACAGCGATTACATAAATGAACATCAATGCACATTGCTCGAATAATAACTTAAAAGAGTATTAACTTATTACATCACAGAGTCATAGACATCCACATAGTCATCAACTTAACAGTTAAATCAAAGTGCTAGCGAAACGCAGTAAAGATAAGGCCTTCACAGGCAGCTGACTGGGGGGTTGCCGCCAACCCACACCTAGAATTCGTCGTAGTCCTGGAACTCCTGGAAGTCTCCTTCCACGGCTTCGCCTTCTCCTGAGCAGTGGTTACAATGCGGACAACCTGGTGTTTTGTGGTAAAGCAAGGATGAGTACACATCAACGTACTCAGCAAATGTCCCATTTGGCTGAAGTGGACTAGCTTTATGTGGGGTTAGGTTTAAGCAGTTGCTTTTAGTTGGTCAGGTATTTATCATTAGTAGAAGCCAGATTTTAGCATTAACCAACCCATGAACCATTTCCTCATCGAGGAACAACATCATCATATTCGAACCAAAACCATAACATAATCCTTGTATCTCGAACCATCTGTATCTCTAATCAAAGAGGATCCCAAGGCTGCTCATAACCGTGAGCACGACTGATATATCAGTTTCACTACCCTCTGCAGAGGTCGCACACTTTACCCATGAGTCATGATTCCCTTTCTGCCTGGGGAGAGCTAATCCCCATTGACCACTACCTAGGTGGTCCGGCAGGGTATCACTACGTAGCTTTTACAAAGATTCCCTATAGATCATAGCTGCCCGTTAGGTTTCTCCAGTTTGATAAACACAGTACCCCTCCCCGCAGGAGAGTGACTAACAAAAAGCAAAACGAAAGAACCTCGGCACTCCGCCTCGGCAGAGCAAGCACTGTGCCTGGACCCCATTGACGGCACGACGGCGAAGCAACTACACCTCTAGTTCCTCTAATTAATTAGCTAAGGGCGCCCCATTTCACCCTCATGGTTGCACTGTTATCCCGGGTGGTCTCTCAACGAACAGGTCCTTACGGAGAGGTACTCAGGAAACAGCCTGAGCCCCCTAGAGTATCACAAGATCATCAACATCATCAGGATAACAGTATCATAAATATTCACATCATGTTCATTGATTAAGTTAAGGCAGTAGCAGAATGCTAACCATAATAGCCCATAAGGTCATCAAGGATAAAGTAAAGAGTAAAGCTAGTCAATCCTTAGGTTTCAAGTAAGTAATGCGGGGTAGTAAGTTATAAATGAATAGGACATAATGGGTCAGAGGACACTTGCCTTCACCAAACTGCTGATCAGGAACTTCCTCTGCAACTTCCTCGGAAAACACAGACTGCTCGTTGTCTACGTAAAGTAATCATTCACACTATGCACTTGGGAAATAACCAGCAAAAACAATATACCAAACATATGCAGCAGAGAGAGATCACAAGTTCATAATAAAAAAGGGATAGGCACTCTGGTATTCTCTAGGTCTGGGGTAGAGGACTATACAGAGTGAGTCATTATCCACTAATCAGGTTTAAGTCAGTGGTGGGATTAAATCATTATCTGGTTTTAAGTTCCTAAACTTAGGTGTTTAAGTCCATAAACTTAAGTGCTCCAACTTTTATTAAAGTCTACTATCTTTTATTTATCTCAAATAAGGTTCCAATAACATTAATTTTACCCTAATGATCAACTATTAATTGAGACATAGAAACAGCAGGGAAACATTGCATAAACAGATAGATAATAATATTATGAACATTTTGCAATTTGAAGCACCTAATTTGGAGTTCATATGGCAAAGTTATGAATTTTACAAGTTTAGGGGTTAAAAATATACCCTAAGGGCCTATTTTGAATTAAATAAAAGGTCCGAGGACCTAACTGTAAGAAACCAGGGACGACGGGTTCAATTTCCAGAAAACAGGGGGGTTCTTTAAGAAAACGCGCGGGCGAAGGGGTATCGGACGTTAATAGCCGTTAGATCTCAGTCGGACGGCCAGGATTAGATCCTGCGGGCGGGCGCGCGAGCGCGCGGCGGCGTGAGCGGCTGACAGGCGGGGCCGGGCGGGCAGAGCGAGCGCGGGCGCGGGCGGCTGACAGGCGGGGCCGGGCGGGCAGAGCGAGCGCGGGCGCGGGCGGCTGACAGGCGGGGCCCAGTTGGCAGGAAGGCGGGGTGCGGGGGAAACGGCTCTGGGCCGTCGGATCTCAGGCGAACGGCTGAGGTTGGGTGCGGGCTATTTGAAACGGGGCCGTCCGATCTAAGATGGACGGTGGAGATGGGGCGGCTGGCTTCTGTCTCCTTCCCCAGCCGGCTGAGGCGGCGGCGCCCGCCCCCGCGGCGGAGGAGCTCGCCGGAGACGAGGGGCGCGGGGGCCCTGCGGGTCCTTGGGGCGATCTGAATGGCCGGGGAGGTTGGGGAGGGCGCGGGGAATTCTTTGGTGGGGTCTGGGTCGGGGCAGGGGCACCGGAGGGGGGCGGTTCACGGCGAAGCGGCTCGGCGGCGGCGTTAAGCAACTCCGACGAGGAATTAAGCGCGACAGAGAGCAAAACAACGGTCAATAGGGGCGGGAGAGGTTCTTTACCTCAAGGCGGGTTCCGGGGACTCCTCGGTGGCGGCGATGACGCGACGGTGACCCGGGGCGACGGTGGCGGACCTCCGCGGCTGCACGGCGGACGGCGGGTGAGCGCGGGCAGAGAGAAATAGGGAGGGGAAGGGGAAATTGGAGCGCGTTCCGGGTTGTGGACGTCGGGGCGAAGCTTACCGTGGCAAAAGGCACGGCGGAGCTCCAACGACGACGGGGAAACGAGCTCGGGACGGCGGCGGTTCGCGGCGATGGCGCTTTGGCGTGCGCGCAGCGAGGGGGAGGCGAGAGAGGGGTTGGCAGGTGCGCAAATGAGGGGGGGGGGAGATGGCGAGCGAGATCCTGAGCTCAAGTGGCCGAGGGCGAGGTAGTTGCGAGCTCCACGCGCGACGTGGGCGCGGAGTCCGCGGCACGCGCGGCGGCGGTTACGCGGAGACGACGGGGCTGACTGAGGGGGCCCACGGGCAGAGAGAGAGCGAGGGAGCGGGTGCACGCGGGGAACGGTTGCGCCGACAGACGGGGCCCGCGGGCAGAGAGAGAGGGAGGCGGGCGCGGAGACGGCGGCCGCGCTGACAGGTCGGGCCCGCGACGCAGAGAGAGAGGGGGGCGGGAGGGCGCGCGCGCGGGGGATGGGCCTAGCTGGGCCGAAAGGCCGAGGAGAGCGGGGGAGTGGGCTTCTTCCTTTTTTCTTTTATTCTGGAATTGTTTTTCCCTTTTCTTTTTATTTTCTCTATTTGATTCAAATCCAAATGAGCCACAAATTCAAATTAGACTTTCTAAGAATTATGCACCAAACAAAAGTGAAATCTAGGGTTCAACATGATGCAACAATTCATACTCCCTTGGAGTTTGAGCTAATAGACTATAGTTATAAATAAAATAACCACTTTTCTCCTATAGAAATGAGAAAGAGAAGATTGGGGAAGGATGAGAAAAGGGAAGTAACACCTGAATTTGTGAATATGAGCAAAGAAATTTTATACCCCCAAATTCAGGGTGTTACATTGGAGCCTCTCGCCCTTACACTTAAAATTCACAAAGAACACGGAGCAAGGGAGGGATTAGCAACGCACACAAGACACAAGAATCAGAGTGTCAACACGCACACAAATCGCAACAAGAGCTCGCAACACGACTCAATGAGTTCACAACTCCACAAGAGCTCTATATGCTATCACTATGAAACGAATGCGCGAAATTGATGTCTTGGTGCTTAGAAATGTTGTCGAGATGCTTGGTGTGCTCCTCCATGCGCCTAGGGGTCCCTTTTATAGCCCCAAGGCAGCTAGGAGCCGTTGAGAGCAATCAGGGAAGGAAATTCTTGCCTTCAGTCGTCTGGCGCACCGGACAGTCCGGTGCACACCAGACACTGTCCGGTGCCAGATTTCTTTCCTTAAATGGCGAAGTCGACCGTTGGCAGACCTGGAGCCGTTGGCGCACCGGACATGTCCAGTGCACACCGGACAGTCCGGTGCCATCTTCTAGCCGTTGGCTCCGCCACGTGTCCCGCGCAGATTGTGCGGCCGACCGTTGGCCCGGCCGACCGTTGGCTCACCGGACAGTCCGGTGCACACCGGACAGTCCGGTGAATTATAGCCGTACGTCGCCGGTGAATTCCCGAGAGCGGCCAGTTCGCTCGAACCAGCCTGGCACACTGTCCGGTGCACCACCGGACAGTCCGGTGCTCCCAGACTCAGCAGATTCTTGGCTGCTCGAGCCAAGACATTTCCAATTGGATTTTTCCTGTTTCCAGCACTTAGACACAATACATTAGTCCATAAAACAATGTACTAAGTCTGAGAAACATACCTTTATCCTTGATTTGTACTTTGTCCACCTCTTTACACTTAGGCACTTGTGTTGAACACTAAATCACCAAAACACTTAGAAATGGCCCAAGGGCACATTTCCCTTTCACTAAGGCATTCATACCATGCTCTTGGGGATTGCTTAAGTCTATAGAGCGCCTTAGAGAGCTTACACACATGGTCGGGGTACCGTTCATCCTCAAAGCCAGGGGGTTGCTCCATGTACACCTCCTCCTTGATTGGCCCGTTGAGGAAAGCGCTCTTCACATCCATTTGGAACAACCTGAAAGAGTGGTGAGCGGCATAGGCTAATAGAATGCGAATAGACTCTAGCCTAGCCACAGGAGCAAAAGTCTCCTCGAAATCCAAACCTGCGACTTGGGCATAACCTTTTGCCACAAGTCGAGCCTTGTTTCGTGTCACCACCCCGTGCTTGTCTTGCTTGTTGCGGAACACCCACTTGGTTCCCACAACATTTTGCTTAGGACGTGGCACCAGGGTCCAAACTTCATTTCGCTTGAAGTTGTTGAGCTCTTCCTGCATGGCCAACACCCAGTCCGGATCTTGCAAGGCCTCTTCTACCCTGAAAGGCTCAATAGAAGAGATAAACGAGTAATGCTCACAAAAATTAGCTAGACGTGAGCGAGTTGTTACTCCCTTGCTTATATCACCCAAAATCTGGTCGACGGGATGATTCCTTTGAATCGTCGCTCGGACTTGAGTTGGAGGGGCCCGTGGTGCTTCTTCCTCCATAGCTGGGTCTTCTTGTGCTCCCCCTTGATCACATGCCTCCTCTTGAGGAATCTGTTCATCATCTTGAGTTGGGGGATGCACCATTGTTGAGGAAGAGGGTTGATCTTGCTCTTGTTGTTCCTGTGGTTGCACATCTCCAATCACCATGGTGCGAATTGCGGCCGATGGAACGTCATCTTCATCTACATCATCAAGATCAACTTGCTCTCTTGGAGAGCCATTAGTTTCATCAAATACAACGTCGCTAGAGACTTCAACCAAATCCGATGATTTGTTGAAGACTCTATACGCCTTTGTATTTGAGTCATAACCTAGCAAAAAACATTCTACAACTTTGGGAGCAAATTTGGAATTTCTACCTTTCTTTACTAGAATATAACATTTACTCCCAAATACATGAAAGTATGAAACGTTGGGTTTGTTACCGGTTAGAAGCTCATACGAGGTCTTCTTGAGGAGGCGATGAAGGTAGACCCGGTTTATGGCGTGGCAAGCTGTGTTCACAGCTTCCGACCAAAACCGCTCGGGCGTCTTGAATTCTCCAAGCATCATCCTCGCCATGTCGATAAGCGTCTTGTTCTTCCTCTCTACCACACCGTTTGCTATGGTGTGTAGGGAGCGGAGAACTCATGCTTGATTCCTTCCTCCTCAAGGTACTCCTCCACTTGTAAGTTCTTGAACTCGGACCTGTTGTCGCTTCTTATCTTTTTCACCTTGAGCTCAAATTTGTTTTGAGCTCTCCTTAGAAAGTGCTTTAGTGTCCCTTGGGTTTCTGATTTATCCTGCAAAAATAATACCCAAGTGAAGCGGGAAAAATCATCAACAATAACAAGACCATACTTACTTCCCCCGATGCTGAGGTAGGCGACGGGTCCGAAGAGGTCCATATGAAGTAGCTCCAGAGGTCTTGATGTGGTCATCACATTCTTGCCGTGATGAGTGCTTCCCACTTGTTTACCTGCTTGACAAGCTGCACAAGATCTACCTTTTTCAAAAAATACATCGGTTAGACCTAACACATGCTCTCCCTTTAGAAGTTTATGAAGGTTCTTCATCTCAACATGTGCTAGACGACGATGCCACAGCCAGCCTATACTAGTCTTAGCTATTAAGCATGCATCTAGATCGGCCTCTTCTTTTGAAAAATCCACTAAGTAGAGTTTGCCGTCTAAGACACCCTTAAAAGCTAGTGAACCATCACTCCTTCTAAAGATAAACACATCTACATTGGTAAATAGACAATTATAACCCATGTTACATAATTGACTTACAGACAATAAGTTGTACCCGAGCCATTCAACTAAGAACACATTTGAAATAGAATGCTCGGATGAAATGGCTATCTTTCCTAGTCCTTTAACCTTGCCTTGGTTCCCATCTCCAAAGATGATCGAATCTTGGGAATCTTTGTTCTTGACGTAGGAGGTGAACATCTTCTTCTCCCCCATCATGTGGTTTGTGCATCCGCTGTCGATAATCCAGCTTGAGCCCCTGGATGCATAAACCTGCAAGGCAAATTAGGCTTGGGTTTTAGGTATCCAACTCTTGTTGGGTCCTACAAGGTTAGTTACAATAGCCTTTGGGACCCAAATACAAGTTTTGTCTCCCTTGCATTTGGACCCTAACTTTCTAGCAACCACTTTTTCATTTTTACATGAAAGTACAAACATAGTGTTGCAAGCATGAAAGACAGTGGTAGGTTTATTACACACTTTCCTAGGAGCATGAGACACAAAATTTCTCCTAGGCCTACCATTAAAATTAGAACTTGAAGCAATCATGGCATGTGAGTCAAAAGCATTATAACTCCTATTATAATGAGAATTTCTAGAAAATTTTCTATCATTGTACATGAAAGCATGATTCTTTTGACTACTACTAGCCATAGGGGCCTTCCCTTTCTCCTTGTTGGGAATGGGAGCCCTTTGACTTGTTAAGTTCTTGGCTTCCTTTCGAAAGCCAAGTCCATCCTTAATTGAGGGATGTCTACCAACGGTGTAGGCATCCCTAGCAAATTTTAACTTATCGAAGTCATTTTTGCAAGTCTTAAGTTGGGCATTAAGACTTGCCACTTCACCATTTAATTTTGTAATAGAAGTAAGGTGTTCAACATGTGGCAGAACCTCCCAAGTTATTGGGCCCACATGCACCTGTCCTTGTCTCAAAGACCTTAGACAGCTATGCATGTGCACCAGATAACTTAACAGGATCCGTCCGATTGCCCAAGGACATCGGATAAACCACTTACAACCAGAACCGCGGGATTAAGTAACACAAATCACACACACCAATATTTTTGCAGCGGAAATCTTATTACCAAATTTTACAAGTTACAAAAATTTTACATTATTTTATCGGAATGATTACAAAAGTATAAGTTTGAAATATATGCTAGCTCAAGGGACCATCCTCATTAAGAAGTATAGAAGGGTTACTTAGACTTATAAGAAGGCCGAGCCCACCGGCACTTAAACACCATCATCAGCAGCACAAAACTAAACCTGAAAAACAACAGGGAATAAAACCCTGAGTATGGAATTACTCAGCAAGACTTACCCGACTAAAGAAAAGACTCTCAAGGGTATGCTGGATTTGGGAATCAAGGAGAGGCTTTAGCAAGAATCAACTTAGATACTTTTGCAGAAATAGCTTACTAAAGTGAGTCCTTACTTTCAATATTTTAACGTCAGATTAAATATTAATAGACTCTGTGTGCATCTGGTCTAATTTCTCCATCTCATCAATACAACATCATTTTTATTCATGAGGTTCACATCCTGACTTAGGTTGTAGGTCAGTGACCAAGTCTTCATAACCGCGAAGGTACGACGATCCGAATCGATTATACTCAGCTAAGGATCTCCAATCACACGACATATGTAGCACTTAACCCTTGCATATGTCAACCCGCCACCGGGGTTCTTAAGACCAGATCAGGTTCACGCGAACCGAGAGCACAGATACACCACCGTCCAGCCTCTTGCCACGGAGGGTACACGCTACTCTCGCCACCGCTCCACGCCCATTCCGTGTTATCTTATTCTGGCCTTAGTCTGCCCGAGGCAAAGCTTACCCATGACGAGGCATGTGACCAGTTAAAGGGTCCTCGATCATCAAGCCTACATACGCATCCAATCCTTAATCAACCTGGGTAGAACATCACCTGTTCCTAGCCCAAGTCCCGATTTAAGTACTTCCATCCTTAGGATTGTTTGTGTTCCTTAGGATGAAAAGAGCATCACAGGGTACTTTGCAGTAAGATCCCACCATGCTCCCAATGAAAATATATTCTTGCAAGTAGAAGCCATCCTTCCTCAGGATAACCCCTGAGCTAGGCATCAACGCAAAGGACAAGCTCTATCCACAAGATTTACCTCTAAGCAAGGCTAAGCAATTTTGTAAATCATATTTTGATACTTCATCAGAAGTATCTATAAAGGTATGGATATCAAGGAAGGCAATGCATCAAAGGGTTCCAAGCAACTCCTATAAACCTAATGCACATTTCACTAGACTTAAAGTGTGCAAAAATTATTTCAAAACACAAGGAAGGGGTTGCATGCATCGGAGCTTGCCTGGAAGAAACACTATGTTAGTGTTTGTTAGACGACGTCCATTTGACGACCATCCTTTGTCCTGATACTTGCTTCGTCTGTCCATCTCTAGTTCCGTTCATCAGCACCATCTTGTGGTCGACTCAGTTCTGGTTCTCCGCATCGCGTGGTTAATTTACGTACCTGAATGAAATGCATTATGCACATGAATGCATATAGACCGGAATATTTCAAACCTAAATAGTACTACGCGATAGCGAATTAAATGCCTAGCAGCGGGGCGTTAAACTATCTCATACGGAAACACTAGTTATCAACGTACGACTAAGCGCAATAATTATGCTTTTCCAGTATATTCGGAGCTAGCTCATACATCATAAAACAATAAACTAAACATACCAAGTACAACAATCACGTTCTTACAGTCTAATTAGATCTAGCTGCCACATCACGGAATCGATAAACTATGCACACGCTCTACCCTCCTTAGCTAAAGCTCAACACCCTAAGACTAACAAACTTAAGACTTATTAGTTTTAGAATCTAAGTGCAAAACAAAGATAGAGGCACAATAACTACCTTTGTAAATTCTCATCCGGACTAATGTGCACAATACGGTAATTATATGAACATTACACTATTTTATAGTCTCGTAGGTAGAGCATTATCAAGGACTATAGACCTTTATACGATCACAACTTAAATCCTAAAGACTTAAAACACTAATAGAAAATGTCCATTAAGTAGTTTTCATATTTTAAATGAAGCGGACCAAACTATGTTGCTCACCCTCCAAATAATTTGGACCACGATAAACAAGATAACGATAAACATTTATTCGAGACTATTAATCTAAACGATCAATGTCCAACTTCGACATTTGCCAATCAATGAACATGGATTATAATAACAACTAACGCAGGACACCGATCCCATCATATAAACATATTCAATAGCGAGGAAAACACGCCGTATGATGAGACGACGGAGCGCGAACAATGATTCTCACCGGCGTGGGAGGCGGAACGGCGACGCTCGAACACGGCGAGATGGAGCCCCGTGACGACGGCTTGGTGTACTGCGCAACGCGCAAGGAAGCTCTGTCGTCGCTCGGGCGAGATGACTGCTGCGACGAGGACTGAGAAGGCGAGGCCGCAGAGCTCCGTGCGAGTGAACCCCGTGGACAGATACGAGGCGGATGACCACCCGGCGGCACGCGCACGACACCATGGGGCAAGGTCTGGCGAGCAACGACCATGGACCGACAAGCAGCACGGCGACTGGCGATGCTCTGCGCGCATGCACAGAGGGAAGCCGAGCAGGGTTGCGCGACGCTGGAGCAGGCGCGCCGAGGAACATCGAGCAGAGGGCAGGGAAGGCGCGACTAGGATTCCGGACTCGGGCATGGAGGATGCAGAGGGGAGGAAGAGGGAGACGCGGCCAGGGGGCTTCACACGCGTGCCAACAGGGAAGCTCATCCACCATAGAAGCAAGAGACCGGAGCGAGCTCGACTGGGGCCTTGGCGAGAGAGCTCGGCCGGCTGAAGCAGAGAAGTGCCGCGTGAGAGAGAGCTGGGGGCGCGGTTGCTGGCGCCATGGCAGGGGACAAGACCGAGCTGGTGCTGGGGCGAGCGGGCGCAGAAACACCTGGCCGGACGCGGCTGGGGCAGAAGGCGTTCGGCTGGGAGCCTCAGAGCAGCAGCCAGCGCCATGAGCGAGCAGGGCGCGCGACAAGCAGGGAGCTCCAGCAACGCGCGTCCATGGATAAAAGAGAGAGACAAAGAGAAAGCAAGGACTGGGGGTGCGCCATGGGCATTCGCGGCCAGCGAATTTCAGCGACGAGCAGAGGAAGGAGACGACTGGGGGAAAACGCTGTGGGAAGCAGGGGCAGACGACGCCGGAGATCCGGCCGGCGAGCCGGATTTTT
Organism: Zea luxurians; assembly: GCA_029449295.1. Classification (NCBI taxonomy): domain Eukaryota; kingdom Viridiplantae; phylum Streptophyta; class Magnoliopsida; order Poales; family Poaceae; genus Zea; species Zea luxurians. The sequence goes on along the minus strand of JAOPSE010000052.1, from coordinate 18,463,331 downwards.
AATCGCCCAGAGCGGCGGCTGGGAAAGAATCAGGCGAGGGCGGCTGCAGGATAAGGCTGTGCGCTGGAGAACATATCCAGGTGCTAATCGGCGCAGCGTGGAAGAATATCAGGGAAAACAAGGAAACAGCGGTGGAAGATAAGAATGAAAGCAAAAAAAATCAACGCTAGCAGAGAGAGATGGAGCGCTCGGCTGGATGTTTTGTACCAACATCGGCATGCGTACAAGGATAAGGAGATGAATATCTTCAGGTTTTTTTTAATCTCTCTTTTTTAACGGAAATCGAAGATATTTTAGGTCACGATATTTAGCGATAATCAAAGGGTCAAATAATTTGGATCGATAGCAACAATTAGACAGGATTTGATTTGGTGAATTTTTCAGAATCAGATGTGTTTTCACCCATTATTTATATCTGGAGATTGAGATCGAGACGAGAAACACATGGACCGAACTACACGAATTTCGGCTTCGATATTTCAATTTACGACTGATTTCGTTGAAGTCAAATCGATTAAAATTATTCGAGTTCGGCTCTAATTACCTTTATCTGTTTTAATCGATTTACTACCAAATACTCCTGATTATTAATCTCGCGCAAGATTTCTCTCGGACAACGCAGGATCTAGATTATTTTGCACTGAATATTTTAGTCGTCGAGTTCAGATAAATTTAGTCACGATAGAAATCATCAGAGTGGGTCGGGCTTCCGAATTTGTATTCGCGCGAGCAATGAATTTTAAATAATCACCAGACGCACCGATTATCGGAACAACACTGTTCTGAACATCACGAAAATTTAGGAGAGCCCGGGCAGATAAAAATAAAAAACGATGTCGCACTTGCGACAGACGCAACAGATGCGATATATAAAAATCGCAATAGTGAAAATAATTAGAATTTAGCATCTGTTTTATGCACTGATATTACGTGCTTAAATCCACACTCGTTGTCGAGCGGAATATAAACACCAGGGGTGTTACAACCCTCCCCCCTTAAAAGAATCTCGTCCCGAGATTCGGAACGAAAGACTTCTAAGAGTAGAGAAGCATGTAACCCATATCCATATCAGCGATAATCATAAGATAATCCTGAGCGAAGGCGAGTACCTCAGGATGTGGTTTTCTAGTGGACATAACATGTATCGCCTTAGGCTAATTTAGAAATGTCCACCAATAGAGACGCTGTCTGCCAGAGGAACACATAAGGTTCCATGTGTGCAGTTTGCTTTTTTCTGATAACACTGTACTATCTGAGTCTGTTGAGCGAGCGACTAATACACGATTTTACCCAAACAGAATCAGATGCACCATCTTGGGTAAAACACACAGAAAGAGGTTTACCAACAAGTAGTCACAGTAAGTCCATAGCACACGAGACAGGTGTGAATGTCGAACAACATCACATTTAACTCGTGGCTAGCTAGAAAATCCAAGTCCCTGAAAGGTGATATAGATTCGAGAAAATCACCAACGGAGGGATCTGTAAATACAGACTTTACGACCAGTCCATTTTATCCAGCACTAATCATGGCTCGACATGGTCACACATGCTAGAAAAGCACACGTGAGGCGATCGAGACACGACTAGAGCGATGGCTAGGTGGTTACTGGCCGACTTAATCTCGATTCTTATAAACACATCCTTAGGGTTGGTTGAACGAAAGTGAGTTTAGACAACTCGATAAAACGATCTCTAAACTCAACCTTTGTTCACAATGTAGCTACAAGTTAGTAAAACCAACTTGTTAAACTACCTTTGACATTGGGCATGTCCTCTCAATACCATCGGTAAGCCAAGGGTTGAGAGTTCACATTTGCTAATAGGAGATCATGTATTTGGGTAGAAATTCATTTGGTCTGGTTGTTCATCCATTTCTTCTATACAAGATGAACCGACTTGGTTAGGGAATACATGGATTAAATAAGAGAGCGAATGAACAAATTCCTGCATTTCAGCAGCAGGGGAAACAAATCTCCATTTTGGGAACTAATTGGTTGTCTTGCAACACTAAAAAGCTCCAAGGCTTCACCTTTACACAAAGGATGCAAAGGGAACGTGTATGTGTGAAGTCACCATCAAAATCAAGGAAAAGAGACCACACATGAAAGGGGTATGCCCTTTTGATCCAACAGAGATGATAGATGTTGCTTGATCACTTGACAAACAACATAGAAATTATTTCAAGGGAAGGTCCATGGAAGATCACACATCAATGCAGTTCCACAATGGATCATGACCAGAGACCTTGATACCAGCATCGAGGAGTAGCACAATCCTGTGTGCACATTCACAGGAGGCTCTCAGTTTCGCTGCGGCACCATAAGTCATTAATCATGACACCATCACCGAACTGGCACCAATAATGAATCTCACGTGGTAAGAACAATGTGTGCAAAGATAACATATCGATATAGTCTCATAATGGATTATGACTACTAACTGTGATACCAGCGCGTGCCAAGTAGCGCAACCATGTGTATGTATCCACAGGAGGCCCTCGATTTTGTCGCGGCACCATCAGTTTTAGTCACAACACCATTATTAGACATAACCAATAAGAAATCTCACGTGACACAAATGAATTGGGCAAGGGTGACAATATACAAGGAGATACTCCACCTGTAAGAATGGTTACAAGTAGAGGACCAAAATAAATTATGGCCCAAGGAAATGAACAAGACATGGCCATAACCTAAATTTGTTGGTGAGGGAGTACGATGGGAGACTGTTAATTCAGCCCAAGCATATTTCTATGCCCATCATAGAGATCACAAGGTCAAGGATCAACATCTGATTAGATACGGAGGGAAAACAATCATAAGATTAAGTTGGTAGGCCTTCAATAGAGATGGGGAATCCAAAGGCATCAAACTTTAAGAAAATGGTCGGACAAGCTTTTCCTAGGTTAGGTTAATAAGGCGACAAGATGATCCACAAGGAGAGGCCGAATACAATAGGGACCTCAACCTGCATCAACTGAATAAAGACATGGTTTAGGATGGAGACATGACTCGAGATCCTTGTTTTAAACCCAGGTACACTTTATGTCCAACAAGGAAATTATCTAAGCATTTATTTGTATGTGTTTGGTCATGGAGTGATAACGGAAAATCAAATTTGGGTCTTGGTTCACCAACTAAGAACATGGCCTAGTTTTTGGTTTAGGCAAACAGGTCACAAACCTTCTATCAGCACATCAAGTGCAAGAGCAAACTTGTATAATATCTAAATATATTACCTATAGAACGGAGGATAGCTATTTCATTGAAGTTCACAATACAACATTACACCACATTATCTACAATCATCGGTTATTAGAATAAAGATGAGAGAAGCACTTTGGATGTATAGGTGACAAACATGATGCAACAATCAGGATGCATGCTCATCCTATACGTCCTCACTGATTTTGCCAACCAAATGTGGCAATAGCGTTCTATCTCGGTGGCATACTTACGACTCTCATGGTATTTTGCTAGTCGTCAACTACACGTACGTTTTCGAGGTTAGTGTACCTGCAGAAAATTCCATTGCAGCCCAATTCCCATGATGCAGTTCACACATGACAGTTTATCATAGTTTATACTCCATATATCGCTATATGGAGGCCAGCTCATCATTAAGCGCCGAGCCACGCATAGGCGCTGTTGCCACACTTTAACCATAGGGCAACTCATTATGGTAACTCACCTTCTTACCTAAGCGTAGGTGCGTCGTTACATGTACAATACATTTCTCAGTATTCCCATGTCTGTATACCCATATACATCCATGGGGTACTTAATTCCTGGAAAAGTAAATACTCCACATTGCAGCCTTCATATATACATATGTGGAACATGTATATAATCAAGCGCCAAAATTAAACACTTCCCTAGACCGATGGTTGTTCGGTCATGCTCTCACATCTCACCTTACCTGAGCGTCGATCCATTCAAAACTGAATGGCCTCAAAAATAACAATACACATGTATGCAATACCCACCCGGTTGTGGGTTAGTGGTTTTTAACTAAGCCACCTGATAGTCCTTAAATTTAGGGCTTAACAGAGGATGTCGCTAGCATTATAGTTTTTCAAAACTGTTTTTCAAAGCCAAACAATGTGTTTAGTTGAAAATAAGTTTTTCAAAACCAAAACTTTTGTTTTGAAAATACGTATGTGACCGTAGATACTTAATCCTGCTCCGATACCAGCTGTGGCAGAACCTCCCAAGTTATTGGGCCCACATGCACCTGTCCTTGTCTCAAAGACCTTAGACAGCTATGCATGTGCACCAGATAACTTAACAGGATCCGTCCGATTGCCCAAGGACATCGGATAAACCACTTACAACCAGAACCGCGGGATTAAGTAACACAAATCACACACACCAATATTTTTGCAGCGGAAATCTTATTACCAAATTTTACAAGTTACAAAAATTTTACATTATTTTATCGGAATGATTACAAAAGTATAAGTTTGAAATATATGCTAGCTCAAGGGACCATCCTCATTAAGAAGTATAGAAGGGTTACTTAGACTTATAAAGAAGGCCGAGCCCACCGGCACTTAAACACCATCATCAGCAGCACAAAACTAAACCTGAAAAACAACAGGGAATAAAACCCTGAGTATGGAATTACTCAGCAAGACTTACCCGACTAAAGAAAAGACTCTCAAGGGTATGCTGGATTTGGGAATCAAGGAGAGGCTTTAGCAAGAATCAACTTAGATACTTTTGCAGAAATAGCTTACTAAAGTGAGTCCTTACTTTCAATATTTTAACGCCAGATTAAATATTAATAGACTCTGTGTGCATCTGGTCTAATTTCTCCATCTCATCAATACAACATCATTTTTATTCATGAGGTTCACATCCTGACTTAGGTTGTAGGTCAGTGACCAAGTCTTCATAACCGCGAAGGTACGACGATCCGAATCGATTATACTCAGCTGAGGATCTCCAATCACACGACATATGTAGCACTTAACCCTTGCATATGTCAACCCGCCACCGGGGTTCTTAAGACCAGATCAGGTTCACGTGAACCGAGAGCACAGATACACCACCGTCCAGCCTCTTGCCATGGAGGGTACACGCTACTCTCGCCACCGCTCCACGCCCATTCCGTGTTATCTTATTCTGGCCTTAGTCTGCCCGAGGCAAAGCTTACCCATGACGAGGCATGTGACCAGTTAAAGGGTCCTCGATCATCAAGCCTACATACGCATCCAATCCTTAATCAACCTGGGTAGAACATCACCTGTTCCTAGCCCAAGTCCCGATTTAAGTACTTCCATCCTTAGGATTGTTTGTGTTCCTTAGGATGAAAAGAGCATCACAGGGAACTTTGCAGTAAGATCCCACCATGCTCCCAATGAAAATATATTCTTGCAAGTAGAAGCCATCCTTCCTCAGGATAACCCCTGAGCTAGGCATCAACGCAAAGGACAAGCTCTATCCACAAGATTTACCTCTAAGCAAGGCTAAGCAATTTTGTAAATCAGATTTTGATACTTCATCAGAAGTATCTATAAAGGTATGGATATCAAGGAAGGCAATGCATCAAAGGGTTCCAAGCAACTCCTATAAACCTAATGCACATTTCACTAGACTTAAAGTGTGCAAAAATTATTTCAAAACACAGGAAGGGGTTGCATGCACCGGGGCTTGCCTGGAAGAAACACTATGTTAGTGTTTGTTAGACGACGTCCATTTGACGACCATCCTTTGTCCTGATACTTGCTTCGTCTGTCCATCTCCAGTTCCGTTCATCAGCACCATCTTATGGTCGACTCAGTTCTGGTTCTCCGCATCGCGTGGTTATTCACGTACCTGAATGAAATGCATTATGCACATGAATGCATATAGACCGGAATATTTCAAACCTAAATAGTACTACGCGATAGCGAATTAAATGCCTAGCAGCGGGGCGTTAAACTATCTCATACGGAAACACTAGTTATCAACGTACGACTAAGCGCAATAATTATGCTTTTCCAGTATATTCGGAGCTAGCTCATACATCATAAAACAATAAACTAAACATACCAAGTACAACAATCACGTTCTTACAGTCTAATTAGATCTAGCTGCCACATCACGGAATCGATAAACTATGCACACCACGGAATCGATAAACTATGCACACGCTCTAAACCCTCCTTAGCTAAAGCTCAACACCCTAAGACTAACAAACTTAAGACTTATTAGTTTTAGAATCTAAGTGCAAAACAAAGATAGAGGCACAATAACTACCTTTGTAAATTCTCATCCGGACTAATGTGCACAATACGGTAATTATATGAACATTACACTATTCTATAGTCTCGTAGGTAGAGCATTATCAAGGACTATAGACCTTTATACGATCACAACTTAAATCCTAAAGACTTAAAACACTAATAGAAAATGTCCATTAAGTAGTTTTCATATTTTAAATGAAGCGGACCAAACGATGTTGCTCACCTCCAAATAATTTGGACCACGATAAACAAGATAACGATAAACATTTATTCGAGACTATTAATCTAAACGATCAATGTCCAACTTCGACATTTGCCAATCAATGAACATGGATTATAATAACAACTAACGCAGGACACCGATCCCATCATATAAACATATTCAATAGCGAGGAAAAACACGCCGTATGAATGAGACGACGGAGCGCGAACAATGATTCTCCACCGGCGTGGGAGGCGGAACGGCGACGCTCGAACACGGCGAGATGGAGCCCCGCTACGACGGCTTGGTGTACTGCGCAACGCGCAAGGAAGCTCTGTCGTCGCTCGGGCGAGATGACTGCTGGGACGAGGACTGAGAAGGCGAGGCCGCAGAGCTCCGTGCGAGTGAACCCCGTGACAGAGACGAGGCGGATGACCACCCGGCGGCACGCGCACGACACCATGGGGCAAGGTCTGGCGAGCAACGACCATGGATCGGCAAGCAGCACGGCGACTGGCGATGCTCTGCGCGCATGCACAGAGGGAAGCCGAGCAGGGTTGCGCGACGCTGGAGCAGGCGCGCCGAGGAACATCGAGCAGAGGGCAGGGAAGGCGCGACTAGGATTCCGGACTCGGGCATGGAGGATGCAGAGGGAGGAAGAGGGAGACGCGGCCAGGGGGCTTCACACGCGCGCCAGCAGGGAAGCTCATCCACCATAGAAGCAAGAGACCGGAGCGAGCTCGACTGGGGCCTTGGCGAGAGAGCTCGGCCGGCTGAAGCAGAGAAGTGCCGCGTGAGAGAGAGCTGGGGGCGCGGTTGCTGGCGCCATGACAGGGGACAAGACCGAGCTGGTGCTGGGGCGAGCGGGCGCAGAAACACCTGGCCGGACGCGGCTGGGGCAGAGGGCGTTCGGCTGGGAGCCTCAGAGCAGCAGCCAGCGCCATGAGCGAGCAGGGCGCGCGACAAGCAGGGAGCTCCAGCAACGCGCGTCCATGGATAAAAGAGAGAGACAAAGAGAAAGCAAGGACTGGGGGTGCGCCATGGGCATTCGCGGCCAGCGAATTTCAGCGACGAAGCAGAGGAAGGAGACGACTGGGGGAAAACGCTGTGGGAAGCAGGGGCAGACGACGCCGGAGATCCGGCCGGCGAGCCGGATTTTTAATCGCCCAGAGCGGCGGCTGGGAAAAGAATCAGGCGAGGGGCGGCTGCAGGATAAAGGCTGTGCGCTGGAGAACATATCCAGGTGCTAATCGGCGCAGCGTGGAAGAATATCAGGGAAAACAAGGAAACAGCGGTGGGAAGATAAGAATGAAAGCAAAAAAAAAAAATCAACGCTAGCAGAGAGAGATGGAGCGCTCGGCTGATGTTTTGTACCAACATCGGCATGCGTACAAGGATAAGGAGATGAATATCTTCAGGTTTTTTTAATCTCTCTTTTTTAACGGAAATCGAAGATATTTTAGGTCACGATATTAGCGATAATCAAAGGGTCAAATAATTTGGATCGATAGCAACAATTAGACAGGATTTGATTTGGTGAATTTTTCAGAATCAGATGTGTTTTCACCCATTATTTATATCTGGAGATTGAGATCGAGACGAGAAACACACGGACCGAACTACACGAATTTCGGCTTCGATATTTCAATTTACGACTGATTTTGTTGAAGTCAAATCGATTAAAATTATTCGAGTTCGGCTCTAATTACCTTTATCTGTTTTAATCGATTTACTACCAAATACTCCTGATTATTAATCTCGCGCAAGATTTCTCTCGGACAACGCACGATCTAGATTATTTTGCACTGAATATTTTAGTCGTCGAGTTCAGATAAATTTAGTCACGATAGAAATCATCAGAGTGGGTCGGGCTTCCGAATTTGTATTCCCGCGAGCGATGAATTTTAAATAATCACCAGACGCACCGATTATCGGAACAACACTGTTCTGAACATCACGAAAATTTAGGAGAGCCCGGGCAGATAAAAATAAAAACGATGTCGCACTTGCGACAGACGCAACAGATGCGATATATAAAAATCGCAATAGTGAAAATAATTAGAATTTAGCATCTGTTTTATGCACTGATATTACGTGCTTAAATCCACACTCGTTGTCGAGCGGAATATAAACACCAGGGGTGTTACACAACACATGCATCAACATCAAAATCCTTACACCTATTACAAATGACAACATGCTCTACACAAGAACTGGATTTATTAACTACTTCTAGCTTAGCATTTAAATCATCATTAATACTCTTTAAGCTAGACACAGTTTCATGACAAGCAGATAATTCAGATGATAGCATTTCATTTCTTTTAACCTCTAAAGCAAGAGATTTTTGCACACTTACAAACTTATCATGCTCTTCATACAATATATCCTCTTGCTTTTCTAAGAGTCTATCCTTTTCAGTTAAGGCATCAATTAACTCATTAATTTTATCTACTTTCGCTCTATCTAACCCCTTAAATAATTCAGTATAATCTACTTCATCATCACTAGAATCATCATCGCTTGAAGTAGTATACTTAGGGGTTTTTCGAGCGCTTACCTTTTTCTCCTTTGCCATGAGGCAAGTGTGGCGCTCGTTGGGGAAGAGTGATGATTTGTTGAAGGCCGAGGCGGCGAGTCCTTTGTCGTCGGAGTCGGAAGAAGAGCAATCCGAATCCCATTCTTTGCCAAGGTGCGCCTCGCCCTTCGCCTTCTTGTAGGTCTTCTTCTTCTCCCTCTTCCCGCTCTTTTCTTGTTCCTGGTCATTAGCATTATCGGGACAATTTGCTATAAAATGACCAGTCTTACCGCATTTAAAACAGGAGCGCTTTCCCTTTGCTTTGCTCTTGTTGGGATGCTCCTTGCGTCCTTTTAGCGCGGTCTTGAAGCGCTTGATGATGAGGGCCATCTCATCTTCGTTTAACCCGGAAGCCTCAACTTGTGCCACCTTGCTAGGTAGCACCTCCCTGCTACTGCTTGTTGCCTTGAGTGCAACGGGCTGAGGCTCATAGATGGGCATTGGGCCGTTCAATGCATCATCAACATATCTTGCTTCCTTGACCATCATACGCCCACTCACAAACTTTCCGAGTATCTCCTCGGGCGTCATCTTTGTGTACCTGGGATTTTCACGGATGAGGTTCACAAGATGAGGGTCAATAACAGTGAAAGACCTGAGCATAAGTCGGACGACGTCGTGGTCCGTCCATCTCATGCTTCCATAGCTCCTAATCTTGTTGACCAGGGTCTTGAGCCTGTTGTATGTTTGAGTTGGCTCCTCTCCCCTGATCATGGAAAACCTTCCTAGCTCGCCTTCCACCAACTCCATTTTGGTGATCATGGTGGCGTCGTTCCCCTCATGCGATATCTTGAGGGTGTCTCATATTTGCTTGGCGTTGTCCAAGCCGCTCACCTTGTTGTATTCATCCCTGCACAATGATGCTAACAAAACAGGGTAGCTTGTGCATTCTTATGAATTTGTTCGTTAATGAATACAGGGTTATCCGTACTATCAAATTGCATTCCATTTTCTACTACCCATATACTAGGATGGAGAGAAAATAAGTGACTACGCATTTTGTGACTCCAAAAAGCGTAGTCCTCTCCATCAAAGTGTGGAGGTTTACCAAGGAATAGAAAGCAAATGAGCATTGGAATTATAAGGAATACAAGAATAATCAAATGAAAATTTGAATTAACCAGTTTCTTTTTCTCGTCGTCGTCGTCTCTTGGGGAAGAAGACTTGTCGCTGTCGTAGTAGACGATCTTCTTGATGCGCCTCTTCTTCTTCCCGTCCTTCTTCTTATGACTTGAGCCAGAGTCAGTGGGCTTGTCGTCCCTTGGCTCGTTGAAGATGGACTCCTTCTCCTTATCATTGACCACCATCCCCTTTCCCTTAGGATTCATCTCTTCGGGTGATTAGTCCCTTTCGTGAAGAGAACGGCTCTGATACCAATTGAGAGAACCTAGAGGGGTGAATAGGTGATCTTGTAAAATTCAACACTAATAGCCACAAAACTTGGTTAAGTGTTAGTATGGCTAAGTAGCGAGCTCTTGCGAACACACAAGTATCACAGAGAAACAATCACAAAAGACACGCGAGTTTATCCGTGGTTCGGTCAAGTATAACACTTGCCTACCTCCACGTTGTGGCGTC